>CM052706.1:19347457-19366135 GCA_028551405.1 Uromys caudimaculatus | reverse complement strand
CCAGTCTCCACAGCTAGTGAACAACAGAACCAGTCTCCACAGCTAGTGAACAACAGAACTAGTCTCCACAGCTAGTGAACACGGCCAGTCTGAAATGTGTCTTCATATCAATCCTCTGTCAGTGCTGTAGGTGGAGAGTCTTCCTAAACTTTTGTCTTTCATTTTAGTACTTTATCAGATTTTGCTTTTTGCTATATCTTGGTATTTTAAGGGATAGTGGAGGAAGGGCTTTTAGTTGTTAATGATTTGTCATTACTAGTGTCAAGTTTAATATACCAAAGATGACATCTTCACAGTAATTTTTTAATTAAAAAATAATTGAGGTGGGTGAGCATGTGCAGCCTTTTTTCTAGCTCTTATAAACCTTAATGGATTTTTAATAGAAAGTGTCTAAGCTGCTTTCCTGTTGTTGTGAGGAGATACTTGATGGAGGCAGCTTAGAAAAAAGAAAGCATTTAATTGAGGACTTGCTTACAGTTTTAGAGGGTGAGTTCATGACCACCATGGCAGCAAGCAAGTGAGCATGGCACTGGAGCAGTAGCTGAGAGCTGACATCTCATCCACACCCACTAGGCCCGCTGAGAGCTAATTGGAGTGTCATGGGCTTTTCAACCCTCAGAGCCAATGACACATGTCTTCTAACAAGGTCATACCTCCCAGTCCATACTAAACAGTTCACCAGCTGTGGACCACACATTCAAATATGTGAGTCAGTAAAGGCGATTCTCATTTAAACTACCACAGAAGTAATTGAATTTTGGTTTTAGTGACTTTCAAAGTGCTACATGCAAATTTAAATGTTTTTGAAACATTTAATTTTTTTCTACTTATACTTCATAGAAAATGTAAGCATTATTATTATTATTAATTTATTTCTTAGATGAAGTCTTAGTGTATTGTCCTGGCTGGCCTGGCCTGGAACTCACTATGTAGGATCTACCTGCCTCTGCCTTCTAAATGCTGGAGTTCAAGGCATGTACCACCATGCCCACCCTTCATAGAAAACTTGAGAGAATACAGGGTACTTGAAAATCACTCATAATCCACTATTCACTTCTGTTTTAGTTAGGGTTTTATTGCTGAGAAGAGACACCATGACCAAGGCAACTCATAAAGAAAAACATTTCATTGGTACTGGTTTACAGTTTCAGAGGTGCAGTCCATTATCATCGTGGTGGGAAGCATGAAAGTGTCAGGCAGACATGGTGCTGGAGAAGGAGCCAAGAGTTCTACATCTTGATCTGCAGGTAGCAGAAGGAGATGGGGCAGAGCGTGAACATATATATGACCTCAGAGCCACTCCCACAGTGACACACTTCCTCTAACAAGGCCACACCTTCTCCAGGTAGACCACACCTCCTAATCGTGCCATTCCTCATGGGCCAAGCATTCAAACACACGAGTCTATGGAGGCCAAACTTATTCAAACCACCACAACTACTCAGTATATTCTGGTATTCACTTTCTTTTTTTAAAAATGGGAAATATATAATGTGCACATTCGTATATTACTCATATCCATGTCTGACTTTAATTTCTTGGATATTTACTGAACACTTTGAGGTGCCAGGCAGTTTTTTAAATTTGCTGCATATAGTTTACATCTTGCCTGCTTTCATTTAGTGTTAAGGTCTGGACAAAACTGGTTCACCACACTGTGTTTGTAGAAGCTCCGCTCGCGGTGCCATAGCCCTTTCCAGGGTCTTGTAGTTCAGTCCTTCCTTTCTTTCTTCCCTCCCTCCCTCCCTCCCTCCCTCCCTCCCTCCCTCCCTTCCTTCCTTCCTCTTTCCTTCTTTTGTCATTAGAGTTATTTTTGTGCTTCTAGGACCAAACACCCTATGGAAGCAAGCTGAGGAAGGGAAGACTTGGTTTGGCTTTCCATTGCAGAGATCCAGCGTGTCAGGACAGCAGGAGTTCAGGCAGCGGCTCGTTCACAAGGCAACAGTCAGGAAGCAGAAAAGGCAGGCTGCAGCCAGTGCAGACACAACCTTCAGAGGCCTGCTCTTAGTGACCTACTTCTGATAGGCAGAGCCTACTCCCTGAAAGCTCCCTCCACAGTCTTTAAAACGGAGACACACGCTGGGGACCGGGCCTTTAAGCATGAGTCTCTGGCAACAGAGCAGAGTCAGAGCAGAACAGGTGTCTAGTATAAGCGCTGGTGAGCGGGGGCTGTTTGGATCCAGAGGCTGTGATCCCTGGGTATTGCTTTTAGATGCTCTTCTACAAAGAAAGAAATGTTTAGAATCAATGTTTTCTTACAGATGTGACTGGTTTTGTTTGTTTATTTGGGTTTTTTGAGAAAGGGTTTCGCTGTATAGCCCTGGCTGTTCTTAAATTCACTCTGTAGACCTGGCTGGCCACAAACTCATAGAGACCCACCTGCCTCTCTTCCTCCAAAGGCATACACCACTACTGCCTGACATGACTGTTGTTTATTAATTACTGCTGTCTTGCTAGGAATTTATATTACTTACAAGTTTAGAGTCACAAATTGCTGCCACTTCCTGCCCAGCATTCAGAGTTATATTTAAAGAACATAAGCATTTCTGTTATAATATCAAATCCACTCCTAAGAAAACTTTCAAGAGTGCTTATTCACTAAAAATAACAGGATTATGATGAAAAGAAGGTTCAAGGCAGACCATTCAAGACTTCTACTATTTCAGACCAGAGAGCACTGACAATAGCATAATTGGTACCTTATGAGGTAAGGTGGGTCGCCTAGTCAAACCACTTACTGTGGCTGAGGCTCCCTGCGAGCAGAGAAAAGCTATTCAAGTGTAAGAGGATGGAAATTGTAGGCCTCGTGGTTGTGAGCTGGGGGGCTGGCCTGAGAGTGGTGCAGGGGGAGTTCAGCTTGCTCTGGCAGGACACATGCACAGGCCAGACTGTGCTCCTCTGGGGATAGAGACCTTGTGCATGTGCTCACCTTTAATAATCTTAAAATGGAGCTGAAAGGGCTTGTGCACACATGCCTACCTCGAGGCTGGGGAGGTGGCTCAGTTGTTAAGAGCACGTGCAACTCTTGGAGAGGACCCAAGTTAAGTTCTCAGCACACATATCAGGAGGCTGACAACTGCCTATAACTCTAGCTCCAGGGGATCCAATACTCTCTTCTGGATTCTGCAAGCACTTACACTCACATGTGTGCATACCCTTCTGCCCCCAGTTAAAAAGAAAAGAAATTCTTTATATACAGCTCTATGGCCTAGACTTAAATCAAGATAGCGAACATTGCCATCATGGCAAGAAGTCCCCGGTACTCCCATCTCCCGTCCTTCTTTCTAGATGGGCACAGTTCACAGTTTTATCACAATAAATTAGTTCTGTATGCTCTAGAAGTTTTATCTAAATAAAGTCAAATAGTTTTATATTCTCATGTGTCAAGTTCCTTTCACTCTGAGAATTCCATCCTTGTTACAAAGTCTGGTTTTGATTGTAGAGTAGTATTCCATTGTTGAGTGTAAACAATTGGTATCAAGTTCAGTGTCTGCTGAGGAACACTTGCTTCGTTTCCACTTCTGCTTATTAGTAGTAAAAGGCCTGTGAACATCTGAACAAGTGTTTTGTGGATACAGGGTTTTCATTTCCTTTGCAGAATTACCTCAAGTGGAATTGCTGGCCGTAGAGTAGGTGTGTATTTAATTTATGAGCAACACTTAGCTTTTCGAAGCAGTTGAGCGGTTTTTCACCCTGGCAGGGATGTTCTGAGCTGACTTGGCAGCATCAATTGTAGTTATTCTCTTGGGTGCTGGTGGTTTTCATTGTACTTCTAACCTTTGTTTTTCTGATGATTAATGATGTGTTTTAGCACCTCTTCACAGTTTCATGGCCCCGTGTGGATCTTACTGTGAAGCATACCAATCTCTCCTCTACTCATAGAATGTGGATGAGAGCAAAGTTTACTTAAGTCTTGAGAAGAGGCCTGGGCCTCTTCAGGCCCATTCCTTGTGGTTTGTCTGCAGAGCCCTATCTAAAATATACAGTATCTTGGTAGAAGGCTAACCAGCATTTAAAGGGGCAGCCGGTCTTCCCCCATAGGTTTTCTCCTAAAAGCAGTGTCTGGCACAGACTTTCCACTACTTGATTTTCAGAGTGTTTAACAGTTTCGCGGTGTTCTACAGCTATGTCTTACCATTACAAGTGTGAAATTGAGTAGGAGTAGGGACATCCTTACCTTGTTAAGGATTTTAGAAGTAAGAATGTAAAAATTCACAGTTGAGCATGCTGTCTGTATGGCTTTGTAAGTGCTCTTTATCAGACAAAGGAAGTATCTGTTCATTTATTATTTGTTGTCTATTTTTATCGGTATAGATTTTCAATCTGATACACCATCAGTGTTTTGTTTCGAAACAGGGTCCCATGTTGCCCAGGTTGGCCTCAAACTTGTTAAATAGCCGAGGATGACTTTGAACGCCTGAGCTTGCAGCACATCCCCTGTGCTGGAATTACTGGTGTGAGTCACCACACCCGCCTTTATTGTTTTTTCTTTTCTACTGATGTGGTGAATTACTGACTTTTTAGAGGTTACTTGGTTATGCTCTGCTACCCCTTCTTCATGCGTCTCATGTTTTGTGATTGTCCATGAGTCTACCCTTTGGGTATGAGGGTTAGTCTGTGGCTGTGGCTCTTGGCTTTTGCTTTCTGTATGTGAAGCTTTGCTTGTTACAGTGCTGTATCTTTTGTGTATAGAGGGTCTCGCTTGTAAGCTTTATTAACTAATGAGTCATTTCACCTTGAGTTATAATTGTATGTTGTCATTCTGCCTCATGTATCTTTATCTTTTTTGTTATTTGACATATTTCTGAACTTTGTTTTAGCCCTGTCTTTATTGATCTCTCTAGACTAGCATATCTCAGGCTTGCGTGAATTTTTGTAAAATGTTTATCTATTATGTTTATGTGTATTGGTGTGTTGCCTGCATGTGTGTCTGTGCACCTCATGTGTGCAGTGCCCATAGAGGCCAGAGGAGGGCATTTAATCCTTGGGAGTGGAGTAATGGATTGTTGTGAGGTGCCATGTAGGTGCTGGGGATCAAACTCAGGTCCTTGACAGACAAATCAGTGCTCTTAACTGCCAAGCCATCTCTCCAGCCCCTTAAATGAATGTAAACTGTATCATTGTGATTATTGATATTTTCTTTGAATTAATTTTCCTTTTCCATTCAATCTCCATCTTCCTGTCTCCTCTATATCTTTCTCTACCACCGCCAGCCCCCACCTTATGTTCTTTAGCATTTTCTGTCTTCAGCAGGCAGAGCCTTCTGCACAGGCTTCCAACTTTCCCTTGTTGTATCTGGCTCCTGTGCAGGATGCAGAAAGCAGTGCTACTCAGATCCATTTGACTTGAACGTATTATTAGATCTGGGTCAGAAATGAGGAAGGAGCTTTGACTTGCGAGCTGTCTATGGCAGAGCTGTCAGTCTCTCTCTCTGTGTGCTGAGGGGTCTGAGGTATCCAGGTGACCTCCTTCATACACTCTCAGATACAGACCTGCAGTGCATGCTCAGTAAATGTGCCATTTAAGTTTCAGTTTGTCCTGTCTGAGCATTAGGGGCATATGGACTAACAGTAAATAAGTTTAAAGGAAGTTACTGCCACTGTTCTTGCAGTTCTTTGGCTCTTTGCCTGTCTCTAACACTTGCTGATAATACCTCCCTCTGCCTTTTGCCTACAGTGCCCAGGGCTCAAGGTCATTGACTTGGTAGCATCAGTCATTAGCTTTGTTAGTACTATTGTTTTCTTTTCCTTTTTTGTTTTTGTTTTTTTGGTTATTATCTTATATCTTTTTTACAGTGGGTTCATTTTCCACTGAAGGTAGTGGTTAAAGTGGAGAGATGGCTTCCCAGTTAAGAGCACAGACCCACATGTAGCTCATAGCCTTCTGTAACTTCAGTGCAGGCAGTCTCCCTCCTTTTTGAAATCTATAAGTATGAGCCAGCATTCGAGAAGGAGTGATGTTTCTTCTTTGGTGCTCTTCGGAGAGGCACCAAGTCCAGAAGACAGAGTGGCTACAGGTGGTCCTGTGACAGCTGTCTCAGAAGGAGAACTAGCTTTTGAGTGCCAATTTCTCTGTGGGCTGTGAAGCTGTAGCATCCTGCTTTACAAAGCAATTCACATACCAGCTGTCTGCAGTGCACACTTGGGCATCAGCACATTCTCTCTGCCCCCTACAAGGATTTGTGACACTGAAGGCTGTTATTTTGAAGATGGCGTCTGGATGGTTAACTATTTTTCCATTTTTTTCTAGGTCTTGATGCAGAACTTTACTATGTGAGAAATGACCTCATCAGTCACTATGCTCTGTCCTTTAACCTGCTAGTGCCCAGTGAGACAAACTTCCTGCACTTCACATGGCATGCAAAGTCCAAGGTAAGAGCTGCAGGCAGATAGCATGACAGGGTCACCCAGTCTTCAGCAGCAAGGGCTGTCCCTGAGGATGGGCCTTCCTCTCCACAGAAGGGTCAGTGGTAGAGCATTGAGTCTTTGCAGCTTTATATCTGACAGATAGAGTCTTGAGCCTGCTCCTCTAAAACTTTAGATTTAAGTGTCCACCAGGTGGATGGTCAGCGCATCACACAGGGCTGGGTCCTTTGAGGCTTTTGCAGGGGGATCTGGATCCAGGAAAAGGAAAGCTGGATCTGCTGATGGCTCTGCTGTTACAGAGAAGCCATATGTGGCTGGAGGATGGGTGTGGGTGGCTGGAGAGGAGCACTGCTGAGCTGGCTCTGCCAGACACACTTGGTGACTTGAACATAATTTTCCCCTTCACAATGGAAGCACATGCAGCTTCCCACGTGCACCATTCTGAGCCCGAGTAACCATAGATACTGAGTGAAGCCAGAGGCTTACCAACGTCCTGCCCTTTATTGGTGAATTCTTCATCTCTGACTGCCATGGAGCCTTACATCCTCGGTTCCCAGATTTGCCAGATGATACTGTTTGTACCATCTACTCTCCACTCCTACCCGCCTTTGAACCCTTGAGCCGTTTAAAAGTGCATTGAAAGCATCATGTCCCCTTACTCCTAAATGTCTTAGCCTGCATTTTCTAAGGACACTGGTGTTATTTACACAATCCAAGCACAGTTATCAAAACCAGGAAGTTTGATGTTCTAACTCACAGCACTCAGAGTTCATCAGGTACCCTCGGCATCTTTATGACTAAGGTTTCACTAGTGATTGATGTGCTTTAGTTTGTGTCAATCTGAAGCTTTGTTGCCCTGTCCATGTGATTCAGCCTCAAGTTGTTGGTAGTGGGGAACCTGTCGTAGTGGAAGCTAGCTCGGAAGGGTCGTCTATGGGTATATATGCTTGCAGGGGAAACGCTGAAGGGGACCAGAATAACTCTAATTATTCCATTATCTTGTAGATTTCTCTCCTTTCTTTTCCTCTTCTCTCCCTCCCTTTCCCCCTCCCCTCCTATCCTTCTCTCTTTCTCTTATTGAGGCAGGGTTTTACTTAATAGCTCTGGCTATATGTAAACCCAGCTGGCCTTGGACTCAGATATCTGCCTGCCTCTGCCTCTCAAGTGCTGGATCAAAGGTGTGTACCACCACACCTGGATAGTAGCATGTATTTAACTATATATTTGGGCTTCTTCTTGATGATATTACAGTCCCTAATTCTAGTTCTTAGGTTATAGTATCTTGTGATTTTTAGCACAGCTGACTAATTGCAGTTTGTTTATTTAAAAAGTTAATCATATGAGTAGGTAGTATATGGACATGGTGTAAATTCCGAAGGCCTGTAAGGGTTTACAGTGAAAAGGAAGGTTTTCCATCGTCATGGTAGCATGCTGAGCAAGCCCATCTAGATCTCTGTCCTCAGCAGGCATTGTTGCCTGATTCTTGTCTTCTAAAGAAAGGCAGTGTATGTGTGTGCAGTGTGCACATGTACACCTAAGTGCTTCATGCTTTTGTGTTGTGCAGAGTTGTGAGCAGTATGTCCTGGGAAAGGAAAGGGGCACTGCTCCTTGTTCCTTGGTATTGCTTTGTCATTTCCTACAAAAGGCAACCACAACCCGGGTTTGGGAAGGACTTGCTTAAATGAGTCTGGAGACTGAAGAAACGGGTGCTAGGGACATGGCCATAGTAGTAAGTTGGGGTCTCTTACCACTTGGTTCTGAGATACAGTCAGACTTGAGAAGGAAGGCTGTCTCTCTCAGTTTCTAACACTCTGTCAGAATCTCTGTTTGGGCTGTCTGAGCCCTTGCCAGAAGATGAACTGTTTGCTTCCAAGGACCTGCAGACTTCCCGGTGTGTTACTTCACCAGTGCAGAGATTTAACATCAGTTCTTCCACATCAAAGCTTTTGCTGGTAGAGTTCTCCAGTGTTCACGTGACTGGTCTTGCCAAAGATTTCAGTTCCCTCAGCGGCTGGAGCTGTGTGTCTTTTCTTAACATCTATGTCACTTTCACTTGTACCTCACTGTGTGGTTGAGAATGTGTTAATTGTATTTTAAGATGGAAGGAGAACTCTGGTATTGATTGTCTCACAAAAGTAGACTACTAGGCGGTCTTAACAGATAATTAGTTTCTTGTATGTTCCAGAACATTCCCCAGTGTTCAAGAAAAATCATGCAACTGTGTCTGTTAAATGTCAGTAGATATGCTAGACAGCCAAAAGGCAGAGGCATAGTAGGACGTGGCAGAAGACTCCCACCACCCACTCTCCTTGGTCTCCATCCAGGAGATTCTTCAGGGAGCTTGTCAGAGCTCCAGCAGCTGCCTCTGGGGGCCAGCCTGCTGTGTCCCAGTGAAGTGAAGTAGCTGTGAGAAAGGCTGTTCTGGCAATTTCAGAGAAGTTGAAAGGCCGCTGACTGTAGGCAAGCACATTCACTTTAGATGTGCTCCAGAAGAAGATGGCTGTGTTCACGGTCTGCCTGTTCACATAGCCATGTGTTCCCAGGAAGGAAACTACCAAACATGCTTATGTTTTAGCCTATTCAAATATTTATATTTTCTCTAGTTTATTTTCTGAAGTATTTTGGCTCATTTATTTTCTGGTAAACAACTGCTGTGTAGAGTTGCTTTTTTGGGAGGGGGGTAGGCTGTGGTGTACGTTCTAAATAGATGTGTTTCTTCAAAGGTGATTGACAAATGCCATTTCTTACAGATCAGTACACACCAGAGTAGAGAAAATTAGATTTCAGTGATTGGCAGTTTCTTCTCTGATTCCAAAAACTACATTTAAAAAACAGGTGTCCTGAGGACAGCAGTGTGAGGAGAGAGCTGCCTCCTGATGCTCCCCGTGCTTATTCATCTGTCAGAAGGAAGGCTTAGGCAAGGGCGGCCTCCGTGCTGCTTCCTGTGGCTTCCTCTAAGCCCTGCTGCTTTTCTCAGTCCTTCCCTCAGCCTCCTCGCCACCTCTGCCTGCGTTCTGCTCCTTGTCTTGCCGCCTCCACTTGCAACATCATTTCTTCCCCTTTCTCCCTCTCCCATGGTTACACTGAGATGACCCTGTTCTCACTCTCCGTGGTTAGACTGAGATGACCCTGCCACTACTCTTGCCCCTTGCCCTCGGCTCTGCTGTCAGAGCCCTCTGACTTCTTGGCTGTACTCAGTCTTTGCTTTCCTAGCTTTGGTCCCTGGACAGCTATTGCTTTGCTTATAATAATTGAGACTTAGTAAAGGAGACCGGAAGGTTGCAGATGTTCAAGAGGGACACTGAGGAGCATTGCTGGGAAGGAAGGAGCTTCTGGAAAAGCATTAATGCCATGGACAGCTCAGAGGCAGCAAGATGACATGGGCCTCAAGCACAGCTCAGGCCCTAGCATTAGAAACTGACAGCATGGCAGGGTCTCTGGAGAGGGGCATCCAAGCCCATGTAATAGAAGTGACTCTCTGATTCCCTGGCAGGAGGCAGAGACTGGAGGGGGGAGCTGGGTGTGGTACCAAGTAACACTTCCCAGGTGAGAAATCCTGGCCCCAGGGTGTCTGTTAGCTAGGAACAGACTGTGTCCCAGTGGGGTGCCTGTCTACCTATGAAAGGAGGCTCCTACGTGTATGTAGGAACCCACAGACAGCATTCCAGTGGGGTGCCTGTCTTTATCTGTGAGAGGAGTTTGGCAATCAGGTAAGGTCAGCTCTATCTGGTAACCCTACAGCTTCAGCATTTGAGGTTACCAGATAGGTGTGCCTAGTAGGTAGTTGAGGGTAAAGGAGAGCGAGAGACAAGTTGAAAGGTTTATCCTGTGATGAGGGGGCAGGAGCTTTCCTAGGGACTGGAGTTGACGTTCTGATAGATCTGCTTGATGCTGGGAAGGACAAAAAGATTCCTCCGTGCTAACGGAAAGGAACCAGAGTTTTGCCTGGAAGTGAAGAAGCCAGGCAGGTAGTGTGTGGTGCATCAGTGAGGACCGTGGGTGAGGTTGAAGAGGAATAGCCGCTGAGCGTAGGACTGAGGGGTCATCATGTGTATCATCTCCCCAGCAAGCTGAGCCAGGGCCACGGGGCTGCAGGAGCTGCCATCCAAGTGTGAAGAAGAGGGAGTGAACCAGCTGAAGGTGTCAGAATGACTGTGTCAGTGATGTCCCTGCTGGGGCACAGGCTGTGGGAACTTGAAACCAAGCGTCCTGGCTGTGCTGGGAAGGAAGTAGTTTAATTGACCACTGCTTTCCCCTCTACAAGCTCAGCCCTTGGCTCATAAACATGCCTCATAAATGTTGTCTGACTTAGAGTAGTGAACACAAAGAACTGCTTTTATAGGAACCAGAGGTGGGTGGTCAGAGGCAGTGCTGGGGTCTTGGATGGAACAGACAGTATATTTGTATCTGTTTTGGACATGGAGAAGTTGAGTGGTATGTCAGAATGAACACTGAATTTCAGAGTTAACAGAAAGATAGGAGGAGATGGAATGAGCCAGCCTTGCAAACCTCTGTAGAGTCTTGTGTGTTACCTGTGAATGGCCTGAGACATGCCCTATGAGTAGAAGTGAGCTTCAGAGTAGAGGGGCTGATTTTTTGCAGGACGTCTAGAGAGGGCCTTAGCGCCTTACATGGATACTGACCCCACGTGTAGGCCCAGTGCTCAGGTGTAGAAAGTGGACATGAGCAAGAAGAGGAGGAGCCTGAGGGGACAGCCACATTGAGGGAGACATGAGGGAGATGAGGGTATGAGAGGCTGTGCAGCCACTGAGGTTCCTCATACCGGGAACAAAACCGATCGCACCAGTGTTGACAGCTCAGGAGGGTTTGTGTGCAAATCCCTGGGGTTGGCAGGAGGCTGGTGACCACAAAGAAGTGCAGCTTGGCAGTGGGAGAGGCTGCTGAGGCCACTGGGCCTGCAGTGAGCAGAGGGCCCCAAGCCAGTGTCACTGGTCTGCTGTGCCAGTCAGCTCCTCATGTTGTGTGATCCTCACTTTCTAAAAGCTGGAGCTTGGAAAAGTTGCTTATTTGTGCAGGTCACATGGTCTCCGGGTTCTAGAACCCATGCCGATCTCTCCTGTACCCTCCCTGGCTTTAACATGCCATACCTTACAGTCAGTGCATCCTCTTTTGAGGTTTTAGTGCTGGAAAGCCCAGGGTACCTTAGTGATAGCTCTCTAGCACCCCTTGGTGGCAGCCATGGCGTTGTGATGAGCTAAGAGATTGAACGCTTCCTTCCAGGGTAACAGACTGTGATTTTAGGGGGAAGGGCGGTCCAGTTCCAGGTACCAGCTAGACGGTAGCCTTCAGGGTGAATTTCTATCTGGTTGAAAATTCCTAGTATGATTTCAGTTTTATTATTTTTATTTATTTATTTTTGAGACAGGGTCTTACTTTGTAGCCCAGGTTGATCTCGAACTCACTATATAAATCCATGCTGGCCTCAAACTCACAGAGATTCAGCTACTACTGATTGCTAGGATTAAAGGCCTGCTCTTTGGAATTTTTTTGGTAGTGGCTTTTTTTCCTACCTGTGAATAGCTTTCATACTGCTTAATTAATGAACTCATTACTGAAGTCCTTTTCTGTTGTCACAGGTTTGTTTTATTTCTCTTCATTTTACAGGTTGAATATAAGCTGGCATTCCAAGTAGACAACTTTGTGGCTATGGGCATGCCCCAGGTCAATATTTCTGCTCAAGGGGAGGTCCCACGCACTTTATCAGGTGAGCATGAAAGACGGCCTTACTGTACTGCTTTCAGCTGTCTCCGTCCTACCCCTACAAGGACAGTTCACTGAGTGCTGGGCACTCCCACATTAATCATTAATCAAGAAAATGCCCCACAGACATGCCCGGCCAGTCTGACGGAGGCAGTCCCTTAGTTGGAGATTCCAATCTCAGGTCTCTCTCGTTTGTATCAAGTTGATAAAACTAAGCAACGCAGAAAAGCTCAAAGATCCCAGGGGTTGGGGAGGCAGATGGGTTATTATTAGTATCATCTTTATTTTTTATTTATTTTTAATGAAAGCATGAACTATAGTATGTTGTAGGGCTTTTCCTATCAGTTTTATTCACCATTCTTATTGGCACAAGTTCAGCTAGGCTTTAAGACAGAGCTGGGGGGCCAGTTAATTTTTGTGGGTCAGCAAGAGTTTCAGAAATGTCTAAATCTCTGATCCACTACTCATAGATAGTGAAATATCTTTGAAATTTGCAGGGAAGGAATCTTAAAACTAAAAGACAAAATGTTACTAAAATCTACTGCTTTGTCATTAGTGTCCCTAATTATACCTTTAGAAACTAATCCCTGTTTAGAAGGGCAGTGTTGTTTTTAATTCATGGCCAAGAACGTGTTAGCTTTGTTTATAGGTTTATTATAATTTCCCCCAGTAACAATGTTTTTATTTCCTAGGGATAATTCCAAGTGATTACTCTTTTGAACACATATAAAATTTCCACAGAGAGTACTTCCAAACACGTCCTGTCTGCTCACACTATGGAAGTATTTGTTATTGGTGGTGTGTTAATGTATATCTTTGGCCATCTGTTATGGCATGGCTCTAAGGCCAACAGGAGCTCTCCTGGCACCCAGTTCAGTATGGCTTTGGTTCTTCCACATTTTGTTAGCCAAACAACAGGAAAGGCTTTCCCTGCCTTAGGGATACGCTGGTGGCATGCACTACCTTCCTGGCAGTTACAGCCTTTACGTTGCTAGGAGAAGTAGATACGTGCATTTGGTACTACATAGTCTTTCCTTCTTTGGTGTAATTTTGTTACGGTTGCTGGTGAGACTGGTAAGATCAACAGAGTTTGCCTTATGATTCTATAGCTTCAGTATGTTGGAAAGCAGAACATATAAGACAAACTGGTGTATTCAAAATCACAAGGAAGGCTTGGAAGTAGCTGTCCCTTCACCTGTGTTTTGTCTTCTGGATCTACAGGGAAGGGAATCCAGATGTCCAGAGTGGTGGTGCTGGGGTCTCCAAAAGCTTCTGTCTGGTCCGCTTAGTTAGATGTGCTTGTTTGTTTCATTTGAGCAGAAATAAGTGAAAATGTTGTATGATACTGACTCTTTTTTAGGACACTAAAATGTTTTCTCTTGTTTCTTTTAAACAGTGTTTCGGGTCGAGCTTTCTTGTACCGGCAAAGTAGACTCTGAAGTTATGATACTAATGCAGCTCAACCTGACAGTAAATTCTTCAAAAAATTTTACAGTCTTAAATTTTAAACGAAGGAAAATGTGCTACAAAAGTAAGGAATTTATTTAACATAATGTATTTCATGAGATAAGAGGTCAATAGAAGACTGTGTTATCTGTATAGAGATTTAATCATGACCATGCCTTGATTCTAGTTATGAGAAGAGCAGTGCACATTAGTACATGAAACTCCGGGGTGAGCACACAGAGCACGTAGTCAGGATCCCACTCAGCCTGTGGCTCCGCCAGAGTCATGTGGGTGCTCCCACAGGGAGCGGAAGCGGTGCCCATATGGTTGAAAGGAAAAGAAGGAGACAAACCTCACAGGCACACAGCGACGCAGAGCTGAGCTTCTGCTCGATGGGCTTGGGCTCTGCAGGACTTTGTGTTGGGGTCACATGGGCCTGGGTTGAACCATATCTCTGCTGTTTTCAAGATGGGGGAAACTTTATTTTACCTCTGTATGGCTGAGGTTCTTGTCTGTGAAATGTGCATGATGCTGTTTCAGAGAGGTTTTAAAGAATAATGAAACCTAGTCCAGAATTAGAAAGTCACATGTGGGCACTTAATTAGGACTTGAATTATATCATCTATTACCCAGGAAATCACCATAGATAGTAGTGAGTTCTAGAACACCAAGTCTGAGTTTTGAAATTTTAAGATTTTTTTTTTAAAGACTTAAATATTTTATATATGAGCACACTGTTGCTGTCTTCATGAACACTAGAAGAGGGCATCGGATCCCATTACAGATGGTTGTGAGCTACCATGTGGTTGCTGGGAATTGAACTCAGGACCTCTGGAAGAGCAGCCAGTGCTCTTAACCACTGAGCTTACTCTCTAGCTCCAATTTTAAGATTCTTAAAGGTTATCTAGTTCCATGTAACCCAGAGATAAATTTCTAGAATTTACAAATGGGTAGAACTATTCACTGTTTAAGGTAGAAGCGAAACTGTAAGCTCAGTGGATGCTTCTTCCCACGATCTGTGCACTTTACATGCACTGAACCCGGGTATTCTTACACCAGTTTCAGGTGGTATGTTTTCAAAAAGTCTGAGTGACCTGGCCAAGGTCAAACAAAGTGCTGCAGCCGAGAGGCGAGCCTGTGCTCTCTGCTTCTTTGTGAAACTATTTACAGTTTCTCAGTTGAAATTAGCAAGTGAGTTACAGCGGCAGATGGCAAGATATAGACCAAAGATACAGGCCAATAAAGAAGCTATATTGCATTGAAAAGAGACATTTTTTAAAATAAAAAAATTAACATCCATAGCTTTAGTTCTATGAATTATGTACCTACTTCAATGTAAGCTTAAAGCCTAAGGGGACTGTAGAGGCTTTGCTCCAACCTAATCTTTTTGTGATTGGCATGAGGACACTAGTCCTTGAGAGTGGGAGGCCTCCTAGGTTTCTGTAACTACTCAGTGGGGATGGATGGTTGGATGATGGATGGAAGATGAATATTAGGGTTGGATCTAAGCTGTACTGGGAGAGTTCTTTACCATTAAGCGATATCTAAAATTCTTATTTTAGAATTTTTATTTTGAGGCAAGGTTTTGCTAAGTTACCCAAGCTGGTTTTAAACTCATTATTTAACCTAGTCAAGCCTTGAACTTGTGTTCTTCCTGCTTCAGTCTCTAGATAGCTGAGACTAAAGTGTGCACCACTATGCCTGCCTTGTGAAAAATGTTCCATTTTAGATTTAATGTATATCGTGTCTTAATTTAGTGGTCATATTTTGTCCACTTGAATTGTGTAGGTTTTGTTCATGACTCTTACTTTGATCTGTGATTCTGGTGTGTTTATCTGGTTTCTTAGCCTATGTATGGCACTTAAAAAACTGAGCTAGCAGACATACCCGAGCTGTATGGAATGCTAAGAGCTATTATTCCCTAGGAGAAGCTTCTGTATCTTACGGGTGAGAATTACGGGTCAGGAAGTTTTGTTCCTCTAGAACTCTAGAGCCTTTCCACTCAGTTGGTTGTGCTGTGAGTTTCCATGATGACAGTATAAGTTTGTGGGTTTCTCTACACTCTTGACCACAGAAGCCCGTCTCATTGGGAATCTGTAAGGGACTGACAGAGACTGTTTCTTGACCAGTGATTGCACTGATGATGGGATGGTAGTTCTCAGAGCAAACAGCTGTGGCTTAGCTCAGTATTCAGAAGGTATGTTAGTATGTAAGGATGGTTACAGAAAACAACTTCTAAAGTACTTTTTATTTCTCTTTTAATCCAGAACTTGAGGAAGTAAAAACTTCAGCCTTGGACAAAAACACTAGCAGAACTATTTGTAAGTGCCACTGTGTTAGCGTTCTCCACCCTGAGTGTGTGTGAGCATGATCGTGTGAGGCCTGAAACCTGGGGCCAGTGCCAGTGTCAGTGTGCTGTCTCTTTTACAGATTGATATGTAGACCAAATGAAGCTGTAGGATATTGAAGATTTTGAGAATTCAAACTTAAACATACTTTATAGCAAGTTAACAAATACCTATTAGAAGCAAGAATTCATATTGTGGTTTTTCTCAGGCAGGCCCAATAAAGGAAAAGATATTAAAAAGTATGTGTGAGACCTCCAATAACAGTGTTTAAGAATCTGACTTGTGGCCTGGGCCCAGCCCTTAGCTAATTTCATCTAGGTGAAAATGTAAATTTATATTATTTATTCTATATTTTATTTTGATATAGGGAGATGACTTAGTTGGTAAAGTGCTTGTTATGCAAATATGAAGTTGTTGAGATTCCTAGCACCCATGTAAAAGGCAGGAGCTGCGATATATTCCTGAATGTTGCACTCTGGGGGATGGGAAAGTGGGAGGTGGGAGAGGGGCAGAGGCAGGCAGATGTCCAAAGCTTGCTGACCAGGCAGTTAGTGCACTACAGGTTCAGGGAGAGAACCTTTCTCAGCAAGTAAGGGAGGGAGTGACAGAGGAAGGTACAGAATGTCAACACACACACGCACGTGTGTGAGAGACTGACAGACAGATGAATACTCTGTTTTAGGCTGGCCTAGAGATCTGTATGTTGTTGAGAGTGACCTTGAGTTTCTGATTCTCCTTTCTCTACCTCTGGAGTGGTGGGAATTGAACTCAGGGCCTCACACATGCTAGGCAAACACCTACTAACTTGAGCCACACTCCCAGCCCAGGTATATATTATTTAAACACACGGAGAAAAAAAAATGTTGTTAGGCCAATTAGATCTATTTATTTGTTTACTCTTGGTATTGATTATACACTATTAACAAGCTGCTTTTTTCTCTTGTGAACATATTATGGTGGCATTTGTACCAAATGATCTTTATAGAAACATGATATTTTCAGGAGGAAGTTACAAGTACTCTGAAGTTCAGAGTATGCGCTGGTGGACGTTTATGTTTTCAGTAACTATCGCATGTGTTCCTCTGTGCATTACAACCAAAGTTGATGGGCTAGGGGAGTCAGTATTTTACAGCACACTCCAGACTTCACATCATTTTACCCCTAAGTATTTCCCTGTAGGTCACTTAAAAAGCCCCTAGCTATCCAACACATCCACACTTTGATTTATCACATATTACTGCAAAATAGCAGTAATTCCTTAGTAACCTATTCTGTCTAGTCTGTGTTCAAATTTATCTAATCGTGCCCAAACCATCTTTCTCTGGTTTCCTTCCTGAAAACCAGGATCTAAATGGAACCTAGACATAGTGTGTTTTGTCCATTAGAAACATGATTTTATGTTCATCAGATACACTGCTTCTTTATTAGTTGATCAAATTGTCTTTTTTGTCCCATAGAATTTGCCAAAGTATACATTCTTGTATAATTTAACCTGCTTTTAACTCTTTCTTATAACTGGTAGTTAAAATTTACACCTCATTAGGCTTAGGGTCACTTCTTTTGGTACAAATACTTCAGGGGTGTCCTATGTGCTTGCTTATTTATTTATTTATTTATTTATTTATTTATTTATTTATTTATAGCACCTCAGAGCACCAAGCATTTGCCCTAATGAGGCTTTTTTTAAAAAAAATATTATTTTCATTTATATGAGTACACTGTAGCTCTCTTCAGACACACACTGGAAGAGGGCATCAGATCCCATTACAGATGGTTGTGAGCCACAATCTGGCTGCTGGGAATTGAACTCAGGACCTCTAGAAGAGCAGCCAGTGCTCTTAACCGCTGAGCCATCTCTCCAGCCCCTAATGTAGGCTTTTGTTTGTTTGATTGGTTCTGTTTTTGTTTTTTGAGACTGGGTTTCTCTGTGTAGCCCTGGCTGTCCTGGAACTCACTTTGTAGACCAGGCTGGCCTTGAACTTTTTTTTTTTTTAATGCTCACAAGGTATTTCTCACTAAAAGCAATGTAGGGTGCTCTTGGCCTCTGTCTCTCTCTTCCATACTCTTTCTTTTCCAGCTTTTATCCCTTCCATCCACCGTTTATTGAATGAGTCTACAGTGTAGTAAGCGGTGGGACTGAGGCGGAGAAGTAAGCTGCCCCAGCCTTTAGGGACTTAGGGTGTTCCAGGGGAGTGAGAGAGCATGGTAGGCTGAGTGATAGGGAGAGCACCCTGAGGAGGGGCTTGTTAGCTCCTCTGAAGGAGAGCGACAGCCGCTGACAGGGGAACGTCAGAGTGAGGAGTGGGAACAGAGCTACACCAACTGGGCAGAGTGTGGGCGGACGACCTGCCCAGCCCAGCCCAGCCGACCCGCCTGCTCTGGCCACTGCCTGGGCTGCTTGTCCATCCGTGCAGACTTGGGGCTTTTCTGCCTGAGAGTATCTTGTTTTCATCTGACCCTCATCTAGCTGTCCCACTTGCTCTTTTGCATTAATCTTTTAGATTTTTATTTACTTTTTACTTTTTTACTCTAAGTTTAGTTGTTTGGTTGTTGGTTTTTGAGCAAAGTCTTACAACTATGTAGCCCAGGTTAACCTCAAGCTCAGGATTCTCCTGCTCAGCCTTCTTCCCAGTGCTAGGATTCCAAGCTTATGCCACTATGTCCAGTTTGGAGTTTGAAAATTTGAAAACAACCTTGTTTCTCCTTTTACTGTTTTTTTTTTTTTTAAATTCACAAATGTATATAATGTATTTTGATCTTATCCACACGGGGGGGGGGGGGGGGGGGGGGGGGGGGGG
>CM052706.1:19320237-19347357 GCA_028551405.1 Uromys caudimaculatus | reverse complement strand
GGGTGGCTATTAGCTGTGTGTAGCCTTGAAGCTGTAAATGCATTAACACGATATAAACTAGAATACAGTGAAGTTATTCTGGTTATTTTTCATACCACATAGCTAAGTAGCAAGTGGCCAGTGTGTTGGGCAGTACATTCCGTTTCTCTGTTTCTGTAACTATGCTGCAGTCCATTGCTTGACTGAATGACATTCTGTTGGACAGCTCTGCTCTGTGTCTTGTGTACTGGGGTGTTTTGTATATACCACTTGTGAGGGACTGTGGTTCTTATTAACTGGAAATTTTAAAGTCTTTTCTTAAAACTATAACAAAACCACCAAAATTTGTGTGAGCACCGCACTGCGGGTATCTGGTTTTATCAAAGGATGAGCGTGATACAATGCAGGCCTTCTTGCGATGAACAGGGTGCTCCCGTGTTAGGTCACAGAGCACTCCGTCAGCTTTGTTTGAAAACCTAATGTGCTTCTCATTTTTGTTTCAGATGATCCTGTACACGCAGCTCCGACTACTTCCACGCGTGTGTTTTACATCAGTGTAGGGGTTTGTTGTGCAGTAATATTTCTTGTAGCAATAATATTAGCCGTTTTGCACCTTCATAGTATGAAAAGAATTGAACTGGATGACAGGTACTGTACGTGTTTTGGGAAGCATGTTACTTGCATGTGCACGAGTGTCCCCCCAGCCCCCACCCCCACATCTGTGCACACTGTGCAGGGGAGGAGGGAGACACTGGGCAGGGGAGGAGGGAGAGTGATGAAGCTCAAGCCAAAGAGAAAATCTGATGCCTTGGATATTACTACCTTTATGTTTTTATCTTCATCTTTTAAAGTTTGTGGAGTTATAACCTGGGGGAGAAATAAAGGTCAGATATGTTTTTTGTGTTCTTTATCCTGATTTGCCTCCAGGTCCGATTGCCTTTCCGAAACGGCTCCTTCCTTCTACTTCTTCCAACCCCTCCCTCCGCCCCTCCCTCCGTCCGTCCCTCCCTCCCACCGGCCTTCTCTCCCGACTTCCCACATGAGTATCTGCTGTACTTTAAAGTTTCTTGGACGATCCTAATGTATAGCAGAATAAAGACACTCTGGGGAGATAATTACACCAAGTGTTGGGATTATAAAGATTAATGATACTCTTCATAGTATCAAGGTTCTTTGATGTTAACCCATAATTATAGTATAGAATTGATGATTGTGGTATGTATAATGTAGTGTGGGAATGCAGAAGGTGCCGGCTTAACCTGGGTGAGTCACACCCATTATAGCCAGACTGCAGTGAGAGGTAAAGATGGAATGGCAGATACATGCTTGTAACCCACAGTCCTTAGCGGCTAAAGGCATTCTCAGCATTGTATTTGACTTTGAACTTTGAACCCTTTCTATCCATCTTTCTGATCCTCAGTTGCGACTTGTCAGGAGATTCCTTATCCCTCACTCTGCCCTTTCAGAGCTTTTGTTCATACCAGGACCATGGAACTTTCTGCTAATCCAGACCTATTATTATTTATACTCCAGACCCATCACCGTCTTTCCCACAACTAAAATAGAAGCTTTTTCCAGGCAGGGAGGAGAGAGCTTTCTCTCCCTAAACTCAGTCCTAACACTGTACAGCAGAGCCATGATGTCAGCATTCCCTTTATAAAAGGTCTGGGAGCTGGTTGGATCCAGCACTCTAAGTACCTTGGATCCAGTACTCATGCCTTGGTCCCCACTGTGCTCCTTCCCTTCCTTGGGCAGAGAAAGAAGAGAGGAGTGAACATGGCAGAGCACACAGGCTCTACCTACTTTCTGTTGCCGTGATAAAACACTGGCCAAAACCACTGTGGAGGAGGAACAGGCTCATCTCACTTCACACTGTCTGTCAACAGGGAAGTCAGGGTAGGAACTGGAAGGCAGGACCTGGAGCGGGAACCATGGGGCATGGGTGCTGACTGCCTTGCTTCCTTATACACCGAAGGCCCGCCTGCCTGGGATGATGCTCATGGTGGGCTGGACCCTCTCACCTCAATCATTAACCAAAACATCTCCTCATTACATAGCCACAGGCCCATCTGATCTAGCAATTCCTCAACTGAGACTCCTTCATATGACTCTAGGCTGTGCCAAGTTGACAGCTAGCTAACTAGGATGGTGGCTTCTGTGTTTCAGAATGTTTGGTGTATACTGTAATAATGGAGTTTATTGATTTTACAGAGGAAGAACTGGCATTTGGAAGTAGTTGAGGGGATAAAAGTGGACATTTTGTAAACGATTTCGAGAGATGATATAAATGAGGAGTTACTGGAGATAGTAACAGGATAGTGACCGGATAGTCAGAAGTCATACTTTGTGCTTTGGTGTTTTTGAGACAGGGTCTCATGTAGCCCAGGCTGGTCTTGAACTTTTGGTTCTCCTGCTCCCTAACAGGCACATACTGTTATACTTAGTTCACAGATCTGTTTAGATGCTCATCAAGTTGAGTTTTCCTTGACTGCTGGTATGTGTGTTAAGGCCATGAGTTCACACAGGCCAAAATTGTGCTGTAACTTAGATTCCATGAAGCACACATGTCTTCCTGCTAAGTAGTCAGCACTCAAAAGCAAACTCTCTAGGTTTCTAGATATTGTCTGAATAAAAGCAATTATATGATGGCTTGTTTTCAGGGCACAGCCTAGTAGTTAGGAGCTAGTCTGTAGGGCCAGGCCATCTGCATATGATGTCCAGCTGTTGTATTTACTGGCCTCACAACATTCTCGCCTGTAAAGCAGAGATTGCAGGCTTTAAAGAAACAAAGCAGCCGGGCAGTGGTGGCGCCTTTAATCCCAGCACATGGGAGGCAGAGGCAGGCAGATTTCTGAGTTGGAGGCCAGCCTGGTCTACAGAGTGAGTTCCAGGACAGCCAGGGCTAGAGGGTGAGTAGTAGATCTCAGCCGTAGCTACATGCAGCAGGTGCCACCATGCTGATTTCATTCCCAGAGTGATGCAGTGGATAACCGTGGTTCTTCCTGGCAGTTGCTTACGACACACTAGGCAAGCTAATGGTGGTAACCAGGTTTCTATGCAGTGCTCTGATATCACTGGAGAGGCACCTGCTGCTCCTCTCCATTCTACATCTCCTGCTGGTTGTGTGATCAATGCCCAGAAACGGACTTAAAGACCATGACTTCCGGGATTGTAGCATTACACCAGTGCACAGCAGGAGGGCTACATTCTGTCATTTCTGTATTGTAGTTATATAAAATACTTGCTGCCTGACAGGGTCTGTTCCCTGGGAGGCTTGGTGGGGAGACCTGTGGTGCCGTGAACTCTTGGGAAGAGCCAGTGTTCTGTTACATATAAAGTTTGTTTGGAGGCAGAGAGTGTAGCTGTCTGAGATGTGCTCTCAACAGGGACACGTGAGGTTCATGCATGTGGCTTTCCCTCTCTCCCAATGCAGCATATTGATCTGTAGTCCGTTACACCAGGTGAATCTGTCCTGAAGGGGCTGAGTGTGTGTCTCCTGCAGAGAATTGGTCTGTAGCTGTTCTCTCTGTGTCTCCCCCTCAGGGACTGGAAAATCCATTCCTTGAGTGTTATTTGGTCGTAGTTTTCTTTTTCTCTTCTACTTATTCTTTTCTAGCACCATTAGGGTCGCAATGTGGGGTTTTTTGGTTTTTGTTTTTCTTTTCTGTATTTGTTTTTACCATTGCTGTTGTAACAGACTGGCATGCATAGTAATATATAGGGTCTTAGAGTTTCCTTTTCTTCTTCTTCTTTGAGACAGGGTTTCTCTGTTTTTCTCTGTGTCCCTGGCTGTCTTGGAATTTGCTCTGTAGACCAGGCTTGTCTTGAACTCAGAGATCAACCTGTCTCTGGCTTGAGAGCAATGGGACTAAAGGCGTGTGTGAAGAATGAATAGAAGCAGAAAAGTCAGTTACTATGCTAAACAGCTCCCTTCTCCTCACGGCAGAAGCAAGCATTCTGCCTGGTTCATGTCTTCCCAGTCCGTGGGTGTGGCTTCTTTGACTGAGTAGTTAACCCACTGTGCTTTGGGCTCTCACAGGGGCCCATTTTGCTTACTGTGCCAGGCACGGGTGTAGGTGTTGGAGAGGGTGTAGTGAGCAGGCACTTAGCTGTCCCCATGGAGTTTGTGGTCTGCCTTGATGAGACATTCAGCAAGAAGTCCCAACTAGAACATAGGATGGGAAAGTACACCGTGTTCCATGCTGTATCCTCAGCAGCCAGAGCACCACCTGTCATATGATAGACACTTGATAAATATTTATTGAATGAATATACAAATAGATGACTCACTAAAAATAGTAAGAATTTAGTATTTTGAAGATCTTTGTTTAAATTCTTAGCTTATCCTAAATCTGGGTGCTTACTTGCTTTTGAAAATTAAATTTATTTAGACAGTCATAAGCTATTAAATGTTAGTAAATATACATTTTAATCTGTTTTCTGCCTCCTGTGATGAGGGTTTTCATGGGTGTGAGGGGCTGTCTCACTATCCTTGCTTTTCTTATGATAGTAAGTTTTGGCTCCAAAGGAAGTTTCTGTCCCACTGTTGCTTTGCTCATTTTACTTGTTGATTTACCCAGAGTTTGTTAAGGACATGAAAATCTGACATAAACAGCCGGAAAGCTTGACTGCGCACTCTTAATCATTTTTAGCTGGCACAAGAGTGCCACCTACTGTTCAGTTGTTGAAGTTTATTCAGCCATATACATTGTTGTTTGCAGGGAATATTTGAGTTTTTACATATATCAGAAATTTGAGTCTCCTATCCTGTGAGGTAGGTTTTCTCACTCCACTTCTGTGGAGTTCATCACCTGTTCTCCCTTTGAGATGTAACTCTTACCTCCTCTGCACTGAAGACTAGACTTCCAACAAATTTGACTTTTAGTCACATCTTTGAGAAGTACTCAGCAAAAACATGTAACCTGTAGGTCCTTCTCATTCTAAGGTTGGAGACATGGTACATAGTATTCCTCATGGTAAAATAGTAGTAGTTTATACATGTGTGTCTGAGGGCCCAGCAGTAGCCTCAGTGAAGTACTTACACGTCTTCTGTGTAACCCTTTTAGCAGTCTGGTTGGAGTAGCTTTATGCTTCCTTCTATTCCCACTGAGTCTGAGGCTCCAGAAGGATTGAATAGTTCGCCTAATCCGCACAGCTGGTGATGTGGGCAGTTATGATTTACAGATTTATGTTCTCCATTTGCTTATGACCAACTACATATGTAAACTCATATAAATCACTATTTAATAATTTCCAGAACTCTGACCACATGATGGCTTGACAAATCTTTGTTACATTCTCTGAATTGAAAGTCCCTTCAGCAAAGTTGCTTGGAAACAAAGATGACTGCAAGCTCACAGGAAGAAGTAATAATGTGAAATGTGAGCGCCTTCAGGGAAGGCCTGCTGAGGGCACATTAGGTGAACAGGCATTTCACACGGAGGTTGTGCTGTGACTTGGGTATACACATGCTCTCCAAGTGATTATTGGAGGGCACCCCATCTCAGTACTTTAGCCATCACGATAGCTGACTCTAAATTGTGTTACTGGTAAGGCTCTGCAGAGCCTCCGAGACTCACTGCCTGGTGCCTTACACCTTTACATTTTTCACAGTGTGCTTGGGCTCTTGAAATTGGCAAAATACAAATCCACACGTAAGTGTCCACGTTATATAGCAGTTGGCCACCAGTTTCATTGAAGTCACTGGGGTTTGAACCTACGGTGATAAGGTACAAAGAGCAGTCAGTCCCAAGCTTGTTCATGAGTAATAGAATAAACTTGAAGCCTCTGGTGGGCTCCACCACCTCTGTGCTTACAGAAATTCTGTCTAGCTCTCTGGTTTTACTCTTTGTGCTGAGTTTCTCTGCTTTACTTCTTCACAACTACAAAATTAAAAGAATAGGCCAATGAGATAGAAATGTTACCAAGGGTGACTTGGGACAAGGTTGCTACCACTGAAAAGATGGAAGAATATGTTTGGGAACTATTGATTTATAGTAATTACAAACACCTGATTGACAAGATTTGAGCCCACCACCTTCAGGGGCTCCTCTCACTTAGAAAGTATGATGTAATGTGATGTTTCAAGTTCTAGAGATTTCTGAGAACCATGAATTCTAAAAGTGGGGTGGGGGAGGTGAAGAGGGGCAACGTGTATGATCAAACAACAAGCCTGAGAGGGTGCCGCTTCCATGCTGGATGTGTGGCACACTTATTTAATCTGAAGTCCATTTGGTATGGGCCATTGCTTAAGTGGCTTGGTTTTCTCCTTTCCTGAAAGCCAGTCCAACTGAACAGCACAGGGTCTTTTCTAGAGAGCCGAGCCATAGTTCTCTGACGTACCCCGAGTGAGGTTCAGATTTGCTCTCTGAGCACTTCTACCTGCACTTCTGGATGATTTTGCTCTGCTGACAGGCCCTCCATTGTGACATCCCTTAGGAATTCAGTGTGGATACTGATAGAGATGTATGCACTGATTGCATTACTGTCTCTATCAACTTTACACAGCTCCGTGTATTTTATATGTATGGAAAAGAAATTTCTCACTGAGTCTCACTTAACAAGTATTTCTGTCTTCAAATTATTTGCAGCCTCAGCGCCAGCAGTAGTTCCCAGGGGCTGTCTCAGCCGTCCACCCAGACGACCCAGTATCTGAGAGCTGACACACCCAACAATGCAACTCCTATCACCAGTAAGAGTCAATTTAATTCTACAGCTGTTTGCACAGCTGCATGCTTTCTGTCCCTGGCCCAAATGTGGTTAAAGTATTTGTGGAATTAATGTACAAGCATCTAACTTGTGTAAAAGCTGGTTTGATCTTCAATTTTTGTTTTTTTAGAACATTGAATAAACAAAAAATTGGGGTATTTAAAGTAAAAATAATTGCTAGAGCTAGTTTTGCTTTGGGGAAATTTCCAGAGTTAATTTTATTAAAAGAGCTAATAAATCAATTTTATACAAATCCAAACTGAAGGTTTTCAGGTTAGTTATATGGAATAAGCTAATATTCTCATAGGGTGCCTAAAGACTTCACATTGGCTTTACTCATCTGATGTTAGAGATAGAACCCAGGATCTCCAGCATGCCAGCTATACTGTGTCAGGAGCTGTCCACTAGTCTCTGACACTGTCTTCTAAACCTAATACAAATCTGGTTACCATTGCTATGGTCGGTCAGTCTGCCTGTCTGTCTGTATATGGCTTTTCAAAACAGGGTTTCTCTGTGTAGCCCTGGCTATCCTGCAACTTGCGCCTCTGCGCCTCTGCCTCCTGAGTACTAGGATTAAAGGTGTGCCACATCACCACCCAGCTTTTTTGTGGGGGTGTTTGGAATTTTAATTCCTTTCCTTTCCTGTACCCTTCTTCCCTCCCTCCCTCCTTCCTTTTCTCCCTCTTTCTTTCTCCCTCTCTCCCTCCTTCCCTTCCTTTTTTTGTGTGCCATGCTGGAATCAAACCAAAGGGTCCCCATACATGCTTACAAGTACTTTACCACTGAGTGACATCCCTAGCTTTTAATTTCCTCCTTAAAAAAAAAAAAAAATCAATCTGTGTGTCTGTGTGTATACACACTCACATGCACATGAGTTCTAGTGTCCACAGATGCCAGAGGTGGGGGGCCCCCTGGAGCTTGAGTTATGGTCAGTTGGAATTGAACTTGGGTCCTTTGGAAGAGCATTGAGTGCCCTTAGTCACAGAGCCATTTCTTTAGCCCTAATTTCCTTCTTATTAACAGAATTTTGATGAATGTTTTCACCTAACTGTGTTTTAGCTCAGGCTGGCCTGGAACTCTAGCATGTAGATTAGATTGGCCTTATATGGGCCACCATCCCAGCCCATTTTTATTTTCATACACCTCAGGGTTAGGTATTTTGGAGAAAGTTGGGGTTTTTTTTTTTTCCCATTCTTTCTTTTGGTTTTCTTGAGATAAGGTTTCTCTGTGTAGCCCTGGTTGTCCTGGAACTCGCACTGTAGACCAGGCTGGCCTCAAACTCAGAGATCTGCCTTCATCTGCTTTATGAATGCTGGGATTAAAGTTGTGAATTATCACTGCCCAACTAAAATAATTCTTTTAAAGAATATTTAACTGACAAGTTATATACAGTGTGATGTAAAATATGCATATAATAATGTAGTTGTTATTGGAATATAATTTAGATATAGTGGGGAATCAGTTAACATGCTCCCCGCCATGATGAGAATAGACAAACCCTCTGAAATTGTAAGCAAGACCCCAATTAAATGTTTTCTTTTGTAACAGTTGCCTTGGTGATGGTGCCTCTTTATAGCAATAGAGTAATGACCAAGACAGGAAGGAAGACAGCCTTGATCTAATGTTATTACCAAGAGAATGTCAGTCCAAAGAAGACCACTAGTGTCCAACAAAATCCTAATTAATCAGCAGCCTTTCCAAGTCAAGACCTAATCTGTGCTCTTTACTGATCTATGGGAGTGGGGGGAGAGAGAGAGAGAAGGGGGGGAACATGCCTAGGCTTGGCATGGGCTTTTGAAACCTCAAAGCCTACCCCCTCACCCCCCCACCCTGTACCACCCAGTGACACACTCCTCCAACAAGGCCACACCTAATCCTTCTAATCTCAGCATTCAAACAGTGCCGCTCCCTGGAGACTAAGTATTTGAGTATGAGCCTGTGGGGGCCATTCGTATTCAAACCACCACACTGTCAGTGCCCTCTGTTGGTCTTTGTAAACTGTGTCCAACAAAGAAGAATCAGACTTGTTAGGAGAAAGAGCAGATTCCAGGACTAGGTCAGGAAATGAGCAGGGCAAATCTGAGACATATGACTGAGCAACATATCCCACTTGCCAAGGATGGAACCACTGGGTATACAAGAAAATAATGACTGCAGTGATTTGGAACAAAATATGTGTAATAATCCATAAATTTATAATGCTTATAATTGCTCAGCATAATTATTAACTAGGGCTCTATCAATACCTTAGTACTCTGACAGCTGGCTAAATGAATTGTATTGCAGGGTAACAAGCTCGTGCTGTTGCTTAGAACAAGCGTTTCTTTACAGAAGGCTCCCAGCTAACGAATATGAAAGGAATGGTATAATTAGAAAAGGACATTTACAATCCTTAATAAAATACTTTGTCTAGGAAAGATTGTCACTGATGAAAGCCCCAAGCACAAAGGAAGTGGAGGCTTTACAGTTAGCCCAGTCAAATCCTTCCCTGGACACGGACAGATAAACTCAGCAGTAAAACAACCAGATATTTTATACCTGTGGATATGAAGCTCCAACCCAAAATAATTAGCCTGGATTTAATCAAGGCTGTAGAACTTGCAGCTCTCATGTAATAAAGAGACAGGGAGAAGATGAAGGATATGTCAGGAGCAAGGGAGGCAGTTCTGTGTCATTGATCTGTTTCCTTCAGTGATGGTGGCAAGAAAGAATAGGCGACAAGAAACCTCAGAGAGACTCTGGGCAGTGGTGGCACACGCCTTTAATCCCAGCACTTGGGAGGCAGAGGCAGGCGGATTTCTGAGTTGGAGGCCAGCCTGGTCTACAGAATGAGTTCCAGGACAGCCAGGGCTACACAGAGAAACCCTGTCTCAAAAAAAAAAAAAAAAACAAAACAAAAAAACAAAAACAAAAAAAAAGTCAGAGAAATGAGAGCAGCCACTCTCAAGAAAGAAAGACGACAAACCCTTTGTGAAAATGCCATGGTAGATAGGAAGGTCATTACTGCTCAGAAAAGGCAAATCTTTTAATGTTGCTTTTAATGTTGACAGTAGGGCCTTTCTTTACTTGTGGATATGACCTTATAGAAGAGGTAATTCAGCGACTATATAGGCTGAAAAAATTTAAAGAACGCCAATGAAAATAATTTACATATTAAAAATTTGTTGTTAATGTGAAATTTACTTATTTCTTGTTTTTCATTGTGGACATTATCATAAAGAAACAGGTAATTCATTTATTAATAGATGCTAAAAGCAAAACACTGGAAAACTATTTTTAACCTTTACATATATGAGCATTTTGCCTGCATGTGTATGTGACCATGTACATGAAGCCCCTGCAGAGGTCAGAAGAGGGCGGGCATTGTGTCCCCTGGGACAGTTGTAAGCTGCCATATGTGTGCTGGGAACCTAACCTGGATCCTCTATAAGAATATCAAGTGCTTTTTTTGTTTGTTTGTTTGTTTGTTTTTCAAGACAGGGTTTCTCTGTGTAGCCCTGGCTGTCCTGGAACTCACTCTGTAGACCAGGCTGGCCTCGAACTCAGAAATCCACCTGCCTCTGCCTCCCAAGTACTGGGATTAAAGGCGTGCGCCACCACTGCCCGGCTATCAGGTGCTCTTAAACACTGAGATTTCTCTTCAGCCCTCACAAATTATTGTCTAAAAAACTCAATATAAATACAGTTGTTTTATGACTAAAAAAGAAAGGCCAGGCATGGTGGTACACACCTTTAATCCTAGCACTCAGGAGGCAGAGGCAAATAGATTTCTGTGAATCTGAGGCCAGCCAGCTCTACATAGTGAGTTCCAGGCCAACCAGGGATACATAGTGAGACTCCGCCCCAAACAAAACAAAATAGTAATAACAACAAAAGGGATGGGGTGTAGTGGAACATACCTATGATCCCAATACTGGGAAACTGAGGCAGATCATGAGTTCTGAGCCAACATAGGCAGCCTAGTGAGACCTTGTCTGGGAGGTGCGGGGCAGAAAAAATACTTTAAGGTGTATTGACCAAGACTTGTACAATGTAACAGAATAGAACAGACCACAGACCCAGGACACTATGAAAACTTCAGGTACATTTAAACATACAGTAATGAGACGTCTCATCACTGGGTTCAGGTATGGCCAGACTACATCCATTATAGAATTCTGTAGACTTCATCCATCTGTCTGGCAGACACTGATGCTCATTGTTATGACCCATTGATTTTATTTTTTTTTAATTAAGATGTCTCCTCCCTTCCAGTCCTCTAACCCTGTGTCCTCTCCATGCTTTCTTTCCGTTATCTGTTAGAAGTTGGTAGAAATGCAGTTTTAGGTTCTGTTTGCCAGCACTTGTTCTTTTTATTCTAATTTTTTTTTTCTTGGCAAGAAAACCCTAATATATGGCCATAAGTTATATTTTGTTGTCATTGTATTGAGAACGGCTAGAAATTGAGTGAACTTAAATTTGAACCTCAAAATGGCATGATCAGATGGGCTTCAGGAGTACTAACAAGAGTGGTCAAAGTGACAACATATTTTATCAATATGATGCTTTTCAAACTTCTCCTTATTTGAAAAGATCTTTTGTCACGTGGTTTATTGAAAAATCATTTGGGCGAAAAAGTTAAGTAAGAGAGGGATTAGAGTCAGTAAGTCAAACCTTGTGTCATTTGTCTCAAAGGCATTCCAAATGATAATAATAATATTTTTAACATTTCTTGTTTTAACATTTGGAAGTAGTAGTGTTGTTATTTTTATTTTTATTTTATTCACACTGATGTTTTGCCTGCTTATATTTCTTTTGTGAGGATGTCGGGTCCCTGAACTTGGAGTTATAGGCAGCTGTAAGCTGCCATGTGGGATTTGAACCTGGGTCCTCTGGAAGAGTAGACAGTGCTCTTAACTGCAGAGCCACCTCTCCAGCCCCTTTCCTTAACATCTTATGTACCCTTCATCAGTAGCTTCCCTGCTGTGTGTGCATATAGTTGTTTTATTTTGCTTCATTACTCATTGCTATGACTTAAGTCCTCAGGCTGTAGTGCCCAGGTGAACCCAGTGCCATAGTAGGGTATTTATATTGCTTGGTCTGGCTTTGTTGGCTCCTCAGGTTATCCTACCTTGCGGATTGAGAAGAACGACTTGCGAAGTGTCACTCTTTTGGAAGCCAAAGCCAAGGTGAAGGACATCGCGATATCCAGGGAAAGGATAACACTGAAAGATGTACTTCAAGAAGGTACTCACCTTCTCTACATTTTCAGTTCTGTTAAAAAATTGTTTTCATTTTCCATTTCTTTAGACTTTATACAATGTGCCCTAGCAGCTTTGATGAACATCTTGATTTTGAAGTGTGATAAAACAGACAAGTATTTGTTACCTATAAGTGTATTTTATTCTTTCTTCAAGTGATCAGTACCCAACAGGTATATTTAAAATATTTAAATTAGTTTATTCTCTCGTGGGTTGTGGGTGAACAAGTGTATGGATGGGCATTGGGGTTAGACTCAGGATTTGTAACCTGGGTGACCTTAGAGAAATCACACAGTATCTTAGAATTTCTGTAGAATTCACACCATGCTAGTCTTTGATCACTCTGAGTCTAGCTAAGTGGCAAGATGAAATGGTGAGTGCAGAAGACTTATCAGAATTTGTATTTGACCTGTCCAGGGCTCTTTCCACTCAGTCTTGCAGGCCCTTCCTCTCTGTTTTGAGTTTTAGGTCTTAATTAAGGAGATGGTGAAATCGGAGGACAGAAATTAACAATAAGATACTGCATCGCGCACGGTTAGATGGCAGATGCTCATTTCCTCCGCTGCAGTTCCTTCTGGAATGTGTTTGGTCTGCATGAACCGTTCTGTTTGCTGGGCCTCCTGGAAGCTAGCCTCAGCTAAGTGAGGAACTAAGACGCCTGATGAGAAGCGGTGCTCAGTTGACGCAGACTCTGATATCTGGTCTGTTTTTCAGAGCAGGAATGCTGCTCCTGCGGTTATCCATTTCCTAGCTCGAATAACCAGTTTTCAGATCTATCTGCAGTCTGAGGAGATAACCAGGCCAGACAGCATTTCCTACAGTTAATGGTTATGCTTATGATTTCCTGTGTTTCCAAACAGGATGCTCATACTTTGAGGAAATTTGGAACCATGTTTTCCTTGATGTTTTTGGAGCATAATAGTTTTTTGTTTGCTTGCTTGCTTGTTTGTGTTTTTTAAAGAACTTTAGCTTTCAGAAAAGAAAATGTGATTGGCTAATACTTTGAAAAGTGGTGAGGTTTACTAGAAATATGATTAAGTACAAATCAAACAGTAGTTAACACGCCACTTTTCATTAGTCAGATTGGATGGAATTAAAAAGAGATAGCTAGATATCCAGACAGGGTAGGAGGGAATAAACTGTTATGCACCGTGTCCTGTGGTAAGGTCGTGCTTTGGAGTGGGTTTGTCCACAATTACTTCTGCCTTTAAAGTCTGTGTTTGGAATATGTAAAGGGGACTAGGTATGTGGAAGAGGAGACAGCAGCAGGGGTGGAAGGAAGGACCCGGTCTGTTCTGCTGGGCAGGGGTGGAAGGGAGAAGCCCCTTTGACAGTACAGAGACCCAGAGGTATTTGGACAGCTCCAAGCAGATTCTCCAAGCCCTTCTGTCTGCAGCAGCCACATCACTCAGTCTCTGACTCAGTGGGAGCTCCACAGGGTCCCAACCAGTAACTCCAACACACACAGTGGGTGATAGTATAGCCAAGGTGCGTGTGGTATCCACAGCAAAGCTACACTGTTTCAGGCATTTCTTTTAAATTATGAAAAGAAAGTAAAAAATGGTCTTGTGGGAAAGAATAACATGTCAGTAATCTTTTTTTGAAGATCATCTCATTCGAAAGCCTTTTAAAAACTAAAAGTATTTTTTAGCAGTCGAGAAATTACTCATAAATCTGTATGGATTTTTATATTTCTGTTTACACAGGACTGTCATGATTTCTCTCTGCAGTAAGAGCTCTTTAGGCGCACACTTGGCCCGCAGTGACCTGAGAGTTGGGTCACCTTGCCTGAGACTGTGTGGTTGAAGGCACAGAGGCCTCTCTGAAGCCAGGGTTTGTGTTCCTCACTCTTTCTTCATTGAAGTCTGCATCTGCAGAAAGAGAGGCCGTTTTTTCCCCTGTCATTGCTTTGAGGCAACTACCAGAGACTCAGATGTCCCAGCTGGCTCCTGTAACTGCTACAGCAGCCTGACCGTGTTACTAGTTTATTTAGAGAAATTAAGGAAAATATTCTCGTGTACTTAGTTTAGATATGAGATTTCTCAAAGCAACCTGCGTTGTAGGCTTGAATCGCTTTTAACAGCTTTGGTCCGGTTTACTCTGGAGCGAGAATTAACTGTAGCTGTAGCTGTCACAGTTTAGTCACATTACTAGAAAGCTTTGTAATGTTGTGAAGATTATCATATGGCCTCATTAACTGTTATTTTTCCTTTTAGGTACTTTTGGGCGTATTTTCCATGGGATTTTAGTAGATGAAAAAGATCCAAATAAAGAAAAGCAAACATTCGTAAAAACAGTCAAAGGTAGGGATTTTTACATGCTGTTTCCATAATAGTTTTTTTGTTGTTGTTTGATGACTCAGACTAGCAAAACGCCGGGCAGTGGTGGCGCACGCCTTTAATCCCAGCACTTGGGAGGCAGAGGCAGGCGGATTTCTGAGTTCGAGGCCAGCCTGGTCTACAGAGTGAGTTCCAGGACAGTCAGAGTTACACAGAGAAACCCTGTCTCAAAAACTCAAAAAAACAAACCCAAAAAATCAAAGGAGCAAAACTCTGCCCCCTGTCTCAGTGTGTGCCAGACCTTTGGATTTAGTCTATATTAGTGTGACTCACAGGCTAATTTTTGAAAATTAGGGTTTTCTCACCAGGTATAGAAAATAGTTTTCTAACTTAATAAACACTTATTAGATGATTTCGACTATAGTTAAATTGTATAGTTGCATGTGCCTAACCTGGCTGTGTCTAACTTTGGTTTTCCCTATTAAAACTCTCTCATACCATTCTTAATCACACAGAAGAGAACATTGTCATTAATTTTCTTTTCAATACATTTATAAAGAAGATAATGAACTCTCCTCAGATCCATAATACCTCATATAGATATATGTTGTTTACCTTTCATTCTCTCCCCCTCTTTATCTCTTACATGCTGTATAGTGCCCTAAGAAATGCCTGTTTCTACAACCCTTACCCTTACCCCTGTGGGTGAGCACGTGTACATGTACACGTTTGCATACATGCATGCATGCCGAGATTCCAGGAGTCAACCTTAGGTTTCTTTAATGAAGTGCTATCCACCTTTTTGTTTTGTTTTTAAATTATCTTTATTTTATTTTATGTATATGAATGTCTTGCCTGCATGTATGTATTTGTACCACCTGGATACCCCAGTCCCCTGGGAAGGTGTTCAATCCCCTGTAGGTGCTGGGATTGAACCCGAGTTCTCTGGAAAAGCAGCCAATACTCCTAACCACTGAGCCATCTCTCCCCAAATCCACCTTGATCTTTGAGACATGTCTCTCTCTGGGACCCAGGGCTTTCCAGTTATGCTAGGCAGACTAGTCAGCGAGCCCCAGAGATCCGCCTGGCTCTGCCTCAACAGCGCGAGGGCTGTAAATATGTGGCAGCATGTGCCAGCGTGCCTGGCTCTTTTTCACGACCATCAGATTGGTTCCTCCTGCTTGTAAGGCAAGTGCTTTACAGACTAGACCTTTCTAATCTAATAAGTACTCATTTCTGAAAAAGAAAGTAAGCACTTTGCAGAAATTGTGGGGAAATTACTTTTGAGTAGAAGATGTAAAAATTTTTTGAGATGTACAAAGTTAAATGATAATAACTGTTTATTTACTTAAAGAAATTTACTTAAAGAAATACGTGGGAAGGATGGAGGGCTTACATCTATTATTTCTAAAAATTTGGGTTTTACTAGTCTTAACTAAAATGTCTAGAATTATTATTGCCTGTAATTTAACAAAATCGCTCATTTAAAGCTTCTGCAAATCCTTAAAACCCTTCACCCTTTCTAAACAAACGGTTCAACTTGCTATTGTTTGGTGTTTGTTTACCAACTCTCCTTAGCTCCCCAAACATTTACTATTTTGTTAGACGATAGTGGGCTTTCTGACTAATTTTGAAGGATAATTTACATGACTCTTTTTGTGTTTTACTCTATAAATATAAGGTTTGAGCCACAAGTATGCTCAAAGAACTGCTTTTTTGTTTTCTTATTTTTCTTAAGTATTTTAATGCCAGTATTTTTTGAATTTATAAATACTCTATGCATCATAATGAATCCTGAGTTAGGGTTGGAAGGAAATGATGATGACAAGAAAGCCCAGCCCAGACCCTGCAGGTCTGTGATAAGCCTTCTTTTCTGTGCTGGAGCTGTGACCACTGCACCTGCCCCCTCATAACTGCTGTTCTCTTCTTAACTGGAGGGAAACAGGAGCGAACACAGTGAGTCCTCAGCATCCAGTCATGGCTTATGTGGGGCTGGGGACATGCAGTGGTGCTTGTTTACATAGGCCACATGACCGAGTCACTCCAAGTTTATCTTTTAAAGTATTGATTCTTAGTTGATATATACTGCTGACAAACTTCCTAACAGACAAGCGTGTGTGGTTTATTGCATCTTAATGCATGCTGCACAGATAATAGTTCTACAAAGAATAAGTTTTGAGTTTTTGGGTTTTGTTTTAGAGAATGCAGATTTTTTTTTATGAGGAAAATTGGAGCTTTTTTTTTTTTTTTTTTAAGTTTAATAATTTTGTTCAGAGATCTAATAGATATCCAGTGTCAGTTTCCAAAGACTTAAGTCAGATCTGTTACCTGGATCAAAACCCATGAATTTAGAGGCTAGAAATAAAATGGAGCCAGGCAGAATACACCTGCTTAGTAGGCGGAAGCAGGAGGACCAGAAGTTGAAGGCTGCCCTAGGCTGTATACTAAGACTTTGTAAGTTCAGAAAATTTAAACAGTACAGAAAAGTGAGAAATATAAGTTATCTCATCCCCAAGGAACCAACATAAAGAGTATAATATAATTCTTCCCAGCAGTCAGGGAAGAACGTGGTCTCCTGGTATTTTTCATTTTTCTAGTAATTTTGTTTTTAAAACATAATGTGGCTTATGGAACCTTACCAGATCTGTTATTTGCTCTGGAGTTTCTGTGAAAGCTGACATCTTCAGCAAGGGTCTGTCTGCTGCCCTGGGGTTTGAGGCTGCTTGTAACTTGCAATGAAAATTGACCCTAGATAACAAAATGTTAGTGTTACAGTTTGGTGTTATTTACGGAAGTGGGTTTTGTTTTTTGTCTTTTTTTAATGTATAGACCAAGCTTCTGAAGTTCAGGTGACGATGATGCTTACCGAGAGCTGCAAGCTGCGAGGTCTCCACCACAGGTGAGAGCAGAGGCTACAGCTCAGCACCAAGTACAGTGTGACCCTGCACACTTACTTAGTTTTAAAGAATGTTATGTCTTGTTCCGAATTGAATTCTTTTGGAAATTCTTGATTTTTTTTACCCCTTCTGAATATAAAGGTAGATGCGTGCTCATTGAACACAATTTGCCAACAGCAAAGGACAAAGAGGATAGAGAACAGGTATAAACTCTGTAAATAATGAATGGGCACAACTAAGCTTTCTAAAATAGTCTGTCCATATTGTGCACCTGCCTCCCTCTAACAAATATGACAGACTGATGCATACGTTAAAGATAACTGCTACAAAAATCTAAATGTATAGAACGCCAGGGCCAAAAATAATCAACCATCCTTGGATACAGTGGGGTTAATGGTCTGCCATGTACTGTGAGTGTATACTAATGTGTGTATATGCATATGTGTGTGTGTGTGAGAGAGAGACCGAGAGAGAGAGAGAGAGAGAGAGAGAGAGACTACTTGAGATCTCTGTATCTAGAAATAGCCATCTATGTATTTGTCTGTAGAGATATTTTATAATAAATTAGGTTTCTCAACACTTAGTGTGTTTCCAGTATACTTTTAAAAAGGACAGTGTTTTTACCTTTAATAAAATTAATGTATTTCTTTATGTAACAATAATTAAAAAAACACACCTGTTTCTAGGTTTTCATGTTGGTAACTATAAATCCTTGTCCTTATTTTAAAAGGCCACTTAGTGGTTTACTGAATGGGTATACCACATTTTATTTATCTCTTACGTATGCTCTTAAAATCATAGTATGATTTCACAAAATGTACCTGTAGGCAGAACTTTTAACAGCTTCTTTTAGACCAGGAATCACTGGGGACAGCAGCATCAGCATCATGGCAAAGTGTGTGTGTGTGTGTGTGTGTGTGTGTGTGTGTGTGTGTGTGTGTGTGTGTGTGTGTGTGTGTGTGTGATGTTTGTGTGATGTGTTTGTTGGCAGAGTTTATAGCCCTGGCTTTTCTGGAACTCACTATTTAAACTCTACTGTCTCTGCTACCCAAGTGCTGGGATTAAAGGCGTGTTCCATCAAGCTGAGCTGGCAGTCTGGGTTTGTTTGTTGGTTTGTTTGAAGCATCATATAGAAGTATGGGAGGTGGTACTGTCTATGACCCAGAGTTACAGGGGTACAGACAAGTAGATATCTGGAGCTCATTGGCTGGCCTCGCTGATTCAGTGTGTTCTAGGTCAGACAGAGACCAAAATGGAGAACAGTTAAGGAAGGCACATGATGTTGACCTCTGACCTCTATGCACATGCTCAGACATGTACATAGTTATATACTCCTACATGTATATATACCACACACAAGTACTGTGTAGACTCTGCTTAATTTGTATGACTACTGAGAATTTCACATATCTGAAAAGTGAACCATGACTGCGTGTTAGACGGGTCTGTGAACTTCTGGGAAGGACAAGCGATATGTGCAGGGGGCACTGTTGGCTTCCATTTCAACTTGGGCAATTGCTGAGCTCTGATAGAAGTATGAATACACAGAAATTTCTTCTTTTCATTTTGTTTCTACTTTGGTTTTTGAGGGCCTAAAAAAGATGACAACCACATGAGAATAAGTTCAGTGGTAATGAAAATGAGACAGATATTTGGCATTGTGGTGGAAGGAAAGCGAACAAGCCAAGAGTAGAAGACAACTGTTTGGACTGAGATTAAACACAGCATAATTCTTGGCTTCTGAGCAGCTGAGATGAAGGTGGCACTAAAGTCTATACGTCTCAGAATCAGAGGGAAGAGAAAACACTTTGTTTAGAGTAGGAAGTAAAAAAGCTTTTTAGTCTCAGATCCCAAGGCAGATGTTGCATTAGGTTTATTATTTAATGTAGATACTAACTAATATAAAAGTAAATATTCATTTTCTAAAACTGCATTGAAAACCGAGGCTTTTGAAAAAAAAGTTGAATGTAATATTGAGGAACAGTGAGGGTATTCCTTGGAAGAGCTGACTAACATAACTCAAGAATGTTGCCTTCAGTTGGGCAGATTCATCCTCAAGAGTAGAAGTCCTCACTTGCGGGGGAATGGATAGATAGCATCCCCCCTGGGCTGTATTTGCTTTAAGGAAGGAAGGAAGAAGGAGAGAGGGAGAGAAGAAAGAAACAAGCTTAGTTATATTTGTTAAAAAACAGAAACGTGTCTGGAGCTTTTGGACCCTTTTAACAGTGTTGTGAGTGGGTGCTTGATGCTCTGACACAGACTCTAGAGGAAGCACATTGAGGACTTATGCTCCTAGCCAGTTCTCTGACCCAGTGAAACCTGTAACCATAAGGCTGAAGCATATGGCAGGAATAAATGCAGACAAAGCCAGAGTTTTCCCAGGAAGGAGCTTTAGTTCTACCCTAGCCCTAAGCATGCCTTGGCTAAGCAACCTTCCTGGCAAGTATTTACATTATCTCATGCAGCTTTAGGCTGTACTGCTTCACAGCATCCTGCCATGATGGGTTAGCAGTCCCAGACACCCTAAAGAATGAGAGGCGAAGCTTGTAAAAGTAAGTCGGTCAGAGATCATTGTCATCTGGGCTGTGAAGTGACATTAAGACTCCTGGGTGTAGCAGTAAAAGCTGTTAGTATGCTATATTCCCTGTAGTCCTTCATCCGACCACACATTCTTGTTAACCAAATACTCATCATGGCTGTGCGCTTGCTCACTTTGATTTCATCCACTAACTGCTCATTTTGTACTTAGAACTCAGCTAGGCCTAGAATGAAACTGAAAGAGTAATCTTAAAATCAGTACCATAGAGTTCATCGTGCAGGCTCAGTGCTCTCAGCAAGAAATGTCACCTTTTAATTGGTTGCCTGTGATTCAGAAGATTTGCTTTGTGTTTTAAATTCTGTGATGACGGGTTAAGAATCACTGACACATTTTAAACCATCTTGAAATTCTGTTTTTTGTTACTTTTGGCTTTTCCACTGGAACTTGTAAGAGTTTTATCATAACTAAATACTTGCATAAATTAAAAATAAACTGCTTTCATTACTTCATGTCTGAAAGCCCCTAAACCATTTTTTGTGGTTTGAAGCCCCACTTGTTAATGCGGAATGACATGCAGCTTTAAGGTTGTAAGCCTGCTCAGCATAAGAGGCAGTTGTGCCCCGCCCCACAGCCCCGCCTCGCCTCCGCCTTCTCCCTTCATCTCCTTTACCTCCGTCTGTCCATTCTTAGATATCTCAGACCTTTCTGATTGTCTTCCTTCCCTTCATAAAATGGGCAGTGAAGAGCAGTCATTTATTCTTTGAAACATTTTCATAAAGCTTACTACTGCTTCCAGAGTTTGTTCCCGTTTTAGTTATTTTATGTACATGGGTGTTTTGCACATATGTGTATGTCTGTGCACCACATTATTCAGGGCCCGAGCAGGGCAGAAGAGGCATTCAATCCCCTAAGACTGGAGTTACAGTCAGTTGTGAGCCACCAAATGGGTTCTGGGAATCAAACCTGGTCCCTCTGCAAGAGCAGCCAGTGCTCTTAACCACTTAACCACAAGAATAAACATTTTGATTTTATTTAGCTTATTTGTTGTGTCTGGACAAAATGCCTTGATCTGCTAAACAATTTCAGTCAAGAATGAAGGGACAGAGATCATCCTTTAGGGTTAAGGAAGTGGCCGGCTCACCTGCTTATCCTGAAGCCAGGGATAGCCCTGACTGATCCTCCAGGTGAGGCTTGAGATGGGGGGGGGGGGGGGCGTCTGAAAAGGAGGGAGCTCTGCAGTCCTTCCCGAGTTTTCCTTTTTCCTGGGAAGGAAATGTCCAGCAGCCCAGAGGAAAGCACAGGGGTGTGGAACCTGATGACACCTGAATTTTCTTCTCTTTATACTTGATCTTTGTCCGTAGGTACCTAACCTTTCTCCGTGGCATGGCTGCCACTCTTCAGCTGTAATGCAAGCAGAAGCCCTCGATGGGTCCAGTGCCTCTTAGAGACTGGTGCCTCTTACAGTGGGTTCACTTTTAGGACATAAAGGCAAAGCACAGAGACAACTCCTCTTGATACATTTCTGCAGTTTCCCTTCTGTCTTCGTGGTTGTCCTGTGAATGTGTGGTTTGTGCCTCAGTTTCTTTGAGCTCTTTTCATTTTCTGACCGTTCAGTTGTAAGGTGTTGTTTTGTCATTCTTGGGCATTTGTATTGCTTGCAACTTTTCACTGTTGATATCCTATTGACTCCTCTTGTTAATGCACCTTTTTATGTTTCATATTGTTTTTAAAAATTTTTATAGACATTGGTGTTCTGCCTCCAAGTATGTCTGTGTGAGGGTGTCAGATCACCTAGAACTGGAATTAGAGAGTTGTAAACTGCCATGTGGGTGTTAGGATTTGAACTTAGGTCCTTTGGAAGAACAGCCAGTGCTCTTAACCCCCAAGCCACCTCTCTAGCCCCCACACATTCATTCTTTTCGAAGCCATAAAGAACTAATAAATAGTGCTCTTAGGATATTGTTATGTGTATGCTTTAAAAATGCGTTAAACGTAACAACACAGGAGGTGGCAGTGAGTATATAAACCGAGTCTGTGTTATTTCTGGCTTAATAGAGAGAAGATAATTATTTAAATACTTACAACCTTGGGGAAAATGAGTTATTTTCATATATCAGCTGGAATGTCATTACACAGGAGGATGGCGTGTGTGTGTGTGTGTGTGTGTGTGTGTGTGTGTGTGTGTATGTGTGTGTGTGTGTGTGTGTGTGTGTGCATGCCACGAGAGGCAAAGTGGACAAGATTGTTCAGTACATTCTTGTTTATTTTGTACATAAAAAGCATCTGTGACTGGAAAATCCACACGTTACAAGTTTGAAAATTAAGGCCAAGTGTGTGTGGGGGAGCAGGGTGCCCACGCACATGCACACACACTCACTCAGATAGTGAAGCTTGTTTTCAAAATACAGGTTCCATATTCTATTGCAAACATTCTACTTTTGTGACAGTTTTAACATATTAGAGGTTTTTGATGATCCTACTTTTATTCACAGCCTGGATTGGTCCTTTTTGTTTTCAGGCTTGATGATGAAATCAGTGGGACAGCATCATGGTGTGCTCCTGGCCAAGCCACTGTCAGCTGTCTACACTTGTCCTGTGGAGTGGGAATTTAACATAGATTTCAGCAAATCTAGTACAAAGGGATTCATTCTGAGTTAGTAATTTTTTTCTACAAAGAAAGCTTAAACATATGAGGACTGTTTACATCTGGTTTAAAAAGTAGAACATTTGTAAATAAATGTTTTTATGATAATCTTTTTAAGTGTGTGTGGGATTTTGTTTTGCTTTTGATTATCTTTATTACTTTTTATTAAAGATAAACCAATAAGGATTTAGATTTCATTTGCATTTTTCCCAATCTCTTATTATTTTCTAGAAACCTTCTTCCGATTACTCATGTGTGCATAGAAGAAGGAGAAAAGCCCATGGTGGTACTGCCGTACATGAATTGGGGGAATCTTAAATTATTTCTACGGCAGTGCAAATTAGTAGAAGCCAATAATCCACAGGTAAGAAAATTTCCCTAAATATGAATAATTTCTAATGTCTTTGCAAGTAGATATTAATAGCCATACACATAGTGTCTAAAGATAAAAAAATAACAAAAACAAAAGACCTCAGAGTGAACCAGGAGATATTTATAAGCTGTCGATTTAGAGAACCGTGAAGATGGCTTGCGGGTCCGCAGTGGAGCACCTTGGCCCATGCTGTTTCTCGTTGTTCCCACTCGTTCATTCATAATCACCTCTGATGCCCTATGACAGCATCCCAGAGTCCCCTCTGGGGTAACTTCTGAAGACGGTCCAGGATTTCCCTTTTTGGAATGGAAATCTTAACAGAGCTGTCTGACCGTATGGCGACAACAGCACTGCAGGTTGGAGGTCAGGACTGTGGGAGATAATCGGGAATATCCTTAATATGCCTGCCTGTGAGACGCCACCATTTTAGAGTTTCTTTCTTGTCACTGCCCATGTGCTTGTTGTGAACCTTCCATCAGATTCCAGACGCGCTGTGATAGTGATAAGACAGTCTGCTGGGCACTTGCTGTCTGCAGTATCTTCTGGTTTTGTTCAGTTGATTTTAAGACTTATAATAACATACTTATTATAGTTAATAAGAAAAATAAACTCAGATTCACACTGAGTATTTGACTCTTAATGTATATGCCATGTTGTTTAAGCTAAAGGAATGAAGCTCTGGTTCGAACCATGTAGTTAGAGGCTGTGGTCCGTGGGGAGGAACTTCCCTCCCCAGCCTGCAGTGCTGGCATGCATCTCGAGGAGCATGTCAGCAGAGAGACTTGTTTTGGTAGAATGCTGCCCCCACCCCAGGGTGGTGATGGTGGTGATAATCTGATAAAACGTACTACTGCAAAAGAAAAGAACAAGTCACTTAAAATACTGCTTTAGAGATTCTGTGTTCACTGTGCAGGAATCACTGAGAAGCTGCTCCGTAATGCTGATTTTAGAGAGATAAATGCAAAAGATAAGTGTTCTGGGGTGGGACTGTAGACTCGGGTAATCAGATCCCAAGCTAGCTTTGTAGTATCTGCAAACTGTGTCATTTTTCCCCCTGTTACAACAGGCAATTTCCCAACAAGATCTGGTACATATGGCTATTCAGATTGCCTGCGGAATGAGCTACCTGGCAAGAAGGGAAGTGATCCATAAAGACCTGGCTGCTAGGAACTGTGTGTAGGTGTCAACCGCTTGCGACTGTCACTAGATGGGTAGCACTTCCTGGGTTTGGGGTTCTGTCTGGGAGTCACTGTGGGACGTAGATTGTTGATGGCTAATGCTGCATCTTAGCACCCTGATACCTTTTATGTTCATGTTTATTTCAGCATTGACGACACTCTTCAAGTAAAAATCACAGACAATGCCCTTTCCAGAGACTTGTTTCCTATGGACTACCACTGCCTAGGGGACAATGAGAACAGGCCAGTGAGATGGATGGCCCTGGAAAGTCTGGTTAATAATGAATTCTCTAGTGCTAGTGACGTGGTAAGTACTGGAGCCCAGCTATCAGCAGCAGGTAGAGGAAAGCTTTCTGCTCCACTACATTCAGCTGTTTTGTTCTTTTAAAGATCTTTTCATCCAGAGAGCTCCCTTTTGGCCCACTTAAGGCAGAGAAACTGGCCCAGAACCTGGGCCGGTGCTGTGTGGTCTTTCTGCTCACACAAGCTGAGGGAGCATTGTTCCCACCAAGGCGGGCACTGGGGTTTAGGGAGCTGACAGCCACTCATCATCTCCCTTGTACAAGTCTCAGGATGACCAAGTAGCTACTCAAGCCAGAATGGTTGCTTTCTGTGCATGGTCTCTTCTCAGTCTGCAGCCTCTCTCATCTGCAGTCCTGACACTGTTCCCTTTAGGTGTCAGGGAAGTTCTGTCTCCTCTTCCAGAGCACACCCTTGAGCCCTCCCACCCAGTGATATGGTTTCAGAAGCTGCATCTACTCGTCTGTTGTAAGGTTTCCATCCTGTTGCTTGACTTTATTCTAGTTTAGATCAGAATCAGCCCAGACTTGGAGCACATGCCCATAATCCCAGCCGTGGGAAGGCAGTCAGGGGGCTCATGAGTTCCAGACTCACCTAGGGCACATAGTACTATATCTCAAAGAATGAAAAACTACTGTTTTGTTTGTTTGTTTTGTTTTTATCTCTTGACTGTTGCACACTATAGCTGTGTATTTGGAAATTAGGTAAAAAGTTTTGCTATTGAGGTCCCTAAATCATCATTTGACAATGCTACTGTCTTAGTCAGGGTCCCTATTCCTGCACAAACATCATGACCAAGATGCAAATTGGGGAGGAAAGGGTTTATTGAGCTTACACTTCGATGTTGCTCTTCATCACGAAAGGAAGTCAGGACTGGAACTCAAGCAGGTCAGGGATCAGGAGCTGATGCAGAGGCCATGGAGGAATGCTGCTTACTGGCTTGCTCAGCTGGCTTTCTTATAGAGCCCAAGACTACCAGCCCACAGATGGTACCACCCACAAGGGGCCCTCCCCCCTTGATCACTAATTGAGAAAATGCCTTACCGCTGGATCTCATGGAGGCATTTTCTCAACTGAAACTCCTTTCTCTGTGATAACTTCAGCTTGTGTCAGACACACAAAACTAGCCAATACAATTGACCCCTTGTCAACTTGACACACAAACACATCACCAGTAAGCATCGACCCTTACTTCCTTATTCATCCCCAAGATCTAAATACCTTTAAAAGTCCCACAGTCTTTGCAAATTCTTACATGTTAACATTTCAGTCCCTTTTAAATATCCAATCTCTTAAAATTCAAACTCTTTTTTTTGAGACAGCGTTTCTCTGTGTAGCCCTGGCTGTCCTGGAACTCACTCTGTAGACCAGGCTGGCCTCGAACTCAGAAATCCACCTGCCTCTGCCTCCCAAGTGCTGGGATTAAAGGCGTGCGCCACCACTGTCCAGCTCAAAGTCTTTTAAAAATTCAAAGTCTCTTAACTGTGGGCTCCACTAAAATACCTTCTTCCTTCAGGAGGGAAAATATATCAGGGCACAGTCATAATCAAAAGCAAAATCAAACTCCAACCGTCCAGTGTCTGGGATAAACTCACGGTCTTGGGGATTCCTCCAAGGGCTTGAGTCACTTCTCAGCTCTGTCCTTTGTAGCACACACCTTGTCTTCTAGGCTCCAGATGTCTGTACTCCACTGCTGCTGCTGTTCTTGATGGTCATCTCATGCTACTGGTATCTCCAAAACACTGCTGTCTTCTGCTGCAACTAGGCTTTACCATGGTGCCAAGCCTCACCTCCTTTGCATGCCCCTTCAATCCTGGGCCATCAATTGCAACTGAGGCTGCACCTTCACCAATGGTCTTCTGCGGCCTCTCACAGTGCCCAGGCCTCAGCTGCTCTTCATGACTCCTTCATGCCTTCAAAACCAGTACCACCTAGGGGACTCTTACACATTACCAAGTCCAGCCACAGCACAAGGTACAACCTTGGCTATCTCTGGAACGCAGCCTCTGTGCTCTCAGAAAACACTTCTCAGAAGATTTCACCTCATTGATGCTGGTCTCTTCCCAATCACCTCCAATTTCCCAGCTCCAGCTAACCAGCATCAATAGTACCAGTAATGCAGTGGTTTTGCTTTAGTAGTTCTGATATCTTGTTAATCACAGCTGATCCTTCAGCCCCAGGTAACCAAAGCCACAGAATCTTAAATCAAACTAGCAGTGGCCCTGATAAGAGTCTTCAATCTTCCCTCTGAAATTTCACAAGCCAGGCCTCCATCTTCTGCACTGTTCTCAACTTTATCTTCCAAGCTCCTACACAACATCCCACAGAGCTCTTAACACCGAATGGATCTTCTAGCCCAAAGTTCCAAAGTCCTTCCACAGTCCTCCCCAAAACATGATCAAGTTGTCACAGAAATACCCCTCTACGCTGGTACCAATTTGTCTTAGTCAGGGTTTCTATTCCTGCACAAACATCATGACCAAGAAACAAGTTGGGGAGGAAAGGGTTTATTGAGCTTATACTTCCATGCTGCTGTTCATCGTGAAAGGAAGTCAGGACTGGAACTCAAGCAGGTCAAGGAGCAGGAGCTGATGCAGAGGCCATGGAGGAATGCTGCTTACTGGCTTGCCTCTCCTGGCTTGCTCAGCCTGCTTTCTTTTTTTTTTTTTTCATTTAAAATATTTTTTTTTCTTTTTTTTATTTTTGATACTTTATTTACATTTCCGATGTTTCCCGTTTTCTGGGTCTCTTCTTTGGAAACCCCGTATCCCCTCCCCCTCCCCTCCTCTGTGAGGGAATTCCTCCTCCCACCTACCCGCCTACCCATTCCCATATTCCCACCTTGACATTCCCCTTTACTGGGGCCTCTAGCACCCTCAGGCCCAAAGTCCTCTCCTTTCTCCCTGATGGCCATCGAGGTGATTCTTCTGCCTCATATGTAGTCCAAACCATGGGTCAATAGATGTGTATTCTTTGGTTAGTG
>CM052706.1:19237035-19319737 GCA_028551405.1 Uromys caudimaculatus | reverse complement strand
GCCCCTCCTGCAGGTCTCTGTGTCAGTGCTCCTTGAAGACCAGCTCTCTCTGAGAGGTGTTTGGGTTTGGAGAGCTGTGGCACCAGGTCTGATCTCGGTCCCTGTGTCTCTCAGGTTCGGGGCAGTTCCTGGTGAGCTGTGGGGTGTGTCTTTGGCCCTCTCCTGGCTTTTCGGAGCTCCTGAGAGGGATCTTTGTCCCGGCGCTAATTAGCTGTGGAGCCCTGTGGCCCAAGCTGAGGCTCCGGGTCGCCGCCGGAAGTTGCTGACCATCAGTCTCTGTGGCCCGCAGAAAGCGGGCGGAGTCAGTGAGCTCTGGGGCTTGTGTTGCCCCCGCTAGGGGCTTTTCCGCCTTCCTGGGAGAGAGAATTTTCTCCCAGAGCTGCTTGGCTATGGAATCCTAGTGTCCCAGGCAAAAGTTTCCTGCCTCAGCCGCCCGCTTTTGGGATCCAGGGTTGTTTCTAAGCCCGCCTACCTCGGTCCCTGTGTCTCGTGGGTTCGGGGCAGTACCTGGTGAGCTGTGGGGCGTGTCTTTGGCCCTCTCCTGGCTCTTGCAATCTCCTGAGAGGGATCTTTGTCCCGGCGCTAATTAGCTGTGGAGCCCTGTGGCCAAAGCTGAGGTTCCCAGCCCTCAGCCTCCTTTCTTATAGAACTCAAGACTACCAGCCCACAGATGGTACCACTCACAAGGGGCCCTCCCCCCTTGATCACTAATTGAGAAAATGCCTTACCGCTGGATCTCATGGAGGCATTTTCTCAACTGAAACTCCTTTCTGTGTGATAACTCCAGCTTGTGTCAAGTTGACACACAAAACTAGCCAGTACAACTACATATAAAATAATTGGGATTCGATCTCATGTTTCAACATCGAAGAACTGGGTTTATTGTGTTTAGTCTTTTGGTTTATTTTATCATTCAGAGTTGCCTTTTCATTTCTGTTTGTATGCTTTACACATTTCCCTGTTAATAGTGTATTACTAACACCAGTTTTGCTAGTTACTTACATTGATTAGTGCACACTCTTTCCCTCAGTGTATTAATTTTGCTAGTTCTATAACAAATTACTATAACCTCAATGCTCAGATATAGGTGGACTAGACATTATAAATGTATATCATACCTTACAGTTTTCATAATTGTTATAATTGTATTCAATTTATATCTGAGAGGAAAAAGAACATTTTATTGGACTAAAAAGGGGTATTGTTGAGGTTTGGTCTTTTGCTATGTATTGTAATGCTAAATACCGGCTCCCAAGGCCTGGTTGACCTTAAGGACGAGAGAATTTGCACATAGACCCAAGTGACGCTATATGACCTTGCCCTCCAAGTTATCCCTGATTGGTTAATAAAGATGCCTACAGCCTATATCTGGGCAGAATTGAGATAGGCAGGGCTTGGGGTTCCCAGGCTTGGGGTTGAGGAAAGGGAGGGGAGAAGGAAGATGCCATGGGTTGGGTGAGTCAGTTATAAAAGCATGGCCCTCAGGGCTGGTCAACTGAAATTAAGAGCAGCCCAGACGGAACATGGTAAATGATAATTCAGGGTTATTAATGGGGAAGTAGATTCTAGTAGTGTAGAGAACAGATATCTGCCCAGCTCTGGTGCTGATTAAGGCTTATTATGATAATAAAAGTTTGGTGTATTTTATCTGGGAACTGAATGATCAAAGTCGGAGTAGAAACCCTGATTTGAGATTAAATAATTACAACAACATTTTATTGCTAAATTCCTTTTGCATAACAATAGTATTTGGTTTTCTTATAGGTCTGTGGTCTAATTAAGCTCAGGTTCTTGGCCACCCAAGCAGTGTCAGGCATGGGTTCTATCTCACGGAATGAGCCTTACATCCAGTCAAATAGTGGTTGGTTACTCCCACATTTGGCCACTATCACCAGAGTATCATGTAGGACAGTCAACAGTGTAGATTTCAGGGTTTGTAACTGAGTTGATGGTTACCTTTCTTCCCTGGTAGTATGCAGAGCACCAATAAACACTTGTCGGTAAGGATGAAGATGCCAGTTAGGCACCAGTGCAACTTCTCCATTTTCAGTGAGTTTTGTTGGCATTGTATTCAGCAGTAGGGCCTTCCTGTTAATTTAGTTGGAGATCAACCAATGGCCTTGCCAATAGCATGAGTTGTTTAGGGTTTCCATGGGGCCCTTTTTGGAAACAGCTCAATTAGATGTGACCCATTCCCGTCACCGGAGGTATCACTTGGTGGAGAGATGTCTAGTTGGGGGATTCTCTCCTCCATTATTTGGTGACTCCATTTAGATTTCTTTCATATATGTATATATTTTTAAGAAATATCTATTGTAGTAGGGTTTCCATATGACTCCTCAAATGGCCCCACTTCATTTTGTTTTAATCACTGTGAGTCCGGTAATGGACATCTTAACAGAATTCTCTAAACTTAGAATACCAACTCCCATTTCAACAAAGTTCTTACTCATTACAGCCCACGCTGGTCTTGAGCATGAAATCTTGCCTCAGCCTTCTAAGTGCTAGGATTACAAGCATGTACTACCACGGGTTAAGTATTCTGTTTTGTCTTATTCAAAACTCTTTTGAGTTGGGCTTAGCATATCATTGTAAGATTGTCCATTGGTTACATTTAATATGGCTAACTCCTAAAAAGGACCATATTTTTCTCTTAAATTCTTCCAGACTCATTTCATGCACATAGATACGTCCTCTAAGTGTCTTTTGCCTTGAATATTTGGGACTGAAAGAAATAGGTCTTTTCTTGTGACTATGATAGCCTGTTAGTGTAAAATTCTGCCTTTCAGTTTGGGGCATTGAATATTGTTTTAAATTCTTACAGATTATTGTTACATTCTAAAGTTGGGGTTAAAAATGCTAACAACTCCATGAACACATGTTGAGGTTGTTTGCTCTCTTTGGGTGGAGGTGGGGTTCTGTCTGTCTGTCTATCATCCATCTATCTGTCTGTCTGTCTGATTTTTCTACACACGGTTTCTCTGTTTAACCCTGGCTGTCCTTAAACTTGCTCTGCAGACCAGGCTGGTCTTGAACTTAAGGATCCACCCACCTCTGCCTCCTGAGTGCTAAGAGGTAGGTGTAAAGGTTGTACTCACTGTCATTTCTAGGGGGTGCTGAACAGTTTTCACCACCATGTACTAAGTAAGAAATGTAACCCCGCTCCCACTGGAATTTACACATGTAAAGTGCACACTTGCAGGTGTGTAAAATGCACACTTGCAGGTGTGTAAAATGTACACTTGTAGGTGTAACTCAGGACCCTTTTAGTTCTGCATTTCTTTGTAAAGAGTCTTCATGATTTGCTTAGAAACACATTAGTTGGTTGTTTTGTCATAAAAGTAATACATTGCCACTTTGGGCTTTGTTTTTGTAATTCTATCTGGAAACATCCAATATTTTGGTACATTAAGATTCTAATAATGTTAACATCAGCTTCTAACTGTCAGCTTAGGAAGTACACACAACCCGATCCAGCTAGTTATGGATGTCTGTTATTCCAAGATGTGACCTCACACAGGCACTCTGAAGACGTCTGGGCATTGTTCTTGTTCTGTGCTTTTGTTAAGTAGGCACAACTGCAGATTTCTGTTATGACTTTTTTCCCCTTTATTTGAAAAAATACTTTTTGATTGATGCCTCCTTTGAATTATTTAGATAATTATAGTAGCTAACACAGTTCAGCTGTCAAGATTCTGCCACCAATTGAGTGATGAATGCAGTCAGGAAAGCACAGTTGACTTTCATTGTTGGTTTTCTTGTCTTTGTGGTTCTACGTTGTGTTTAAAAAGCATTTTCTTGGGAAAAACAAGTCAAGGAAATGGCTTCCGTGCTAATCTTATCGCATGGTTTGTGGCACTTGGGCTCCTTTTTAAGGCATTTGAATAGCTATTAGGCCACAGGGCAAATCAAATGCGCCCCGTATGCCTGCTGTTTCTTTCTAGACATTAGTGGACATTGTCCTGGGAGCAGAGTCTGCAGTCATTCAGAGCTGGCGTCTGCAGCATGTTTCCTCTTGCTCAGTTTGCTGAGTGTTACTGAGTAGACTCGCTCAGGAGACTCATTTACAACATTCCCACCAACAGCAGTCTTTGGAGCTATGGTGGTGTCTAAGGGAAAGCTGGAGTTTCTGGAAGATGCTTCCTATTTTCAAAAGCAGAGAACTCTTCCTGTTTTATATTTTTCATTACTAATTTTTTAGTAGTGCTTAGAAGATTGTCAGTAGTTATGTGTATCCTTCATGGTTGCAGATTTTACATACCAACAATCTTAGACTATTATTTTAGTATCAAATTCACATTAAGAGAATTAATGTAAGGACAAAAGAACAATGTAGAAATGAAAGGATCAGTTTAGACCTTGGTTAGGAAATAGAGATTTAAGTTTTGATGTTCTTGATGTTAAGATACTGCTTAGTTGTATTACAGTTATACAGTTGTGTTACTGTATAACGCTAGCTGTCACAGTATTCCTTAAGAATGAGGAATATAGGAAATTACCTCAAGGACAGTTTCTGTGTCTCCACATGTGGTCGGTTCCCCTGGCAGTGTTGTCTATAGCGCTGCTCTCAGGATCTCGTGAGTCTCTGAGCATCTCTCCCCCTGGGCGCTTTGGAGACTTACTCCTACTCTCTGCTTCATTTCCCTTAGAGGACCCCAGTACTCTGAGGAAGCTGTGTGCAAGCGTCTGTTCATGGAGAAAGTGGCATGAACAACTAGTTCTGTGATAGTCTCCGGTTGTGTGTAGGTTTGTAGGTATCTAAGGGTTAGTCACACCAGCAGCTACAGATGCTGAGTTTTGAGGTTAAGCAGTGTCTTAGGTTAAGGCTGATAGACTGAGTAGCTCAGGACACAGGCTGTATTCCTCCAGCTCTGAAGCCTGGGAAGTCCAGCATGAGGGTAGTAATCAGAAGTGTCCTACTTTCTGCTGTTTCATCACATAGCGGGGAGAAGAGTGGATTTGCTGAGGTCTTTGTAAGGCACTGATCCATTCCTGGGAGCTCCACCCTTATGACATTAGCTCCTCCCATAGCCCCACCTGCTAGCTCCATCACACTGGGGATCAGGAATTCAAAATGTACATGGCGGAGGCATACAGAAAGTGAGTCTCATGTTCTGCTCCCGGGCCTCCTAATTCACATCCCTCATGTAGTAGATTGCTTTCATTCCTTCCTGCCATTCCTTCCTCATTTGCCTAAAACCTGTCTCAAGGAATGATTTATACTCAGGCAAATTTGTCTTCAGCTCTACGTTTAGGAAAGGAAGCAAGTGGTGGGGCAAGTTTAAGTTGGTGTATCTGCGTCCAAAAGGATAAAACAGGAGAGGAAAACAAACACAGCATGGAAACAAGGCAAAGCCCGCAGACAAACGCACAGTGGAACCTTAGACTCAAGCAGGTCTTTTTAACCTGGTACCCTGCCACCCAGGACCCTGGTACCTCAGCGACAGCTGCCCAGCCAGGCAGGGCAGAGAGTGAGAGTATTCCACCACACGTTTCCAGTGAGTAGTAATGTTTACTCTCGGTTAACTGGCTAGGGGAGATTGCTCTGCTAAAGCCTGTCTGGTTTTAAGTCCCCAGAGTAATCACACTGAAGTTTCATCATCCAGTGACCTCAGCCTCATATGTTTTTGTTGGGTTTTTTTTTTTTTTTCCGTTTTTTTTTTCGAGACAGGGTTTCTCTGTGTAGCCCTGGCTGTCCTGGAACTCATTCTGTAGACCAGGCTGGCCTCCAACTCAGAAATCCACCTGCCTCTGCCTCCAAGTGCTGGGATTAAAGGCATGCGCCACCACTGCCCGGCACCTCATACGTTAAGATGAAAATAGTTGTGTACTTTCTGACAAACCATGTCAATATTTATTGTTAATGAAAAACTAGTTTTTTGTCCTTCATCTTAATAACAAGATCAGAAGCTATTTCTTGTGGCTCATGGCTGTAATCTCAGCACCTTTAGGAAATTGAGGAAGGGGTATTGTTGGAGTCTGAGGCCAGCCTGGGTTACAGAGAGAGACCCCCTCACACCACCTGCAAAATAGAGAATAGCATTCAACTGCACCTGTTACTTATACCTCCTTCTGTCAAAGTGACCCCAGGTCCTAGGGCCTGAAGCTCACTTCATGAAAGGACAGCAGATTCTGAAAGGCTTTGGCCTTCCAGCAGTGCTGCCCCTTGAGAGTTCGTGCAGCATTGCATAGTGGGTTGAACTGTATCGCCCTTGACCCCCATTCTCCAAATGATAAATGGGAAATTTTAATCCCTGAAACTAAAAATATAACTTTAAGAATACCTAGGACTCCCAGTGACCAGTAGAAGCTGGAATTAGGAAGGAAGGGATCGCCTTTTAGAGTAACTTTTAATGTCATTCCATTGTGGATTTTTTGTTTTGTTTTGTTTTATAGATTCTGTTAAAACGTGGCTATTGTTCACTAATATAGATTGAATAGCCTTCAGCCAAAATGCTTGGATTTTTTTCTAGACTTAATACATACTTGCATGCATGCATACATACATACATGCATGCATACACACATACATACACACATCTGTACATACATATGTACATATACACACACATACACACACAGATACATACACACATACATATATGCATATGCTGTACAAATGGACCTCAAGTCTAAACACAGTTCTATTCTGTGTAATAATTTGAATGATATTTCCATGAAAGAGTTTCAGGGTATGGAAATTTCTTCATTGTGTCAGCTCTGTAAGTCCTATTTTGGCGCATTTTGCATTAGGGATGTCCAGCGTATGAAAGGCTTTTTTACACAGTGCTTCCAGATTTTGTTCATACTGAAAAACAATAACCTCCAGCTTCCTGCTCTGAGCTTGGATGTGCTCTGTACGCCCCACCCAGCTCTGCTCTTTCACTCACTGAGAAACGTGTGCTTGGGCCAGCCACGGATTTCACCTGCTTCCTCACCTGTGACCTAAGCTGCCAGTGTGAGTTTCTCAGGGTTTGTTGTGAAAACTGAATGTGTTTGCAGGCTCATTGCAAAGTACTGATGAGAAGCCTTTAGCTCCTGCACAGGCTTTGCTCCCTCTCCCCAGCCTTGTCATGAACTCAGGGTTCACAGGTGGCAGCAGGCTAGATGTTGTCCCCACCATGCCCTGGACAGCAGATAGCCACAGCTCTGGGTGGTGGTGGAGCCTGTCTTCTACACACTCATCCTTCTCACAGAGGGAAGGCCTACTCAGTTTGCCAGGACTTGTGGTACCTCTGCTTAGGCTCTGTTCTTACTGGTCATCCACTTGCTGATTTTAAATAAATCTGATATTTTATTCAGCTGGACAATATTTTTTCAGGGTGTTCCTAAAAGTTGCACCTCTGTACATGATAGGGTTCCATCCCTAGCTCTGCAAAATAAGCAAATCAGAAACCCACGACTTCTTACATTTTATATAATCCGCATGTCTCACTGCGTGGATGCTCTGTCCATCTAGGTGGTTCTCCATCCCCTCCATAATTAGTTAATTTGGGGGTAGCATGATAAATAGCCAGTGATAAAAATGTTTTCTTTGAACAGACCTAATTACTTAGAACAAATGATACCAGTGCTCACATTAAAGAATTAGCTCATTACAATGCTTGCTTTCCTACCCCAGCTAGAGAAACTAACCAATATGGTAGTAACCAAATTTGTTTTATGAACAGCACTCACTTTATTTAAGAGTTTGTTCAGCTGCTGTTTTTGATCTGTCTGTAATCACCAGTGCCCAGTTTTAAAATGTCCCCTCATTATGCTGTTGCTCCTCTCCTAGTGGGCCTTTGGAGTGACACTGTGGGAGCTCATGACTCTGGGCCAGACGCCCTACGTGGACATCGACCCCTTTGAGATGGCCGCTTACCTGAAAGATGGTTACCGAATAGCCCAGCCAATCAACTGCCCTGACGAACTGTGAGTTTTTTGGATCTTAGACATGAGCTTTGATGCATTTACTATGTTACTATAAAAGTAGGATAGCAAGCTCCTGTGTTCACACAGAACCTCCCTCCCCTTTGAGAATGATGAATCTTCAGATGACTTAGACCTTGTGGGAAACAGCATTCACTTTTTAAGCCACTTGGCATCTTGTAGCAATGGTATATAATCCTGATTACTAGAAACCGGCCTGGGAATCTAACATACCAGTGAGGAACCAGGTGGGATGCTGCGTCAGACACCTGAGTTTTGTTTAAACAGACGAAAAGATACAGTACTTAGCAAAACCGTTCTGGGGGTCCAAATGCGGATCACCAGCACCCACCAAGAAGACAGATATGGTAGTATGTGTCTGGGACCCTCCCGCAGGGTGGGTGGACAGGCAGATCCCTGAAGCTCATCGGCTAGCCATTGAGGCTGCATCTCTAAGGTCCAGGTTCCGTAAGAGATTTCGTCTGAGTAAAGAAAACAATAGAGGACAAACTTAAGGCTAACCTCTGCTCTCCACATATACGCAGACACACGTGCATACAACCACACAGACATGTACATACACCACATGATGGTAAAAACAGACAGAGGTAAAAACAGACAGAGAAACAGACACCTTTCTCATTATGGTCTTGCCTTCCTTAAGGAAGATGCTAAGAGCTAGTGAGTGACATGTGCCTCCTGCCTCCATCATGGTGGTGGGGTGCACAAGGGCTGGTTGGGATTGTGGGCACAGAAATGTGTTGTCTACAGAGGCCCCAGAAGGTTTCCCTGCCAATTTTAGGTAGCAACTTTGCTGTAGATCCAGGAATCCTAATTTCAGGTTACACTTCTTCCTAGTTCTTCCTCAACAATGTCCAGGACAACACAGGCCGTTACTCTGTGTTCTGTGTATTTACACGAAGCTCTGAACTTTCTGAGTATTATATTCTCATGAAGAACTGAGATTGCTGCGTGTGATCCAAATAACTTAGCTTCTTTTCGTCCTGAAACTTCTAACACATAGTACAACTAAGCGACTGTTCACGGCTGCCCTCCCCTCTAGCACATCTGAACAGAGCCCAGAGCTGGCAGGAAGCCGACTGAGGCGGCCTGACACGTTTCCATGTCACTCTGCAGGTTCGCTGTGATGGCCTGTTGCTGGGCCTTGGACCCAGAGGAGAGGCCTAAGTTTCAGCAGCTGGTCCAGTGCCTCACAGAGTTCCACGCTGCCCTGGGAGCCTACGTCTGACTTCTCTCCCAGCTCCACCACTCAGAAGAAAGTGCCTGTCTGTCACAGATGCTTCCAGTGCAGCATAGCGCCTGCAGGAGCACGTTTGTCTCCCAGAACACCCAGCCTTAGGAATGCTTTCAAACCTGAACTTTTAAAGACAACTTAATAATGCAGAATATTTTCTAGATACCACTTTTACTAGGTTGAACCAAAAGGGGTTTTGTAAATTTTTTGGCCAAAAATTTTTTAAAATATAGTTACTTTGGACTAGGGGGTGCATTCTTTAAAAAAATAAACAGTTTTTAAGAATGATTTAGACACACATATTTGGAATAGCTGTCTTAGCGCCAACTGCTTTTGTTTTTAATGTTTTACTCCATTGAGGTAATGTAGGTGGCTTACCTTTAAAGCTGTTTTAATGGTTTGATCCCTCCTTTTGGGAATGGTTTGTCTTCAAAATGTACTTTTCTTAGGAAATCCAACATTACAAAGGGGTCTGATTTGCCTTATACAAGGAAAGGTAGTATATTATTAGCAAAAGGAAAACTAAAGAAAAAGTAAAGAGAAAAAGAAATTAAAAAGTAAAAATAAAAAAGAACATATCGCCCCTGCGTGAAAAAATCGCTTGTTTAGTGAACATGACTCTGCTCTTGTTTGGGGAAGCAGATCTGAGCTCATCACATCTCAGTTAGCTTTCCTGTGAGCTGGAAGAAGACTGGGGGCAGACTCGTAGAAAACAGTGGTGACCTTATTTATTTTTGCTCTCCGGGTAAGGAGATGATGCAGTTCCAGACAGTGTCCCTCTCTACCACTGCGGTTCCCTCTGTGCACACCTGGGTGCAGCTATGCACAGAGCTGGTGCTTCTGTTGTTGTGGGTTTGGGGTTTTTGGTTTAAATTGGTAATTTTTATATTTATATTCAAGGCTGGCTTAAGTTTAAATTTGTTTTTTAAAACACTTGAAGAATTAAAGGACTCATTTTATATGCTGGTATTCAAAATACTGCTGCTCCTAGTGCGTGGCTGCTGGTCGTGTCCTGAAAGTCTTGGAGTGCGCACCAGCTGGACGGCCATCCTGACAGAAGAACAGCGTACTCTGCCCAGCCGCCAAGGCCCGTTAAGACGTTGGAGTTACTCCTACAAGGAAGTATCAGAGAGCCCATAAATGGCATGTATGTAGTTACACACAGGTCTACTCTATCTAAGGGAGAGTCACCTGGGCCTGTGAAGTGACTGGGCCTGCAGCCGCTGCCTCTGTCCATCCTCTCAGGGATGTAAGGGAGAAAGAACATGGGTCTGTTATATTAAAATAAGTCTTATGAATAAAGAGAGTATCTGAAAAGACAGCTTCCACAGTCCAAAGCTCCCATGAGCGAGCCAGGAGCTCAGCGTCCTGCATGCCGTGTCCTGCATGCGGTGTCCTGCATACGGTGTCCTGCATACGGTGTTTTGTTTATGATGTGCTTTGTCCTCAAATGTCTGGGTTTTAAAATGCTTCTTTTAAACCTTTTTTAACTTGAGACACTTTGTTAATAGCCTGTATCTTAGAAGGGATCCAGTCAACAAGTACTAGTGTGTACATTACACAGAGCAATTCAGCATCCAGTCAGCGAGTGTGTACATTACCTACACAGAGCAATTCAGCTCTCCTCCATTTCCAACACTCAGTGTACTCCTGGTGTTTTCAGATGAGAACAATATTTAGAAATCACAGTTCTCTGTATAGACGTTGTTTTAAAAGTCAGTGTGCTGGGGCTGGAGAGATGGCTCCGGGGCTAAGACTGCTTACAGCTCTTCTAGAGCACCTAAGTTTGGATCCCAGCACCCACGGCAGGCAGCTCACAATCACCTGTAACTCCAGCACCAGGGATCCCTCTGGCCTTCACAGGCACCATGCATACACATGGTGTCATAAACTCATGAAGGCACATACTCATACACATATATATGAATATACATGTATACCTTATATATAACATTATATATGAGTATATGTGCCCGTATATAACGTCTATAAGTGTGTATATCCGTAGATCTAGATAGAATTGTTTTAAGGTAAAGTGTTGCTGTCTGACTTGCACCCAAGCTCAGCTGAACTTCTGTCTCCTCTGGGGATTCATTACCTGTGCACGTGTGCATGCTTTTTTGTCTCAGTAGGTTTTCCTACTGAACTACCTGGGGATAGTGGCAAGGGAAGGAAGGAAGAGTTGCGGTTGGGTGTGGCCGATCCTCCTCCAGTGATTTGTATAGCTTGTGAATACTGCTGAACACAGCCCCCACCACCACCAAAAATGTAGGTTTTTAAGAAAGAAGCAAACCGATGGAGTACAAGATGTGACCATAAGCTGTCTCTGCTGACAACGTTTTTTTTTGGTACAGTATCTTGCTGTGTAGGCCAGGCTGGGATCAAACCTGCTTCTGCTTTTCAAGTGCTAGGATTACAAAGTAAACACCACCATGTCTGGCTAAAAGTAAGACATCTTTTAGTGATTTGTTTCTAAAGTAGTAAGGACATCTCCAGGATAAAAAACAGGAAATCAGCACAGCTTGAAAGTCATCATTGTTAAACAAAAACCTAAGATTAATACCATGGTGCCTGAAAGTTACATTTGGAATCAATGTTTCTAGTTATTTTTATATTTTGGCCTTCTGCTTTCTTGCCACCAAGAATTAGCACAGGCGAATACTAGGTAGAGGCTTACATCGTAGTGACAGTAACCAAAACCTCTTCACTCCACACATGCTGATGGCCCTGAAGATGGCTCAGGTCACTGATAGAGTGTGAGTACTTGTCCTGCTGTACTTTCAGGGGACAGGGAGTTGGAGATCTATACATGTTTAATGCAGTTTCCTAGATATTCTTGGGCTAAGGTTGGTTGAATTCAAAGACATGGAACTCTACAGAGAGTAGGCTGACTGCGCAGTTTTATTTTTTCTCCCATTGCAGATCTGGAATGGTAGCACAGAGTCAAGAGCACAGCATGTCTCCCTTTCTGCTGCTTTGCCACCTGTAGCATGCTGATGTCCAGTGAATGTCTGTCTCTCTGTCTCTGTCTCTCTCTGCCCTCCCTCTGTGTGTGTGTGTGTGTGTGTGTGTGTGTGTGTGTGTGTGTGTGTGTGTGTGTGTGTAAGCATGAGGTGGATGTTAAATGTCTTCCTCATTCTCTCCATCTTAGTTTTTGTATCTACCTACCTATCTACCTTTGGTATTTCAAGATAAGGTTTCTCTGTGTAGCTCTGGCTGTCCTGGAACTCACTTTGTAGACCAGTTTGGCCTAGAACTCAGAGATCTGCCTGCCTCTGTAGTGAGTGCTGGGATTAAAGACGTGTGCCTTAGTTTTCCTAAGACGGAACATCTTACTGAACCTGGAACTGGCCAGTTTTGCTAGAGAAGCCCCGGGGTCCAGCTGTTTGAGTTTCCTTCCTTAGTATCGGAAGCAGACCCACTGTTTTTCTACCTTGGTGAGTGCCAGGGATAGAATTTAGAACCTCTGAGGTGGCTCAGTTTCTGAAAGTGCTTCCCATTAAACCTGATGACCAGAGTTCAACCCCTACGAAAGAGAAAACTGCCTCCTGCAAGTTGTCCTCTGACCTCCACTGTGTGTCACGGCATGCATGCGTGTGAACACAAACAGATAAATGTCATAAGAAGACTATGACAGTAACTCAGTTCTCTGTGCTTGCATGACAAGCACTTTACCAATTGAGCCATCTTCCCAGCCCCATGTGCTGTGATGGGAAAATGGGAACACCAGGTAGCTGAGTCCTGGTGTAAGGAAGCTTCTAACATTCTTGTAGGGTGTTCTGCCAACATCTTGCTGGAACCTGGCTATTAGGCATTCTAGGAAAAACATTTTAAGAGTTATTTTTATTTTATGTGTGTGAGTGTTTGCCTGCGTGTATGTACGTGCACAGTGTGTGTGTCTGGTGCCTGTGGAAGCCAGAAGAGGACGTTAGATCCTCTGAAACGAGTTCCAGTTGGTTGTAAGCCACCTTGTGGGTGCAGGGAATCAAACCTGGCTTCTCTGTCAGAGCACTGGGTACTCTTAGTCACTGAGTCATCTTTCCAGCCCAGAAGTTGTATTTTGTTAGGTTTATTAAAATTGGCTTTACTGAGATATAATTGATATTACACCATAAAATAGATGGGTTTTGGTATATTCATTGTTGAATGGTCATAAGCACAGTCGGATTCAATTTGTTTCATTTTGATTTTTGTCTTGTGGTTTTATTTTTGAGACAGGACCTCACTGTGTAGCCCAGGAGGTTCTCAGACTATGGCCCAGCCTGGCCTTGCTTGGCAACCCTCCTGCTTTAGCCTGCAAATGCTGGGAGAAAGGGAGAACACCACTGTGCTAGCTCCCCAGTTCAGATGTGTGGCCCCTAGAAGAAACCCAGTGCCCATTCTCAGTCACCCCCCTTTCTCACCCTCCACTCCCAGCAGTCGCTAATCTCCTTATCTCTGTTCGGAACTTTGCGTCACCTGGAGTCATGTGGTAAGTAGTCTTTTGTGTCTGATGTCTTTTTACTTAGCACATGGTCTGCAGGGTTTCCATGTTGTGGCATGGCCAGCAAATACTTCCTTCTGCTGAAAAATATTCCCTAGTAAAGTTATGCCACATTATCAGTGGACACATGCTTTGAAGAGACTGGGTTTTTGTTTAATCAGATCCTCTCTTGGAAAAAAAAAAAAAAAGAGGCTTTCCGTGGGTAAGGATAGGGAATGGCAGTAGGTAGCTCCCAGCAGGTCAGCCACAGTGTAGAGATGGACTCTTGACCTCGCTTCCTTCAGCAATGTGTTTTGCACTTCAGGAGTTGTCGAATGTGAAGAGAAGCAGGGTGAGTCTAGGAAGAGTCAAGTTAGCCAAGACCACCACTGAGGAGGAAACCTGGTAAGAGCTACCATCTTAGTTCTTAGTGTCTGGCTCCTGGTCCTGAAAGCCCTACCAGCACTGTCACTTTGACCTCTGGCCTCCTCTTTTTGTACCAACCTGTATCTGGGCTTGCAGGGTTTTAACAGTATGTCTCTGTACTTGGTACTGTAAAATCTACCTCAGGGTGCTTTTGCTTTGGCCCCCTGATCTAATTACCTAGGACCTTTGGCCTCTGAAAATAATGCAGAATTCGGCCATATGCTTATGCAGAACTTAAGGTAATTGAGCGTAAGCCTTTGCCCTAATGACACAAATCTTGGACTAGGTCTACAGTCTTTATCTGCATGTACAAGAGGTTTGTTAACTAAATCTCACTGTATAGCCTAAACTCTCGATCCCCTCACCCTGCCCCCCCCCCCCCCGCCGTGTGCTTCAGCCTCCTGGGCAGTGGCATTACAGATGTGCAGTACCCTGCCCAGCTCGACATTTAATTTTAATTTAATTTTGTGTGTTGTGTGTGCACACACCAGACTTCAACATCAGGTATCTTCCTCAGTTGTTTTCCATTACATTATTTTTTGAGGTAGATTCTCTTGCTGAACCTGGCTAGCAAGCTTCATGGACTCTCTTGTCCCTCCCTCCCCAGCCACACTTTTGTGTATGTGCTGGGAATTAAACCTAGATCCCTGTGCTTCTGTGACAGGCGCTTTGCTGACTTAGCCATCTCCTCAGCCCCTAGAGGTTTGTCACCTTAAACTAGCTTTACTTAGAAGTAAGAATATCTAAAGAGCGCTTTAGGATTTGTCTTTAGAGACTGGTGGGCTCAGGGGCAGTGGTCAGTGTTTCTGGCTTCACAGAAACACCAGCGTTACTATTAGGAAGAAAGATCCTTTGGCCCCAACTTGTCTGGAGCCAGAATGGCCTTGGCCTGACCAAGTCAGGAAGTTTGACCTGACAGCCATTTTGGTCACCTAAACAGACTCTTATCTGTGGTAAGTGCTCCCTTAGGATCCTCCTCACCTCTTCTGGGAAGGCAGGAAAAGGGAGAGACAGGAGCCGGGCCTGCTGGGCTTGGTGGGAAGCTCCCCACTCCACCTTCCCTGGCCACTCAGGTCTCTGCACGCTCTACACTGCTCTAGGCTCTGGTTGCTGCTGGCCCCACCCTCTGGCTCGTGCTTTGCATGTCCCTATTGAAGGAAGGAATGCTGTTCTCTTTCCACAGGATGTGGCCCTTAGGTGCATTAAAACAACATAAGATCGGGAAGTAGATATAAATACTGGATTTTCCCATCACCACCTCAGTATAATACTGTATTTTAGAGATGGGAAGCTGATAACGTAGCTCCCTTATTTTACAAATGAAGGAAATGAAAGTTGCTTTGCTTGCAGACATGTATAACAGGCTGTCTCTCGTGTGGGTGTATTATATAGGAGGTGGGTGTGCTTTCCAGGAAGGGGAATTAATTTGGTAGGACTCTGACCAACACTCTTATTGTAGGCATTTTAATAAATACCTGTCAAATGAGGTCAGATTCATGTATTTGGTTTCCTGAACCCATGAACAGAGTGCTATTATTGGCCAAAAACCTTCAAAAATGAAGTTGCTGTGAGGGAAGGTTCTGAGGTAAATGGGCAGATGTGCCATGACAGTCCAGCATCAAGAAATTCAGACTTTGGTCTGGAGGTAATAGAAACTCAATAAAAGGCGCACATCAGAGAGAAACAGCCATATGTGTTTTAGCAGTGGCAGGCAGATGTTACCACTGTACATCAGGCATGGTACTAACCACCAACAGTCCTTCGGAGTGGTCTTATTTCCATTTTACAATGGAAGAAATGAAAGTTGAGCTCAGTTGCATAAGTAATGCTGTGTCTTAATCCAGGGAGTCAGGCCCCAAACACTGAGCCATTGAGATGAGGGGAAAGGGTTTGCAAGGGAGGCAGGACATCTTAGGAGACCCTGCTTGTTGGTTCCAACATTTCTAATGTAAAAGCTAGAATTAGTGTATGGAGTACTAGGTTGGGGAGGGGCTCGTAAGCCTCGCAGGAGCTCGGGGTGTTATGGAGGGAAATTAAAACAGGAGCTGGCTAGAAGCAAATAGGAATGGGCACAGCTGCGGTGAGTCATTGGTACTGCCCTGGTTGGGCAGCACATTTTTCTTCAGAAATTTGGTTACAGTGGAATCTGCTATAACAAATAGTAGATTAAGTAATTGTGTCCTTCGTACATTACAGTCCAAAGGGAGGAGGGTGGCTAAGGACCTATCACCCTTTCACCCTGCCCTTCCTATCAAAGGCCATTTTAATGTGGGTGCCTGGCCAGTGCTGGGTTTGCGACCACATCCCTGCGGCTCCCAGAAGACAGTGTGAGCGGGAAAGGTCCTTCCCTTATCAGTAAGTGATAGAAAAGCCACCGAGCCACTTCTGCTGACGTCCACCGGGAAAGACTTGGGCACCAGCTCAAGGACATCACTTAGAAAGGAATCCTCCTTGACAGCTGGCTGGGAGAAAATCATTCGCAAATGGCAGTCTGTCGAGGAAGAGAAATGTTGACAGAGGAGCTAACCAAAAACCTGGGTTTTTCTGGGCAGGTCTGAAGCTAGCAGCATTCCGGAGCTTAGGCTGATGGGGGAGAGGAGTTACCTGGCCATGCGCTCCAGTTACGCCAAGTATCTGGACCAAGGTCTTAAAGATTAGAATACCTTGGGCCTGAGAGTTTCCAGAGTAAATCTGGGACTAAGGCAGAGAGCAGATGAATGAGAAGCTGGCGTTTGTGGCTAGAGGAGAATCTGGATTTGAGCCCAGAGCCTTAGTTCTGGAAGATAAGGCCCTGCAGCCATGTTTTGGGAGGCGAAGGGTTTGGGGAGGAATAGTCACAGCATGGTGTGGTCAGGAGTGGCGTCCTAGCACACAGCACCCTCTACTCTCTGTTGGCTTGCCCTAACACAATACCTGAGGTGACTGAAGGAAAGAGACGAGCTTATGTTTGCTTACAGTTTGTGGAGGTTTCAGTTCATATGGGACCAACCCTCTTGCTTTTGAGCTTGTGGCAAGGCAGTATGGCAGGGCACACATGGTAGACTAAATTGTTCTGTATGGAAGCCAGAAACCAGAGAGAAAGGAGACGCCAAGTACTTATTTGAAAGGCGTAACCCCTCTTGGCTGGAAGACCTCTAAATAGTCCCCACCTCTTAAAGGCTCTACCCCCTTACAGTAATGCCTTGAACTAGAGATCAAGCTTTAACACATGGACCTTTGTGGGGACATTAGCCCAAACTGTAGCATCATCTGGTCCCTGACCTACTTCACATATGGTTTCTTTTCTACTTATCACACATACATACACCTGCCTTGTGCCTTCACTTGTAATCTCATCTGTGTAACGTACCTCCTGCAGTCTAGCAAAGCTCCCTGTTCTATAAAACCCACCTCTCAAGAGGTTCTTCAGCATCCTTAGTCTGACTTTCAGTCTGACCACCTTCAAGTCAGCCCCCCCCACCTCCAGGTTATTTATAGCATATAAGTGTCACATGAGCAGATGGGCATTTCACATTTAGACCACATAAGCAGCAAGCCTGCTGTAAGCTTGGGTGTGTTTTCTAAGCAGCTAGCCATGCTAGAGGCCCCTTGGCCCTCTTAACACCGGGACTATCCAGTTGGCACCCTAGCTCTGTCATCTTCCCCCTCTCTCTTGCACTCTGACCCTGCTTCCCACCCCCACCCCCCATCCTCTCTAGCCTCTCCCCAGCTTCCCTTGAACTCAGTTCTAATCAACAGTTCCTCTTTCTTGCTGGACAGAGTGTTCCAGCTATCTTCTCTGTCAGAGGAGCTTCATGTTTGCCTCCTATGCTCCTCCTGGACCCCTCAGACTTGTTTTACACATGCTTTTCTCTGCCAATGACTTTCTCAACTTTCAGCAACCCTCCCTGCTTCCGTTACAATGAGTTGCCGCCTCTCAGTGAGTCTCCTCCACTTCACTCAGTGTCTGCCCTCCTGTGGGCCCAGGATCTGTCCTTCCTGGGGTAATGGCTCCCTTTGCAGGCCCCAGACACCATGGGTGCCAGGTTCAGTGACATTCTCTCTGTAGCATGTGTCAGCACATCATCCTGCTTGAAATGCCTTTTGTAACTTGACTTTTCAAACCCTACTTTTAATAGTTGTTCATAAACGCTTTAACCTCCCTTCTGGCCCACCACCCACCAGAGGTAGCAGAAAGGAAAGGTTATTAGGATATGGGGGTAGTGGGCCTGTTTAGAAATTTTCTTTTTAAGCAAATCCCATCTGGGATGTCAGGAAATCAACAGTTCAGTTCACAGGAATCAGCACCAGCAGCTCGATCCGGTCGCGATACTTCACAGATACACCAGCAGTCCAGTTTGGTAGTGTTGGGATAGCAAACATGAATTATCAGCTGTGGCACGACCTAGCAGAGATAGCCAGGCCTCAGCCAAATCTTCACGAGTCAGCAGGAGAGAGCAGGACCACCAGGGACACAGGAGAACTTCTCAGCTGTGCCTCTCCCAATGAAGCCAAGATCAGTGAAGACTCAGACCAAGAAGCATCGCAAAGCTAGCTATGCAAGCAGGCCAAGCCAAGCCCCCGTCGCTGTCCATTGAGTCCTATTTATACCCCCACCACCACCAAAAAAAAACCAACATGTGTCCTCCACAGGTCTTGCTTTACCACGGGGCTTGCCTCAACATGTGAGTCTGTCTTAGCAAAACTTCACGTGAGTCTGTGTCAGGTGACGTCACTCTGCCAGTCAACCTGAGTGTTGGAAACGGCAAGAAGAGCCTCACAGGAACCTCTTGAGAAGCTTTTTGGTCATTTCTCTCTATGGAGTCAGGACAGTGGAGCTCAACAATGCATGTAAGGTGGACCAATACATACATGACATTAGTGAAGAATCCTTCATCACATGTCCTTTCATGTGCTTGCTTTAGTAAAACATCCTTTCACCTGTGTCTGCTTCCGTGAAACGTTCCTTCATGTGTCTGCTTGAGTGAAATGTTCTTTGTGTAACCGACTTTCCAAAGAAACCACAGGTTTCCACTTCAGCCTTCCTTCCACCTTAGCTCCTCTGCTGATCAAGCGTCCACCTTCTCCTCCCCCAAATTTTAGATTCCTATGGTTCCTACGTCAGTCTTGAGCACCTGCCTGTCAGTGGTTTTTTCTGCACTCAGCACCTCTGCAGGACCATCTGGCACCCCTCAACCCCAACACTGAACTTAGTCCCTCCTATACCCTCCACAGGGCCACCAGGAAGCCACCCTTACTGCTTCATAGTGTTCCTGAGCCCTGTGGGCAGAACTTGTGGTCCCTTGACTGTTCTCTCCAGACTCCATGCCCCAGCCAGTCCCTTATACATGGTTTTTGATTATCTGTTTTGATAATCACTCAGGCTCTAAAAAGTTGTTCTTGGAGATAGTTTTGTTCGACCAGTGACATAGAAGATCATGCGAACTAAGAGGTTCGCATGTATGCGTGCGTAGAGAATATATGTGTGTGCTGTCTATTGTTGTCTTTCTTAAAACAAAGAAGGGCTATACTACCCCTTCTGCAATTAGCCTAGAATTTATTAAACATTACTTCTCACTGAGAAAATACACTTATGGAATTCAATATTCTAAGAGCTTGTATTGGTAAAAACCAAACAAACAAACAAACAAACAACCCTAAATATATTCCAAAGGCTTAGAGGAAGGCATTCAGACAGGGCTAGCAAACCCAGAAAACAGAGAGAGATGGATTTTTATCCTCAGTGTTGACCTGCAGAGGGAGCCATGTATAGGGGTTTGTCTTGAATTTTTTATGAAAACCCTACTGATTTTCCCACAGCCTGTCTTTAGGTATCACTCACCCCGGCCTGTCATTCTCAGCCAACACTACACAGCTAGTCCCACGAGCTGCTTTCCTAGGAGAAGCAGAAACTCCCGCACATGATCCTGATCTCTGCATGCAGGCTTGAGACCACAGGGCGCCTCCTGGGGTTGGGCTGTAGCCTGTGGCTGGGAGCCACTGAGGAAATGGCCTGTGACCTGACATCAGTCATGTCCTGCTTCATCAGCTCTTTCACAAAACATCACCTAGAATGCCAGTTGACACTCCTGGCTGACCTTCCCTGGGGGCAGCTCTGGGCTACAACATGAGTTTTCAACAATGGCCTGTCTCTTTGCTACCTCAGAAATCAGGTTCCTTGTAACTTTTTTTTTTTTTTTGGTAGTGAAATGAATACAGGGTACCTTGTTACATAGTTAACAAAGACGCTTTCTTACCAGGCACATGTTACTAGAAAGTTGCTTTGAAATCGTTTTCTGAAGTTCTATTGGAATGTACTTGTGTACTTGCTACAATAAGCATTTCATTTCCTTCCTGTTTGAGAGAAAATGTCAAACTCTGAATATAGTCTTGGGATTTATGGCTGGGTCAATAAAGTCTTAACAGGAAGAAGAAAAAGCCTCGTTTTGAAGGCTTCTATGGCCTTTTCCTATTACAGCAACCTGTCTTTCAGGGAGACTTTAAAATACCGTTCCTCATGTTAACTCTGCCTTCAGAGGGACAATAATCAGCTGTCTGCCTCAGCTCTGTTCTCATCCACTTCTAGAGAATGCTTAGATCTTAAGATTCAGTAGTTGTGTTTTCTTTAATAAAGGCTGCACTTACTTATGTTGAGACAGGGTCTCATTAAGCAGCCCAGACTGTCCTGGAACTCCTTCGGTTGACCAGGCTGGCCTTGAACCCAGAGATCCTCCTGCCTCTGCCTCCTATATGCTGGGAGTAAATGTGTATGCCACCACCACCCAGCCCCATAAATTGCTTTTGTCAAGAGCATTTTATGACGTCAGGAAAAGGGACTCAGACACTGGCCACCCTCCATCGATGTGCCCCCATCAGTACCTTAGGTCCAGGAAGGCTCATTTTCATTTGTTCAATCCTACCAGTCAGACTCCTTCCTGTTCCTGCTAGGTCAGGTTCCTTGGCTCACTTTCAGTCAGGGACTTGGAATCTGCACCTTGCCTTGGAAACCATCTTGAAAGCCAGGCATAGTTAAACATTCCTGTAACCCCAGAACTCTAGAGACCAAGGGAGAGGATCTAATGGAGGCCAGCCTGAGCTTTATGGAAGTGTCTTGTCTCACCAAAACAAATAGAAAACACAAAAGGGGAAACTGGCAGTTCGAGGGAAGAGGGTAACCCAACCTGAACGTTTCTGGGAATTACAGGCCTGAGTTATGAGCTTCCCTTCCACATGAAGACCTCAAGCTTCACGTGGCCCTCAGCATCCTTGTCCAAGTTCACTATTGCTGTGATTAGGACCTGGAAGGTCTCCACAGAAAGGTTTATATGTCGTAGGTTCAGTCCACAGATGGTGGTCTACTTGGGAAAGTTCAGGAACTTCAGGAAGTGGAGTCTAGCTGGAGGAGACAGACTGCTGGGCGTGTTCTTGGGGACTGTAACTTCTCCCTAGTCTCTCTCTCTCTCTCTCTCTCTCTCTCTCTCTCTCTCTCTCTCTCTCTCTCTCTCTCTCTCTGTCTCTGAGACAAGGTTTTATTCTGCCCTGCAATTTTCTGTATTACGCAGGCTGACCTCAAAACCTCCCAAGAGAGCCAGCATGCCTGGCTCCCCTCCTCACTTTCAGCCTCCCCTCATTCTTTGTTCTCTGTGCTGCCAGATGTATGGACCTATCGATATGCTTTGTGATGCTGTGGCACGATGCGGTGGGTGGGCGTGCCTTAGTGGGCCCATGCTGAGGCATTCCTGCCCCCCCCCCCCCCAGGTACTGGCCATAAGATGGGGAGAGAGGGAGAGAGAGGGGTGGAGGGCAAACAGTCCTTTTATAGCAAAGCAGGCTCCTACCTGGCTGTTGCTAGGTAACTGTTAGGCAGAGCCTAGAAGAAATACTAATACCCATCAATCTGTGCTTTCACATCTGCCCCTCCTAGGGTGGGAAAGCCTGAGAAAGGGCAGTCTGGCCCTTCCTCCCTCTTCCTTCTCAAGGACTGTGTTTTCTCTATTAGATCGGTGTTCTCAACCTGGAGTGGACATCATAGCTACCCTGAGAGTCTGTTTAGACCCAGAGCCCTGAGCCTCACCCTCGAGGCTGGGGTGGAGCCTGCCAGCTGGCCTTTCCACTGTGTCAGGCTGCTGCTGTTGTTAGCCTGAAGACCACAATGCAACAATTGTCAGCTTTTACCACATACTTAAAGTCTTGAGAGAATTTTTATAAACCTACCCAAGATACCCTGGCCACTACCTAGAATACGTATATCAGAATTTTAGGCATCAGTATTTTTTAATATTTCCTACATAATTCCAGTGTATAGCCAAACTTGATAACAGATGTAATAATTCTTTACTCTTCAACTTTTGTTTATGAGAGACAGACAGACAGACAGACAGACACACACACACACAGAGACAAACAGAGACAGGGAGAGAGAGAGATTAAGTGAGCACAATATGTGCAGGCATGTGTGTTCCATGGTCCATGTGTAGGGTTCAGAGGACAACTTTTAGTACTTGGTTCTCTCCATTGGGGTGTCAGGGATCAAACTCAGGCCATCAGGATTAATCCCTGAGCCATCCTTTCAACCCACCAGTGTAACAATTCTAATCAAGCTCTTAGTTCAGGATCTGTTCAGCTGGGAAGTTTACTACATCCATTCTTCCATATGCAGTATAGCTAAGTAGGCTTCATTTCCGCTGCTCATGTTACATTGTTTCTCACTGTCTTCTGGTTTCTGTTGCTCTGATAAAACATGACCAAAAGCAACTGGGTCAAGAAAAGGTTTATTTCTTCTTACAACTCTCTGATCACACTTGGTCACTGGGGGAAGTCATAGCAGGAACTCATGCAGGATCCTGGAGGCAGGAGCTGAAGCAGAGGCCATGGAGGGGTGCGGCTTACTGGCCTTTTTCCTAAGGCTTGCTCAGCCTGGTTTATGATAGAACCCAGGACCGCCTGCCCAGGAGTGATACCATCTGTGATGGGTTGGTTCCTCCCTTATCAATCATCAACCAAGAAAATGCCCCACAGGCCAATGTGGTGGGGGTTTCTCATTTTCTCTTACCAAATGACTCTAGCTTGTGTCAAGGTGACATGAAACTAGCCAGCACACTCATCCTGATAATGAGACATGATCAAGAAGTGATGGGGCTATGGCATGATTTGCAGATGATTTTGTAATGAACTCAGAAAGTGGAAAAAACCAATCATTAATTAGAGTACATTTGAAATACTAATAACTAAGACATCTGGCAAAGAGAATTTACCTAAGTGTCTTACTTTCCAATAGAAAATAATAAACAGAGTAATTTTTTTAAAATAAGAACTGGGTAAAGATAGCTTTTAAAACAGCCGATAAAAATAAGGAATAAACAAGTCAATGAATGTGGGACACATGCGCAGCTTAGCAAACCAAACCCAGCTCTGATTATGTGGTGATGCTGGGTTTCTGATGAGGAGATCCAAGCTCATAAACACGTCACTCCTTCCCAAGTTTGCTAATGTAGTTACAATATGAACTTGGCAAGCGCCATGTCACATTTATCTGTAAGAGAAACTGGTCAGTTAAACAATGGACATGGCAATTCTGTGTCGTGGTCATTTTAGCTAACTGCTCTGGCTCCCAGCAGGTTGCACATGCAACCATAGCACCAAGGAGCTATCTGTGATTCGCAAATGAAACACACACACACACACACACACACACACACACACACACACACACACACACACACACACACACACACCCCAGTTAATTTCTAGAAGGCTGGGCAGTTCTAATCCTTCCCACTGCTAGCAAACACTCCCCTCTGGTACTTCTGAGTTAAGATCTTTTAAAATCTATATTTCATCTCTGCTACCCAAACACAATTGGGGAAGTGGCCCATGTGTTCACTTTCTCTGATTCTCATATATTGGTGGGCCTTTAGGTCTGCTCTTCCTTCGTCCCAGTCATGACGATCTCCTCCTTTCCTCTCTCCCCCTTTCCTGGCCCTCCAAATCCCCAGGTCCCACCTCAGTCTACCTGCACAGCCATTGACTTTACGGCAGTTCTTTATTGCCAATCAAATCTAGCCAGGGGCAGAGACCCTCAGTGTCTGGGAACAAGGCCTTTGGGAGCGGAATTGAATTGAGACAGCATTAGAACCAATCCCTAACACTTCTGTTTTGCAGATTAGGAAACTGAGGCACTGAGGGCCCATTTCCCAAGAATTTCCAGGACATGACAACCCAGGAGGGAGAGGCCTATAGTAGGTTGAGGTGGGGCACAGAGAGAGAGAGGAGATCTCCAGTTCACAGAGTTTAGAGTTCTATGATAGCACTGGGTTGGCAGTCATTGTTACGAGATCCTTAAAACTAGAACTGACCAGAGAAGTGAATAGTGATTGTTATTCTAAAATGGTTGGAAAACCAGGGAGCCTGCTGGAGATTTGCATCTGGGAACGGAAATAAGGGTATTTGCTACTTACACTCTGTACTGCTTGTTGCTTGTTCATGGTAAATTGATTACAAGTAATAAAGATCCCTGAGAAGTACACGGTGCTCTGAGGTTGAAAAATGTGTTAGCTGACCCATGTCAGCGTCAGGATGTCTAGACGGCATTGCGGGTGGAGGGGGCCCAGTGACTGGTAGTGCTGGTTTGCACTCTGTTCTTATGAGTCCACAGGCCTACAAAAATAGCCAAATGTTCTAGATGTGCTCAATTCCCACTTTACATGACTGTGAAAAGATCCTTCAGAGCTGAGGAGTTTTAGTTGAGATAGTTTGGGATACTTTATGAAAGTGGAGGGCTCAATGCCTCTAGCAATGGTCCAAATATATAGCCTCAATGGCAGCAGATGTCTAGACTTGTGAGTCCCGGTAATAGCTTCTGGTCATGAGAGCCTGCTTTGCCGGAGGCCAGCCTGAGGCCTGAGATGAGAGATCATGGGATCATGACTTCTCTTCCTCTCCTGAGGGCTCTGGGATCTTAGTCAAATCCCATGACCATGACATTGAAAGAATGGCCATGCTGACCATCTGGGTTATTTATTGAATTCAGTGTGATGGTAGAGCAGACAGTCCTCCCCAACTTGAGGAGCTGGAGAATCTAGTGGAATGGACTGAGGACATAGAGGTAGACTTCACCTGTTTGAACTGTGAATTAAATCTGTGCTGAGCACACAAATGTTAGGTTTATCAATGTAGTCTTCATCCCAATCTTTAGATAAAGGCCAAAATTAAAAATCTGCTGGGATGGCTGGGCAGCTCCCTGGAATACAAGCAGCCCAGTTCAGGAAGCTGAGGGAAGGGAGGACATTGAATAGAGAGCATCATGGACACATGATGGCTGGCTTACTGTTACAATCCAGAAGACAGAACTGGTTGTCTCAGAACTGGCTGTCCACATTTTCCTAGCCACCCTAAATGTCCTGTGCCTGAATTTCCACCTTTGTGCTCTTCCGAGACCTCAGCAACATCATCAACTTTGAGGTGCACACCTTGCTTACCTGTCTGGAATCCTGGGCTTAGTTCCCTGGCTCTAGCGAAGTGGTGTCAGACTCTGAGGTTCTTTGGCTCAGCTTTGTGGCTTTCATGGCCCTAGCCACATTCTTTCCCTCCTCACCGCCATTGCTGTCAACACCAACACCACCATCACCAATCAAACTACTACAGGGCCTGACAGGAAGCCAGTTGGAGATTATGGAACAGATTGGGGCTTCCCCACAGGCCAATATTCCTTCAGGCAACTTTATGCTGAGCCTGGAGACTCCTGTAAACCTAATCAACATTCCTGGGCCCCAGAGAGCCTGGCTATTTCTTCAGGCTATTTGCCTCCTTGTCTCCTAGCATTGACGTCATCAACCTTGTGATCATCCAGCTTGTTTTCTCTAATAAGATAATGGTATACTATCACCACTGGCCACCTACCACTATCATTTCTACCAACTGTTGGTCCTCTCAAATCCACCAGGCTACGTGACCAAAAGTGCCAGGCTAGCGACAGAAAGCCGCCCCTACTTCATCTCCTTCGATCTCCTCCTAGCCAATCCGAGAGGCCCAATCCTCTGGGGGCGGGGCATGGAGCACAGCTCTTTCTCCTCTCTTAAAGCCTGCCACACGCCAGTCAGTCATCCCGGTCTCTGTCCAATCCAGAGGCAGTCCCCCCACCCCCTTGTCCCTCCAAATAATAAAAGCTCTGTGGTGAGAATCTGGTGTTCAGGTGTGTTCTGTGCTGTATCCGGGTCACTTTGTCAGCTCTCTTCTCCCTCCAGACCCCCTACTGTAATTTACCAGCAACTCATCTAGTTAAGTATTTCTTCCCCTGCTGACTCCAGCTGCGGCTTCTTTCGGGCCTCTCCTAGCAAACTGTGATCCTCTAACCCCATTTGTGTGTCTCCCTGATTTTCAGTACTGCTTGCTCTAGGACTTCGTTTCTATGATGGATCTAAGAACAGTGGTTGACGTCCAGTCTGCTCCTTTTGTGTGAGGATGAGAGAAACAAACCTTTCATGATCTTTATGTCAGACCAGAAGAGATGGCTCAGAGGTTAGAGGCACTTACAGCTCTTGCATAGGACCTGGGTTTGACTCCATGTACCCGCATGGTGGTTCACAACCGCCTGTAACCGCAGGGAATAAATGCCCTCTTCTGGCTTCCCTGGCACCAGACACACACATGGTTCACATACATACATGCAGACAAAACATGCATACATAAAAATAAACAAGTCTTTTTCTAAAATGTCCTGCTAGATAACAAAAAATATAGATTTTTTTTTTTTAGGCCTTTTGAAATTCTCTAAACATAGCTTTGTCATTTTCTCTAGACAGTTTAAGTGGCTTGAACACACAGACATGTGCAGCCATTACTGTAGTCTAATTTCAGAAGACACTCTTTGTCCCAGAATAAAAAAAATGTACCCGTGCAAAAGATAAAGCCAGGTTAAATTTTCCAAGTGAACAACAAATGATTGTTTTACTCCTTGGAAAGTGGGAACTTTTTAACAACAGAAAGGGAGGGAAGAGAAAGACGGTGAAAGGGTGGATTCATTTAAAATTCCATGGCATATCAACCATCAGCCAAGGAAGGGGTGGGACTCACAGGGCCCAGCCTTTCTCTGTGCACTATTGGCTGTGCATAGACTCTGGGAGACCCGCATCACTACCGCCAGTTGTGTACGCTGCTGCGTCCACCTGGTACCAATGACCGATGTCTCCTAATCCATGGTCACCAGCTGCCGTGATTCCCCAACACGACAGACATAAATCCCCCAGGGACCATAAGCCAAATAAGCTTTTCTATAAGTTGCCTTGGTCATGGTATTTTTATCATGGCAACAGAAATGTGACTAGCGTGTACTCATTATCTGTATATTTCTGTTCAAATTCTTTGCCCGCCTTAAAACTAGTGTCTTATGTTCATTTCCTGCTGTTAGGATGAAACACTCTAATGAAAGTGATTTCCAGGACAAAAGTTTAGTTTGGGTCCCAGAAGGGTACAGTCCATCACAGGAAGGAAGTCCAAGCAGCTGGAGGAGCTTGAAGATGCTGAGCACATGGGGTCTACAAGCAAGAAGCCATCAGCAATGATGCATGGTACTGCTAATCTTCCTTATGCAGTCTGGTTTCCCAGCTAGGGAATGGCACCGCCCACAGTAGGAAGGGCGCCCCTATCATTTACTACGATCATGCCAATCAGGGCCCACAGGCATGTCCGGAGGTCCCTCTCCCAGGTGACTCTAGATTCTGTCAGGTTGACAACCAACACTAGCCACCACAATTGCTTTATTTATTTCTGAGTTTGAGGTTGTTTTGCTTTGTTGAACCGGGATCTCTCTATATAGCCCTGGCTGTCCTGAACTGGCAATGTAGAGCAAGCTGACCTCAAACTCACAGAGATCTGCCTCCCTCCACTTCTCAAGAGCCGGGATTAAAGGCACGTGACACAACACCCAGTTGACTTCTTTTATATAGCTTACAATAGGAAACTTGTCAGGCAGATAATTTGCAAATGTTTTTCTCAATTTGTGGTTGCCTTTTTATTTATTTAATAATGTTCTTTGAGGACAAAGTCTTTTAATTTTTAATGAACTCCTAATGATTGATCTATTTTATTTACTTATATTTATGTGATGTGTATAAGAAATTGTTTCCTGACTTGCTCTAGTTGCTAAGTCAGGATTGCTAAGACTAAGAATTTTACAGTTTACATTCAATTCTGAGTATTTTACGGTTCTTAACATTTACACCATGATCCACTTAAACCAATTTTTACATATGACTTGAGGTGAAAACTCTAGGTCCTGTGCGTATCTTGTTATTTCAAACCATTATTTGTTTAAAATAATCCTGCTTTCCTTTCTTGATTATCTTGACTGAAAAGTCAAGTGGATCCTTTTTTACTCTCGTGTTGATCCATATGTCCATCCTTTTGTCAACACGGTTATTATCTTATCACCATATCTATGTTTGCATGTGTGGAAGTGCACATAGTCTGGGAGGCCAGAGGTCAACCTCTATGGTGTTGTTCAGGGGCCATCAGTCTTGGTTTTGGGGATCTGGACCTCTACAATTAAGCTAGTGTTAATTATCAACCTTACAGAATCTAGAATCTGCTCTTCCAGTTCTGGGATAACGAGCATGCGCCATAATGCTCAAATCTTTACTTGGGTCCTGGGGATTGAACTCACTTCCTCGTGATTGCTAGGCAAGCACTTTACCATCCAAGCCATCTCCTTAGCCCTTAGTAACTTCTAAAATCAGAAAGTATGAGCCTCCTGAGTCTTTTTCAGGATTATTTGAGATATTCTGATGAATTTTAGAATCAATTTACTAATTACTAGGGAGGAACCCAACTAGGATTTTGTCTGTGATCATACTAAATCTGTAGGTCTAGATGAGGTATTGTATACCCTCATTCACTGTGGGAGCAACTGAGTATAGAATATTTAATTTATGTATGTAATTATGGAATAGATCAAACAAAATTCAATATTTATAAATAAATATTATTTACATAGAAAAATCCAAATAATACAAAGAAAAAGTAGCAGAATTATCAAGAGTTTGCCAAATTTGCTGGCTACAAGTTCAATTTAAAAGAAAGCAATACCATTTATATCGAGAGTGCTGTATACAAGATCAACATACAAAAATCAATTATATCGCATATACTAGTGTTTTAGTTAGGATTTCTATTGCTATGACTAAAACGCCATGACCAAAAAGCAAGTTGGAGAGGAAAGGATTTTGTTGGCTTAAACTTCCAGATCATGCAGTCCATCACTGGAGGAAGTCAGGACAGGAGCGAAAATGGGGCAGGAACCTGGAGGATGGAGCTGATGCAGAGGCCATGGAGGGTGCTGCTTCCTGGCTTGCTTCCCTAGCTTGATCAACCTGCTTTCTTATAGAAGCCAGGACCACCAGCCTAAGGATGGCACCACCCACAATGGGCTGGGACCTCCCCTATTGATCACTAATTGATAAAATGCCTTACAGCTGGATCTCATGAGACATTTTTTCAACTGAGTCTTCTTTCTCTTTGATGACTCTAGCTCAAGTTGACACACAAAGTCAGCCAGTACAACTAGCAATAAACAATCTGTTTTGTTCTGTTTTTCGAGACAGGGTTTCTCTGTGTTGCCCTAGCTGACCTGAAACTCATTTTGTAGACCAGGCTAGGTCTGCCTCCTGAATGCTGGGATTAAAGGTGTGCACCACCACCACCATGCTAAACAATCTCAAAACTAACATGAAACAATTCAATTTACAGTAGCTCTCCCTGGACTCTTCCTTTCTGCCATGCTGTGTTCCTCACAGGCCCACAACAATGGCTCCCAACAATCATGGGTTCAAATAGACCTTTACTCTTTCTAAGTTGTTTTGGTCAGGGATTTAGTGTCACAGTGATGGAAAAATCTGACTAATAGAAAGAAATATATCTTGAACTATTCTATATGCACACCTGTTAATAGTATCGGGTATTTTTTCTTTTAGCTTTTTAGATGGAAAATCAATTTACTGACTGGGTTCCTGGTAACACAGTGACATCCCAATCTTATATTCTGTGGGAAAATGCAACTTTGTCATGATACATTATTTTTATACATTGCTGAGCTGAATCTGATACAGTCGCATTCTTGAAAGGACTTCTTTGGGGAATTTGGGGGGGGGGATTATGTTTGTGTGATAGTGGCCCCTAGTTTTCTGTCCCGATACTTTTTTTTGTCAGGTCATGGCGTCAGGGTTATGGTATCCCTCCGAAGGAAAAGTGTTTCTTCTTTTGGATATTGGAAATATTCTTTGTTTTTCTTTCTCTAGAAGAAGTCTAATAGTACTGGGATTGTTTATTTCTAGATTAATTAGTAACTTAGATCTAGAGTTTTCTTTGTGGCAAGTCCTATGACTACTGATTAATTTCTCAGAGGATGTAGGACTACACTAGCATTCTATTTCTTCTTGCTAGTTTTTTTTCCTCTAAGAATTTAAAATTCATATAGTTTTAACAGTTATTATGTTTTAATGTCTATGGCATGGTTATTTCATCCTTTTTCATTATTTTATTGTATTTTTTTATCTTCTATTCTTCAACAATGAGTCTTAGCAAGTTGGTCAGTTTTTAAAATTCTATCAAATAATAGATTTTTGTCCACCATATTACATCTCCTTTTCTACTTGTTTCTTTGTATTTATTTGATTAATTTTATATCTTTTCCTTATCCAAAATATTTACCTTTTATGTTTTTTAATATAATTATTGCAGTTATTGCCTTTTCTGACACATGTTGCTTTGGTTGAATCTCATGACTTTGCTGTTCATTTTCATTGCTATTCAAAATTCTAATATGATTATTTAACCTATTGACTGTTTATAAGTGAATTAATTAATAACCAAATAAAAAATTCCACCTATAGTTTATCACTTTCCAGAATAATTACATAATGGCTACAGAATAGGTTTTTTTCTATTTCTAGCCACATAAGATTTGTTGTTTTTTATGGTTTAATGGTAAATTTTGGCAAATATTCTAAGTGTGCTTGAAAAGAATGTGCATCTATGGTTGTTAGGTGCAACAAAATGTGCCTGTTGCTACACATTTGCTAATTGCATTGCTCAGATCAGCTCAGACTATTGGTGATGATGGTATTCTGGTGCTGTTAGAGGTAGAGATGAGTTAAACGTAGTCTAAGCCAGCTTCTTTCTTTCTTTCTTTCTTTCTTTCTTTCTTTCTTTCTTTCTTTCTTTCTTTCTTTCTTTCTTTCTTTCTCTCTCTCTCTCTCTCTCTTTCTCTCCCTCCCTCCCTCCCTCCCTCCCTCCCTCCCTCCCTCCCTCCCTTCCTTCCTTCCTTCCTTCCTTTCTTTTTTAAAAGATTTATTTATTGATCTCTCTCACTCTCTCTGTCTCTGTCTCTTTCTGTCTCCTCCTCTCTTCCTCTCTCTCTCTCTCTCTCTCTCTCTCTCTCTCTCTCTCTGTGTGTGCGCACGCGCACATGTGTGCACGCGTGCATGTGTTCAGATACCCATGGCAGCCAGAACAGGGTGTCAGATCCTCTAGATCTGGAATTATAGGTAGTGATGAGTCACCTTATATTGGATGCTGGGAATCAAACCCAGGACCGCTGGAAGAGCTGCCAGTGCTCTTAATCACTGAGCCATCTCTCCAGTCCCAGCCAGCTTTCTTGCCATTGATACTTTCCTGATTTAGTCACTTGCTGTGCTTGTATGTCTATTACTTTTAAGAAGTGTCTCGTTTGCTACAGTGTGACAATTAATTGTTAACCTGTTTCTGTGTAGCTCCCATCTGAGTACACACTCCGTGCCCCAGTGCCCCATATCTATTTCCTTGCTTTTGACTAGGCACATTTTAATAAGCACATTTAATAACACATTTGTGTTGTTAGTCATTGTCAGGCAATCATGATCACCTTTGGTTTTCTGAAAATGAATGGTAATCAGCATCTTCACCCACTCCCTGGATAGTGGATCTGCAGCTCTCCAGGTCCATTTGTTCCTTTCCCATGGTTGTCAGGTGCAGTCTGGTCTGCTGAGACATTTCCTTCATAGCAGTTAGCGCATACGTGATTGATAAGTGGTGATGTCAGAATAATTCATACAGTCTATTAGTCCGGGCATGATTTTCCCCTAGTGCATTGGTGTTTTGAAGCTGTAAGAGGCAAGATTTCTTATTATTAAAGGTGGAGTCTTAGTAATACATGAAGGCCTTTAGAGAAAAGGCAGAATACCCTGTGTAAGTGTCCAAAGTCAGTGCAAGAAGGGTCACTTGGTGACTTCCAACACCTCTAGAAGGTTTGGTAATCTACCCTGGGAAAATCACAGTGTAAATGAAGAAACTGCAAAGATACTTCCTTATGAAATATAATAACCTTTTCTTGATGGAGAAAACTACTTGAATGTACTTTTATTATTTATTTACCTTTTTTAACACGAGAGAATTTTATTTTTTCTGTGTGTCATCCTATGAATTTCAACACAGCCAGAGGTTCAGAAACATCTGTGCCATCAGGACACATAATGTTCAAAATGCCATCCCCTTCCCTCCATGTTGCTTTGAGTTTTGATTAAAAAAAAAAACAAAACAAAAAAACATTTGTTTTGATCCTCTGTTTTTTTAAAAAAAAGTCTTTTTCATTGCTGATTACAAGATCCTCCCCCCTTGTTATTAGCTTGGGGTAATTGGGTACAATGATTTCCTGCTGCTTTCTTTCCCAATTTGCTGAGCTTCGATCTGTACAGTTAAAATTTTACACCGTTTAGAAAGAGTTCAGCTTCTCCTGTGTGCCTGTGCGCGCGCGCGCGCGCACGCGCGCGTGTGTGTGTGTGTGTGTGTGTGTGTGTGTGCATGCCTGTGGCTAATGTTCTGGTCATTTTGAATCTAATATATCAGATTCCAAGTCTGGTTTAAGTTCTCTGGAGAACATTGCTCTTGGCTTTTAGAGTCAATCAACTCAATTGGGTTTTGCCTGCAAGTTCTGATCCAGCTTCTGGCGTTTCTGTTTTGAAATGACCTCTGTTTTCAAAACTTTGGCATTGCTAGTGAGGTACCCTACCCTGGTGCAGCCAGCTTCAGCCTTCCTGTGGTATTCAGATGTTCTGGTGTGTGTTAAGGTCATATCCATTCACTCATAGTTAGATGTAAACCTGGGATTCCATAAGCAGAATTAGTTATTATTGATTATGTATAATATATAATTATTAATATAAATTATATAATGTATATCCTAAATATAATATATATGTGTAATATATAAGATGTGTGCTATTATACATTATTATATATTTATTGTTCTTACTATATATATTGTATTATTGTGTAATATAAGGATTATGGGATTCTGCACCCAGGCTCCTTATTCTTTGCACACTTCCTCTGACATCCTGTTTCCCAAAGCCTCTTATCTTGGTTTTCTGGCTGTCACTAAAGTCTTGCTTCTAATTTCCTGCTTCCCACAACTGTACTCCTGGTTTAGGCAAAAATGCAGAAAGACAAGAATGATTGGGAGTTTGGCACCCTCTGGGGACAGTTTTCAGTGCTCTGATAAAATAACAATACTCCTGGGGCTGCGGAGATGGTTCAGTGGTTAAGGGCACTGCTTGCTCTTGCAGAGGACCTGGGCTTTGACTCCCAGCACCCACACAGTAGCTCGAGACTGTCTGGAACTCCATTTCCAGGAGATCTGACTCCTCCTGACCTCCTCAAGGCAAACACATGGTGAATGTACGTATGCGCAGGCTAAACAGTCATAAACAAACAATAAAACAAGCCTAATTTAAAACAATCGCCTCCCTTCAATATCTTCCTGAAGACAGCCCAGTAGTAACACTTGCTTATTTTCCTTTTGAGTTGGTATCTTTTGTTTCTTTTCACTAAAATTTCTGATATACTTTTTGACTGTTACTTGTTATCTGATCTGTAGGATGAAAACATTTTTCTCCTAGTCTATTGGGTTTTTAAAATTACATTTATTTGTGTTTTTACTTTTATGAGACATAGTCTATCTATGGACAGGGCCCTGGCTGTTCTGGAACTCACTATGTAGACCAGGCTAGCTTCTAACTTACAGAGATCTGCCGGCCCCTGCCTCCCAAGTGCAAGAAATAAAGGCACGCACCACCACAGTAGGCTAAAAATTGCACTTTGATATGATCAAATTTATCTGTTTTTCTTCTTATAATTTTTGTAGTGGGAATTAATTAATTCTTCTCTTCATTCTTTCTTATTCTTAAAAATGACTTTATGTTTATGGGTGTTTTGTCTGCATGCGTCCAAGCACCCTTTGAGTACCTGGTACCGATAGAAGACCAGAAAAGATGCGGGGTCAATGGATCTAGAGACACAGATGGTCATGAGGCACCGTGTGTGTGCTGGGAATTGAACCTGGGTCCTCTGGGACAGCAAGCAGTGCTCTTCACCACTGAGCTATCTCTCTCCAGCACCCCACTCCCTTCTTCTTTCCTTTCTTTCTTCCTTCCTTCCTTCCTTCCTTCCTTCCTTCCTTCCTTCCTTCCTTCCTTCCTTCCTTCCTTCCTTTGTCCCTCCCTCCCTCCTTCCTTCCTTTCTTTCTTGATTGTTCAGATGGCTGACACAGTCCCATGGATTGCATGCAGGGCTTAACCCATTCTGTCTCACCCAATAGAACTACATTTCTAGCCACCAAGAAGTCTTTTTTTTTTTTTTTTTTAATCTTCTAACTATAAATAATTGAAATTTTCTCTGGGTGGCTTTGTTTTATATATTTAGTTCTCAGCTTCTCCCAGGGTTTTGATTGATGGAGGAATAATTGCGTAGCACGGAGGTGAATTTATCCTACCTTTCTTCTACATCCAATTGTTCCCAAATCACTGGTCAAATATTTCATAGCCTGCATAAAACGTATTTGCATCAGCCATGATGAAAGATTCCTATAATACCAGCACTTGGGAGACTGAGGCAGAAGGATCTTGAATTTGAGGTCAGCCTGGGCTACATAGTGAGTTCTGGGCCAACCTGGACTCCACAGCAGCACCCTACCTCACAAAGCAAAATGAAAAACTCATCTTCAATAGCACTTTTAAAAATTCACTTCTCGGGCTGGAGAGATGGCTCAGTGGTTAAGAGCAGTGACTGATCTTCCAGAGGTCCTGAGTTCAATTCCCAGCAACTACATGGTGGCTCACAACCATCTGTAATGGGATCCGATGCCCTCTTCTGGTGTGTCTGAAGATAGCTACAGTGTACTCATATACATAAAATAAATAAATCTTTAAAAGAATTTCACTTTCAAGTCTCAATTTAATTCTGTGTTTTATGTTCACTTTAACTTGGAACTTATTTATACCCAAATCAACATTAAACACATTTATAGCTTTATTAATATGCTTTCTTATAAGATTCATTCTGCCCTTAAGGATTTTTAAATGTTTACTTGATGAGCCCAGGATCTTATGTCAGTCTACACTTTTTTTGGAAAAAAAAAAAAAAAAAAAAAAAAAGCCTGTGTACCAAGTATAGACAGATTTTTTTTGGTCAGTATGCATTAGACAGCATAGCAACTACTTACAGCGTTTCATTCGTATTTGGGATAATAAGTGACCTAGAGGTGGCTTCGGTGACATGAGAGGACTTGTAAGAATTACATACAAACACTCGTGCATTCTATAGAAAGGACTTTGAGCTTCCAAGGCATGGGAGAGAATTCTGGAGCCAAGCCCCAGTGCATACTGAAGCAACATTACAAGGACATTTTAAAGAGTTGACATGGTGACGTGTAGCCATGCTATTCAGTGCCGTGGTGACTGTCCACCATAATAAATTACTTTTTATATACCAATTATTGTTATCATTGTTATATATATTATAGTGTGTGAGTCACACACACATGCAATGTTATGTCATGTGCATAGTCAAAGGACAGCTTGCCGGAGTCACCTACCTCTTCCCACTGTGGGTTCTGGAGATCAAATTCAGATTGCCAGGCTTAGGCCACAAGGACCTTGGCCCACCACGCCATCTTGCCAGCCCATGTCCGTCACAAATGCAGTCTCTTTTATATATAAAGGAATGCCAGCCATTCTATATAGTATTTTATAATAATACTTTTAAAAGCCTGGAATTAGAAGTCTTATAGACTTTTGGAAAATGTAATAGTGATTTTTCCATTATATTTCCTAACTAATTTCTGTGTCAGGCTGTCCTACCTCTTGTTCTGAGAACGTAATTGATTTTATGGGGCTTTCCAATGTATGTGATTTTATTGCCAACAATAACAGATAACTTTGTTTGTATAGTCTGGACAGACACGCTGCTTCTTCATTCCTGTTTGAAGACTGTCTAGGACAGGCCTCAAACACTAGCGCAGACAACTTCCATCCGCCCTCACTCCTCCCATCACAGGGCTTCACTGGACCGTGTCTCTCTGTTTCTTTGTATGCTTTGTGTTTTATTATTTATTTATTTATTTATATTTGGGTTTAAAAAAAAAAGCCAGCCTTTCAGTACTTCAGTACCATTCTTTTTTGTTTTGTTTTGTTTTTTCGAGACAGGGTTTCTCTGTGTAGCCCTGGCTGTCCTGGAACTCACTCTGTAGACCAGGCTGGCCTCAAACTCAGAAATCCACCTGTCTCTACCTCCCAAGTGCTGGGATTAAAGGCATGCGCCACCACTGCCCAGCTCCAGTACCATTCTTGAGTCGATTGGCCCAACTTAGAGGTTTTGGGGCTTTACAGATCTTTCTGTCTCTTGCCGTCCGTGTTGTCTGTCTGAAGACTTGGAGTGGTCACGTGACGCTCTGTTCAGAGGTTCTCAGACTCTGGCTTTTACTCTGCAGCCCTTTTAACCAGACCTTTAGAGGCAAGCTCAGATAATCCATGACATTGAGTGTAAGGTCCGTCTCTTTGTTTTCCTTCTCAGAGAGGAGCCGCACCTTGGTGGGTCGTCTGCCTGGATAACCTGTGCTGTGCAGAGGGGAGGGGTGTGATCGGATCCACCCATCTCCGAAAATGCCTCTCCCTTTTTCACTGGAATGTTGTTCCGGATTTCTGACAGCCAGGGTGCTGTAGCCTCTCCTTGCTCACGGGAGGGCTCCCAGAGGCGTTCCGGTCCATGTTTTGTTACTATCTGTGGCTGTGGCTGAGGCCTCCTAGTGCGACAACTTCCCGCAGAGTGTTCCAATAGTTTCAAAATAATTTTAAACATGATTTTGGTGTTTTGTCTGTTTTGTTTTTTTTTTTTTTGTAACCTAAAAATAACAAGAAATAGAAGATTATTTTTTCCGTATGTTTGTGCCTTGCTATAATTTTATTACTAATTTGTAATTATGTTTAACTACTGTTTATGAATATGGGTGGGGCTTAGGAGTCCATTACAGGATTTCTTATTAGTTTATTATAGGAGTTGCTATTCATGCCTCTCTTTATCATTTCATTTTAGATCACCCAGGGCATAGAGGTATAAATCAACATTGGCCAATAATAAATCATAGGAAGATTATTTTAAAACAATTCCTTGGCATATATATCATTTTACACTTATTAAAGACAAAATTATACTAATGGGATGGATGTGTTTCCTTTTCTAACACACTCCAGTTTGAAGAGATAAGAAACTCATTAGATACACACTGAGAATTTTTCAGTGGAAAAGTTAGTCTTTTTTTATTTTACATAATTAAACCGATGTGTTTCTAAAAGAGCAGGAAAAAGCACAGTAGCATCAAACTCGAGCCAAGGCATCTCAGTGAGACCTTGTCATCGTGAGTGGGAGGTTGGAGGTGCCCGTGCAGCATGGGTGAGCATGATTGGAAGGGGTGAGTGTGATCGGAAGCGACCTGGATTTCACATCGTGTTTGCCTTGGGTTCACTTTTAGTCTGTGTGCATTCACAAACCTTTAAGCTCTGCCAGAGTTTCACAACCCCCACACCGGATTGTGTGACCTCAGGTGGGGTCATGACTTACTTTAAGAAGTTTTGCTGTAATGCAGAGTCCTGTGATTACCCCAGCTAGTTGTTGTTGCTGTTGTTGTTTGTTTGCTTGCTTGTTCATTTCTTTTTTAAAAAACATTTATTTATTTCATTTACATGAGTATACTGTAGCTCTCTTCAGACACACCAGAAGAGGGCATCAGATGCCATTACAGATGGTTGTGAGCCACCATGTGGTTGCTGGGAATTGAACTCAGGACCTCTGGAAGAGCAGCCAGTGCTTTTAACCGCTGAGCCATCTCTCCAGCCCTCATTTTTTTTTTTTTTTTTTTTTTTTTTTTTTTTTTGAGTAAAATGTTCCAACTTTATCTTGGTTTCCCTCAGTTTTGCCTTTTTAATTTTCCGAACCATTACCTCTTTTGGTAAACTGCCTGACCCCTAGTTCCTTAGAGACATTTGAGGGAAGCTGACGAGTGTCCCTTGAAGTCCCATTTCTGTGAGTGGCATGCAGCTGTGACGCACATCTGCCATCTTCATCTCACAGAGTACGAAACATGGTCAGGTGGGAAGGCTTATAATCGCATGTGTTCTTGCTACTGAAGTATATAATCTTTTTATTACATACCATATTAAACACCTTATTATGCTTGTTGTTAGACGCCATTCCATGTCACTATGTGGCCTGTACCTTTCTATTTTAACTCTTTCTTTAATTCACAGACCTGCCTTTCTCTATTTATTCATACCTTTCCGTCCAGTGTTTCACCATCTCACACACATTTTAAAAATGCTCATTATTTTTAACTATACGTATGCATGTATGCCAGTGTGTGGGTGTGTGCATGCGAATGCAGGTGCTTGCTGAAGCCAGAGGCCTCACACACACACACACACACACACACACACACACACACATTGGAACGCAGTCCAAGAATGGAGTCGTGTGAGAATTCTGAGTGCTTATGAGAAAACTCCAAGAAAACAAGAATCTTGTGAGCTCAGTTTCTTCAAAACCCAGAACTGTCCTTGGAATGTGTTTTTGGGCTCCTCCCAGGTGTAGCGGAGAGGAGTGCGTTTACTTCAGATTACTCATTACTGCTTGCTGCTGATATTCAACTGAAGGTTTGAACTGTCCTTTCTAGCCTTCTGTGGAAAAACATGCTTTTTGTCACATGTGGCTAGTCCTTGTGACTGTATACAGCTGGAACTCATGAGAACTTTACTCATGACCTTTCTTAACCCTCAGAGTATAAACTGTCTGGGAGTCTGAGAAAAATTGGTTACTGTATGAGACTTAGTCGGCCTGGTTTATTGGCTCTACTCTCCCAGGTCCTACCACCTCTAGAGTAACATGTATACACAATACACACACACACACACACACACACACACACACACACACACACACACACACACTATACTTTGATCTTATTCATTGGTTTGGTTCTTGTTAGCATTGTGTGCTGAATCTTTTTTTTTTTTTTTTAAGATTTATTTATTACATATATACAAGTACACTGTAGCTGTCTTCAGACACACTAGAAGAGGGCATCAGATGCCATTACAGATGGTTGTGAGCCACCATGTGGTTGCTGGGAATTGAACTCAGGACCTCTGAGTCAATTAAGAGCAGTCAGTGCTCTTAACCACTGAGCCATCTCTCCAGCCCTGAGTGCTGAATCTTTATCTATTCTTTTAACTTAAAACGTCTCCTACTTTAATATAGTATATTCTTGAAAAAAAAAAAACCAGCATAATTTTCACCTTTTCAAATACAATCTGATATAGCCTTTTGAAAATAGCCAAATCATCCCAGGTCGCAATCAATGACATCTCAGTTATTGATAATTTCACAAGCCGAAGACCACTAGGAACACACTTGGGTGAAATTTGGTTTGTAGTCACAGTAATGAGGGCAGGGGCAGCACCCTAAAGTTCCCTGTGGGGTGTGATCTCCCTCGTTACAACAAAAACCTGTTCAACTAGGCTGTGTCCCTGGTACTCTTTGACATGTGAGCGCCAACACAGAAAAAGCACTGGCTCCCAGCTTTCCTCTCAAGCTGCTGTGTCTCAATAATGACTCCTCCTTGTGTGCAAGCTTGAGATGGCTCACTGTGTGCTAGCCTGAGATGACTCACTGTCTGCTGAGCTTGGGATGGCTCACTGTGTACTAGCTTGGGATGGCTCACTGTGTATCAGCTAGCAATAAACTCGCTGTGTACTAGCTTGTGAGGCTCACTGTGCACCAGCTTGTGATGTCTTATTGTGTGCTAGCTTGTGATGAATTACTGTGTGCTAGCTTGTGATGGCTGACTGTGTACTAGCTTGTGAGGCTCACTGTGTGCTAGCTTGCAATGGCTCACTGTGTACTAGCTTGTGAGGCTCACTGTATGCTAGCTTGTGATGTCTCACTGTGTGCTAGCTTGTGATGGCTGACTGTGTACTAGCTTGTGAGGCTCACTGTGTGCTAGCTTGCGATGGCTCACTGTGTACTAGCTTGTGAGGCTCACTGTGTGCTAGCTTGTGATGTCTCACTGTGTGCTAGTCTGTGGTATCTCACTGTGTGCTAGCTTGTGATGTCTCATTGTGTGCTAGTCTGTGGTATCTCACTGTGTGCTAGCTTGTGATGTCTCACTGTGTGCTAGTCTGTGGTATCTCACTGTGTGCTAGCTTGTGATGTCTCACTGTGTGCTAGTCTGTGGTATCTCACTGTGTGCTAGCTTGTGATGTCTCACTGTGTGCTAGTCTGTGGTATCTCACTGTGTGCTAGCTTGTGATAGCTTACCGTGTGCCAGCTTGTGATGTCTCACTGTGTGCTAGTCTGTGGTATCTCACTGTGTGCTGGCTTGTGATGGCTTACCGTGTGCCAGCTTGCATCTCTACTTGCATCTCTTTGTCTCTTGCTCCCACAACTCTCAGCCTCCATGTCTCGCTAACTCTTTTACATTCAGTCAAGCCAGATATACAGGTCAGAACAATTTCTACTACACAGTGAGCCTGGAAATGGGGGCGGGGGACAAAGAATGGTGGCTAGAAGTTGGGCTAAGCAGAACTCTCAGGGATTTTCCTAACATGGCAGTGAAGAATAACAACAAACACTGCCTCCCACCTCGACTGTTCCTTACACTCTGGCAGCGGCAGCCGGAGCCTAGTCAGACTCTCACTGCGGGGATTTGATTTGTGTGTCTAATTAGGACCAAGGCAGCACAGTTCTTAGTTTCTGTTCCATTTCCACTTCCTTCTGTAGCCTGATGCCTTTCAGCTGCAGACCTAGAGCCAATATGGAGGCGAGGGAGTGATGATACTGAGGCTTGGGCCAGAAAGCAATGCGGATGTGGGGAGACTGTTAAACTCTCCTATGCATTTTCCCGTCGTATGAAATGCCTTCCATCTCCACCACACAGCCATGTATGTATGTATGAACACACGCACACGCATGCATGTGCACACATACACACACATATTCTTGTTTACATATTATTGTGGTGAGAGAGGCAGATACTTACAGGATGAGAACTTACAGGATGGTACAGGTTCAGCCGAAGAGGCACATGATGCTAAAAGTTGTGGACCACTGGGTCAGGAGGATTGGCAGCAGCAGACCCAGCCTCTGGCACTCCCCGGAGGAGCAGGGAAGATGTTAGCAAGGCCTTAAAAGGTGAAGGAACATTGCAAGAGGGCGGAGGGAGAGAAAGAAGGTGTTCTAGGCAGGGGAAGCAGACCGTGCAGAATGGGGCAATGCTGAGCAATGCTGAGAGCCAAGCAGCAGAGGGACTGAGGCTGTGGGCTGATGCACAGCGCCTGCGGCTGTGGTCTGGCTTCATGCCCTGGCTGTCAGGCCTTCCCTGCATTATGAGGTCTAGGAGTCTCTGTCATCAACAGGTGAGCAGACTCTCAGTGCGCCTTTGGCTATGGCAGCAGCAGTCACTCCTCTCTTCTGTGCACTTCCCCGGTCCTGGCCCTCTAACCTAGGTATCAGCCCAGGCCCCTCTCTAGACATTTTTTTTTTTTTTTTTTTTTTGGTTTTTCGAGACAGGGTTTCTCTGTGTAGCCCTGGCTGTCCTGGAACTCACTCTGTAGACCAGGCTGGCCTTGAACTCAGAAATCCACCTGCCTCTGCCTCCCAAGTGCTGGGATTAAAGGCGTGCGCCACCACGACCTGGCTCTAGACATTTTAGTTTGTTGATAAATAAGTTTTCTCAGAACACAGAAGCCAGGGTGGGATGTAGCTCAGTGGTAGAGCACTTACCTCGTAACACAAGGACCCTGGGTTTGGTCCCAAGCCCTGGAAAAACAAAAAACAAAAAAAAGAATCAAGCTAAAAATTAAAAAGTGATCTTTTAAAAGAGGGAGGGTGGTATTTAAGCCATGTCGGTCCATCTGTCCATCTGTCCATCTGTCTGTCTTGTGCTTGGGAATCTAATCCAGAGCCACATCAATGTCAGTCAGGCACTTCATCATGGAACTTAGTTTGTTGGCTCATTTGTTTTTATTGCTTACAACTTAGAGTCTTGATTATTAGACAAGCACCTGCCTGTGCTGGCTAATTCTTATGCGACCCTGACACAAGCTAGGATCACTTGGGAAGAAGGGATCTTAACGAAAAAAATACTTTCATAAGATTGGCCCGTGGGCAAGACTATAGATAATTTCCTTGGGGTTAATGTTAGGAGGGTCTAACCCATTGTAGACAGTCCGGCCCTTGGGTTGGTGGCTCTGGGTTGTTTAAAAATGCAGGATGAGCAAGCCATGGGGAGCAAGCCAGTGATGGCTCTCCTCCAAGGCCTCTGCTTCAGTTCCTGCCTTCATGGTCCTGCCTGACTTTTCTGGATGATGGACAATAAACTGTAAGATGAAATAAACCTTTTCCTCCCTGAGTTGCTTATGGTCATGGTGTTTTAACATTGTAATAGTAACCTTGCTAAGACCCTGATGGTAGTCATTGAGAGAAGGAGGCTAGAGGAGACTTGCTCTCAGAGTCCACATCAATCCATCACCTGGGTGTGGAGCAGCGTCACAGGACCTCTCTAAGCAGGGAAGAAACACCCAGGTTTGCAAGAGGGTATGTAAGAAACAGTGAAACTGAAGTCGATTTGGGAGGCTAACTAATGAATAGTCTATATTCTAAGCATCACACTGGTAAGTCTCCCTTTCTGATGACCCCATTGGTTTGTAGGGAAGGCAGAGAGTAGAAGCATGAGACCTGTGGCCCCTTTGGCTGATCTGGCTAAGTTCAAGGAAGAGCTCTGTGCATCCATGTCTTTGGAGGGAAACCCTATAGCAATGGTGCTCAACTTGCAGGCTAAGATCCCTTTGGGGTTCAAATGACCCTTTTACAGGGGCTGCATATCAGATATTTACATTACAATTCATAACAATAGCAAAATCACAGTTATGAAGTAGCAACGAAAATAATCTGACGGTCGGGGGTTACCATAACATGACGAACACAAAGTGTTTTAAAGAGTCCCAGCTGCCTGCTTAGTGTCCCTTTAGCTTGTTCCTCCCTGTGTGCTCTGCAGCCTGGTGCATCAGACTCTTGGTGTTGCCTTTTAAATATGGACTTTAACTAGATCCTCAGCTGATGAGTCTCATTAAAATCTAGACGTGTGGTTTTTGGACACCATGGGGGGAGTTGCTACATAGTGCACAGGTTTTGTTTTCTTTCTTTTTTTAAAGCTCATGCCATCTTCATAGGAATCTTTTCTCACCCTGCTAAGATAGAGCTAAGCAGTCTTCCCTATGTGTGCAGAGGGGTGAGGTGTCCCTTTAGAAAGGGCAACCACTGGTCCACACCTTTAATCCCAGCACTCAAGGGGAAGAGGCAGGCTGATCTCTGAGTCTGAGGTCAATCTGGTCTACAGAGTGAGTTCTAGGACAGCCAGGATTACATTTAAAATAAAACGCTTGGGAAAAAACTGAAGGGGGGAGAGAAACAGAGAGAGAGAGAGCAGAGTGGGCTAGCTAATCCTTTTACCAGAATGAAGCTGAGGCTGAGAAGGGGGGCAGCAGGAAGGCAGTGGCTAGAAAACAAAAGAGTCATGGTCTGAGGAGCTAAAGGAAGAAACACCGCCCAGTGCTCACCTACTCCCAAGGTGGGGCGTCACCGCCACCAGTCAGTCAGTAGTTCCTAATGGGGATCCTTCAGAGACACCCCCTCTACACAGGATCTTGTCTTCTTATAAAGCATTTTCTGTCTCTCTGCAGGTTTAAACCTCCAGCCAGGACATGTGTGCCACCAAAGAAGCAGGAGACTGAGACAACTCCAGAGTCACTGGCACACTCCTGTCCCATGTGATCAAACAGAGACACTGTGGAAAATCCCTCTTCCCCTTAGGGAGACCCAAAGCACAAAGCTATCTGCCTGATGCAAGCTGGAGAGATGGCTCAGTGGTTAGGAGCACTGCCTGCCCTTCCAGAGGGTCCACGGTTTGATTCCCAGCAACCACATGGTGGCTCACAATTATCTGTAACTCCAGTTCCAAGGGATCTGATGCTCTCCTCTGACCTGGGAGGGCACTAGATAGACAAGTACATAGACATGCATTCCGGCAAGACATTCACACACATAAAAATGTTTTTATAAAAAAGAAAAATGTTTTCTCCCACTACAGCTGTTAAAACCAGACGGGAGATACCAGGTCCCTTAGAGCTATGGCCCCTACAATATGTCCTCAAGTGGTTCTGATAAGTACCTGGAATGTTTTACTACCTACGCAGCAAAAATTTCTAGAAAGATCCAAGCATAGCACCAAGGGCCATGTTGGAACCCTCCTTTAAGTTTAGTGACCATGCATCTAACACAATGACTCTGGTGGCACCTTGGCCTGTTTTTAGAAAACCATAGGGAAGAATTCATCTCTGAAGGGGTTTCCTATGGAACTGCCAGGCACACACTTGGGGTATAGAAATGTATCGTCTCATATGGAGAAGTGTAGATGAGGGGCAGAAAGGTTTGGGAAATTCACCCCCAGGGCAACATGTTCCCACCTGGGGTACTCAGCAGCCTTCTCTTGTTGTTTCTGGAGTTGATAGGATCAGAGCCTTGGGCCTGGCAGCCCTAACAAAGTAGGCGGGGCTACCTGTCCTCAATGGGCCAATTAAACAGACAAATAAACAAGGACAAGCAGAGAAAGGCGATTGATTTTGTATGTCCACACTGGGAAGAAGAAAAGGCAAAGATGACCCCCCCTTCATCTTTGGGGTTCCATCATGAAGCTGAGGTTTAAACAGAAGGCAAGAGGCATATGTAACGGGTGTAGTCCGTCCCATCTCTGAGCAGTCATTGGCTCCAGTCTCTCGTGTAAGGTGGTCTGGCAAGTCGCCCAAACTATGTGAAATCTCTTCCCTGGCTGGCTGGCACCCATGCTCTGGCTTTTCCTTCTTCCAGATGAGACTCCTGGGGAAATCCCAATTTCCTGGGATCCATTATGTGGAGGGTCTGGAAAGGGCAGTAGTTGTCTCTTTAGAACTCTGCGTGCCCAACAGGACCCCTGGATGCATTTCTGAGGCCAGCTGGGTCTCCAGTCAGTTCTGCACAGAGACAGATGCAGCTCAGTTCTGCTAGGACTTGTCGTGATACAGAGCTGAAGAGAGAACAGGCCTGATGTGTCCCAGGTGCATTTTATTGTCCCTTTATTCTTGTTTCTGGTTTTTTCTTCCCTCTGCCTCCCTCGGGACTACCTCCTCTTTCCCCTTTAGACAAGCTTGGGATATTAGTTACTTTTAACGCTGTGACAAAATGCCTTTTAAAATCAACTTCCCAGAGGGTTGATTTGGGTTCAGTTTGGAGGTACAGTCTGTCATAGCAGAGAAGGTATGGTGGCCCTAGCAGACACAGCTGTGGTGTGGCATAAAGTGGCTGGCTGGTCACACTGTGTCTAGAGCCAGGAAGCAGAGAAAGGAATACCAGTACCCAGCTGTCTTCCTCTTTTGCCATTTTTATTAAGCCTGGCATCTCACATTTATATCGGGCCTTCCCTCAGTTAAGCCTCCCTGGAAGCATCCTCACAGATGCCCTTGGAAGTGTGTCTCCTAGGTGATCCTAAATCCCAGCACATTGACAATGGAGGCTGACATCATACTTGGTGAGGAATGAAGTAGATTTGCATCTTGCCCCAGGAAGGGAAGTGAGTAAGAAAACCTTGCTCATCTACACAAAGCCTTCTTGTCCCCCAGGGTAAACATAGAGGAGGAAGAGGAGGGGGAGGAGGGGGAGGAGGGGGAAGGGGGGAGGGGGGGAGGAGGAGGAAGGGGGAGAAGTGCTCTTGGACAGGGGACTGTGATGTTCCCATGGTGTACATGGCTAATTAGCTGCAAGGTCCATTAGATTAGAGCCCATGTTGGTTGTATGAGATCCTCTGGATACAACATGGTACCCAACACACGACACATTTTCAGCCAACTTTACAATGACTTCATAACTGGACTGGCTGGTTTTGTGTGTTGACTTGACACAAACTGGTTATCACAGAGAAAGGAGTCTCAGTTGAGAAAATGCCTCCATGAGATCCAGCGGTAAGGCATTTTCTCAATTAGTGATCAAGGGGGGAGGGCCCCTTGTGGGTGGTACCATCTGTGGGCTGGCAGTCTTGGGTTCTATAAGAAAGCAGGCTGAGCAAGCCAGGGGAAGCAAGCAAGCCAGTAAGTAGCATTCCTCCATGGCCTCTGCATCAGCTCCTGCTCCTTGACCTGCTTGAGTTCCAGTCCTGACTTCCTTTGGTGATGAACAGCAACATGGAAGTGTAAGCTCAATAAACCCTTTCCTCCCCAACTTGCTTCTTGGCCATGATGTTTGTGCAGGAATAGAAACCCTGACTAAGACAATAACTAAAGACCTTATGCCACAGCACAAATGTAAGAGGCACTAATTGGAGTAGTTCTGCCTCCCAGCCCATCTGAGAGGGCAGAGGGACCCTGAACCTTCTCTTAATTGAAACCAAAGGCCCTGCTCTAGGACCTCTGTCATGAGTGAGTGTCCTCTGAGTCAAACAACTACCATCGTGGGGAGTTCAGCTAGGCCCCCCATCCCCCACCCCAAAAGATCATCCCAGTTGGGACAATTGACAGTTTACACGCTAGAAGACAGAGAATCTCTCCTGAGTGTGCATCTGCTCCCTAGCACCCAGCAACTTTGCATGTGGCCTGGGGGAGCAGCTAGAGTATACAGGCTGGGGAAGGCTAAGAAGCCCTTATCCTTCTTGGGTAAGGCTTTCCAGATGTGGACCGTTGTGGGAGGTATGCTGCACCTCTGAAAGTAACCCCTCACCTGGGATTAATAGCGAAGACCAATAAAGTCATTTGTCCTTTAGAGAGATGTCTGGTGGAACCCCACCTGGGCTTGTCATTGAGACCTTGGGAGGAAAGGTAGACATTGCTTTATTTTCCCCCAGGGAAGGAATTTTAGCAGGAGCCTCACATCACCTGGCCTCAGGAGGTTGCTTCCTTCCACACACTGTGTTCTGCCACACCCAAGTTCTGCCTGCTTTCTCCAGACAAAGACTGGCGTTCCGATCCAGCAGCATAGACTAGAAGCCCTGGGAGTGTGTTGCTCTTAGTTGACTCATCCCCCTCCCCCATTCTCTATCCATTTACTCAGCATGCACCTGGGGTCACAGGCAGAGAGACAGACAATGTCTGTCTCTGTCTGCAAGGTCCTCAAGGTCTGGGCAGCAGATGGACACAGAAGCCAACAGGCTCTGGGTGGTGCAGTAATCAGCTCTTTCCCCAGCCTCTGAAGTGCTCAGTGCTCAGAAGTATTGAATAGTCACAAGGAAGAGGATACGATGGTTAATTTTCTGTTTCAACTTGACTAGGCCAAGGGATGTCCAGAGAGCTTGTTAAACATTATTCCTAGGTTTGTCTGTGAGGCTGTTTCAAGAAGAAACATTTGCATCAGAGACTATATATGATCACCTTGGCCAATATGAGTGGGTATTCTCCAATACACTGAGAACCAGCATAGGACAAAAAGGGCCTAGGAAGCTATCTTCTCTCATCTTCAGACGCCAGCACCCTTGGTTCTTAAGTCTTTGGATTTAGACTAAGAAATATACTATAGGTTCTGAGGTTTTAAAACTCAAAAGTATATCAGCACTCCTTGCTCTATGGGATGCAGGTCAAAGACCATGGACATCTCAGCTTTGGGGACTGCATGAGCCAATCTTTCATAGTAAGTCTCTTTCCTCATGTCTAAGTTTAGCCTATTGCTTCTACCTTTCTCAAGAATCCTAAGTACGGTGGAGATAGGTAGGCAGGTGGGCAGACGCGAAGAAGGACACAGGGACAGTGCTGTAAGACCATCCCCAAGCAGTCATCTTTCAGAGTACATTCGTGCAAGATGACTGCATTTCCCAGTGTTCCCTGTCTCTGGATGGGGCCTTGTGACTAGTTCTGCCTAATGGAATATCACTTTCTGGCCCAGTGCCTAGACTACCCCATGAACTCTTTTGCTGTTATAGTTGTTGTTTGAGACCGGATCTTTCTATTATGTAGCTCTGGCTGTCCAGGAACTCAGTATGTAAACTAGGCTAGCCTCTAACTCACAGAGCTCCACCTGTCTCTGCTGGGACTAAAGGTGTGCGTCACCATGTCTGACTGTCTCATGAACTTCTTCAGCTGCTTTTGGTCTTTTAGCTGAGGTGACCAAGAAGTCACAAGCTAGGCGTGACCATTCAACCAGGAACACTCACTGGGCATACGATAATCTAAAATATCATATAATGGGGGCCTCCGTTTCTGCCCCCTGAACTCTAAGCACCAGACTCCCAACTCTCACTTCTGCCAGATCTGAGTCTGTGTTAGAGAAAACAAACAACAACCCACAAAACTATATAGCTCCTTGACTTGTAAAAAGATGACTGAAGGCAATGGGAGCTTGTTGGCATAAAATCCCAAGATAAAAGCCGCTGCCTTAGTAGTGGGTTGTAACAGTGAGGGAGTACTGGGGTCTGGAGAAGGGACCCATGTTGTCAGAGGCAATTGCTTGATAGAACCATTGCTTTGTCAAGAGAGAGAGGAAGGGCACACACACTGCCAGACCCCCAGAACAGGAAGGAGTAAGGAGAGCAGTGTGCTGGATAGCGGGCACAGAGGTTATTGGGTGGGTTGGTAAGGCACGGCAAGAATGTTGTATGCTAAGGAGAGAACCAGCCATTATCAAAGTAGAAATACAATAAAATCGAGACATTCTAAAATAAGAGGGTGGTGGACAGATGGGAAGAGTATTTTGAAGCTCTAAGAAGGAATACGTGAGCTCTGCGTTAACAACGGCTCAATAACACTTATTACTTAAATACTTGCTCATGGCAACCATTTTAATTTGGCTTTTTTTGGTCAAGATGGGCCCTGAGTAGCTGCTATTCTGCTGAGAGACAGCAAGTGGTGGGCGTGAGAAAAGAATGTCAACGTTAAGCTCTGAGAACATGAGGAAAAAGAGTGTGTTGTGTTAATACCCGGAACCAACTCAGAGAAATTAGCAACTGAGTAAGTGCTTGAAAGAATTACAGTGCATAATCTACACAAGCCTCAACCACAGTGCAACAGAAACGGCTCTGTCTGTTCAAGACAAACAGTCATCAGCGCGACAGTGGAGGAATAGGAGCCGAGCCTGGGCCGCTCATTTCTCCGAGCACAGAACTTTTGGGATCTTCTCTTATCTCTCAGCTGCCAAGGTGTTCACAGCATGTTCCAAGAAAACAGGCCATTCCCAGGGGACTGAACGGGTTGCCTCCCACAGCCTTTGACTCATAAGGTCTCAGGATACACATCACCACAGGGATGACTAACAGACTTCAGGCTTAGCCCATCAAAAGATGGATATCTGAGACTCCCAACGCTGAACAAGATGGATTTAACGGACCAGGTTTACTTCTACCGGAAGCAGACAGAACTTGACAAATACGTAACATGACCTCTCCTAAAGCATTAGACGGTAAGCAATTAGGAACTGTAATCTTTAACAAAAGAGAAACAACCAAGGTACATCCCACCATGCCAAGCTCATTCCAGAAGGACAAGCTAGGGAGGACTAAGAGAATCTCCCTAATCTGAGAAGATAGGACTTGAGACTAAGAAGGCTGACTTTATAAATAAATAAATAAGTAAATAAATAAATAATAAATAAATAAATAAATAAATAAATAAATAAATAAAAGAAGGCTGACTTTGCAGAGGAAATGATTAGCAAAAAGAAGCTATAGGAAGAAAACTCTAGGAACACACAGAGGGTCTCTCTGGTTTGTGGAGTCACACAGGCAGGTGAAAACACACACCCCGCCCCCAAAGACCAAAACCGGGAAATCTTTGTAGCCCAAGGAAAGAAAATGTTCTGGTTGTGCCATCCAGAATGGAAAACTTTTATAGTCAGGCAGATTGCATGGTGCCTGCTTCAGTGACCAGAAAAAAATTAGCCTCAGACTAAATGCTACTCTGATTTAATATAATCACATTTAAAAGCAAGTCTTAAAAGAATTAATCATGAAGTTGGACAAGTGGCTCAGAAGTTTAGGGCACGTACTACCTCTCTCAGAGGATCCAAGTTGGGACCTTAGCCTTCCCACCCCATAACTCTGGCTCCAGGGGATTCAATGCTATTTTCTGGCCTCTCCGGGCACCTGCACTCTTGTGCATAAACCCACACAGAAGCATATACATAATTAAAAATATTTCTTTTAAAAAAAAGAAACAGCCTTTTAGTGACTTAATCACATCTCATAACAAAGTTCAAGCATGTTTATAGGAAGACCAAAACATGTAGTCCCTGGCAAGGAAATATTTACATGCTGGCAAACACTCAAAGATTATCAGATATGAAGAGAGGTAGAGAGACATGATACTCAATGCAGAGAAACGGTTACCAGTTAGAACTAACCCAGAGCTGGCATAGAGGATAGAAATCGGTGGGCTGAGACCCTCACACATCCCTTCACTACACCTCGGGGAAGCCAGATGGAGGAGCAACTGAATGGACGTACTAAAGAAGTCTAAGATCTAGCCTGAAGGACAGGCATGCCAGTGCCCATAGCTGAGGCTTATTTGGTATTGGATACAGTGGCTTGGTTATGAGAGGGAGAAGATAAGGAAACTGAAGACACCTGGAAACATAGAGGAGACACACACACACACACACACACACACACACACACACACACACACACACCCCAAGACAAAAAACGGCAACAGCAACAAACCCTCCCCCCCAAAAACCCACAGTGAACTTTAGGGTAACAATGAACACTCCAATGCACATGTCACTGGAGTCCCCGAAGAGGTGAGATGGAACAAAAGTGAATCTGTAAACTACTGACTATGGAAACCACACTAAGCGCTTCTTGACGCTCCAAAAATGATGTAAGACTAGAAGTCTGAACCATAGCCCAAGGGAAGAAAGATAGCAGATGGCTTTCTTGTTGGAATCCACCAGAGCCAGAACAACATTCTTTTACACAGAGATAAGAGTGTTTCTTACCTAGTAACAAAGTCTTTCAGTAATGGCGAAATAACCTTTTCAGGTATAAAAATCCCAAAAGAAGTCGTTGCCAAGTGCAAACCTGCACTGCAAGAAGATCAAAGAAATCCTTGGTACAGGAAAGAGTGTGCGTTTGCACAGGGCACGAAGAACGCCAAGATCGGCCATGTCCTGACCGTAAAAGGGAGCTCTTGGGCTCATTAATCCTTTAAGAGGAGCTTGTTTCATTAAAAGAAAAAAGGAGCTGGGCAGTGGTGGCGCACGCCTTTAATCCCAGCACTTGGGAGGCCAAGGCAGGTGGATTTCTGAGTTCGAGGCCAGCCTGGTCTACAGAGTGAGTTCCAGGACAGCCAGGGCTACACAGAGAAAGCCTGTCTCGAAATATCATTTTTAATTGTGAAACTGATGGGCTTCCTTTTCAGACCCGTATCAGGTACTTTGATGATATTCATCTCCGGCTCTCCTTTCTCTCCTCCTTCCCACCCATTCCTTCCGCTTCCTTAGCAGCTTACCTTCTAGTAATACAAATAGCCAACGGATACTTTAAAAGGTATTCAATATGCTTAGCAACATTTTCTTTTCTTTTTGGAATAACATCTTAAATTTACTTTTTGAAATTTTTATACATGTGTATACAGGTACACTTGGATCCTATTTATCCCCCACTTCCTCCTTCCAGACTTCCCAAGGACCCACCAACCTGCCTTCCTTCAAATTTCGTGTCTTTTTAAAAAATATTGTTATTTTTTTCTAGGGCATGGACAGCCCTCCAGTGACTAGATTCTCAAAGAAAAGTAACTCTCCCTCCCTAAGAAGACTAAATACTAATAGCTGCTAGGCTGGGGGTGTGGCCTCAGGAGCCCTCCCTCGCCCAAGATGGAATTGTGAGTGGTTACATCTTGTGCAGGACTTGAACAGACAACATCCACACCAGCCTTTCCTGGCTTTTCTTCCTCTTCTCTGGCTTTCACATTTTTCTCATCCTTCTTTGATATTTCCTGACACTTGGATTGGTCAGGGGGATGGATATGAATGACCTGTTTATGACCGAGTACCTACAATCACTAATTCTCAGCACTTGAATCAGTTATGAATCTCTGTGGTAACCACCATCCGCTGCAGAAGCTTCTCTGACCAAGGCTGAAAGCATCACAAAGTTATGTGCATAAACATAAATATTAAGACAGTTTGACAATATAACCAACTTTCCAAAACATCACCAGTGGATTCCCTCCCTAGGGCTCGTGATCGCCACATTCAGAGGCTTTCTTTTTACCAGGCTTACAGTACCACACATGAATTCACGTTTGTGGAGAAGGTCTCAAATCCAGTCGGAAAAGGGCTGGTTACCCCAATAACCTTCATGCCACTATTGCAACAGTGGGCACATCTCGCCTCATAGTCATCATTTCAATGCAAATTTAAATGATTTTAGGATTCTATGTCATCCCAATAAGAGCAGCTACCATCAAGAAGACAATACTTGCAGATGAGGATATGTGGACAGAGAAATCTCTCACTGCTGGTGGGAGTGTAAGCTTGTGCAGCCATCATGGAAAACAGTGTGTGTAGATTTCTATAAACAAACAAACAAACAAACAAACAAATGATAGATACATAGATAGATACATACATACATAGATACATACATACATAGATACATACATACATAGATACATACATACATAGATACATACATACATAGATACATACATACATAGATACATACATACATAGATACATACATACATAGATACATACATACATAGACAGAGATGCTCACTACTCTGGTCACACTGGCAATGAGATGAGAATAGTTTAGATGTCCATCAACGGATGAGGGGGTACCAAACATATGGTATATATATGCAATGGAATTTTATTAAGTCATAAAGAAAAATGAAATTATGAAAATTTCACGGAAAATGGGTGGATCTGGAAGTTATTATGTTAACTGGGGTGAAGACAGGAAGACAAATACCACATGTTCTCTCTCAGACGCAGATCCAAACTTCTAATTGTTATGCTGTGTATTGTGTGGGAGTGGGTGTAGATACAGGCCATGAATTGAGAAGGAACCATGAGAGAGACAAGAGAGTTGAAGGGAGAAGGGCAGGGAGGGTAGGAGAGTATTTGTGGCGTGGACGTGGGAAGGGAGCTACTGGGCATGGGAGGGTAGCATTGTGAGCCCTGAGATGGGGGAGGGGAGCGGGGAAGGAGGGTCAGCCCACACAGTGTGTATGAAAATGACCTCAGGAAACCCGTTACTTTGTGTGATGGTTTCAAATCTTCTCCTTTTCTGCTAAAAGAGAATTATGTGTGTTGACATGGAAAGTGTTTGTGTGTGCAGATGTGTGTGCAGAAGTGTGTGGAGACCAGAGCTCAGTCTCAGCCATTCTTTCTCGAGATCCACAGGGTCTCTCGGTGGGACCTGGGGTTCACTGATCGATTTAGGCTGGTTAGTCAATACACCCCAGTGATCCTCCTGCCCCTGCGTCCTGAGTGCTGGGACTTCAAACATACATCACTGCATCTGGCTTTTTCTGTGGGTGCTGGAGACTAACGCAGGCTCTCATGGTCTGCAGCAAGCACTATCAAGTGAGCCATCTCCCCAGCCTCTAAAAGGCTCTCCATGTGTGTGTATCTGTGGTATGTGTGTGTGTGGTGTGTGGTGTGTGTGTGTGGTGTGTGTGTTTCTGTGTGTAGTGTGTGTGTATGTCTGTGGGGGAGTGTGTCTGTGTGTGTGTGTTTCTATGTGTGGTGTGTGTGTGTGCATGCATGCAAAATATATGGCTGTAAGTCCCTCATTTCACGTGAAGTGGTGCAAAGCCATTTTGAAGTAGTCTTGGCAAATCTCATCTGCATGCTGTAACCTGCAACTTGTTGCTCACACACTGACAATGGAGAAGATAAGACACATTTTACAGAGGCCAAAGAAGGGAAGAGGAGGAGAAAGAAGAAGAAGGAAAGGAAAAAGAGGTCAGGTGGCGTCAGTGGTTCATAAGATAAGGCTGTTTGTTTGAGAAGATTTATCTTTTTTTTTTTTTTTTGCTTCTAATTAAAATGTTATTTACATTTATTTGTTTATTTTGTGTGTATATGGATGACACAGTGGGCATGTGGAGGTCAGAGGAAAACTGCCTATGTGCATGGTAGATAGAAAACTGATAATAGACCAGGCCCATAAAAAGAGTGAACCCATAGGCCTATAAAATGTCCCAGGGGGTAAGTCGCTTGCCACCAACGACCCGAGTTCAATTCCTGGGAGCCACATAATGGAAGGAGAGAACTGGCTCCTGCAAGCTGTCCTCTGACCTCCCTACGCATGCTACAGTGTACACACACGTTCATACCAAGACCAGCAAGCATCACCCTGCCCTCCGCGAGCTCCTGTAAAAGAGAAAATTAGGAGTAAAAGAGAATTTTTTTTCTAAACTATAAGATCTCTCCCAAGAAATGGTACCTGGCAGTTCATCTGCTCAAGGCATCTGCCTGCAATTATCCTGTCTTACTGAAACAGTGAAGCTGCTGCAGTTATCCTGTGCAGAGAGCATGTCCTACCCTTCCCATCCAGCATCTCAACATGCTTGACCAACTGACCGCAGAAAGGAATTCCCCATTACACAGTCACACGCACTCTTCGCGGCACTTAGTAGTTTAAGTCCACCAATGATGTGCTGGCTTAGAAGCACGTGAGAACACCTAAACAAATGTAGATCCTCCGTGTGATCGCTCAGACTTACCAAGACCATCTTCTATGAGCGGCAAGTAATAAACATTTCCGGCCCTCTGCTCAGTGTTCCGTGCGTCTGAGAGCAGAGACGTCCTCACTCTGACTTTTGCGTAACCCCTACGTGACACCTAGGAAACGCAGCTAGGTAACCTTGTGACATCCCAGCCCAGCTCTGCCTCCCAGGAATGTGGTCAGCTGGAGGCATTCCTCAGCATCATCAGTCCCTGAGCTTATGAAGCAACAAGCCATTCCTTGGTGTTTATGGAGCAAAAGCCACGGTTTGAGGACTTTGGTGTAGGGACAACAGTGAACGCAAAGAGTAAGTTCAGTTGTTACCTTGCTACATCTGAAGAATGGCGCTCATTCCTGGAGAAAATTAGGAGAATCAGGACCCCTAGTCCTGACTGCTAGGCTCCCCAGGTGATCCAGGCAGCAGCACCCAATTCCCATCCCCCACCACTACCCTGTGCTCTCGCGCCAAGCCCTGCCCATGGGCAGCTACAGGAAGAGACAGACAGCATCCTTCTCCAGGCGCTGGCCACAGAATGCCAGGAAGAAGAAAGCAGGAGGCAGAAGTCGGGTATTTCCTCACATCCAGAAAGAAAAAGGGTCAGCTGGGTGAAGTTTCTCTGTCGCTAATGTCATAGGGGCCAGAGTGCAGGGGTTTTGTACGGATCGGATCGTCTCCTGCAGGCTTGATTTCAGGCCTGCAGTTAGCGGGGCAGGGCCTCCTTTCTCAGTGGCTTCAGAGAAGGGCACTGTATGTACATATTTGTATTTGTGTATACAGTACATATGGTGCACATATACTAACACTGGAATGACACAGCGGTGAGCATAGCTGTTGTACAAGGATAGCGTGTAAATTCATGATGAGCTCCACTTAAAAAATGAATTCTTGCCGAGCAGTGGTGGCGCACACCTTTAATCCCAGCACTTGGGAGGCAGAGGCAGGTGGATTTCTGAGTTCGAGGCCAGCCTGGTCTACAGGGTGAGTTCCAGGACAGCCAGGGCTACACAGAGAAACCCTGTCTCGAAAAAAAAAAAAAAAAAAAAAAGAATTCTTGGGCTAGAGAGATGGCTCAGCGGTTAAGAGCACTGACTGCTCTCCCAGAGGTTGTGAGTTCAAATCCCAGCAACTACATGGTAGCTCATAACCAACTGTAATGAAGATCTGATGCCCTCTTCTGGTGTGTCTGAAGACAGTAGCAGGTGTGAGCAGGGCCAGTGCAAGAAGGAAAAAAAAAAAATAATTCTTTTATGTGTATAGGTGTTTTAACAGTGTGTATGTCTGCACCATGTGCACGCCATGGAGGTCAGAAGAGAGCATTGGGTCCTCTGGAACTGGAGTTACAGACGGTTGTGAGCATTGTGGGTGGGCGGTTCTCTAGAGCAACCAATGAGAACCTGGGTTCTCTGGAAGAGCAGCCAGTGCTCTTAACCATTGATCTATATCTCTAGGCCACGTGTTCTACAGGGTTAGCAAAGTGGCTGGCATCTGAGGCAGGGCAGCGAAGGTTGATCACTGCACACATGTGTGCACCTGCAAGCATCCACATAGACACACACACGCACACACACACGCACACACGCACACACACGCGCACGCAGAGAAGGGATTAGTGCCTACCCAGCACTGGGCCTCATGAGACCTCAGTGTTCTCGTCACCGTCGCTATCACTGACCTCCGTTCATTCATAGATAAAGACCATTACTATCTGAGGAGCAAGAGGCTTGTCAAGCACCAAGCACAAAGAACTAACTCATTGAAATATTTTACAGACTATATATAAATATATCCATTTTAAGTGTACAGTTTTATAGGTGCTAAAATATGAAACACCTGGATAAACACAATCCCTGTCAACATAGAATTTCTGCATTGTCCCCAGGAAATCCCATAATCCCCCATGTAACGTCGTTCCCCAGCCCCAGCCCGGCTCTCAGTCTCTGTAGGCTCTTAGTCTCTTTGTTTGTCCTTTTGAAGACCCATATAAGCGAACGAGTATAGTGTGTGTTCTTTGTGTCTGGCCTCTCGAGCTCAGCATAATGTGGTAGGGGGTTGGTAACTGGTTGTTTTGACTGCTGAGTAGTATTCCATAGTAGAGACATATACCACACTTCATTGGGTTAGATGTAGTTTGGAGAGTATTGCAAGCACAGTTTTTAAGAGTAACTGTGTGCAAGACTTTTGCTGGATCGATGCCTTAATTTCTCTCAATGTCTAGGGGTGAGTGGGATTATTGGGCCATTTCTGCCAGGGTAGGTTTAACTGTAGAAGAAAATTCAAGACTCTAACATGTGACTGTCTTATCATTTTACACTCTGATGATGTAACCTTTGATATCATCAAGTTTTAAACTTTAACCTTCCACTGGATACAGAGTGGAATCCTGCAGGGGTTGTAACCACTTTCCCTTGGTTATAATGGTGTTGATATTATGTGTGCTTATTGGTCACTTGGACATTTTTTTAAAGTATCTGTCCAAATTTTTTGATCATTTTTGTCATATAATTGAATTGAGTTTTAAAAAATATATACCAGATATAAGTTTTTTGTCTATTTTGTATACAAAATAGACAGCATTCCCTGAAACAGGGTTTCTCTGTGTAGCCCTGGCTGGCTGTCCTTGAACTCACTATACACCAGGCTGGCCTCGAACTCAATGAGATCCTCTTGCCCCAGCTTCCTAACCACTGTGATTAAAGATGTGAGCCACCACTGCCCAGTTCAGAACAGACAATATTTTAAAATATTTTTCCTGATATGTAGCTTGGCTTTTTCTCAATAGTGTTTTTGGTTTTTTTTCTTTTTGTTGTTGTTTTCAAAAAAAGGCTTCTGACTGTGATAAAATCTAAGTTGCCACTTTTTTTTTTTTTTTTTAATGGTTGATTCTTTTTATATACTAGGGAATCCCACATTCTTTTTTCTAGAAATTTTATAGTTTTGGCCTTTATATTTGTCTCTATGCTTTTTTTCTTTCAGTTTTTTCGTATAGTCTGAGGTAAGAATTGAGGTTCCTTTGTATTTCTATTTATAGATATTCGGGTATCTTGTTTCATTTGAAGAATAAATTATATTCTTCTAGCCACTGAGCTTTTAGGATTCCTTATTGGGTTTTTTTCCTGAGCGTCTATGTGGTTTTATTTTTGCATTGGTGTGTTGGCTAGTTTTAAAGTCAACTCTAAAACCAACGTGTATGGGTGTTTTGCTTGCATGTGTGTCTGGGCACCATGTGCATGCAGTGCCCACAGAGGCCAGAAGAGACATCTGATCCCCTGGGACTGGAGCTAGAGACAGTTGTGAACCACCTGGTAGATGCTGGGAATCAAACCCCAGTGCTCTGGAAGAGTAGTCAAAGCTCATAACTGCGGAACCATCTCTCCAGTCCTGGTTTTAGGTCAACTTGATACAAACTAGAGTTATTTAGGAAGAGGTACCCTCAACTGAGAAAATACCTCCCAAAGATTGGGTAAAGGCAACTCTGTAGAGCATTTTTTTGAAAAATTAATGATTGATGTGGGAGGATTCAGACCACTGTGGGCGGTGCCATCCCTTGGGCTGGTAGTGCCGAGTTGTATAGGAAAGCAGATTGAGCAAGCTGTGGGGATCAAGCTAGTGAGTAGTGTTCCTCCACAGTCTCTGCTTCATTCAGTTCCTGCTTCTTGCCTTTAGTCTTCCTCTGGCTCCTCTTGATAATGGACTGTGATATGGAAGTGTAAGCCAGACTAACCCAGTACACGTTGCTTTTGTTCCTCAAGTTATCTCAGCAATCGAAACCCTGACTGAGACAACTCTCTGATCTGTTTCTCTGATCTTGGACCTTAGATTTATAGCATATCTGAAAATCAAATATAACACCTAGTCTCCCGATGGATATATCTTTAAAAAAAATTATTTGGCTATTACAGGACCTTAGCATTTCACTATAAATATTACCATTAGTTTGCCTATTTCTACAAGGAAAACCTGTTGTAATTTTTATTAGAATTTCATGGGTCAAATTGGAGATAGATTGATGTTTTAGCAACATAAGACCTTCCAGTCTATGAACATGGTATATCTTGCCATTTATTTAAATTCTCTTTCATTTTTACTAATTATTTCCCAAAGTTTTCAGTGAATGGGGCTTGAATATACTTGGTTTAAAATGTCTCTAAATATTACATATTTCTTTAGACTGCTTAAGGGGATTTTGTTTTTATTTTCTTTTTCCAGATGTTTATTACTGGTAGACAGAAACAAAATTGTATGTGCGGACTTTGCCTCCTGTAACCCTTCTCAACCTTGTTATTGCCAATGTTAACTTTCTAAGATGGATTCCTTAGGATTTTTGATGATTACTTTTTGCAAATAAAGGCAGTTTTACTTCTTCATTTCTAGCATTTATTCTTTCTTTTCTTTTCTTATATCCTAGGCTGGTACCATTATGTTGAATAGAAGTAATAAATAAATGTTAGGATAATTTTTGTAGTATTTCTTGCAACCTCACACCATATTATTATTAGTTTATATTAGTTTTTTCCTTTGAAATACTTGTGTGTACTCTATAGAGAGAGTTGATTAAGTACACAGAGCCTAGAAGTAAACCTCAAGTTCAAATCTTGAATCTGCCAGTCACTGGTTGGTGTTTGGGCAATTACATAATCTGGTTGGTTCAGCTTTTTTATTCATAAAGACATTGATGATGATATGATTGGGGAGGTAAGGATTAAGCCTTCGCTCATGCCAAGTACACACCAACTGTGAGTGTTGTGTAACCCCGCTAACTGTGAGTGTTGTGTAACCCCGCTAAACAATCACATTTTCCAAGTACTCTCAACATACCAGTCAAATTCTATTGAAACGTAAGTCAGAATACACCCCTCTCCAGTTCCAAGCCCTTCAGTGATTCCGTTCAAGTAATGTGTAGTCAAAGACCTTATAATAGGTTCTCTGTCTAGGCTGAGGGGACCCAGTGACACTCCCCCATGCAAAGCCTAGTCTATGGGGTAGTAGTAACTCAGCCAAGAACATTGGGGGAGTCACAGGGAGCAGATAGATAAAGAAGCCACCGTCCACTAGTGTGGGGTTGCCCCGCCCTCCAGGAAGCATATTCTCATGCAGCTAGACTCTATATCCTCCTTGAGGTGACAGGACCTTGTCACTGGACACAGACCAATCTCAAAGGAACACTGGTCACACAGCCAGTTCTCACAGACCAGGCAAGTGAATGATGGGGACCTCCCCCTACCCCTGGGTTTTTATATTCAGCAACCAAGATGACAGCCATCTATCTCTAAGTGCTCCTGGATTGAGATGGCCCTTCACCACATTTGGCATGGGTGGGTCTCAAGGTGGGTGTCAGCTGGCACCATCTGGAAGGCAGAAACAAACCTGATGCTGTCATATCTTCACACTGCATTTGGGGGGAGGCCTTGCACTGAATGCTAGGTCTACGGTGATGGAGACAGCCCTGCTTTTATGGTGCTGGTCATCCAGTGGGGAGACAGAAAGAAAGTCACCACAGACATGGGTGGGAGGGGCAGGTACTGGGAGAAAATTACTCACCTGGTCTTGGGTTATAGCAAGCACTTTGCAAAACCTTCCTGGAAAATGATAACCCTCTTTCTGAATAAAAGGAAAAACCCACGGTTGGAGAGGTCACTGGTTCCTTTAGGGGCGGGGGCAGAAACTTTGAGGATTTCCTGCAGGTCTGATAAGCTGGGCTTTGTCATCCACTTCTCACCACGCCTGTGCCAGCATTACCTGGCTGTCCTGAGTGAGTCAGACCCTTGACTCAAGCCAGTGGAGAGCTTATCCTCAGCACAGTGGATCAAAGGCTGTCCTGGGGAGGGCTCAGCATCCACTGTGTGTCCATATCCTGTTCTTAGGGTACGCCTTCCCAGCACTGTCTGTAAAGCTGGCATCGCTACCTTTGATTTAGAGTGTATGAACTGAGGTTCAGAGGCTCTTACTTTGTGCCAGGCTATGCAGCTAGCCTAAAGCCAAGCCTAGATTTACACACGTGTCTGTCAGCCCCCAAAGTTCAAGAGCCCTTCTTCTTTCTTGTTCTCAGACAGTTCCAAGCCAATGACGGTGACATTTGTGAATGCATCAAGGCCTTGGGGCTCTAGGCATGACAAAACCCCAAGCTGTGATTCAGAGACTTCCCTGCCTGCCTTGAGCCTCCCTCAGCCATTCCCACTCCCTGAACATGAAGTTAAGTATTTACAGTGAGCAAGACCGTGAGGGTGAGCCTGTGTGCTAGTTATAGGGAGACAGGCTGAATCACCTCCTCTCCATCTCCCTGACACAGGGCTGGCTTGGGCCCCCCTTAGCACCACTAAGAGTCACAGAGGACAATTTCTTCCATCTTCACCTTATACTGCAAGGCAACCAGAGCCACTAACCCCAGGCTTCGGGAAAAAAAGGAGGCTCAGATGGACAAAGTTAGCTGATCTGGAATCAGACTGACCTGAAAGCCCACCTCATACCCCTACTACACTCCCACTGGTACTTCTCTCTCCCTTTCTGCGATGGTGTTGGGGGCCAGGAGGCAGAGGCTCAGCAGCTCTCCCAGAACAAACAGGCCCAACCTGGGACTGTTTTCCAGACTGTGGAATTCTGCCGCTTGCTGGGCTGCATCTTATCTAGAGAAGAGCCTTTAGCAGGACATCGTAATGTATGGCCCACAGTGACAAAATTTAAGGTCATAAGGTCACCACAGTGTCATCTCCCCCAGCTCCTTCATGTCATTACTTCACATTGCCCATGAGGAGGAGTTGGGGGCAACCAGAGCCCAGAGGGGATTCTCCATCCTGGCTACAGGCTGCAATAGCCAGAGAATTTTTATAACTCATCAGGCCTGGGCCCCACCCCAGACATCTAGAACAGGACCGAAATCTTGACAGGTTAGAAAGTCTCTCCTCCACCATTGATGGTGGCATGCCACCTAGGTTGAGAGTCCCCTAGTTATGTGGTGCAGTCTCTGCTGTCCCCACTGTCCTCCTGTGTAAGCTTGCTCAATGTAAGGGCTCAGAACTCAAGCACAGGACAGGAGCTGGAGATTCTGCAGAGCGGACCACTGATATCAACTCTCGATGACTAGGTCATCCGGGGCACTGAGGCACCTCCGGAAGCTTTGCTCTAGGAGATTTCTTCATCCCTGGAAGCTGAGGGATGAGGAATTTTGGTACTTTGTGTAAGACTCTGGGGAGTCTTAACTTACAAAAGACCCTCCGCATGGACACATGGAGTCAGGGATTGATGCAAAATGCAAGAGAAATTTATTGATTCATCAGCATGCTGAGGTCGCTCTACATACCAAGACAGGAGGGCAACCTCGTGGAGCCTGTTCAGGGACCTTATATAGGATTTTAGAGCAGCCACCCCCATTAGGTACAATGTGATTGGCAGAACAGTGTGACTTTTAATCTGATTGGTCTTTAGGGAATGAGGTAGCAGGGGCTTAATCAGCCCCTCCCTTCCAGCCTACGTGCTTTCTAACCTGTTTCTTCCATGTGCTTGGAGGGGGGAGGGGACCCTGGTGGAATATCTCAAAGTTTCCGGGTGACCTTTCATTCCCCCCTTTTTCTTGTGCATGCTTCAATCTTGAAGCTATTGTTGATAGCTATAAGATCATTAGCTGTACTGCACCTATGCTTTCCTTAACAAAAGCTGGCAAGCGGTTCAAAATATAGGGGCCAAAAGTCACAATAGGAGAACAATTAAGGTCTTAACAAGGTAGATATGAGAGCTGTTAACTAAGAGGTTAAACCAAGACTTGAACCAGCCCTGACTCTGTTTCCTCTCTCTCTTCTACTTGGCTAGCCCTACTCTCACCTTGGCGATTGAATCTTTAACAATCCCAGAATGGTCTATACAAAAGCAACACTCTTCAGCTAAGGCAGCACATAGCCTCCTTGCTGGAGGAAAAGTTAAGTCTAATCTCCTCCTATTCTGTAGTACTACTTCTGATAACGAAGTCAGTGATTCCTTAAGATGACTGATGGTTTTTCCTCTGTGAGACCAAAGTGGAGGTCTTGGTGGCTGCCCCAGCCACCCCAATCACAACAGAAGGGAGACAGTGAGTGCTGTCTAAAGGTACTACAAACAGCCATGATAAAGGTCAAGTGATCTTGATCTTGAGCAGATTGTCATCTTCTGTACCGTCTATCGGGGGTCTCTGGGGAGTGGGGCATCTGCAGGTTTCACACGAGAAACATACACTCAGGCCTCAATACCAGCTATCTTGAGGACTGTGGGAGTAACTAGCAGCACCAGGAAGGGTCTCTTTCATCTGGGTTCCAGTGACTGTGTCTGATGTCTCTTTACATAGATCATGTCACCGGTCTGGAAGCGGTGAGGGGTCTCTGGCATCACTGGAGCATTTAAGGCAGACAGTTTGGGTCAAATCTCATGCTGTGTGATACCTCTTGGGAGAGCTCAGTGTACACCAAGGAAGTTGGGGTACCAAACAGGATCTCAAAAGGGGTCAGGTTAAAATGGTAGGGGGTGTTCCGAGCTCGGAACAGGGCTAAGGAGAGGGGCACCACCCAGTCTGAGCCAGCCTCCAAGCTCAATTTAGTTAAGGTCTCTCTACCTGCCCTGAGCTTTGGGGACGGTACTCACAATGAAGTTTCCAATCTGTCCCCAGTACTTTTGCCACCCCCTGGCTTACCTGACAAAAGCAGAACTCTAAACTCTTGCCTTGGGCACTCTAAACCTCAGGGAAATTTCCTCTAATATCTTCTTGGATACCATGGCAGCTGTTTCCTGCTTGGTGGGGACTGTCCCAGCCCATCTAGAGAAAGTAGCTATGAACACCTGAAGGTATTTGTAGTCAGAATTTTCTGGCTTAACTCCTGTAAAATCGACCTCTCAATATACTCTAGGCTGTTCCCCCCTAGGTCTTTTGCCCTGTTTATTCTTGGCTGCATAAGTACTCGCTGGCATACCTTACACTGTCCTACTATCTTTCTGGCCCAGAACCTGAATCTTATTATATATACTCTAGGTCCCTTAACTGCTTGGACAAGCTTTTTATCCCATAAACGAGTCCATCTGTGCATTTGGCCTAGTAAGTCTTTTGCTTGCTTTCTGGGGAGCAGTTTTCTTTCTTGTGCCATTTCCCTTCCTTCTCTAGGTGAGAGTTGGTAGGGTGGCTAGCAATCTGAGTCCTTTCTTCTTCAGTGTAGTCTAAGTGAGGCCATCCCTTAGTCCAGTCCCATTTCCCAGCAGGTGTTTCTTGTAGGCCCATAACCAGGATAGGCTACTGCGTAGCCACTTCTTGAGCCACTAGATCTGCCTGGTTATTGCCCTGGGCCACTGACTTTTTTCCTTCCTGATGTCCTGGGCGTGAATAATACTCATGGTTACTGGCTTCATTGGACATCTAAGAGATCCAGGATTTGTTTGTTTCCTCTGGTGTGAGCAGTCCTCTCTCTTAACATATACCTCTGCGGTTGTGGGATGTGGCAAAGGCATACCTGCTATCCGTGTAGATGTTGATTTTCTTGAAGGCTCCATGTTCTAAGGCCTTGGTGGGGGCAGTTAGCTCCACTTCCTGCGTCGACATGTCAGGGGGTAGAGGTTCTGCCCAGATGATTTTTGTGCTGTCCACCACAGCAGCACCTGCTTGTCTCTGACCTTCATGGAGAAAACTGCTCCCATCTGTAAACCAGGTAGCCTCGGCTTTTGTCAGGGGTCAGTCGGAGAGGTCTCTCCTTTGGGGCCAGCTCGCTGTGGCCCATTGGACAGGAAATGTATCTGGGGTCCCATTTTGGGGAGTATGTCTTGCCCCAACAGAAGGTGGGGAGAGTCTGGGGTAACCTTAAATGAATGGGATACCCAGCCCATCCCTAGGTCCACTGTTCTTCGGGTAGTCCATGAATACATTTTGGTGCCAACAGCTTCTTGAAACGGGGCCACTGACTTGGAGAACCTAGTGTTGAGCCCCGGTGTCCACCAAGAATTGAATGGATTTCTCCTCCATTCTTAGAGTTACCCTGGGTTCAGGGAGAAGGTCTCCCCTAATCACTGTCTTCACTCAGGGCTAACACCTTTTGCTGTTTGGGGGTGCTTTTCTCAAGGCCTGGGATTTCTTGTTCCCGACTTCCCTTAGGACACTCTTAGGCCCAATGGCCTCAATCAATTCAGAGACTGAAGGCAGGTATATTTTTTCCCAATCTGCTTTTATACCATTTTAATTACATGCAAGCAATAAGGTCAGTTCTAGGTTGCAATACAATAAACACAAATAGCCAAGGAATGACCAAGGCAATAAGCAAAAGTCCGAGATCATTCCTGTGATCGCTGTTTCTGAGGGCATGTCAGGATGACTGAAATATCTGAGCCTACTTCCTTGTCCAAGCCCAAAATCAGATTCTCACCTGAAGCCTACTTCTTCTGTTCCACTCTAAAATTAAAATTCTTACCTGAACTTACTTCCCTGTTCTAGCCTAAGATTAGATTCCTGTCTGAAGCCTGTTTCAGGACTTCTTGTAACTTCCTTTCCTGTCACTTTTCTTCCTCTTTTTTCCTTTCTCTGCTCCTTCTCCTCTCCTGTCTCCCTGCCATGGCAGACCTTCTCAGCAACCTGCACTAACTCTCTTGACAACCCACTCTGTCTTTCTAGCCTCCGAAGCTTTTTCTGTTATCTCAAGCAGTTCCCCTGAGGCCTGCCAGTGGAATCTGGTGATGGACCTTCAGGTCAGGTGCCCTTTACCTTCTACCACAGTCTGGAAAAGCCGGATGTCGATGACAGCCTGGTCAATCAATGGTGTCTGAGGGGGCATTCTTTCTAACTTCATCTTAAGTGGACTGATGAGTAAATTAGACAGTTTTAGAGAGATTACTTGCCCCCTTGGAACCGCCGCTCTTCCCTCGGTAAAGAGGGGTGGGGCCATAGGGACCAGGGTAAGGGGATATAGAGGAGGAGAGTCTTGGAGTAACAGGTCCGCTGTTGAAGGTCCTTGGAGGATCGATTTCTTCTCAGGTCTGGATCTCTCCTCCCAGGCTTCTTTTTTTTCCTGATGGCCAGCACCTGTGAGGGAGGTCTTGGGGAAAGAAAGGCCTTTATCTATGGGGGGGGGGCTCTACTAGATTTTCTCCTTCCTTGTCCATCTCTGTCCCCACTCTAAAACTCTCAAGCCTGCCTCTTTATTTTATTTTATTTTATTTTATTTTTTTATTGCCAAATCACAGGCTCTAGCTTTATCTTTTTGCCCTCACCTGCCTACAGACAGCTCCTTTTTGTCCAATCAAAAGGCTCTTTTCTCTCAGATATAAATTGAGCACAACTATAACATTCTGTAATTTATAAGGTATAAGATACACCTAACACCCAGTCCATCTGTCATCTATATATCCTAACTTAAAAAGTCTTATACTTCTACACCTCTTATGTCCTGGTTTAGCTTGTTTACTATCTGAAAACCATCCTCTCAAGTCTATATCATCTTTCTTAATATTAAACAGCTTGGCTTGGCTATGAGACTATAATCAGTCTTTAATCCCGTCAGAATTCTGAGCATATTCTGTGGATTTCTGACATTGTTGAAAGCTATCTATGCACAGTGATCTACACTGTTGTCTTTTAACTATTCCCAGCTATTTTTAATTAAATTATCTTGAAAACACCCTAACAATGAACTCAGAGCTATGAATTTGCTATCTGGTCCTTAGCTCGTATGCTTAATAATCTAAAATCAGTTTGCAAAGACAGTCTGTTTTTATGAGTCAATTTTAATAATAACCAATAAGTCTTTATTTGTGCCATGTGAAGGATGGCACAAAGAATGTCTACCTTTTTTTGATTCTCTTGAATCTAGTTTTTTAGGGGGTCTCCCTCTATCAAATCTGATTCATATAACTCTGGGAGATGTGAAATCACCTTTTCTAAAACCACAGAGACAAAGCCTTTCTTTCACATCAGCATGTCCTTTAGCCAGTAACTAGGAAAACTTTTAGCTTGACCTCTCTCCCGGAGGAATAATAAAACAATCACAAAATTTAAAATCATACCCATTTTGATAATTAGAACAATTTAAAACAAATGAAGTAAACTACACAAATACTGTATGGACCTCTTCCTAGGCTTTTCCTGGTTTCTCATGGCAGCATATTAACCCAAAATTCCCATGGAGCCCACATTCAAAGAATGTGAGATATCTTGCAGAACTTTATTATACCAATCTTTAAAATTCTGTCCTATGATTGCCTACTTGCAGGAAGCAGGCAGCTTTTACTGTCTGGCTTTTTGCCTCTGGGCAATCAACTTGTCTTTGTTCACAGCAGGGGACCACAGAGCCGTGCTTGAGCCACCATTTGACTGCAACCACCTGTCCCCACCTTTTTTTTCCCCCTAACTTTCCCATGTTTAACTGGATGAATCTGTCCAAAGTCCAAAAAACAACAACAACAACAACAACAAAAAACCCGTCATCAGTCAGTTTCAGTCTTAAGAGCACAGAACACAAAACAAATAGAACAGAAAACAACAGTTCACCCCAGCTCACCCTGCCATGGACGCAGAACAGATTTGTCCCTTCTATGGACGTAGAACACTTTCCCAGCCAGCTCAGACCCTGCCACCCCTGCCTTGGGTGGTGGGTATAAACAAACAGTTTGTTCCTTCCACGGACTCAGAAACCAGGTGGCCCTGCCGCATCGGCAGAAGCCAGATACTCAGGCAAAATGAGGGTCAGAGGCATCCCTTGGTCCCTCCATGGCCATGGTGTTCAGGTACGTCTACCTGCCGCGAACGCTACCAGACAGGCAGCACAAAAGTGCCCAGACGGGAAACCAGGTGGACCTGCCAAATCGGCAGAAGCCAGATCACAGAGCTTGCCAGCAAGACTTTTAAACAGACTTACACACACAGACTAAGACAAACAGACAAACACTGAGACGACCAACCATGGTTACCTGCCTGAGCCATTTCTCCAATACCCCACTCTCTGATGCATCCCCACAGAGGGTCGTTTCCCAGCCAACGTACCAAATGTAAGACTGGGGAGTCTTAACTTACCAAAAACCCTCCGAATGGAGACATGGAGTCGGGGATTGATGCAAGAGAAATTTATTGATTCATTAGCATGCTAAGGTCACTCTACATACCAAGATGGGACAGTGAACTCATGGAGCCTGTTCAGGGACCTTATATAGGACTTTAGAGCAGCCACCACCATTAGGTACAATGTGATTGGCAGAACAGTGTGACTTTTAATCTGATTGGTCTTTAGAGAATGAGGTAGCAGGGGTTTAACCAGCCCCTCCCTTCCAGCCTACATGCTTTCTAACCTGTTTCATCCATGTGCTTGGAGGGGGAGGGGAGGGAGAGGGGAGCTGACCTCTCATCCAGGGCACTGAGGCACCTCCAGGAGCTTTGCTCTAGGAGATTTCTTCATCCCTGGAAGCTTGAGGGATGAGGAATTTTGGTACTTCGGACCACTTGGAAATCTAACTCTAGAACTCCCAGAGGTTGGCTGAAGGCGGCTAATTTTGTAGCTATGGAGTCAAGGGCCAAAGGAGTGGGGCACTTCTTGTAAGGCTCCTAAGGTAAGCCTTTCTTCCTACTATTGACTCAACCTCAGCCATCCAGGCCTCTGAGGCAGGCCTGATACTGCAGCTGGGTCTAGGAACTAAGAGATAACAGGTAACACACTTACAAATGACAGGCAGCTGAGTGGCTCTTTAGCTATGTACAGGATGCAGTGTTGATGGAGTAGGCCGGCAGGGGACACAGTATGCACATTTGCCTGTTGGATAGAAGCACTCTTGCTTTTTTGGCTTCCATGTTCATGGATCTGAACCTAAGGCTACACCCCCCCACTCCACCATAAAGAGACCATGAGTCTAGAAGGTCAGAGAAACACTGGGACTCCTCTTGGGGATCTGAGTACCCAGGGTGGGTAGGTCCACAGGGTTCTTCCTAGGGACTTGGTGTCCCTGGCACCCTTGTCCTTTGTGCCTGGATTGCCACAGTAGCAAGGAGTCAGTCGAGAATCAGGGAAAGGAGACACTAGAGCCGTTGGGGCGGTCTCTGCCACCCCTTACACTCAGAGACCTTCCTCTGGGGAGGGAGCTCTTATTGAAGGCTCCTCCCCTCTGGCGACAGACTGGCAGGTCACAGGTAGGCATCCAGAAGGTTCATTTCCTTCCTTTTTATCTGGATGGGCCTCTGTATAAACTGACAGCATGACCACTCTGTGGTATGGTTAAGGTGAAGGCTTTTATTGTAGATCAGAGAGACAGAGAGACGGGGTGGGGGGTGGGGAGGGTCTGGGGTGGGGGGATAGCTAGAGACATTTGTAAGAGTCTAGCAAGGGAGAGAGAATAGAGAAAACATGAGAGGAACAGGGCACAGCACACAGAGAGGAGGAGGAAGACAGAGAAGGGGGAGAGAAAGGGGGAGGGTAGAGGAGAGAAGGAGTGAGGGCAGGGGAAGGAGGGAGAGAAACGTAAGGGAAGGAAAAAGAAACAAAACTGCAGGGTCGCAAGGAGAATGAGTAGCTATGGGGGAAAGGAAGCCCAGGAGCTGGATAAAGTGAAAAGGCCCGGAAGCTAGCATTAACTTTGAAAGGTGTGATAGATACTTGGGACACTGAGGCTGCCTGGAGGCCAGCATGTGCCTTGGTATGCTAATAGGCACCACTGGTAACCATTTGTCCCTTCTGCCACTCCTAAGGGAAATGACACCTTTTGGACAAGAGAAACCAGGTTCACATGTTCCTGAGGAATGCTGGCTCTTATCTAAGTCAGAAATCCTGTGGTCCAGGTTGAGCCCACTTCTGGCTACTCGGACTGCCTTTTGGAGTTTGGGGAGCTGGAATCTCTTAACAACCTACTTGTGCAGCCTGCCCAATTTCCTGGGTATGAGTGTGAATCCTAAGGGAAGAATTTACAACCTTATTACCTGGAAGAGCTAGAAACTTTGAAACTCTGATGGGGACTTCCTGTAAGCCATGGGGTTCCTGGGGTCAGCTTTCTAGAGCCTAGAGCCCAAGAACCCTCTCTCTCAGGCCTGGGCAGTAGATGGGACTTCATTAAGATTGTGCTCTGTTGGGGGTCCTTCAAGTACGACTTGTAGGTCGCGTCTCGGATGCTCAGCCAGGGTTTCCAGGGTCTGATTATTATTATTATTATTATTATTATTATTATTATTATTATTATTATTATTATTATTATTTTATTGAAATGGGAGAGGTCCTATAGGCCTGTGTTGAATTCCTGGGCTCAGATGATTCTCCAGACTCAGCTTTTGGAGTAGCTAAGATTGCAGGTGTATGTCATCTCACCTGTGGTTTTGTTTTGTTTTGTTTTGTTTGTTTTTGTTTTTTTTTTTTTTGTGTGTGTGTGTGTGTGTGTGTGTGTGTGTGTGTGTGTGTGTGTGTTTGTTTTTTCGAGACAGGGTTTCTCTGTGTGGACCAGGCTGTCCTCGAACTCAGAAATCCACCTGCCTCTGCCTCCCAAGTGCTGGGATTAACGCACACCTGTGTTTTCTGAATGAGTAAATGCGGAGGGGCTGAGACCCTTTCCGAGCTGGCTTCCTTCTATCGGAGCTGCGTATTCTGCCCCTGGCACACACCATCTCTGAGTGCTGGCTGACCATACATATCAGCTTCCACACTCCTGTTACCTTCTTAAGGCCTAGATAATTTGGAGGTCACACAGGCCGGGCCTCCGGTCACAGGTGACTTTCCTCTCCGTCCCCTCCTTTCCACGTGTGCCTTCTCACTCTTCCATATACAGCAATAGCCAGCCAAGGACTGGAAGAGCTTGGTGGTAGATTCCAACCCAGCTACCCGACCTCAGGTCAGAAGTTTGTAGGATCTGAGCCCTTGGGGCACAAAGGATTTCCCTTGCCTTCCCAGATAGGTGTGCCAAAAGCTTAAGACCTGGAGATTCCCAAGGAAGGAATGGGGGGGGGGGGATCCACGAGGAGACCCCCCCAACCCTTTGGTGCAGGAGGATGGGACTGTTTCTCCTGAGCAGTTTTAGAGCACCAACAGACACCATCCCCCTGCACCATGTCACATGCTTGTGGCTACAAGGAGGATGCTATGTGATGTGTTTATAAAACGATAAAGAGATAGAGAATATGTTCTATGGGGGTGTGGTGAGGTACTGGGGAAGGGGGTGTCTCAGCGGGCCCATGCCAAGGCATCCCTTCCCCCTGAGGGACTAGCCACACAGCGGTATAGTATAGAATAGTTTATCCAGGGCATGGGTGCTAAACTCCACCCCACAGTTACCTGGCAACAACCAGATATGCTCCGCCCCACAGTTGCCTGGCAACGGCCAGGTGGGCGGCCCACTATAAAAGAGGCTGTTTGCCCCTCCTCTCTCTCTCTTATCTCTTGCTTCTCTTGCCTCTCTCTTACATCTCTTATCCCTCTTGTTCCCTTTACCCCCCTCCACGTGGTCATGGCCGGCCTCCACCTCTCTACTTCTCTACTCTCTCCCTCTCTCTGCCTCTACTACCCTCTTAGCTTCCCTCCCCATGCCCTAAATAAACTCTATTTCTATGCTATACTTTTGCGTGTGGCTGGTCCCTCAGGGGGAAGGGATGCCTGGGCTTGGGCCTGCTGAGGCACACCCTTCCTCCACACCTATCTCCCCCCCACACCCATATAACATATATCTTTATTATTTTTATAAACACATCAATGAGAAGGGGAGTTAAGAGGGTAGTAGAGGCAGAGAAAGTCAGAGGGAGAGAGTAGAGAAATGGAGACCGGCCATGATCACGTGGAGAGAGGGGGGAAAGGGAATGGGGAGAGAGGGGGAGCAAGAGATCAAGAGAGGGAGGAGGGGGCAAGCAGCCCCTTTTATAGTGGGTCAGGCCTACCTGACTGTTGCTAGGTAACTGGGGTGGAGTTTAAACAGAATGCTAACCCTATGGGGGTAGAGAGGGGAAGACCAGAGGTCCTCACGGGGAAGAGGAGGCTGTCCCTGACACTCCCTCCTGTCAGATGGGTTCTGGTATGCAGCTCGTTGACATTTAAAACGTCTGATGTCTTTTGCTGGGTTGACAGTACATGTAGTTTTACCCTCTCTTTATGCTAATAATTTCCAGAAAGTAAATTTAAAACAGGCCATCACTTGGGTATAGACACGGGACAAAGTGTTCCCAAATGTGGTTTAGGAAAGAGGTAGCCTTAGCCTTTGCAAAGTGGACTTTCCTTCTCAGACTGACAAGTGCTTTAATTCTGCCCAATACATTATCGCTACTTCCAAATTTTTCTTTAAGTTTTTTATCTGAGAAGGAATAGTATTTTGTCTAAAAATACCACTTTCTATTATGTAAAAAGTCTAACCTAAATGATGAAGTCAGTCTCCAGTGTGCCAAGAGCAGGTTAAATAATAACCATCTGCCCAGCCCTCTTTCGTCTACAGCTTCCATCGCTCTCCCTCCCTAGCCTCTGGTCATTGGTAAGGCTGACTCTACACTTCGTCTGTGAATACTTAGTGCTCTAAGAAATAGGGCTTTCTTTTCAAAACCAGACGCACAAGCTAATGTAACATAAGAGAGTTAACGGTGGCTCCTGAGTATCACCAGATTCCCCTCCGTAATTAATTAATGCCTGTTTCCTTACGGGCATATGTGACTGTGCAGCTTCGTGTACCCCCAAAACAAGAGAAGAGCATCAATAGTCCTGCGCTAGTCTCAACCACACCCCCTTGAGATAAGTTCTCTCACTGAACTCAGAACTTCACTGGTGGTTCCATAAACCCCTGCCTGTGTCAATAAGATCCTCCAGAGCCTGTGCTGTACCAGGTGGGTTACTGGTTACACCAGGCCAGCACAGTTCCACGGGGAAAAGGTTTAATGGGGGGGGGGGAGACAAAGGGGGACGACGAAGAAGAAGAAGGAAAGAGAGAGAAACTCAGGGGACTCTGCCTTTTTATTCAGGCCGTGACATAACTGCACGCACCGCTGAGCAGGTGCGGGCCGTCAGGTGACCGGTTGGCGGTTGCCATGGCAACGGATGCGCGGGTCCCTGCCTATGGGAGACATCATCACTGGATTCAGAGGCTCGCTTCTGATGCCAACACTACTAACGGGTTTTCATAGATGATTTGTTGAAACAAAATTTGCACATCGATTGTTCTTGGTTAACATGCCTCTTATGTTTCTTTGAGACAACCAATTTTTTCTTCTAGTATATTTGTTTTTAAAAAACCATATGTCCTGCAGAATCTTCCATATCTTGATCATTGTTTATTGTAATCCTCCTGGTGTCTGTCATCTGTTCCTCCGGTCTCTTTTCCTCACAATGTAGTCAGGTTTGGAGGTTTCATCAGACCCATGGTAAATTCTCTAAGAATTCATCGACAGTGAGCTTAGTCTTTATTCTAGCAAACATGTCCATTTGTTTTTGTTTTGTTTTGCGAGATATTCGTTGCAAAGATTTTCATAATCCCTGGCTAACAGTTTTAAATGACATCCATGGGCCCACAAGATGGTAGCTAAAGGTGCTTGCTGCTAAGCTTTGCAACCTGGGTTTGATCCCTAGAACCCATACGGTCTGATACCTGGAAGTTGTCCTTTGACCTCCACAGGTGCACTGCGACACCCACACAATCAATCAATGTAAAAAAGTGTTGAAGTCATCCCAGAATGTCTTGGTCCATCATTATGTCATGACATACAAAACAGTGTTTTTAAATTCTGCCAAGCACTTCTGAATTTATTACCTAAGACCCTTCCCTACAGTGAATGGCTAGACCCTTGGTGACCCTGAAACACAGTGAGTGGAGAAGTTTCAGATAAACTTTTGCCTCCACTTGTGTCCCAATAGCTGTCAAAGGCAATTAGTGAGACAGGTGTTAACCTCTGAGTATTTTTCTGAATGCCACCTTTGTGGGTGCCAGGTGAAGATTTGCAAGGTCCAAATCACAGGCGTGGACTTCACCACTGATGGTCAAGCATGAACCTGGTGTTCACATGGATTCTCCCCTATCCCAAGTCTCTCCAGGGAGGTGTGGTGTTACCCAGGTGGGTACTGTCTATGCAATGAGATTGTGTGGTCCAAGTCTCTCCAGGGAGATGTGGTGTTACCCAGGTGGGTACTGTCTATGCAGTGGGATTCTGTGGTCCAAGTCTCTCCAGGGAGGTGTGGTGTTACCCAGGTGGGTACTGTCTATGCAGTGGGATTGTGTGGCAGCTGAGACACACTGGACTTAGGAGAACACTGAGAGATTCACCCTGGCTCTGAGTATGACATTGTTTGACCCAACACAATTACTCTATGTACAAATAACTAAGATAGCCAGACTGGGTAAGGCGGGGACAAGGCTCGAGAAAAGCAGGGGTGCTGGGCTTGTATCTTCTCAAATTACTATCCAAAGGCACAGTTAGTTTTAAATACGTTTAATGTATTTTCTTCTGTCCCATTCATTTAGCTTGCTGGTACTCAAACGTCCCTTATATGACTTCTATGCCTTTGATTTGGTTCCTGTAACCTTCTGGTAGACACAGTGGTCCTACATAGCCTTCTAGTCTGACAAGGTCTTCTGGGCTCACCCTGTTCATTTCCTACTTCAGAATTCGTATATTTCCTCCTTTACTGGCTGTTGGTGTCTAGATAAACAAAGTAGGTGGAAAATATGCTTTTAGATTAGCATCTGTTCTATGTCCTAGGGAAATAAGTCTTTATTTTGAAATATGGAACTATCATATATCATATTAATATTTTAGATTAAAACTTCAAAATTATAGGGCTCAACTTTTTTTTTTTTTTTTTTTTTTTTTTTTTTTTGGTTTTTTCGAGACAGGGTTTCTCTGTGTAGCCCTGGCTGTCCTGGAACTTGCTCTGTAGACCAGGCTGGCCTCGAACTCAGAAATCCACCTGCCTCTGCCTCCCAAGTGCTGGGCTTAAAGGCGTGCGCCACCACCGCCCGGCTCAACTTAATTTTAAATTTTTTGTTTGTTTTTAAAAAATTGTGTGTGTGTATAAAGTGTATATATGTGTGTGTTTTGTGTACATGGACATGTCAGTGTGCATACATGTTATTGAGTTTCTTCTACCAATGTCTATTATTTGTTTGTTTGTTTGTTTGTTTATGTATCTAAGACAAGCTCTCACACTAAATCCAGAGCTCATCAATGGCTAGGGTGGTAGCCCTCCATCTCTGGGGATCTATTTCCTCCATGTACCTCCCCTCCAGTCTCATGATCCCCCAACTCTAAGGGTTACATGTGTGAACCAAACCTGGCCTTTTCACAGACACTGGGTGTCTGAACTCAGGTCCTCATGCATGCATGACAGACACTTACCAACTGAGCCTTCTCCCCGCCTCTATTCCTCTGGCTTTTATATAAAAGGTAGCATATTGTTCAGGCAGTGGTGGCACACACTTTTAATCTGAACACTCAGGAAGCAGAGGCAGGCAGATCTCTGAGTTTGAGGCTAGCCTGGTCTACAGAGCAAGTCCAGGACAGCCAGGGCTACACAGAGAAATCCTGTCTCAAAAAACAAAACAAAACAACAAACAAACAAACAAGACAACATACTGTTGCACTGTCTCCCACAAGCTGGAGGTTTGCATAGTTGCTGACCAATTTGTGGTGTTATTTTGAAGACTGTGTTGCCTTAAGTGACTGGGCTGGAGGAAGCAGGCCACTGGGGCAGGTCTTTGAAGATTATACCTGACCCTGGTTCCAACCTGAGCTCTGAGCCTCCTGTGTCATGTGATAGCTGGTGACTTGATTTCCCTCAGAAGGAGCCACTCCTGATGTGTGCCTTCCCTACCTGAATAGACCATAATTCCTCTGAAAAAGGGAATCAAAATAAACTCTCCCTCCTTTCAGTTGGTTCTATTGAGTACTTTGGCCACAGCCACAAGGAAAGCAGCTAACGTACTATGTGCATGGTCTGCACCTACCTCTCTGTTTCACAATAGATGCCTGGTACATTGCTGCTCTTTCTAACTCTTTCTTGGCTCTGTATTGCCTGGTCATGGTGTGTGGGGTCTATTGGGCTTTCCCCTGTGCTTCAAATGTGTGTCTCCAATCTTCTGCTATTACAAGCAGCACTTTAAAGAATGATCTGATGATAAGTCAGTTTGTATCATTTGCTAGTAAGACTGTGACTAGATTCTTAGAAGACCAGTGTAAGAGTGAACAGCACAGACTCTAAGCACACCCCTGCCATTACCAGGTCCTGGGAGATCTCTGAACCTTTTATTGAAAATGAGTCTTGCTTACTGACAGGGAGTGAATGCTGTCTGGGGGAGGGGTGCTGTTCATTTTCTGTCATAACCTTTTGCAATAAGCCTTTTATTTTTTTAAGTTAGTTTACAGTTCTAACATCTGTCTCCCCTCCCTTCCCCCAGAAGAATGGTAAGTAAGATCTTTGACTTTTGAACTGTTTTAATTGAATGAGTCATGAATAGATCTAGTATCAAAAAAAAAAAAAAAAAAAAAAGAGTAAAGGCTAGTGTAATTTTGTTTGCTGTCATCATCAAATTCCCTCCCACACTGGGCTGGTTAGTTTTATGTCAACTTGACACAAGCTAGAGTCATCAGAGAGGAGGAGGGAGCCTCAGTTAAGAAAATGTCTCCATAAGATAGAGCTATAGGCAAGCAAGCTTCTGGAACATTTTCTTAAGTACTGATTGACAAGAGAGGGCCCAGCCCATTGTGGGTGGGGCCATCCCTGGGCTGGTGGTCCTGGGTTCTATAAGAAAGCAGGCAACTCATGGGAAGCAAGCTAGTAAACGTCACTCTTCCACAGCCTCTGCATCAGCTCCTGCCTCCAGGTCCCTGCCCTGTGTGAGTCCTGCTCTGACTTCCTTCAGTGATGGACGACAATGTGGAAGTGTAAACCAAATCAACTCTTTCCTCTCCAGCTTGCTTTTGGTTATGGTGTTTCATCACAGCAGTAGAAACTATAACTAAGACAGACAGGGTTGGGCCTTGGCACTTTTTAATCACTGAATACATTATCAAAAGTGGTGTGACATTTTTCTTAATATTTCCAGTATACTGAAATTACTTATTTACCGCAATTTAGACTTATGAAATAACCTTTTCACTTAATTTTGAGAGAGTACAAAGATCTTTCAAAAAACTTTTGTTAGGTTGCCCAGGTTGACCTCAGACTTACTGTGCAACCAGCGTTGGACTTGAGTTTTTGATCCTCTTGTTTCCACCTAAGTGCTAGGCTTGCAAGCATTCATCTCCATGCTGGGGGAGTTGGGGGGAAAGAATCTGTCTTAGTCATGTGACCAAAGACAACAAGTACTGAAGAAGCTGTGAAGAAATGGAGCCTCTGCGCACTGTCCGCAGGAATGCAAATTTGAACTGCCATTATGGAAAGCAGTAAGGTAGGTAGGTCCTCAAAAGGTTTAAAAATGATCTAGTATGTGGTCCCACAATCTCTCTATTGAATATACACCCAGAGGAGATGGAGTCAGTGTGTTTAAAGAGATGTCTATATCCCAATGCTAATTGTAGCACAGTTCATAAGACCACCACTGCCAACAACAAAAATGGCAGCCATTATCTGATGAATGAGTAAAGAATGTACAGTCTCTACACCATGAGAAACAAAGAACTATGTCATTTGTCACAAATGGGACTGGAAGTCGTCATGTTATAGGAAATAAATTAAGCACACAAAGACAGGTGTTCTAGGATGTCATTCTTACATAGAATCTATGAAAGCTGCTCTTGTAGACATTGACAATGAAGTGGTTGTTGGCAGAGAGAGCACAGGGGAATTGGGGAATGTTGATCCATGGATTGTAAGTAACGGTTGAGAGGAGTAATATGTTCCCATGTGCTATGACACAGCCACGTGACTACAGACAATGGTAATGCACTGTGTATTTAGAACCATTAGAAGGGATTTTGAAGACTTTCAAACATTAGCAAGTGAAGGACTAAGGTGTGGTTTGTTGACAGATTGTTGGCCTAGTATTTGTGAGAACCTAGGCTCAATCCTCAGGGAAAAGAAAAGAAAAGAAAAGAAAAGAAAAGAAAAGAAAGGAAAGGAAAGGAAAGGAAAGGAAAGGAAAGGAAAGGAAAGGAAAGGAAAGGAAAGGAAAGGAAAGGAAAGGAAAGGAAAGGAAAAGAAAAGAAAAGAAAAGAAAAGAAAAGAAAAGAAAAGAAAAGAAAAGAAAAGAAAAGAAAAAACAGAAATGACAAATATTTGTGATGATACATATGTTTTCCCCAATTTAAAAATTGTACAAGACTGGCTATAGAATGCTTGCTTAGTACATATGATCTTCAGGGTGTGTGTGTGTGTGTGTGTGTGTGTGTGTGTGTGTGTGTATGTGTGTGTGTTATTCACGAGCTGAAACATCATACGGTTCCCTTGAATATGTATAATTTTGGTTCTGTTGGTTAAAAAGCAAACATTTTCAAAGCACAGGTGGTATAAAAAACTAAATATTTGTATCAGTCCTGGGTAAAGTACAAGGCTTGGTTGACACATAGACCTGAGGCCCATTCTTGCCTCCTCATCTGTTGGCCGGGTGACCCTTGGTGTGAGTGTACGGAAGCCCATGGCTGAGTCTGAGAGTCACCGCCTGGGAGAGACAAGGGCCACCAGACTTCCTCACGCCAAGCACGCACGACCCTTTTGTTGTCAAGGCTCTGAGTGCAGGAGACAGCGAGGCTGGCACTGAACCACCAGGCCATAGGTCACATAGCTTGCCCTAGTTTCTAATGAACTTCTCTAGTTTTAGCTCTGAAAGTCCCTGCCCTGGGAACCCCCTCAGTCCTGAATAAACCACAGCAAATGGCTTTCCTATTGGAGAAACAGACCTGGACTGAGGGGTCCTGAGACCCCTCGACCGAGTTGGAGACAGCTACCTCACCCTTATCAAACATCCATGTAGCCCAGTGGCTCTCAAACCTTCCTAATGCTTTGAGCCTTTAAGTACAGGTCCTCATACTGTGATGACCCACAACCATAAAATTATTTTTGTAATGTAAATATCTATGTTTTCTTTGGCGACCCCTGAGGAAAGAGTCCTTCGGGCTCCAAAGGGGTCGTGACCCACAGGTTGAGAAACACTGACGTAGCAGACCAATACATACAGCCATTATTGCTGAGGGAACTGGAATTGTCTTGAAGCTAAAGTGGAGTGATTGCCTTGAGGAACCGGTGCCTGGTTCCTCTTTCCTGCCTGTGGCTGGAAGCAGTCTTAGAGATATCTCTGTGGGGTCAAGGGAGATAGTTGTCTGTAAAGTGTTTGCTTTGCAAGCATAAGGATTTGAGTTCAATCCCCAAACCCCTGTGAAAATCTAGTCTTGGTGGAGCACACTTAGAATCTCAATGTTGGGAGGCAGAGACAGAAAGGTTCACTGGGGCTCACTGGCTAGTCAATCTAGCACTTGGCAAGATCCAGGCTAATAAGAGACTCTGTCTCAAAATAAAGGTGGATAACACCCAAGGGATACCACTGAGACTGTTCTCTGGCCTCCACATGCATGCTTAGACATGTGCATGCATGTGGACACATGGACACAAGGATGGACACACATACACACACACACAGATCTTTGGCCTCTTGGTATCAATGTTTACTGGAAAGACAGTCAATCTCTCTCAGGCTGACGAAGGCTAGTATTTTATCGGTAATAGTGGTGAGGTATGCATCAGCCTTTAGCTGTTTTGAATTGTGGCTTTCAATTTAAGAAAAAGCAATCCCTGATACTGAATTTTCTCATCCTTATTCACTGGGGGTTAGTCATGCTTTCAGAATGGCCAAGTGAGAACCCTAGTATTGGCAGCCCGGGCTTCAGGCCTCAAGGCAGGAGTATCCATGCCAGACCTGGGTCATTGATGGAGTTTCTCCACTTCAATTATTTCATCATTTTTATGAAAGCACAATGTCCTTCCATGGATTATAAAGTGCCCCCAAGATTGCCAATAAGGAGACCACTCAGCCAGAAAGTTGTGGGCTGTACTGGGACTTAGCTATGTCCCCCAACATCTTAAGCTTCCAGCTCTCTGCTTTTTTACTAGAAACCAAGGAACAGGCTCGGGTGTGGCTCCTCAGATGGGGTGGGGGTGGGGATTTATAACTTGAGTCATGCATTCTAAATCCTATTAGTTGCCTCTGAAGTGTAACTTCACGTTCAAAATAGTGTAGCCATTCTCCAAAGCCTGGGTTTTCATCCCCGTGAATGGGAAATGAGTGTAGTCTCCCGTGGCCTATTACACACCCTTTGCTCCCTTTGATCTGACCATTCACTCACATTTCTTCTCCCTCTAATTTCAAGTGCATTTGTTCTGTCCCCCCACCCCAACCCTGTGGGGATGTGGGACTACTTGTGGCCTGGCATCCTCCTGACACCACATAGAACCGATTTCCTTCAGAAACAAAGCCGTTATACCGTCAATGACCCAAGGTGGTTGCAAGATGCCCACTCCTTGTCCCTCTCTTACCACTTAGACACAGCCCAGTGTGGCACCAGGCACAGGGCTGCTCACTGGGTCTTTCTCTCCAAAGACCTTATTCTCCAAGACAGCAAGCCACCAAGAGGGTTGAGAGATATTTACACTTGAGTCCACTCAATACCGCTCCCAGAGTGGCTCAGAAGCAGCCTGTCTCTGCAGGCTCTGGCCTCCTAGTGGCTACCATGTCCCTTCCAGTCTAAAGGCTCTACACAAAGTCCTCCAGACCCTCCTGGGGTGTGCTGGATACTTGATGGGGAAGAAAGTCTGTAGGCAGCCATGATTGAGGACTTGCCCACAAAACAGTCTGGCTCCTCGGAGCCTGAAAATTGAAAAAGGAAAAAAAAATTAAGTGCTTATTTTCTTTGTGCAGTGTACAGCCCGATACAAAACACAAGGCACATCACAGTAAAATGTAATCAGTCTTCTGTCCCCATCCCCCACCCTCATCTTAGTTTCTGTGCTCACATCCCTTATGAGACTGAGCGATGAAGTAATAGCTGGAGGTACAGCTTCCTCAGGCACCTTCCACGTGCGGCTCTCGTGACCACAGCTGAGCATTTCTCTGTGGTTCAGATGGAAATAGGTAGGTATGTGGTTTTGTTGGAAGAAACAGGGACCCACTGGAAAAAATTTGTCTGGAGGTGAAAGGTGTTCTTGGGCACTGATGGGCAGGAATAGATACAGCCTGTGCATTGTCCCATGGGTCTTTAGCACTGGAGCCCTTTCTATTGGGAGACTAAGCAAAATCCACACAGAGGTCTCATCTGAGGATGTCCTTGTGATGTGTGCATGACACTGGTACTGCTGTCCTGTGTGGAGGGAATGGGGTCAGGAAAGCAGATCTTTTCCATCCTGTTAGCACAAAGGCCTGGCACACAATAAGCGTTCCAGAAATTTCTTTCTGCCCATGCCCACAACACAAATACTGAAGTCTGCCCTGTCTATGGGATTGCATCCCACTTTGCCAGTCCTTGCTCAGGAAGCAGGTGTGTGTGTGTGTGTGTGTGTGTGTGTGTGTGTGTGTGTGTGTGTGTGTGTGTGTGTGTGTGTGGTTTGGTGCTTTTTGTTTCTTCTACCTGGCATACTTTGCTGCTTCTGTTGTCCTTTTATGAGATTCTTGCCCTCACTAGGAGGGGTGTAACACCCTTCCATAGGCTGCTAGGTATGAGGGCTCTACGGCTGGGATGACATAATGTCCAGCCCTAGGGAAACTTCTGTTCTGGGGAGGAGGGTGAGCAATAACAAAATAAGCCATAGTCAGATATCTGTGTGCCAGCAATGCCAGCCCACAATTGGCATAGCAGACCAGGATGCAGAGTCGGGATATATGCCATACCAGGAAGATCTATATAGGCCTCTGAAGATGACAGGAAGGAAGTGGGCAGTGGGCAAGCAATGTCTAGGAGCTGATCCTGAAGCCATGCAGCCAGAGTGGCTTGAATGTGCTGCGGGTGTGTGTGTGTGTGTGTGTGTGTGTGTGTGTGTGTGTGTGTGTGTGTGTGTCAAGAGTTTGGAAGCAGAGAAAAGGAGCCTGGAGTGCTAGGAGATGGAGGAGCAATGGGCAGAAGTACAGGGGTGCAGGTAGGGTGGAAGTGGGAGGCTGGGTTTTACTCTGAGAGATGGGAAGGGTCTCAGAGGGCTAGAGCATCCCAGGACAGTGACAGTATCAGACTTAAGAATAAAGCCATTTGGTCTGCAGCTGTGTAGGGAAAGGCTGCAGCAGTTGAGGGCAGACACAGAGAAATACTGGAGAAGAGACCCCAGCAGTGACCCGGGCTGTCGAGGATAGTGCCTTGGCTAGGGCGACCCTGGATGCAGTGAGGGATGATCTGATATGGGCAAGATCCAAAGGCAAAGCCAGATGGATGTCATGATGAATAAGACACTATGTGTCTTACCCACCCATCCACCCACCCACCCACCCACCCACCCATCCACCCACCCACCCACCCACCCACCCATCCATCCATCCATCCACCCACCCACCCACCTGTCCATCCATCCATCCATCCATCCATCCATCCATCCATCCATCCATCCATCATCCATCCATCTATCCATCCATTCACCCATCCATTCACCCATCCATCCATCCATCCATCCACCCACCCACCCACCCGTCCATCCACCTGTCCATCCATCCATCCATCCATCCATCCATCCATCCATCCATCCA
>CM052706.1:19221640-19236935 GCA_028551405.1 Uromys caudimaculatus | reverse complement strand
AACCCTCCTCGCAGTTTCAAGATCCCCCTACCCCCAAGACACACACACACACACACACACACACACACACACACACACACACACACACCCCTTGACCGTGGTTAGAGACACACTCATGAAGAAAACACCAAGTCCCTACACTGTCTAGGGTCCACCTGGCTAGTCAACAGGGTCTCCTGTGAGGAGAGAGGCCTCTCAGGACTCCTGACAGGTCTGTTCCTGTTCTTGCCCCATTTCTTTATGATCAGGTCACCTATAAGATTTAAATTTAAATTTCTCAACATTGAATCAAATGACAGCTTATAGATTCTGCCAGGTGCTATATTTGTTAAGTATTGACTTTTGCTATAAACTCATAGTCTGGTCTCAATTGCAAGGCTCAGGAATTCAAACCAACTCAACATGGGTGTAGTGTCCTTAAGAACACTGGAGCCTGCTAACATGTAAGCACTGCCCTGAGTCCTGGCTGTCCTGAGCAGGTGTTCCTTCTCCCCTTCCTCATGGTTTCTACACAGCCCATCTTTCACTGAGGAGATGGAAAGGGGCCATTGCTCACATTTCTGAGTGTGATTATCTAGTAACATCAGCTGCCCAGTTACGGTGGGGGCTATGGCCGTTCTCCTCTGAGAAGCCCCACCATGACTCTGGACTGTAAAGACAAAGACCCTCTGATAAGAATACAAGTAACCTGCTTTGACCAATTCTTTGAGATTTTTTTCTTTCTTCATTCGTGTGTGTGTGTGTGTGTGTGGCATGTGTATGTGTCTGGCACGCAGGCATGTGTGTGCATACTGTGAAGGTCTGAAGTTGATGTAGCACAGCACGCCCAACCTTCCTAACGCTGTGACCCTCTAATACAGTTCCTCATGTTGTGGTGACCCCAACCATACAATTATTTCATTGCTACTTCAGAACTGTAACTTTGCTACTGTTGTGAATCATGATGTAAATATCTGATATGCAGGACATCTGATATGCACTGCTGTGGGGACTTTCAATCAAATCCAGAGCTCACCAGTGTGGCTAGTCTTGCTGGACAGCTTGTTCTGGGCATCCGCTATCTTAGTCTTTCAGAGCTGGAGTTACAGACAGGCCATCATATCCACATGATGTGGGTTCTGGGATCTGAACTCTAGACCTTGTGCTTGTGAGACAAGCTCTTTAACCACCGAGCCATCTCCCCAGCCCCTCCTATGATCTGCAGTCTGTTGGACTATAACAGTGGTGGAGTTGAGTGTCTATGGAGGGCTTTCCGTGTGCCTGGCACTATCCAGACTCCTTGATGTGACAGTGGTATCTAATCCCTTTGACTGGCCAGTGATGGAAGGGGCATTGCTGTTATCCTAGAGCTAAGGAAATCCAGGTTTGGAGGGATCAGCATTATGTCTGAGGTCTCAAGGTCTGGCAGGGGAGGGAGCAGGGTGGAAACCATATAATCCAATACAAGAGCCTTCTTGGTGACAGCTACCCTTGGTTAGGTCAGGATGAGGAGGGCATCATTCATCTTGTCACCAAAGCTAATTCCCTTCTACATACCCTCACAAGATCTCTCTGGGAGCCCAAGGGTAGATGGCACATAGTCTCTATCTTCAGGGAGTTTGTAGTCAAGCAGAGGCCATGATATCAGTGCACCACCGTGACCAGCGTCATGGTACCACTCATTGCTTGATGAAGTTCCTTGGAGAGATTGAGAGGAATCACTTGGTAGATGTCCTTGCCTTCTAGGGATTAGATCTTATAAAAAGGTTTCCTACAGTTTAGTAATGAAGCTCAGTGGGAGAGAGTTGGGAGGTTACTAGTGCCCGGCATACAACCTGGCCTAGCCCATCTTAGGGGACTGCTGAAGCTTGGGTGGACATTTCACTGAAGGGAGAGACCTCTGTGCCATCACTGGGTGGCAGCTCTTGTAAGCTGGGTAAGATGAGGAGTCACTCAGAGGAGTCTCTGGGAGGCACGAGGGGCACAATTCATTCATGCCTTGTTCCGTGTCCCCGCATGGCACCATTGGGAGCTTCTCCTTCCTAGCGTTAGATACTCTGAGTAAATGTGTCTGATCACAGCACACTGGAATGAGGCTCTTCCAGGGTGGAGTGGACATCTACTGCTTGCGGGGAGCTTCAGCAGCTATCAGGGAGGTTCCAGGCAGGCTTGGGGAGTGTTCAGGGTGGCCCTCGGTCTCCCAGGGGAGCTGGGGTATCGACGGGTGGGCTTTTGATGTTAAAAGCCTCTTTGGATGACGTCTATCATTCGTTCCTTGAGTATGACACGCCTGGTAGGGTCAAGGACAGAGGAGAGTAGAGGCAGTAGGGTTTGTTTCCAGGAGGGTCCAGCTCACCAAGCTGCCCTTGAAAGAGCTTTATGGAACTTGGAAACCCTGACTGGAAGACAGTGAATAAAGGGTTAAAGGTCACATTCATTTAAAGACTATTTTAATGAGTACCACCTTCGCCCTTGAGAAGCCCACCTCTAGTACTATGGTAAACCTACTTTCTCCCTGTGTGTGCAAGGTGTATCCTGAGAAGGATGCATCTCTCTGGCTCCCTCACAGGGGACAGACTGGAGCATCTCGAGTGGCCACCAGCCCATCTGGCCACATGCCTTTCTATCTAGATGTAAAACAAAATAAAACAAAATAAAAGTTGTTTGTTTGTTTTTAAATCCATTTCACTTAGGACCAGCAAGATGGGTAAAGGTGCTCACTGCCAAGCCTAAGTCTACTGCCTGGGACCCACATGGCAGGAGAAAAGCAACTTGTAACTTCTACATGTGGTACATGTGTGTGTGGGTGCATGTACACCCTCAAGTACACACATAGACAAACACACACAACTCAATACATGTAAAAAATAAAAAAGAATTTCATTTAGCAGCCTAAGTGAACAGTGACTTATTAACATAATTTTATTCAAGGTCTGTCAGAGAACAATAAGTTAGTTTATTAAATTAACATAAACACTTGAAAGAAACCCAGGGTGACAGGAAGCAGGCAGTCTCAGACCAGTCTAGCCCTGCAGTGCCTTCCCATGTATTGAGTCTCTTGACCTTAGCACTATCAACATGGGCGCCAGGTGACCCAAAGTCACAGGCTGTCCTGGGCCTTGAAAGGCATTTACAGAAGCACTGATCTCTGCGTCAGACACTAGGAGTGGCAGCCACTTTGTTTAAGCCAAAAACTGTCTCCAGACATTTTACATGTCTCCTTGGGTAATGTCTTAGTTAGGGTTGCTATTCCTGCACAAACATCATGACCAAGAAGCAAGTTGGGGAGGAAAGGGTTTATTCAGCTTACACTTCCACATTGCTGTTCATCACCAAAGGAAGTCAGGACTAGAACTCAAGCAGGGCAGGAAGCAGGAGCTGATGCAGAGGCCATAGAGGAATGCTGCTTACTGGCATGCTTGCTTCCCCTGGCTTGTTCAGCCTGCTTTCTTATAGAACCCAAGACTACCAGCCCAGGGATGGCACCACCCACAAGGGGCCCTCCCCCCTTGATCACTAATTGAGAAAATGCCTTACACCTGGATCTCATGGAGGCATTTTCTCAACTGAAGCTCCTTTCTCTGTGATAACTCCAGCTTGTGTCAAGTTGACAACCAAAACCAGCCGGTACAGGTAACAAGATTACCCCAGTCAAGAACCACTGCTGTCTATTTTGAATGAAAAAATATTAACAGGGAGGAATATCTCTCTCCTCTTCTCTTCCCCCCCCCCCCCCGTGTATGTTTGTGTGTGTGTGTGTGTGTGTGTGTGTGTGTGTGTTCATTGTTCCCAACACTCTTGGGATTCCCATTAATTACATAGATGTTTTATTCTAAGGTGGACATACAACCCACAGTACAAGTTATTAAGTTGGTAGTTTTCAATATACTAAAATTTGTATGTAACACATTTGAGTGGGTGTGTTGTTTTTTATTATAATTTTTGAGGAGTAGGAAAATCTTCATGTTAAAACATTCAAACCAAATGTTGGCAGGTCCTCTGAAGCCCTTTGAGAGTCAGCTTGGAGCCGATGGTGCTGGTTTGGATCTGAACATAGTCACAGGTTAGATTGGGAGGGAATTTAGCCATTGCCCCTGGGACCTCTTGGCTCTGTCAAATACAGAGCCTGAGGAGGAGGAAATTGTATGTACAGGCCTGGGAACCTCTCAGAGGGTTTAGAATTGAAGCAAGGAACTAAAGATTGATTTAGGGTGTGCGCCCAAGGGGAAAACAAGCCCCTGGCCCCGAGCAGCCCATGATCCTGGTGACGCAGGGCCAGGAGGTTAAGCCCAGAATAATCATAATGAAAACAATCTGTTTGCACCATTGATGTTTCCAGAAATTCCTGGGAGCAAGTCCAAGGTGGAGAACCCCAACCGGAAGTGCTGCTGGTTGGAACTAGAGGGTAGTGGTGGGACCAAGGGCCAGAAGAGAGCATCTTCCTCTGCTTCCAAGAACAGGGGCAGGGTGGGAGGGGGGTGGCGGGCCCCAGGGAAGCAGCAGCCAGCCGAGGGGGAGGGGCCTGTGAACTGCAGAAACAACAGCTGGATTTAATGTTCTTGGAAACAGTCCTTTGCTGGAAGCAATTTGCTCTTCCTTTTCTGAAATTTCAGGGCTGGATCCTCAGGAAATCTGTCTACAGTGAGGTGGGATAGCTGACCACAGGCCACCTACCACCACATCCACGGGGATATAATAGATAGTAAAAATATGGCAACGTTCTGACAGGGCAGCTAGCTGTCTGCTAGTATCTCCACAGCTTCAAGGGTAGTTCTCAGCAGGAGCCTGGCCCGGGGCTAATGAGGCATAGAGAGGCCCTGCTCACTCTTAATGGGAGACTCCTTCCTCTCCTTCCTACTAGGGCCACTTAGGGGAAATCCCATTCTTGTCCTAGGCTTCCTCTGTTACCATGTGTCAGAACTTTTTTAAAAATTAGTTTTATTTTATATGTATTGGTGTTTTGCCTGCATGTATGTAGTGTGAAGGTGTCAGATCTTGGAGTTATAGACAGTTGTGAACTGCCATGTGGGTGCTGGGGTTCTCTGGAAGAGCAGTCAGTGTTCTTAACCACTGAGCCATCTCTCCAGCCCCAATGTGTCAGAATTTTGTGCTAAGAAAGACCTTGGAAAGAATATGGTCAGAGAGGTCATTGAGATTTTAGCAAGCTGGCATTTCTAGCTACCTGCCCAGGCTTCCTGCCCACCAGCTCTGTGTTCCTCTAAACCTGCCAGATTCTTCCCAATGGGAATGGTTCAGGGCTTCTCAGCTTGATCACCCTGGGTCTCCTGTGGAGCGGTGGGTGTGGATCTGTATACACTGGGATTGTGTGGGTTCTGGTATGTGTGGTCTCTGCACACTGGGGGATTCTCTTCTGCTAGTACATATGTAGTGTTAGGTGCTGGAACTACGGTAAGGCTTAGGGTAGGAGTGGACACTAGGGTGAGTCTTGGGACTAAGGTAGTCTTTGGTAGCTCTGGAGTAGGACTTTGGCTGAGGCTGATGCTAGATTGAAGGCAGGCCAGTCAGATAAGTCATCCCAGAAAGGATGGCTTAGGAAAGACATTTAGAATGTAACTGGAAGAGGGACTTGGGAGGACACTCAAGACAAAAGGAGTGAGCCCAGGGAGCTGGAAACCAAGAGCACAGTTGGGAAATGCCCACTAGTCCCTGCTGTCTGCAGGATTGAGTCTACATGAGGCACAACAGCCATCTGGCCACCATCTGTTGAGTACCCATTGAATGTCTAGTGCTGTGCTAGGTTCTAGAGGCCAAGCCAGAGGAGACAGTTGAGAGTCCAGCATGAGTTCCTGCTTTCTGTTTCCCACACACAGAGACCCTGCTCTGTGGGTTCTAGAAGAAACAAGACATGATCTACACCCTAGAGGATTCCCTGAGCACAGAGAATCCACAGGTCCATTTCAAAACGGAGTGCAGAGGGACATGGGAGCTGTCAAGGCAGGTTGTTAGAAATTGTAATTAATTCCTATCCTGACCTTAATGCGCAGACACCAGTGTCCCAGGGCTGCATAGCCAGGTCTGTGTATCATTCTACCTGGAACGAGTGTCCAAACTCATGGGATATGTGTGTATGTTTTCCTTGTCTCCGAGGAAGATTCTCAAAGGATGCATCCCAAACAGGAACCTGGGCCTCTGTGTGCTCTGGGAGCTCAGCGTTCATATCTCCTTGGGTGAACAAGACCTAGTTCACTAATTCTCCACACTGTGGGTATCTCCAGGTTCCAGGCAAAGAGAAATCCAACTTACCAGCTCCCTTGCTTCATATCTAATGGCTGACCGCTTGGGCAGACCTAGGTATCTCCCTAGGATAATGGGGGATCTTTTGAAAACACCTTCCTTTTCCTGCCACCACCAAGTCCTCCGCAGGACTTGATAGACCAGGTCCCACCTTATGGACAAGGTCACGGAGGCTGGGGTGGTAGAGTAGCTATCTCATGTCCTGGAGCATGCATTGCCACTACTCTCTGCCTTTGGCAACTTCCCCCAAATACAGACCATGTGTGCTGTGCTCCTGACTGACCGGTTCAATGTCCAAAACCAACCGTGGAGTTTTCTGGAATATGCTTTGGAGTGGCCAGCAGCTTCAAGGACTCCCGGCAGGGCCCTGCCCAGGAAGCAATGAGCCAGCACTTCCCTGGCTATGTGCTTGTGGCTGACCCTGGCCTCAGGGTCCCTTTCCTCCTCATTAGGGAAGGATGCTGAGGAGGGTGGAGTAGGCTCCAGAGAGAGCCAAAACCCTTCTGGGAATCATCTTAAGGGAAGTAGATGTGCCTGCATGGCCTTGCCCTCCTCTGGACCTTACCCACCCTCAGCTTCAGGAGCATTCGGTGCTGGAAAGAATGGACCTTGGTCCTTGAACCATGCAGAATGGAGAGGTCAGCACATTTCAGGGCTTGGCTTTTCCTCTTTGGTCAAATACTCATAGCAGACGGAAGGTCTAGGCCTCGTCTTATCCCTAGGTTAATCAAGAGTTGGCAGGTCTCTCTTTGATGGACAGAGGTGTTAAAACTGTTTGGTGGGAACTGAGACTAGACCCCCATATCAAACACTGCAGGGCTCAAGACCTCTGCCTGTTCCCAGGACCCAGCCACTTGGAGCAAGCTCTTGTTTTAAGACTTACAAATTCTGGTTCTGTGGCTCTTCAGACATCTTTAGGTGTTTTGACCTTTCATCAGGGCACAAGGGTCTTCTCAAGCCTTTACACCTCTGCCCTTGCCTTCTCTTTGGCTAGGATCATCTTCTCTCCCATATTTCTCTTGATGACTCCTACACATTCCCCAGGCAAAGCCCTACCCAACATCCCCATGATCCTATGTATGCCTGGGATGGTTGGTCCTTGGGTCACAAACTCTGGGTTTCTGCTCTTAGTCTTTATGGAGCTTCAGACTCCAGGCTAGTCCCACTTAGTTCCCTTTCCTAGACAAACATGGAGTGAAGGTGATAGCTCCCTCTCTAGCCCTGAGCACCGAGCCCAGACTGGCTCCACCCTTTTCTCAGAGGATGGATTCTCTGTCCTTCCAGTTGCTCAGGCCAAAATCCGAGAGTCATCCTGGCCCTCCCCTTTCTCTCATAACCCACACCCAGATCCATTAACCAGTCCTGTCAACTTAAAATATGTGGAGAGGCTAAGTCATGGGAACAGGAAATAGATCTGTGGTACCTGGAGTGTGTGGTGAGGGATGGTAACAGAAAGGCTTGAGGAAACTTTGCAAATGGGAAAGCTAAATACCTCAGTTATGGAGATGGCTTCATGGCTGTATACGGACACCTGAACTTGTTAATGTATACATTATGCTCAGCTTAATAGTTGCCACTAAAGTTGTTACTTAAATCAGAAGTTCTTCAAGACCTCTGTGATACTCTGGATAGGTCCCTTTCTTTCTCTGAGCTTGCTGTACTGGCTGGTTTTGTGTGTCAACTTAACAAAGGCTAGAGTCGTCAGGAGAGAAAGGAGCCTCAGTTGAGGAAATGTCTCCATGAGGTCCAGCTGTAAGGCATTTTCTCAATTAGTGATCAGTGGGGGAGGAGCCAGACCATGGTGGGTAGTACCATCCCTGGGCTAGTGATCCTGGATTCTATCAGAGAGCAGGCTGAGCAAGCCATGGGAACCAAGCCAGTAAGCAGCACCTTCCATGGCCTCTGCACCATCAGCTCCATCCTCCAGGTTCCTGCCCCATTTGAGTTCCTGTCCTGACTTCCTTTGGTAATGGACAGTAATGTAGACGTGTAAGTAGAATAACTCTTTCCTCTCCAACTTGGTTATGGGTCATGGTGCTTTGTTTCAGCAATGGAAGCCTTAACTAAGACACTTGCCCACATATAAAGTGGGATCCCTACAGAATCTTCCAGCCGAGCCATCTGCCTTAACTAAGCTTATCATGTCACCCTGAGAGGTTGCAGTGGGTGGGCCGTGTCTGTGTGACTCAAGTTTATCCCCAGGACTCGTCAGCCCTTCCAGTAAAAGTAGTTCAGACCTAGCTAAGGCGTTAGTTGGAGATGGGGGTATGCCAAGGCACACAACCAAATCATTCAGGGAAAATAAGGACATCTCATTAGGTCCCTGCTGCATGGAGCTCTCTTCAGGTTCCCCAAAACCTCTGGAGCTTGGAGAGAGGTTCAGGGACTTTCATCAATACCCACATTTGACAGATAGGGAAGCTGAGGCCTGTAGAGATCATCTTGCAAGTCCACTCATCTGGGTACTGATAGAGCTTATATAGGAATGCAGACTGTTAGATCCTTGCTTTTTTTTTTTTTTTCTTTCCTTCTTTCTTTCTTCTGAGACAGGATATCACAAAGTTGTCCAGGCCTTGAACATGAAATTCTCCTGCCTAGGCTTCCTGAGTAGCTAAAATGATAGGCCTGTGCTACCAGGCCAGATCAGGATACTAGATTCTTAAGTGAGTACCAAGTCACTCCTTCCCTGACCCATCTCTTTGTTTGCATAGCAGCTTCTCTGTCTAATGTATAATATAATTGACTTATTTATTCCAGGTAGTCTTTACCCTCCTTGGGAGAAGGTAAGATCCACACGGCTAGAGGTGGGTGTCTGTTCTGTAAACCGAAGAATTCTGAACACTTAGAATAGCTTCTTTTACAGACCTGGCACAGAACCAGTCCTTAAGTAAATGCCTTAGTCAAAGGTCACTGTTATGCAGAACAAGGGCTTCTAGACTATTCTATTGAGCTCAGTGGCTCATTCCAGCACTAGCTGCTTTATCTCATTCCCCTTGAGCCTCTGCTCAAGCTGTGAGATGCCTAGCAGGGGCCAACGGTGGGGAGAAGGGTCTTTATTTAGCAAATAAATGTACAAAGCGAAAACAGGGCAGGCAGAGGAGCAGCAGGCTTGATTTAGGTGTGAAGCCCTCAGATGAGGTATTTTCTTCTTTCCTTGTAGGAAAATGTTCTGGTTGGAGACCCAGGGGGTCGAAACTGTTCTGCAGTGGGAGAGGATACAGGGCATTCAACCCTGGTGACCCTCACTTGCTGGCAGCTAGGTTTGGGGTCAGCTAGTTCTTTGAGGACCTTTGTCTTCCCCTCTGTGAAATGGGACAAGCATGTTTTCTCCATTGACTTCAGGACTGATAAGAGGGTGGGAGTGCTCCTGAGCACACTTTATGAGCACTGTGGGGCTGTGCCTGGGGGGTAGGTGGCTCCAGCTGACAGCAGGCCCACAATGCTGCCTGCCTGGTTTAGACCATGTGCTTGCTGCTTGGGCAGGTCACATGGGCTCAGCTGTGTTCCCTGAAATTCATATGTTGAACTCTAACCCCCCAAGACACAACAGAATGTTTCCATATTTGGAGACAGGGTCATTGAAGAGGCAGTGAAGTTACAGGTAGACCATTTGGGTGGGATGTAATCCAACCCTGATGCTCTCCCTGTAGGAAGAGGAGTTTTGACATAGATCTTCACAGCTAATATCAAGATAGAGAGGTGATCATCAATAACCAAAGAGCAAGAGAGATACCATCACCACCACCACCACCACCACCACCACCACCACCACCACCACCACCACCACCAAGAGACCTGCCCTGTCAACACTCTCACCTTTCAGCCTTCCTGAGGCTGAAGCTGTCCAGTCTGTGGCACTTTGTCACAGCCATTCCAGGAAACCAATGGCAGGGCTGCTTACTCTTCTACCATGCAGACCCCTTATCACACATTGCTCCAAATAGCCCATCTCCAGGAACCACTCCCCTCCTGGATTCCAGAGCAGGGCAATTGCATGCTTGTTCCTGAGAGACCTGTTAGCTCAAGGCTGTCCTTAGGACACCATGCCCACTGTTCCTGAACTAGACCCTAGGAACATGGCTTTTTAGGAAGGGCTTTTAGAAGGATTTTCATCAGTTTATCAAGAGATAGAATGTGGCCTCAGCTCACCTTTTCCCCATGTCATTCAAATGAGTCAGATGAATGAAGTCTATTCTCTATAAAGGGCAGACAGGCACCTAAGTCCTGTACCAAAATCCCTCTTCCTTTCACCTGCCTAAGGTCTTGTGTGGACACACAGGGCTGCTAGGGTTGGGGGCTATTTCTTCATTCAGTGAGTGTTGCATCCCAAGCCAGGAACTCTCAGGTCACCCACAGGAGAGGACAGGGCACCAGTCAGCTGCCAGGCCCGTTCTGGCTTCTCTACTCAGTAGATATCCTTGTTGGGAAGCTCATCTGGACACCTTCTGTTCCGATCTGGGCCTTGCCTCAGTCATGAGATGTCACAGTGTCCTCTTACCAGTATTACCCCATCCCCCATTCTGGCCACAAGAGCTCTTTCAACTTCGATAGTCAACAATACAGGCCAAAGCCCACAGGAATGAACTCAATATATCACTATTGCAAGCATTACTGAAATCTTTTCGGAAGAGCATCCAAATCAAAGGGCGGGGCCGAAATTGTGTGCAACCTGGTAGAAAGAATCTTACTTTCTTTTCAGGGTAAGGGGAAAAATAGAAAGAAAACAAGGTCACCCACATACATTCTCCTCATAGATCCAGCCCTGCCAGGAGTAGCTGTGAGTTTTGGTCCATTGTCATGTGACGGTCACTCTACAGCCCCTGGTCTGTAGCCATCTCGTTATTTGACTCAGTCTTGATTTAAGAAAGAGCCCCTGTCAACTCCACTATCTCCACCTTTCACCCCAAGCTCCTCTGGCTTTCCCAGGGGTCTGTAGGGAGCGTGGATAAAGTCCTAGACCTACTACCTTGCTCTCACATGCTTCCTGAGTCTGAGAACCCTAAAGTCAGCCTGGGGGGCAAGCGCAGCACAACTGGTTGATGTTCAAATAGCTGTAGTCACTGGGTAGTGTGCAGAGCCCCTGGGAGTTCTTCTGGGTGTTGGAGGGACATTCAGCTCTCAGATGGATGTCCAGTTTCCTCAAGTGGTTCTGATGATGTTTTTAAAACCTCCAATCTTTCTACGTTACATCCCGTCTGCCCTAAATGTGGATGTTTTCTTGTAGAGGCAGAGCAATGCTCAGATGTCAAAGTCTACAGCCTCTAATCTGTTTGTACAAAAGGTCAGACTGAAATGGGCTTTTCCTGGCAGTTCCAAAAGTGGATTAGCAGCCTGTGTTTGCCGGTCTTACAGCTGGAATGACCTGGGCAATCCATCTTCCATCCTTCTGTCAGTGTGGATGACTTCCAGGAAGAGAGATGATGGAGGTTCTGGCCTTGGTCCCCAAATGTCTGAAAACTCTCTAGATGTCCTCCATGCAGATGGCTGTCTCAGCAGCCCGTGCTGGAAATGTCAAAGAAAAGCAGCCACACAATGTTTGGACCTGCCCGTATTTGCTGTGGACACCATAGCGCCCACGTCCATTGAAATCTATTGCCAGGGACTTTTTCTCCTTAAGTTGCCTCAGTAGACAAGGGAGGGCAGAGAAGCAGGAATGTATGTGTCAAAGATGTCGAGGGAGTTTCCTGACCATCACCACATACTAACTCCTTATTTCTTTAACAGCTTGGTCTAGTTGGCATTCAGAATCCCATTCTGGAAACGCTAAACTACTGACTAATTTCGTAAACAGTTCGAATGTGCTGACTAGATGAATCTTACAGAGTCAGGAAGCTGTACTCTTCCTGAATAAAGAGTACCAATAATGGTCCAGAGGTTCAGATTGTGGATCTGACTGCAGCTGAGGTCCCACTTGAGGCAGATGCTAGCTTCTGAGACAGAGGGGCTCATGGGCTCATCTGGGCAGGTGTTTTGCTCTCTTTGCTTCAAAGTAGCTCCACGCTGGCTGACCAAATGGTCCTCCTTCTGGGAATTTCTAGTCAGGGACTGTCATAGTTACTTTTCTGTTGCTGTGAAAAACCACTATAACCAAGGCAACTTATAAACGAATGCATTTTGATTGAGCTTATGGTTTCAGGGAACTAGAGTTTATGGTGGCAGAGCAAGGTGCTAGGAACACCTGTGAGCTCATATCTGAATCTGAAAGCAGGAGGCAGAAAAAAGCACATTGGCAATGGCACAAGAGTTTGGAAACTTCAAAGACCACCCTCAGTGACACAACCCTTCCAACAAGGCCACACCTCCTAATCCTTCCCAAACAGTTCTACTAATTGGGGACCAAATACTCAAACATATGAGCCTATGGGGACATTCTTGTTCAAACCACCACAGGGACATACAAAATAGAAAAAAGAGGAGATGAGGTGTAGATGGAGGGATGAAAGAGATGCAGATGTACCAGGGAGTTGTGTCCCACGAGTGGCAGATCTGTCAAGACTTAAGTCACAGATACCAGCCTAGGGGAACAATGAGATAGGCATTGCACTCTCATTGGCAGAATCCTTCTCCTGGGCTCCAATAGGTTAGGTTCATATTCCAGAGCTGAACACACTACCCATAAGATTTAGGGGAACTCACAAAGCTCTCTGAGTTTCCACATGCTTCCAACAGGGTTGATGGTTGTGGCTTGTCTCTTCAGTTGTAAGACTGTGAAAGACAATGCCCATAAAGTCTCTGGTGTCTTGTCTGAAACCCAGGCAGAGGAAGTGCTTGACAAGCAAAAGCTATCATCATTGTCAGCCTGACCTTTGGATCAACCTCCAACCCCCAAGTCCTTGTTACTGGGCACTGCTGATGTCCTGTTCAGTCACCCATCCATCTGTCTATCCACCCTTCCTTCTTTTCAAATAAACAGCTTTGATGTGAAGTAACTTGCATGCCTGTGTTTCTTGCATCTTGGAAGAAGCTGTTCAGAATAGAAATAAAAAGAACTTTCTAGGTACATTGAACCTAGGTTACCATACCATTTAATCCATGTAGCCCTTGAAGGATCTTGGCTTCAAAAAGTCTTCAGTATAAATAGGATAAGCTATAAATAATTTTGAGAGTGATGCCCTGGTGGCCAGGGTAGGGGACATTTTAAAACAAGCTTCGGCAGGATGCATCTAGGGTCTTGGGGTTTTCTGAAGGACTTCGAGAAGCACACTCAGTAATTTGGTATCAGTTCAGAGGCCATCTTCCTTGTGTGTGTGTGTGTGTGTGTGTGTGTGTGTGTGTGTGTGTGTGTGTGTGTGTGTGTGTAGTGGGCATGTTAGGGACAGAGATGGTGGGTATGTAATGTGGATATCCTATGTCCATGGATATCTATGTTTGTGGCTAGGATGAATGAGTTCATGGGTGTCTTCTGGAGAGGGGTATTATGTAGTTTTATATCTGGGGAGGGGTGTGTGTGCAGGTAGGGAGCTGTGGGTGAGGACATCTTCTAGGTGGATACATACCTGAGGATGGGCACACTCACATGCAGATGGGTTATGTGGCCCTGACCATGGGGAGTGTTCCCAGTGTGTGTGTGCAATTTCTGTGAATGGCTGGTGGAGGAGACAGCTTTATTTTACCTTCAGGAGTTCAGCCTGCCACCATGCAGAATAGTGCCGGCCAGGCCACATGGTCACTGGCCATGAAGGTATGATGATAGATTTTACAAGGGCCTATTGCACCCAGGAACCAAACTCATTCAAGAACCTGTATCAAAGTCCAAAAAGGGGAAGTCCCAATGACTCTTCTGGGTTTCCGTCTCAAGGGGCACAAAGTGATCTTTGACTCTTACACCTGGCCAAGTTCCTGGTCCCCTCCCTCAGTGAGGGAAGAGAACCCAGGTTCCTGATTCCATCCCATAGCCAGGGAGAAGTTTCACTTTTCTTCTTGTCATTTTCGCTTTCAGACTCCCTTGCTAATACACTGAGGAGAAGCCCACACGGCTTCAGTGAAAGCCCAGGGCCACCGTGAGCAATGCTGGGTGGAGATGTCCCAGCCTCAGGAACTGGCCTGATCCAGCTGACCTGGTAAGACAGGCTATGACTTCACTGAGCACACCACACTAGCCCTCTGTGCAAATGAGAAGGCAGCCTCCAAGGAGAGGTCTCCTCCCAGGTGTTACACAGTATGGCCCAGGCTGGGCAGCTGCCAGACCTAGCACTGAGAAAGGACATTAGCTGCTGGTTGGCCAACAGCAGGTAAAGGAAGCTGCTGGAGTCCAACCTCATAGCTTAACAAGTAGGTGGCAGGCATTGTGGCTCCCAGAAATCCTGGCTCCCGGAGATCCCTGTCCTGGCCCTTAGCAGTCATGCCATAATGCCTGTGACTGTGTTCGCATGTCTGGCCAGGTGCTAGTGGCTACTGTCACAGAACATTTTATCAGACAGGTCACATCAACTCTCTGGTAAATCCACCTTGTGGTTTAGGCTATGAAAAGCAGAGCCAGCCTCCCCAGCTGCCCACAGCTAGCCTCTCTGGGGCCTGCCTCTACACTCTGTCTTCCTAGGGTCTGCATCAGATCATAACATCAACACACACAGACATAAACACAGACGAAGATGCACAGAGGCACAGAGGAAGAGGCACACACACACACACACACACGCGCACACACACACAGGTACATAGACACACATATACCATAGGTTTTTAATACACGTAGCACACACACACACATACCATAGGTATTTTATACATACACACACATACACACACATGTATACACACAGGCCCAGGCACACAGATACACATAGACACACACACACACACACACACACACACACACACACACACACCACAGGCATTCCACACACACACATACACAAACACACACACACACACACACACACACACACACACACACACACACCCCACAGGCATTCCACACACACACATACACAAACACACACACACACACACACACACACACACACACACACGCAGCACACACACGTACACACCATAGGTATTTCATATCCTAAGATGCCTCTACTCCCAAGCTGCCACCCACTCCTCTTGGTCCACCTGA
>CM052706.1:19117427-19221540 GCA_028551405.1 Uromys caudimaculatus | reverse complement strand
TTTCATATCCTAAGATGCCTCTACTCCCAAGCTGCCACCCACTCCTCTTGGTCCACCTGACTGCTCCTCTCTATACTCTCTGCCTGTCCTCCTATCCCCAACCCTCCTTTAAGGGCACCCTTTGTTGACAGGCTGTGCCAACAAAATGTGTCCTGGTGGACTCTTGTCCTCCCTCCAGCTGCATCTCAGAGAAACTAAGAATAGGCTTAACTCAGGAGAAGTGAAGTTCCTGTAAGACCCACATCTCCCCCCATTAAGCACTTGGCATTGCAACCTTAAAGGCAGAAATAATCATAGATTTTACGTATAGCATCTAAACACAGGTCACCAACTTCCCTTCAATCTTCCCATCCAAATTGTCATTAATCTTTCTACAGAAATACTAGTCTGCCTGAGACAAAATATCAGAACCATGACATCTCACCTCTGGAATGAATTAAATTAAACTGGGGTTCCCTGAGAGGTCACTTAAGAATAGCTTTACTGTCTCCTGATTATCAAAGATGCTTGGCCAGAGTACATATTCATCGCTGGCATTTTGGAGATGGCTCAAAACAGCCTTTAGCCACTTAGTAAAAGGTTCTCAGGCTTAGTATTTTATTGTCAGGACATTTTGAATTTTAGATCAGTTTTTAGTATAAGCATGACCCCAGAATGGAATAACTTTAATGGTCTGCTGTACCTAACACATGGTTTATCTGAAATTCAAATTGACCTGGCATCCAGTGTCTTATACTACATCCAATGCTGGCTCCTACATCCAATGTCTGTGCTATCAGGCACCAGAGGCTCAGCAAGGGAATCTGTTGCCATAGCAACCACTAAGCTTGTCAACGGTTTTCACTGAGGACAGAGCCAGTCTCTTCCCAGCAGTCACACCCTCTCCAGGGTTCTAGAAAGTAAGCTTGGCTAATACCCTGGATGCCTAGCCCTGAGGTCACTCTGGTGTCTTTATGTAGCAACTGCAAGCCTGGTAGCGCCATGAATTCATACTTCCAAGGTTCCTTCTGTTTTTCTTTCTCTTCTTCCTGTGAACATGTTTTCCAGAAGGAAGAAGGCAAACTCCATAAAGAGAATGATGTAATCAACCACCCAGTAACATTGTGTCTGAGCAAGGGCGACCCCTGTGAACATAGCTGGTATAGCTTCCACGTAAGGCCAGAGGTGGGCTTTGGCTCAGCACCATTCAGGATAACGCTTATCTGTGAGTTAAATTACAAAGATTACTTCCTACTTTGTCTTCGGTAATGCTTCTAATCCCACTAATGGCATCAATGAAGATAGATAGCCAGATCAGTACCTACTGACAGTGAGTGGTATTTGAGAATTTAGGTTGATGTTGCTCACCCATCCTGTAAAACATGACATTTTGGGCTGACTTGTTTACTCATGTACTTGTGAAAGGCTTTGGCACATATGTTGCTTCCAAATTCCACAACCGTAGCAAGCTCTGCTTTGCTTCCCTACACACACAGTATTTTGGAGACATGCTGACAGCTGGGTTAGACCTGTGAGGGGCTCGGGGACCGATTGGCATAGAGCATTGCTGAGAGCTGTCCTTTCCACAGCTTTGAGAACCTCGCCAGCAGACAGGTTAATGCAGAAACCTGCTGGGAGCTTTCTATTTCTTCTTGTCGAGGTTTTCCTTGAGCTAGGTCCACAGTTGAGAGATCCTGTGGGAGATGGAATAGTTTTAGTGTCTTTAACTTGGATTGGCAAAGGGTCCAGATGGGAAGGCAGTGGACAGACACTACCTTGGGGGATTTGGAGAGTGAACACCACGTTCACTGTCTTCAGTGTCTCTGGGGCGTTTGGGAATCTTATCAAACATAGGCAACTTGGGCTGCAACTTTGGATCACACGGTCCAACTCCCATCCCTGCTAGCTGGACTTGAGCAACAGTAGTCATTAGCCACAGCTATATATGGGAAATCTTCCATGCTTAGAGGCCATGGAAGTAATATTTCTCAAAGAAAGCTACTTGTTCCATTGTACCACTTGATGTAAGTTTAGGTCTATAGACGTTGGTGTTTCTGTAGAGGATGATGAGTTGAGGCAAACTAGAAAGGTGTGGCCCCACCCCAGTGTACCCATGCCTTACACCATGACATACTGTAGAGCATCACTGCAGACCATGCTGCTCTGCCATATCTCTTAGATGTTCTAAGGAAGTTGGCTGCATCTCCTAGTCTGTGGAATGTGGGGGCAATCTGGCTGCCATATCTGTCACCCCATTGAGTAACAGAGTGGGTTTGACTGACCTGAGTGGCTAGGTGGGTGTTGCTTTCCTCCCTCACCGTTCCACGTGTGTCCATCCTGAAGCTATGTTATGTGCTTGGTTGAAGAAGAGGACCTTCTCTGAAGAGAGGAAGATTGGTCTCTGGTCAAGGGTATACAAGTAGCATTCCCCTGCTAGAACTTCCAAACAAGCTCTCTGTCTCTCAAGAGGGAGAGAAAGAGAGAGAGAGAGAGAGAGAGAGAGAGAGAGAGAGAGAGAGAGAGAGAGAGAGATCATGTTGGGCTTGCATGGTACTGCTTTGGTCTAACACAGAAAACCTCTGGAACAAGAGCTCTGAGTGGCTCTTCCCCACCCTTGCCCCTAGGCAAGGACCTTGATTCATTTATACTGGCAGCCAAACTAACCCTGGAAAAACAAATGCATCCCTTTTTATGGACTCCTTCAGTCCTTCATACATCTGACGCCTGGGGAATAAGGAGTGCCACTTTTTGACTGAGGAATTCATAGTGACAGGTGGGGCGGCACACAGGCATCCCTGCAGCTTCCTGAGCCTAAGTGCAGAGAGAAGCTTCTCACTGGGGGCCCATCAGAGGCATCAGTGGGGAAGCTTGGTTCCATTCCAGATAGTCCTGAGGCCCATAGGGGAGGAATTTTAATTTATGTATTGCTGAGTGACACTGTCTACTGACTCCAAGTGACCCATTCTTTGTTCCCTGGCAGCCAGGCTTCAGGATAGAAGAGAATCTGTTTTATGTCCATTTTGGTCCCTTATGAAAGGGAAGGGTGAAAAGAAGCAGAAAAAAATCCCACTGAAATGAGAGCAGCCAGGATCACCTTGGATCTGCTGGAATGGTCAGACTGCCCAGGAATGAGCGTGCTCATTTATTTGCCCTGAAATTATTTATTGACCACCTTCAGCCAGCCAGGTGATGATGACTCTGCTGCCCTAGGCATTAAAGTGTGGCTGTTTTGAATAATTAATCAGATCTGGACCTTTGGAAGAAAGCAAAGACTATTTTATTATACTATTGACCAAAGAAAATAGCAAATACTTTTAGGCTTCCTCCAGGGAAACCTAATCCCTGCCCCCGCACTTCATAAAAATGTGAGTCCCTGTGCCTTCCTTCAACCCTTTGGGAATCAGCCGCCTTCTTCCTGTGCAGATAGGATCAGCCCCAGGCTGTGGAAAACAGGGCAGGCATTTGACAAAGCTCTTGAGGTAAAGCCATGCACAGCCAACAGCAAAGAGAAAGGAGCCGGGTGGGTCTGAGGTGTGCCCCTGGGGAGCTCTGCTGACCTCTGTTCTGAGGCTAGCCCTGGGTTACTACATCAGCAAATGCCTTTATCCATTTCCTCTCTGGGGCTGGCATCTTTCAGGGTGGATGGTCTTTCTAGGCCTCAGCACAGTATTTGGGAACGGGGCAGAGGGGACTCAGGAGTGCTAGAGGAAAGTGATAGCCCAAGCTGAGTGCAATGTCCAACACTGAGGGCCTCTGGAAGTGTGGCTTTGTGTCTTCTTTAAAAACACAAGGATGAGGCCTAGAAAACTGCAACATGAGGAGCCAGGGAGATGGCTCAGTGGGTAAGGGCATCTGCTGCCAACTGACTACTTACATACGATCCCTGGGACCTACTTGGTGAAAGGGAGAAGCAACAAGTTGTACACACACACACACACACACACACACACACACACACACACACGCACAGACACACTCAGGCATACACAGACACATGCACAGGCATACACACACAAACACAGACACACACATACACACAAGCACACACAGACACACACACAGTCACACATACAAACATAGACACACATGCACACACACACACACACACACACACATACACACACACACACTTTTTCTTTTTAAAATGCAGCATGTGAGGACTCTTACTCTGGGTTGGCACAGTCACCATCACTCATGTATGCCTTGCACGTGACTCATGCCTGTTCTCTACTCTCGAGTCACAGCAAGGGTGAGCAAGAGTCTATTGGGAAATGAGGCATGTGTGAATCTAGTCACTGAAACAAATCACTAACAAGGGACTCACCTTTGTCAGTTAAGCTAACACAGAAAATGAACTGTCCCTCCAACCTAGGCAGCTACTAGTCCTCTTGTGCAGGACCCTGCAGTATTCATTGACATTACTCAAAATAGCATGCTTTCCTCTAAAATCGGGGTGCTCCAATGTGCTTGCTGAGCCTGCAGCAACCACAGCAACATCTGCTAACTTGTTAGAGATGCGTGGGCTCCACCTCAGACTCCTGAGTTAGAGGCTCCAGGCAGAGTCCAGAGACCTATGGTTGAATAATCTCTAGGAGCTTGTGGTACACACCCAAACATGGAAGCCACTGCTCTCTATGTACTGCCTCACTTTGTGGGTTCCACAGCCACCTGTGGCCACGCCACGCAAGCACTACTGAAGAGTAGACCTCAGTTGCAGCCAGAGGCTGACAGTATGATGCTCCTGGGGCCCAGCTGCTGCTCTCTAGACTTTTTCCTCATAATTTTCATTGCAGAACTATGGTGTGTAGAAGGCAGTGGGGGAGAGATGACCATAGCCTGGGTGTACTAGAGACCTAACAGGCCATCTTCTCTAGGACTCATGACTCTTCTTCTCAAGAACAGGGGCAAGGAGATCTCAGAAAGCTATACCAAGGTCAGAGAAGAAAGGAGCTGGGTTCTCATCATAAGTCAAAGTTAGGCCTGCTAAGGGAGAAAGACCTCATGTTATCTACAAGGTATTGCCTTTGGAACAGGCTGCATCTAATTGATTTTAGGTCATCAGACACCTAAAAAGACAGAAGGGTTTGGGCTAGGGTGGGGTGGACAGGTATCTACTCTCTCAGTGTGACTCCTCCTGCCTTGTAGTGATGTTTCTTTATAAAGACTAAGATTCACAGAGAAGTGCATGGATGTTCACATGGAGTAGCGAAGTGTGGACTTGCAGTTATCTGAGGCAGGACTTCCAGGGACTACTGAGTTTGAAGAAGCCAGAAAAGGGGTGTTATTAGAGGTAACAGGAGTCCAAAGGTGTGTGTGGGGTGGGGGGTCAGAATGGACCACCTCCTCTGCATCTGAAATTCTCTTGAGGGATGTCAGTCTGGGAATGTCACTTGTACACTTGCTGCTTGTTTAGTTCCAGCATCATCACTGGCCCAGAAGCCCCCATCTGCCGGGGTTACCTCCAAGACCCCTTCTAGACTGATCCCTGAAGTGGCGAACAGTATCTGGCTCTACAGGTACACTATACATAAACATAGAGAGCCACGATGAAGTTTAACTCCTAAGTCAGGCACAGGCGTCTAACCACGGTGACAGTAAAATGGAGCCGTTACAACAGGTTGTGATAAAAGTCCCACGAGTAGTCCAGGTCAAGAGATCCCTGGTCAGTTCATTACTATTCCTATTCTGTGACAAAATGCCCGACAAAAGCAGCTTAACGTTATATGAGTGTTGTCTCTCCCTCCCTTCTTGTGAGGTTGTAGAGTGGTACATCTTCCTAAAGGGATGGAGTAAAGGAAGAGACACAGGCACTGTGCAAAGTCTGAGGCACTATGAATCTTCTGAGGACACATCAGAAGGGGACTCACTGGGCCAGGATGGTACTGCTCAAAAGCAAGAAAGTTTTTGGGTTTTGGTTGTTTGTTTGTTTGTTTGGTTGGTTCACTCATATTTCACATTTACGGTGTCTGGTGATAGGGAAGCTACCACGTCAGGAGCACGAGGCGGCTGGTCACATTGCATCCACAGCCAGGAAACAGCAGCGAATGCCGATGTTCAGCTTGCTTTGTCTGTGTATGCAGTCCAGGATGCCAGCCCCGAGACTGGTACCTTCCTAGGTACCATCTCAATGAATCCATCCAATCAATATAATTTCTCACAGTATTCCACCCAGAAGCTGAGTTAGTCTAGATAATTCCTTCCAGATGTGCCTGGAGCTTTAGTCAAGTCAGCCATCAATATTAACCATCACAGGGTGTAAGGTCTGGCAGTTGTCTGCAAGTCATTTAGCAGCAGGTGGGAGCTGAGCTCATGGGATATGAAATGAGAAAGGATCTGAGATTTATCAGACATGTTTCATGTACAGTTAATATGACAATATGTTGTGTTGTTATAAAGTTTATGAAACATAGAAATAGACCATTATGACATTATAACCCTTTTCAGGCCAAAAATAGAAAGTATGATATATTCTGCACACCGCCTATGAGATGGTCCCATGTCTCCAGCAGGGTACATGCATTTCCCTTTGTCTGGTCTGAGCTGCAAGGATGGGCTGGTATTTCAGAGTTCCTCCTGTGCAAACAAGAATCAAGTTATGTACATAACTGGTGCTCAGCAAATATCTGTGCAAGGAACAAATAAACATGTCACCCAGGAATGTTCTAGAAGAGAGGTAATGTCAGTGTGGCCAGTGGCTTGGACTTTGGAATAGGACAGATTGCAGCTTGAGTTCCAACCCTGCTTCCAATTGGCCCAGTGAGGCAGATCCCATTGTCAGCCTCTTCCAGCCTCAGTGTTCTCTCCTGAGAAAGGACACGAGGTCCATGGCTTCTTGACAGCTTGTTTTTAAGGTAATACACAACAGAGTAGCTGTGGGGGCAGGATTAGGAAACATGCCCCGTGCTCAGTGGGAGCTAGCAGGAGCAGCAGCACACAGGGCTCTTTAGCTCATGCTGTAAGAGGTGGGCTCCCCTAGGATGGCAGAGGATAAATGTGAGTTTTGACAGTCACAGGAGCTGGGACATTAGCTTGGAGACTACCTGTGTAACTTTCCATAGTGTAAGGAAGCAACAGAGAGGAGTGGTAACTCCTCTGAAACCACAAAGGGGAGAGAAAGGCAGGACAGGACCTAGAGTGTCCTCCTTGACCCCACCTGCGTGGGAGATTCCATTCCAAAACTGTATATAGAAACTGCTGCATGTTCAGGGAATTGCTTCCTCCTCCTCCTCCTCTTCCTCTTCCTCCTCCTCTTCTTCCTCTTCCTCCTCCTCCCCATCTCCTCCTCTTCTCCTTCCTCCTCCTCTTCCCATTCTCTTTAACAAAGCCTCTTATGTTTGTTTCATTATAAAACAATACTTCTAAAATTCAAAAGATATAGACAAATGAAATTATACAAGAGCACATGTGCACTGAATGCAATTATTATCTTTAAAAATGCTTCACCGTATCTCCTTCTGGTCTTATATCACCTGTAAGAGTGCGTGTGTGGTTGGTAGGTGTGCATCTGTATTCATGTGCACGCGGATGTGTGAAGGCCAGGGGTCAGTGCTGGGTGTCTCACTCTCCACCTTAGTTTTTGAGATAGGTTCTCTTGCTGAAACTGGAGCTCACTAATTCAGCTAGGCTGGTGGGCTGGCGAGCCCCAGAGCTGACTGTCCCTTTCTCGCCAGTGCTGGGATTACAGACACACACACTGCTGTGTCCCCCTGAAACAGCATTTTGAAATCACAAATGACACATATTATAGATGGAAAATATAATTTTTTAACGAGAAAGGTGTTTTTTTTAAAAGATGTATTTATTTTATGTATATGAGTACACTGTAGCTGTCTTCAGACACCCCAGAAGAGGGCATCAGATCTCATTACGGATGGTTGTGAGCCACCATGTAGTTGCTGGGAATTGAACTCAGGACCTTTGGAAGAGCAGTCAGTGCTCTTAACCACTGAGCCATCTCTCCAGCCACTGGAAAATATAATTTTAAAAATTTAAATCACATTTATTCATTTTTATTAAGTGTGTGCATGTGTGTGTATATGTTGGTGTGCATGTGCGTGAGTATATGTTGGTGTGCATGTGTGTGTGTATATGTTGGTGTGCATGTGCGTGAGTATATGTTGGTGTGCATGTGTGTGTATATATGTTGGTGTGCATGTGTGTGTGTATATGTTGGTGTGCATGTGCGTGAGTATATGTTGGTGTGCATGTGCGTGCGTATATGTTGGTGTGTATGTGTGTGTGTATATATGTTGGTGTGCATGTGTGTGTGTGTATGTTGGTGTGCATGTGCGTGAGTGTATGTTGGTGTGCATGTGCGTGCGTATATGTTGGTGTGTATGTGCGTGCGTATATGTTGGTGTGCATGTGCGTGCGTATATGTTGGTGTGCATGTGTGTGCGTATATGTTGGTGTGCATGTGTGTGCGTATATGTTGGTGTGTATGTGTGTGTGTATATGTTGGTGTGCATGTGTGTGTGCGTATATGTTGGTGTGCATGTGTGTGTGTATATGTTGGTGTGCATGTGTGTGTATATGTTGGTGTGCATGTGTGTGTGTATATGTTGGTGTGCATGTGTGTGTGTGTATATGTTGGTGTGCATGTGTGTGTGTATATGTTGGTGTGCATGTGTGTGTGTATATGTTGGTGTGCATGTGTGTGTGTATATGTTGGTGTGCATGTGTGTGTGTGTATATGTTGGTGTGCATGTGTGTAGTTACGAGGACAACTGGGGGAAGTTGTTCTCTCCTTCTATCACATGGTTCCCGGGAATTAAACACGGGTCCTCAAGCTTAGGGGCTAACACCTTTACACAGTGAACCGTCTTGCCCACCCAAATTGGCCCTTTTATTTGATGTCATGATATAGATGTTTTCTTTGTTATTATAGGTTTTTTGTGATAACTTTTAGTCCCACAGATAGCCCAGGGAGCTGTGTCTCTGAACACTTCGGATCCCCTCTTCACCAGGGGCTGAGAAGTCTTGCCTTTGCCCTTCAACTGCTCAGCCGTGAGTGCTCGAGCCCAGCAGAGTCTAGTGGCTCTATAGTGTGTGAGACCAGAGAGACAATGGCTGTACTCAGAAGACCTGAGAGCCAGGTCACACTGACCTCTACATGGACTAGCCAGCCCTGGGCCTCTAGTCTTCCTTAAAATAAGATGAACAGCCTGCCTCACAGAGTAACTACCAGGCAAGTGAGCTACCAGCTCAGCCCAAATCTTGGTTTATTGGATTCACCAGAACCTTCAGAAGCCAGCAACAGGAAATGCAGCGCAACGAAACTTAAACCATAAAGAGAATTTATTAGCTCACAGAATTGCAAAGTCCAGATGCAGTGACCCAAGAGTGACACAGAACCTGAAGGGTATGACCACAGGCCGCAGTCATTGTGGTCCCACCTGTCTACCTTTCTCATCACCCCTTCCTAGGGAACTTTCCAGTACTCCCCAGACCTTCACGCCGAGGACAGTACTCCTACGCCTGGCATCCCCAAGAGAGACATATTGGCCTGCCTGCTCCAGCAGAGGCCTGGGCACCAGGCCTGGCCTACGACCTCCTGTCTCAATGGGCATCCACTCACTCACTTCTTAACCTGTGAGTGGTTGAGGGTGGTGGTTCCCAGAAGGGTCAGGAGGTGCTTTCATCAAAAGAAAGGCAGACTTGGGAGGGGTGGGGAGGGGCAAAGGGCAGCCATGTACTTCATTGAGTACCAATTCCACTGTGGCTAGAAGGAAGTTCTCAGAGCAGGAAACTCAGCATCCCCTGTGGGTTTGATAGTCACAATCCTTTGTAATATGCTCAGAATTCTCCCTGGCCACTCTCTTCCTCTGCCAGCTCTATGCTAATACAGTAAGCATTTTCTCTCAAATGACCAATGCAAAGAACCACACCCTCAGTCCCTGTGACCATGAACTGGGAGGAGGCTGGCCTTCAGTGACCTCATCAGGTGATTCATCCCTTCACAGATATGGTCCAAGGTGTATTACATACAGTCCTAGGCCCAGTTGAAGAGTCCTGGAACAGGAAGAGGTTGGAACTCTGAGATGGGGCTGGAAACCCCTGTCCAGTCCTAACACCCAGGGCCCTATCTGTGTTCGGCAGGGAACAAAGATGTGCAGGAAGTATGTCTCCCATCAGCCTTTGTGCTTGAGAGGCTAGGAGAGGTGGGTGCTCATTGGAGCTATCCAGCTGGGTGTTCTGCAGTGGCATCCTGCTTTCTGCTCTTGTGTTTGCACTTGGTCCCTGCGCCAAAGTCTCACAAGCCACCTGGTAGGAAGTCAATCTAAGCAAGGCCGTGAGGATGTATCACTGGCAAGGCAGGGCACCGATCCCTTCAGAGGTGAGACTCATGGCTCGACACTAAGGGGCTAGGACCATGGCAAAGGTGCTAAAGGAGGGGAAGATGGGACAAGGAGCCCAAGGCCCTTCCAGGAATGGAGGACACCACAGATAAAGGAAGAAGAGACTGTGGAGGCTGAGGAAAGACTGAGGAACAAAGGTCTGAGGAGAGAGGAGCCCACCTAGATCCAGAGTCAGGGTAGAGGGTACAGGCAGGACATCTGCTGCAGAGAGGTCAGGTGCTGATGTAGGTGTTTGTGGGAAACCCAGGAAGTAGGCAAGGATCCTCAGACCTCCTCATGAGGACTTCTAGCGTTGACTCTGTGGTGGATAAAATACAAAGACACAAGGACAGGAGGGGAAGGCAGGCGTTCTGAGAGAACTGAGGAAGCCTGATGTCACGGAGTGCTCTCTCCTCTCTGCGTGTGTCTTTTTGGGTGTCTGTCTCTGCCTCTCTGCCTCTCTGCCTGTCTGCCTGCCTGTGTACATACTGCAGGTAAGACTCACCCTAGGATCCCTGGGGAAGAATGGAATTTGAGGCTGGTGCAGAGACTCTCAAGCTCTCCACATGAACTTGGAGGGAGATTATGCCAGCTGTGGAGAGCACCTGAGCTTGGAACTATAGCCATCATGGGTCTGGAAGAAGGCTATGCCCGCTGTGGAGAGGACTTGGGCCCAGGCAAAAATCAACAAACAAAACAAGATGGCTACATTCAAGGAAGGAGCAAGAGGACAGCACTTGCTGAACCTAGAAGAAAGCCACACTCCAACAATAGTGACCTGTGAGTCCAGCCACAGAAGGAAGTTAAGTGACTTGCCTGAGGACACACAGGATGGAGCCAAGAAGGTAGCTCCCCTTTGGATCCCAAAGCCCAGCACTTTGGGTGTTCAGGTGAGTGATCCGACCATGTGAGGTCCAGGGGGGCAGAGCCCTTCTTCAAAACTGGACCGAAGCAGCTTCACCTATGGCACTCTTGGCCAGCTTCAAGATAAATGTGTGACCTTGAGCTGCAGAGCTATGGAATGTTGGGGACAAGGAAGACCTGAGGACTCCCTGGGAGGTCTTCCACAGGTGGCTTAGTCAGGTCACACCCCACCCCACCCTACCCTGGAATGCTGGCCTTGCACTGTGGAGGCCAGAAAGATGTCACCGCTAGGAAGAAGGGACGTACGGGATGGAAATGCAACAGGGGAGGTGACCTTCAGTAGAGAAAAAGATCCCCAGGTGAGTTCACACCCACTGAACGTAGCAAGTCACTGCTGGTCTTCAGTCTTAAGGCAAAGGGCTTGGGGGAAAAATCACTACTTATCAAAAAGCACATTAAAGAAAATTCCATCATTCAAGCCCAGCAGATGGTTGAATAACTCCTATTTGCTGGCACAGCTATTCATAAGATCGGGAAGAAAAGCCTGTCATGTCTAACAATGCATACAGTAAAGATGATCAATACACCGCAAGCTGTTGTTGCTAGCTTTAGGTAACAATTGTATTGGGAAAGAATTAGGAAAAGTAGAGAATTCAGCAAACTGTGGAATGATGAGAATTCAATGAAAATACAACCTTCGCAGCAGAGTTAAAACACAGCAAACAGCTATCAGATACAGATCAGTCAGCACGTTAGAAACAAGCGCCATGGCTCTCTATCCACTCGGCAGCTTCAGGAGAGCAAGACCCATGGGTCTTCAGGTCACCCTGTGGAGGACTGAGAGAGCACTAAGACTTGCTGAATGTGTGCCTGCAGAGTGGATCCCTCTACTCACAGGAGTGACAGTGAGCCCGCCTTAGCATGGGCTGGGACTGTGACCTCATCAAGAATGGGTGGCACTGGGCAGTGGTGGTGCACGCCTTTAATCCCAGCACTTGGGAGGCAGAGGCAGGTGGATTTCTGAGTTCGAGGCCAGACTGGTCTACAGAGTGAGTTACAGGACAGCCAGGGCTATACAGAGAAACCCTGTCTCGAAAAACCAAAAAAAAAAAAAAAAAAAAAAGAATGGGTGGCATGTAGATAGGGCAGGCTGGACCCCCTTCTTCGAGGAAGAAGCTGCCAAGGGAGTGAACTTGGGAGATGTGTGGGAGAGGCCTGTGGGAGTTTCTCCTTTCTTTACCAAATGACCTGCACTGGTTAAGACCAGGAGCTAGCACAACAGAGCCAGATCCTGGAAAAGTCATCATGAATGACTACTGAAACTATCCTGGGTGTGCGTGCCAGGGCCTGGCACATCCCAGAGAAAATGGAGAGCATTGGGAGGTATGAAACTCTGGTGCTGTAATACACCCCCACTTGCACATTGCATTTTCTTGGGGGAGGGGAGGTTGGAGTGTGTCTGAGAGCTGAGAGGAAGAAAAAGGCTGAGAGGGAGAGACAATGGCAGGTAGGAAGCCTCTGAGGGCACCCATGCTGGAAGACAAGGATTGCTGGACAAGGAAGAGCAAAACAGTGGTCTTGTACTGGACCAACAGGGCCCACCAGCAGCCACAGCTTTTCTTGGGCTTTTGTTTAAGGAGAACTTACCAGGCTGGTTGTTAGTGGAAACTGGGTTTGTATTTTTCAGGAGAAAGGAAGGCTTTCTAAGGGGCAGAGATGGATGATGCATCCCTTCATGGGCTCTGGACTTGATTAGCCTACGGCTGTGGCTCTCAGACTGTGTACAACAGCCCCCATGTGCTTAGACTCTGTATCTGGCTTCCATGTTTCTATCTGGGCTCTGTCACTTAAGAGCTCTGTGGCTGACCAAGTTATTGTACCTCTCTGTGCTTTAGTTTTTCTTAAAACTTTGTTGTTCATTATGTGTATGTGTGTATGTGCATGTGAGTGCAATTGCTCATGGTGGCCAGAAGAGGGTGCCAGATCCCCCCATGCTGTAGTTACAGGCAATTGTGAGTCATCTGACATGGGTGCTAGAAACTGAACTCCAGTCTTCTACCAAAGCTGTACTCATGCTTAATCCCTGAACCATCTCTCTAGTCCTCTTACCCCAGTTTCTGCAAATGTAAACCAGGTCTAATAAAAGCATTATCTTCCATTGGATTGTTTAGCGTATTAGATGAATTTGCCCTTGTTGGAAGTATGTGTTAAATAAAGATCTAAAATTGTGTAGGATATCTCCTCATGAGTGGCTGGCCAGGAAGAACCCAAGGATCCTCAAAACAATCCAGGCTACTGCCATTGCTCTTGATTGCCCACTAGAACTCGTTGATAAAGACCATATTGCTGAAGGGATCATATACTTTAGCTGTAGGACATAGAGAAATAAATCTGAACTTGAACTAGGAGTGTCTTACTGCCAGCTGGTTCCCAGAGTGCTAAAAGGTTCTAAGTACTGGGGGAGAAACATCATCAATGTTCTTGCTGTGAACCCTGAGAGTTACACCATCAACCAGTAGTGGTGTGACTATGGTGGGGTAACCAACTACTTCCTTATTGGCTTGTAGACCTGCTTCACAGGAGGAATCCAAACCAGGTAACTGTAAACCTAGTCAAAACCCCATAGCTGGGGAGTCATAGGCCCTAGAGGGGGACCTGCTACTGTTGTTCTGCTAGACGGATATTGTGTCAAACTGCCCTCGAAATATCTGTTTCTACTGTACATCCGTACTGTTCTCAGCCTTGGTCAGAGAAGTGTTTGCAGTGAGTGTAGAGACTCAAATGGTCAAAGTGCTGAGAAGTGAACATTGAGTACTAAGCACTAAATAGAACAGCCCGAGGGCGAGAAGGAGTAGCATAAAATGCTGTTTTCTGGACAGGACATGGCTTTTGCATAATGAACTCACAGCCGTAGCGACCTGCACAAGACTGGATCCATTAACATTCCGTCATGGACAAGGGAGGGGCTCACAAGGCCCCACCCCTCCCTGAGGAACCTTAAGCAATTAATGATTGCTGAGGCAGAGAGAGTCATATACCTCAGTGGTCTAGCCACTGGTAGGTTGTTCTTGCTCAAGTAAATAACTCTCCACCCATGCTCGTGCAGGCAGTCCTAATTAAATGCAGTGGGTCACATAAAACAAAACAAAACAAAATAGCAACACCAGAGAGAAAGATATGAAAGTGGGAGGGGGGAGCTGGGAACAAGAAGGGGTTTAGTGAGAGGGGAGGGAAAAGAAGATAATGGGGAGTGGGGAGATGTGACCAAAGTAAGTGTGTGTTTGTGTGTATGTGTGTGTGTGTGTGTGTATGTGTGTATCAAAGGACAAATAGAAAGTGGCTAAGATGGTAGAATATATACAAGAAAGACTTGTACCTTTAGCCATCACACGATTTGACCCAGTTGTGACCTGTAACTAAAAAATATCAGGAACACTGTGCATTTACACTTTCTCCTTTCTGGGTTCTCCTGGACCCATAGAATCTGGCCTTCAACCATATCATCTACTGGAAACACCCTTGCTTGGGTCCTCAGTGCAGGACCTGGCCAGCTCAGTAGCTGCCCCTCATGAAGACCATATACCTTGTTCACAGCATGGACAGCCTTCAGTCTTCCTCTTAGAACATGACCTCTGGTCTCTACCCACTCCTCTCTCCCCTGGCTTACCTCCCTCCACTCTGGTTCTATCTCTTGGGCAGATGTTTCTGCAGTTTTTTTTGGATGCCCTTCTCCTCACACTCTCACTGGGAGATTTCATCCTTCCTGGAGGGTTAGCATCACCTCCACCCACCCTTTCCTTGACTACTGTGTCTATCCTGGGCATTGAGTCAGCATAGCCACCTACCAGCTGCCCACTCTAAAGAGAATTTATTTTAATTTAAAAAAATCACAATATCACTTTCCCCTCCAACTCTTCCTCTGCTCCCTCTAAACTCATGGCCTCTTTTCCTTTGTTGTTACACACACACACACACACACACACACACACACACACACACACACACACACACACTATGTAAATATGTAAATGTAAACCCAACCTGCTCAGTCCATTGGGTGTTACCTATATGTATATGATTTCAGAGCTGACCACTTGGCATTGGTTAACCAAGTATAAGGCTCCTCCTTGGGGAAGACTATTTCTCCCACTCTCCGCATTCCTTAGTTGTCTATAAATCTTTGCCTATGGGCGGGGCCCTGTGAAATTTCCTCTCTCTGTGTTAGCATGCCTGCTGCTGCCATCCTTATGTAGGTCTTGTTTAGACACCCATATTGTTGGGTATCAAGAGTGAAGCTCCCCTTTTGTTTCTAGGAGACAGTCTCACAGCAGATTTCCTGGTTCTCTGGCTCTCAGAATCAAGTGCTCCGCCATATCTTCCAGAATGTTCCGTGAGTCTTCAGTGCAAGAGTTGCATTGTAGGTGTATCACCTGGGGCTTAACACCCATGATCACTTGTTCTCTGTACTTTGACCAGTGGTAGTTTTCTGAGGTGTCCATCTGTTGCACAGATAAGTTTATTTGCTGAGAGACGAGAGCTACGATCATCTGTGGATATTTAGAATCTAGCTGCCCATATTTACCTGTATGTAGTTCAAACTGGGTGAACTCAAAGTGAATCCTTAGGACACCACTGGCTTTCCCTGTGGTTACTGGTCCTTCTGGGTCCCCTCTGCTGGGGATGAATGGCAAAAGCTGTGTGTACAAGCTAAGTGGTTGGACTCCTCACTGACATGCGTACCACTAGCACGTGAGTGCTGTCTCCCTGCAGTATTTCCTGAATTTTTTTTCTCCCTACCTCTTGCAAGCTTGCATCTCTGCATCCAGAACTTTTTCTGTATCTTGTCCCCTTCCTCTCTCATCTGGCTGCCACAGAAGCTCATAGGAAATGCAGATCAGCTCAGAGCCTCTGCTACTCAGAAGTCTTGAATGACTGTCGCTACGCTCTAGGAATAAGGCCTCCATTCTTAGCATGCCACTTGGTTTTCCAGTCTCTCCTCAGCCTCACGTGTTCCTGCTGTCCCCAGTTTTGTACTCCAGCCAGAATGACACCGGGGAGCATATGTACCCTCCTTTCCTCTATCCTTCTTCTCCATCCTTATTCTTAGGGTGTCACTTGACAGTTACCTCTTCAGATAGCCCTCCCCCTGCTGTCCTGTGTGCATTGGGGCCCCTCTCCTGCATGTTCGTGGCTCCCCTGTGCAATCGGTCTGTAACATGGCCAAAGCCTTCTCTCTAATCTCCCCACAGAGACAGAATGGCATAGCGGCCAGGGCCTGCCACTGTGCACTGGGGCTGGGCTCTTGTGTTTTTAACACTAGAAAATATTTCTTGAAACCAAGGGATGGAAAGTCCAGAAGAGAGGTCCTGGTGATGCTCTTTTGAGGACATGGATCGCTCCACGTGGGGACACTCAGTGTTGATATAACATCCTTTCTCTTCTTTTCCCTAACAGAGCTTCAGTTTTACCCCAGAGGGCAGCATTTGTGTAAAGCTATTTCTTAGTGTTCTTTGTGTGTGTGTGTGTGTGTGTGTGTGTGGGGGGGTTACTTTGTGGTCCAGCCAACAAGATTTAAGGCAAAGTCTGTATGTGAAAAGTTGCTTCTCTGCTGTGAGCCTGGCCCTTTCCTGTTTCCTGTCTTCCACTTCTTTCCTGAAATAAAGAGAGGAGGCTGGAGGAGGAGCAGCCATCTTGTGACCATGAGCTAGCCCTAGTCATGGGAGCCACACAAGGAACCTTGAGGGTGTCAGGTCATGACCCTCTGACTATCTACCAGCCAACCTCTTACAACAGATTGTTGGGCCCAAAGGGAACGCATTCCCCCAAATCCTGGTGGCTGGACAAAAGCTGGCCATTCATTCCCATTGTAACCCTGCAGTTTCAGCTACGCTCCCTCTTTTTTGACTCACCTTCCCCTTCCCTTCCCCCTCCCCTTCCCTCCCTCTCCCCCTCTCTAGGTTTCTCTGTCTCTTTGCTCTGCCTCTGCTTCTCTCCTGGCCAGGTCTGGGCTGCTGGCAGTATTCAGTCTACTACTTTCTCTCTTTGCTCTAGACCCTTCCAGATGCTTCTGTCTGTTCTCTCCCTCACATCTACAACAAAAACCTTCCCCTTAACCACACCGTGGAGTATTCACGTCATCGTTTATACACAAACAAGTCTCACTGAAGTCACTGCAGTCAGATTCCACTGCATTTAGCAGAACTCTCCTGATAGCATTTCTGAATAAACATTTTCTTTGGAGGTGACACACTGACCGAGATATCAGGCAGAGGGCAAAGTTAAAGGAGCAGTACAGCATACACACGAGAGGTGGATTCTCCCTGGGAGTCTACTAGAAGAGCCACATGGGAAGGCCACCTGTGGAGGAAGAAATTCTAATCACTGAAGCCACAAGGCAAAATGAGATTGCTGTACTAGATAGCTTTAAAAGTGCCTGAGACTAGAGAGATAGCTGTCAGTAGTGGGCCTGCCTTGTAAGCAGGAGGACCAGAGTTCAATCCCATGTAATCAAAGAGAACCGTTTTGGTGGTGTGCACTTATAATCACAGGTCTGGGGAGGCAGAAACAGGTGAATCCTTGGGCCAGTGGAGTCTCCATTTCAAAAACACGATGGAAGACATCTGAGAAACACTTGGGGCTGTCCATTGGCTTCCACCCCTCCTTCTATACAGGAGTGCTTCATGGCTGGGTTTTGGCATCAGGCAACACCGAGTTCTGGGTGTAGTTCTATTACTTCCTTGCTGTGTAGTTTTAGGCCCTCTAATTGATCCCAGTGGCATCCTTGCCTGTAAAGTCCAGCTCATCAAAGCACCTCTCTCTCACTTAGATCCAGCACTGGTGGTACAAGAAATCTTCAGGGCAACAGGCACAACCTACCATGGATGGGGCCTCCTGTGCCCAGTGTACACTGTCACCTCTAACTACCTATGTCCCACGGTGGTCAAGCTTGCTGTGGGTCTGGATGTATGTACTTCTCTCTGCGGGTGAACAAAGCAGCCAGAAGTTGTCCACTGCCCAACAACCTCTGGATTGTTGCTATGTCCAGAGTCCTTGGCCTCTGCTTGCCAGTGCTAGGAAGACGTCCCCAGACCCAAGCCAGACCAGAATTGGAAAAACAGCGGCCTTCAGAAATAAGGAAGCAGTGGGCTCCATCCTTCACCCAGTCGGTGTCCCGGCATCTTTTCCTGGCCTGGACTGGAAGAGGTAGTTCTGCCGAAGACAATAGAGTAGGAAGCTGGAAGGACGCCTTCTCCGAACTGCCTCAAGAGCTTTTCTGGATCTCTTTTGGCTTTTTCTGGAAAAGGCTCACCTTTCTCTAAGGTCTGAGTCCAGGAGAGGAAAAAATATCTTGCTCACTCCGGCCTTGCAGAGGAGGTCAGTGTGGGGGACAACCTCGTGTCAGACCAGCGCTTCCTTTTGTCCCAACCCCCAGCACTTCAGGCCAGACTCGCTGACACTCGACAGCGCCTGCAGTTTACCTTGGCTCCATTCCAGTGAGTTCGAGCCCAGCCCTGGGGCGGCCCCCACCTCTCCACCTTGCTACGCCTTCCCACCCTCCTCTGCAGCTCAAAGAGCAGTTTAAATATAAATCAGTCCTCGGCACAAACAGAGTTTGGGCGGCGAGTCTCAGAGCCATCACCGGAACCGAGGGCCCAGGTTTGAGGAGCGAGTGCAGACACGCAGAGCCCGGCTCTGGACAGCCCCAAGAGCCACAGAGACTCCTCGCTCCCTTCCACCACCCCATGCCCCTCGAGTCCACTCTAGCTCTCCACCCCTTCCCCAGTGCCGCGCCCACCTTAAATTCCCAGGTCTCTCTATTGGCCTGCAGCCTCCTGTCTCCTCCATCCGTGGTCACCCGTCACCTCCCCGCACGCTACCCCCAACCCCCACCCCAGGCCAGCAGGACCTGATAGGCAGCCAGGGCTCGCCCAGGTCGAGTCCCAGAGCCTCTGGGCTTCCGCAGCCGAGACTCCAGGGCCCAAGACACCTGCCTGGAGGAGGCGGCAGCGGCTGGGCGGGGGCTAGGCAGCACCTCTGACACCCGAGGAAGAGAGGGAGGAGAGAGCGCGTTTCATCATCGCCGCCACTTATAAAAACTTCTGGGCGCTCACTCTCTTGCTCAGTCTCCGCGTCGCGCTCCCATCGCCGGGCTACCGCCGCTGAAGCCTGGAGCACCCGAGTCCCGCAGAATCAGTCACGATGGGTCTCCTGCCCAAGCCGGGAGCGCGCCAGGGCAGCGGCACCTCTTCGGTCCCAGCCAAACGTTGCTCCCACTCAGTCTTCTGCAACATTAAGGTGAGTAGAGTTCGGAGCAGGAGGACGGCAGGGTGGGTGACACGACCTAGGACGTCGATGAGGCCAGTCCGGGAGAGCACTTGTGCACCCAGCTCCTTTCTCTTGCCCGGTGTCACATCCGTGGGGCCTGGCCCAGCGTGTGTGTGTGGCGATTCTCTCTCTCTCTCTCTCTCTCTCTCTCTCTCTCTCTCTCTCTCTCTCTCTCTCTCTCTCTCTCTGTCTCTCTCTTGCGCGCACATGCTCACAGGCTTTCGTGGGGGATAATAAACAGAAGAATTGTCGTACCTTCGTACAGAGGGAGCGGTCCTGCTCTTCCATGGAGAAAACACCAGGGAATTCTTCTGGGTCTCTGTTGTGGGTACGCTCTTCCTTAATGAGAGTGCATGCAGAGGAGCTTGGCCAACACCTTGTGGGCAACAGGCTGTGGGCACCCTGAGATGCTGCAAGTCAGAGCGCACGCACCTTGATTCAGTGGATGGTAGAAGCCTGCAATAGTCAGAGTCGCAGACTAGATTGCTACCTGGCCGCAAAGCTCCCAGCTGTTTTGAGAATTTCCCAATTCTCCTGGTCTCAAGAAAATGGTCTCAAGAAAACAGTAGGCACTCGAGGTTTATGGAGAAAGGCCACCAGAGGTGCCCGTGGCCTGAGAGTTATGGAAGAAAAATAAGGGGGGTGTGGTGTTGGAAACTGTTAGCATGAGAATGCCTTCTTCGGTAAGGGTCAGAAGTGGGGCCCACTTCCCCACAGGTCTTGAAGGACCTGGAATGGTTGAGTCCTTACAAATTTGGGAGAGAGGTTCCTGAATAAGGTACCTCCTGGAAGGAGCTAAACAACCTTAGCCAGACATTCAGGTGCTTTGGGGTCCGGCAAGTGTATGGCGCAGAGAGTATTTCCCACAATTCCTACTGTGGATGTAACAGGTGCCCAGACCGCACATGGAAGGATTGGAGCAATGTGGGCAGGCTCTGTGTGTCTAAGGAAAGAGACTTAGGGGTCAGAGTGGATCAGAGTGGCTGACACCTGCACGCTCTACCTCAGGTTGTTACTGGTGGAACTGGAGCTCTTTGTGGGGATCTCTGTTCTATTACCACCACCACCACCACCACCACCACCACCACCACCACCACCACCACCACCACTACCATCACCACCACCACCACCAGCACCACCAGCACCACCACCACCAGCAGCAGCAGCAGTACCACCAGCACCACCATGGTTTTAAAATGCTACATTGATTTCCCATTGAAATATTCCTAACACAGAAAATTGGAGGTAATTAAAAACAGTCTGCAGATCTCCTCCCCTCTAGCCAGACCTGGATGGGAATACCATGTATTATTTTGGTTCTACCAGTTTAGAGGGACTTGGAGAATTATGGAGATTTTTTAAAAACTTGCTAATTAGAAGGAAAGGGTGTGCCCAAGGGATGGGTGGTCTCAAAGGAATGGATGGGGCACCATGGGGAGGGAGGACTCTCTCATTTTCCCCAAGAATAGAAAGAGAGGAGGCTGTCCCAGGATTCCTGATGGTGAGGGTGACAAGAGTGACTCAGTACCTCTAACCTCTAAAAATAAGTGAGTGGCAGCCATTTTGTTGAAAAAAATAAAATAAAAATAAGATAAAAACCACATTCATATGCTGAGATTCATGCCTGAGACCTGGACCCAGGCCAGTTGGCCTCGGAAGAGAGAGTAAAGAGCTCTTATCAGTCAGGAGGTTTTCTTGAGTCTGTTAAAACATCTCCTTGGTTGGTGGAGAATAAGTATCAGATGGCAGGCAGTTCGGAGAGACCCCAGCTCAGCCAGGTTCATCCTGGAGACCCTAGGCACACCCGAGTGGAGAGCCTAGCTAAGCTTTCCCTTGCTGGTGAATCTACGCCTGGGCCTTTGCTATTTGAATGGAGATTTCCTCCTCTTGATGACAGGTTGGGTGACTGCCTTACACCTTCCCAGCAGGGGAATGTGACACAAGTGATGGGGGCAGGTGACAAGGGACATCCAGCCCAATCACTTGTCATTTTGCTGGGATCCTTGTCACTGGGATGGACTGTCAAGAGTGGATGTTGCCATAAACCCGTCTTCCACATGATTCAGGGGAGGAGTAAAGTCTAAGACAACAGATCCATGGCCCAGCCCAGCCTCTCACTTCCCGGCTCACTCAGGACACGTGGCTCACCTTTCTTGGCCCTCTGGGGTCCTTTTCTGAAAAAGTGGGGTTCTTTTCTGAAAAAGTGGGTGTCATGAATAGTTCCCATCATGTACCTTGGTAAGAATGACCTAGGGTAGGAGTAAAATGGTCTCCCCAGGGTGAGCCCCAAGTGAGATCATTTCTCACTTCTATAAACAAGGTTGTGCATTCCAGGAGTTTCCGTTTCAATGCTAGATCAGCTTACGTGAAGCCCTGGGCTCCATCCTTGACACCACATCGTGGGCCTGCACAGGTCAAGCCAGAAGGGGGTCCCAGTACTGAGAGGGGAGAGTAAGTCCCACCTCTAACCAAGATGCTATTTGCAATTGCTACACACCAGCAAAGGCAAAAATCAGTTTTCTTCAATGGAGTGTCCCTGTGTATATCAATAAAGCTTCAGGGAAGACCCATATCCAGGAGTAGCTTGCCAAGATAAAACAAAGCCCATATCTGTTTGGTTGTTCGTTGTGGGCTTTTGTTTAGCTTGGGCATTTTTTGATTTATTGTTTTTTTTTTGTTTGTTTGTTTTGCTTTTCATTTTTGAGTTTTGATTTTTTTTTTAAAGAGAGAGAAAGAACATAAAGTTGAGTGGTTAGGGAGGTGGAGAGAATCTGGGAAGAGTTGGGGGAGAAAAAAAACATGATCAAAATATATTGGGCAAAAATTGTTAAGTAAAAAAAAATCTTAGAAATTATTAAAAGATAGATAAAAATAAAAACTCAAAAATTAGAAAAAAAAAAAACTGGGCATGGTGGCCTTGTAATCTCAGCATTCAGGAGATAAAGGCAGGAGAAGTAGAAGCTTAGGTCATCACTGGTTACAGAGTAAGCTTGAGGCAGTCTGGGCTACATGAAACCTGTCTCAAAAAAGAAGAAATAAATAAATAAATAAAGGAAGGAAGGAAGGAAGGAAGGAAGGAAGGAAGGAAGAAAGGAAGAAAGGAAGAAAGGAAGAAAGGAAAAGAAAAGAAACCATTGTCCCATTCATTCCACGATGCAGTTATTGGTTAACAACGACAGCTAATAATCCTTATCATAATGTCTATAATAACAACAAATAATAGCTTACAGTAATTGAGCTCTATGAAGGTACAGACTTTGAGGATCTTGTACCTACATCCCGTCTGCTTTACAGCTCTAGCAGAGGATAGCATTACCAACCTCACTGATAAGGAAATCAAGCCTTCGTGGACCAGTAAGGGTGGCAGGGAGAGGCAGGAGCAGCTGTGGAGCAGAAGCACTGTCCTACTAGCCCCTCATGAGCACTGCGTTCTCTATGCTGGCTCTGTAAGTGGCGAGGCATTCAGGAGTGGGTACAGACAGGACCCAGACAGAAATCCCCAATGCTGACCAGCACCTGCCTCCTCACTCTTCACAGGGCTCCAAGAAAGAGTCTTGCAACTCTTAGAGGAATTATTATTATTATTATTATTATTATTATTATTATTATTATATTGAAACAGGGTTTCTCTGTGTAGCCCTGGCTGTCCTGGAACTCATTCTGTAAACCAGGCTGGTCTCTAACTCAGAGATCCACTGCCTCTGCCTCCTGAGTGCTGGGATTAAAGGTGTGAGGCACCACCATGCAGTGAGGGGAATTTTTATATAGCAAATGTATGTGTATGTGTGTGTGTATGTGTGTGTATGTATACACAAGTGGACACATAGATATGTGGAGGCCCAAGGACAACCTACAGTATCAGCCTTATGAACACATTCCATCTCCTTTGAGAAAGGGTCTTAAATGGCTCACTGATTATGGTCAACTGGCTAGCCACTAATCCCTAGGGCTCTCCTGTCTCTACCTACTACTAGGATCAAAACCACCCTGTATTTGAGCAATGACACTCTTACATAGGTGTTAAGGCTAGAACTGGGATCTTCCTGCTTATAAGGCCAGTACTTTATATAGGTTGGGCCAACATCTATTCCTTGGGAAGTGTTTTGCTTCTGGTTTGTTTTGTGGTGCTGTGAGTTGAATCCAGAGCCATGGAAGAAAGCATTCTAAGCCCTTTGGGGTGACTTTTTATATCTCCTCCTGCAGGAGACATCGCCTGAGGTCTGGTTTGCAAGAAGATTCTTAGGAATCCCAGAACCTGTTCAAACAATCACTGTCAATTGGCCTAGTGCAGGCCCAGGACTCCAAATTAAAAACAGGTTCCCTCAGAGATCCTGGAGTAGGAGGGTGTTGGGAGGAGGTAGACTCTGCTCTTGACTTCTGGCAGCCTCAGATAAATCTGAAGCTCCCTAAAGTGAAACACCATTTCAGAGCTAAGTCGAGGTTATCTTATAGTAGAGGGGTCTGCTGGTGATGGCCACCAGCCAAACTTGAAGAAAAGCCATGGCCAGTAGGCGTGGAGCAGCACTCCAGCAGAAGAACTGTAGGAAGAGGGAAAAGAAGGGCCAGCCTCATGGCTTGGCTTGAGTGACCTGGAAGCACTAATGGGGATAAAGGACCTTGCTATTGCCTGATCTGTAACTTCTGAGGCCTTTGACCCCTCAACCTTGGTGCAGCATCTTGAGCATCACTTCTTGGTTTCCAAAATCTAGGGCAGCACACCGACAATCTAATCCATCCCCAGGAAAACAATCCCAATGGACTCCCTGCACCAGAGAAGAGCAAACCAAGGCTTGCCCACTTGCCTCTAGGGGGTGCATTTCCATAGCCTTCAGAGCAGTTTCTGTTCTCAGGAGGCCATCTTGGCAAGTTATCAGAAGGTAGTGCAAGGAAGGACGAGGATTGATGGCTTCTCCGGTATTAGAATACTGGGATCCTCTCTGGGATGATGTTCCAAGCCCTCCAGAGTTTTTCTCCTCCCACCACAGAACAAATGAGAGCAAGTTACATTCCTGAGAGTGGGGAGTCCCTTTCATCTGTCCTGACTGTGACATGACTATCTCATTTTCCAAGCTAGGAGAGCCAGCCTGGGCTATTGGGGCAGGCTTCTCCTCACTTTCTCTTGTCTCAGCATGTCATAGGTTACGGTGTTTGTAGGGGGAAGGTCAGAGACCTCTGACCCTCCTCATTCTTCCCTTCCCACTCTTGCATGGGTTGTAACCACCTCCTGGCAGCCTTTCTGTCTGTAGAAGCACTGGCTGCACAGTGACTGTTATGTACCCAATCCCAAAGGTGGGGAGGGGGACATCGGGAGGGCAAGGATAGGGAGTCTCTGAAGCTGAGCGGTTTCCTAGGACCCCCTGTGTTGGGATAGATGGTTGCTCTCTATTATTCTTAGACTCTCTAGAGTGGTTTTTCTCAAGGGATGCTGTGAAGAAATGTGTGTGTGTGTGTGTGTGTGTGTGTGTGTGTGTGTGTGTGTGTGTGTGAGTTTATCCTTGTTCACACTCTACACAGGTCCCTGTTACTGGGCTCTCTCATAGTGGCTCCATGAGAAAGTCACTTGTGTTGCTAGTACCAGGCAAACATTGATTTGTTTAGTCTTTTAGAAAATGGTTTTTGGTTTGAAACGATGACAGATTCTTAGCAAAGCTGGCCTTAGAGGTCCTGTGTGTCCTAAACCCGCTCTCTCAGGGTTCCATGTTATATAACAACAATAATTACAAAGGATATCAAAAGCAGGAAACCGACATTGCTATCTCGTGCACATACAATATAAGTCCTGTACTGCTTTATCACATGTAGGTTTGTGCAGACACCACCCATCTGAGGAGGCTGGAGTGTTTCACCACCCACCACAGAGAAGTGCCTTGTGCCAGCTTGTTGAGAGTCTCATCCTCTGATCACTGTCCCTAATCCCCAGCAAAGGTCTAGTCTCCATCTCCAGGATTGTATTACTGCAAGGCTGTCACATAAATGGAATCATGTAACAGGCGACCTTTTGAAAATCAGCCGTTTTCATTCAGAATGATGTATTTGAGTTCCATTCCATCTAAACTGTTATGTGGATCAAGAGTTGGTTCCTTTTAAGTGCTGAGTACTATGCCAAGGTATGGGTGTACTGGTACTCGGTTTACACATGGTCACTTTCCGAAGGGCGTTTGGCTTATTTCCCATTTGGGATTAGTTCTGCAAGAGAGTTGGTGGACAGGCTTTTGTGTGGGCATAGCTCATAATTTCTCCAGGGTAAATGCCATGGAGTGTTGTTGGGTGGTGTGATTGTTGAACAATGATACTTCTTCCCAACTCTTTCCTGGAAGGGTCCTCTCACCTTACGCGTGTGTCAGCTGCTTGGCAGGTTGGTCAGCTTTGGATGTTATCACCCCTTTTTGTAAAAATTCTAATGGATGTGCAGTGCCATCTCTCTGCGTCTCATTCATGTTGTCCTCATGGCTGGAGAGATCAAGATTGAACTTCTTTTCATGTGTTCGTTGGCCATTCGTGTCGTTTTCATTTAACGTTGTGTAGCTTTGACAGCTCTCTGGGTACATCAGCTACAAGGCTTTTGCTGGGTTATTTGGTCCGCAGATTTTGTCTTTGAATCTGTAGGTTGGTTTTTTACAAATCATTTAAAATGGTTTTATGGAGAAAATCCTTAATTTTGATGAATCCCAATTATTGGTCTCTGTGTGTGTTTGTGTGTATACATGAGCTTGCATGTGAGCACACAGTAGTCAAAGTATCTTAGGTGTTGGTCCTCAAGGTCCACATTGTTTGAGACAAGGTTTCTTGTTTATTGCTATATACAACCCCAGCCTTTATTGTTTGTTTGCTTGTTTGTTTTTAAGCTCATATAGGCAGGTTACCCTCTACTCACTGTGTAGCTAAGGCTGGCCTGGAACTCCTGATCCCCTTGATTTCTATCTCCGAACTGCTGGGGTACCAAGTATGTACTGCCATGTCTGGCTTACACTTATTAGGCTTCAGCGTTCTGGATCCTCCTCTTGGTGCTACATCTAAGAACGCTTCCCTGAATCACCACTCCTGTGTGTTTTTCTCTCCTGTATCTTCTTGTAAACATCTCCCAGTTTTACCATTAAATAAATCTATTGCATTTTGAGTTGTTCTGTGTAGATATGAGGATTGGGTCAAGGCCTTGTCTGTTTTTAACCTCTCGATGTTCTTGCACCATGTCTCTTCTCTCCTAAATTGTCTCGGCACTCTTGTCCAAAATGAGTTGGCCATCCTCCTGTGGGTCTATTGGTTCTTCAGTTAGCTCTGTTGCTGCACACCTGCAGGTCTCTCCTTGTATCACTGTCCGATCGTAGTAGCTACGGAGTGAGGCTTGATGAGGGAGGGGCTTGCTGTCACCCTGTAATGGTGTAGTTACCAAGCTTGCTAATTCATGGACTTTCCCTTGCTCTTTGGCTTTTGGGATGATTTCAGGGCAGATTTCAAGCTCACTTTTGACAAGGTGGATGAGCTCTCATGTACCCCTGCCTCCCACTTGCCTTCTGATCTCAGCTGATTGGCATGCTTTTCCCCTTGGACTTTTAGATCTGTGCCTCTAAATTCTTCTCTATGGGAGTGGGAGATGTCTCAGTCTGCTGTAAGGTATTAATCATGCAAGCATGAGAACCTGAGTTCAGAACCCCAGGTCCCATGTAAAAATCTGGGAGCCATGGCACAGGCCTCTAATTTCAGGGCTGAGAGGGTAGAGACAGGAAGTTTTCTGAAGCTCCCTTGACAGCCAGCCCAGCTTAACCCGTAAGTTCCAGGTTCAGTGAGAGAGCTCGTCTCAAAACTAAGATGGAGAGAGACTGAGAAAACACTTGTTGTCAACCTCTGGTCTTCACAAGCACATGTGTGTGACCAGAGAAACCATACAGGGCTGCGTGCTGAGTAACTGGCAAAGCAGGAGTTCCCACTCAGCGTCTCCCTCCCAGCCCCCTTCTTCCCGTGACCACAGAGGGACTCTGTCTTCTAGCTTTACTCATCCGTGACCTGTAGGCTTGGGCTCCCTGATCTCAGGGTTCCTTTCCCAGTCTCAAATTCTCATCTCATGCTGGCAGTCGCTGATTGAGATGAGACTAGGAATAGATCCGGTGGAAGCAATGAGAGTCTTCTATCAATGCCTTGCTGGCTTGGCTCGGAGGACCTTGGTGGCCTGGGGCTGCTTTACTGTTGGGAGTTGATTAAATCTTCTCGGGGGTGGAAAGCAAAACCAAGGCAGAAGTCAACTTGGCCTTCACTGTGGGGGTGAGAGGTGGGCTGATACTGTAGGGGTATCCTCACTAGCTGGTCTTTCCAGCCCCTTTCCATTCTGGGTACTGAAGTTTAGCAGTATATCCAAGAGGCTCAGGTACAGCCCAAGGGTGAAGCAAAGAGAAGGAGCAAAGGGGCTTGTGAGGAACTCTTGGAAGATTCAATGTGATCAGTATTTGGTGCTAATGCCCAGGACTGCACTCCGCTACCAGAGATGTGGCGGACTCTCTTCTGCTATCTCAGGGCTTCTATTGTGGGAATGAAATACCATGACCAAAAACCAAGTTGGGGAGAAAGGGTTTATTTGGCTTAGACTTGCATATTCCTGTTCATCACCAAAGGAAGTCAAGACAGCAACTCAAACAAGGCAGGAACCTAGAGGCAGGAGCTGATGCAGAGGACATAGAGGGGTGCTACTTACTGCCTTGCCTCCCATGGCTTGCTCAGCCTGCTTTCTTATAGATCCCAGGACCACAGCACAGGGATGGCACCACCCACAGTATGCTGGGCCCTTCCCTATTGACCACTAAGTAAGAAAATACCCTACAGCTGGATCTTATGGAGGCATCTTCTCAGTTAGTGTTCCCTCCTTTCAGATGACTCTAGCTTGTGTGTCAAGTTGACATAAATCTACCCAGCACACCTCCTTAGAGAGTTAATGAGTATCTGGGTCTTGGAGGAGCCTGGGGGTCTTCTTGACAAGCCATTTATGTCCAGAGGGGTGTTACACCAAATGGCCCTGGGATATGGGCTAGCCTAGAGCACCAAGAAACTTGGGTAAGATACAGAGGTCCTCAGAAGGGGTCAACATGGAGCTCACCTTTGTCAAATGCTTCACCTCAAGGCCCTGGGTTCCAAATAATAAATAGGTTTTCATATCTGGGAAGGACTAGAAAACATTGTATCTGGAGATATGGCCTGACCTGACTAAACCCAAGAGTTACATTTTTTTTGATACAAATTCTTTTTTTTTTTCTGAAAATCAAATGAATTTTATATTTTGTTCCACAATCATCTATTTCTATAAGTCTGTTCTTGTTCCCCAAATCTTGAAGTAAGCTCAATGGCCAAGGACCTGTTTTGTGTTTCTCAAATGCAGGATCCCAGAAGAAGCCCATCAAATTTGGGGAACACTACTGTCTTAGTCAGGGTTTCTATTCCTGCACAAACATGACCAAGAAGCAAGTTGGGGAGGAAAGGGTTTATTCAGCTTACATTTCCACACTGCTGTTCATTACCAAAGGAAGTCAGGACTGGAACCCAAGCAGGTCAGGAAGCAGGAGCTGACGCAGAGGCCATGAAGGGATGTTTCTTGCTGGCTTGCTTCTCCTGGCTTGCTCAGCTTGCTCTCTTATAGAACCCAAGACTACCAGCCCAGGGATGGTGGCACTACCCACAAGGGGCCCTCCCCCATTGGTCACTAATTGAAAAAATGCTTTACAGCTGGATCTCATGGAGGCATTTTCTCAACTGAAACTCCTTTCTCTGTGATAACTCCAGCCTGTGTCAAGTTGACACAAAGCCAGTCAGTACAACTACCTAGATAGAGCTCAAGAAAGAACTATTTTATCTGACTAGCTCACCCAGCCAGCTTGTCGGGCACAGAGGGAAAGACTCTACAGTTTAAACAGGATGGGAATGTAGAGTATGGGTCAGAAAATTCCTAAACTGAGCCCAGTGGGATGCTCCCAAAGAGGAGCCAGTTTCAGAGTCTGGTGAGATGCCCTGGGTTTGGGGGAAAGGGACATATTGGTAGATCACTACCAATATCTATCAGTAGAAATGATAACAGGATTTTCCTGATATCTTTTGGTTGCCCAACAAAACCCTAAACAGATCTTAACTGACCACCTTCTCAGTCAACATCAAGCTACTCCTTACCGGGGCCTTGGGACCTCCTCTTTTTCTTAAACTTCCTGTTTTTCTTTGGCTCACAATGCAGGTGGAGGCAATAGCTGGGAGCTGAGCCAGGAGTCTGTAGTTGATTGATTGGTTGTGGGTGAGACCTTTTCTAGCTAGGCACTGCTGTTCTGTCTGGCTCTCCAACAGGCTCCAAAGTTTTTGAGATGAATTGCCTGTACGTTCGCTGGTTCCCAGGCTAAACAACCACCCCCCAATTGCCCTGGAACCCAAGATTTTCAGTTTTAAAACTGGAAATGGTCTAAGGAAGTTGAAATAAGTTAGTTAACTTACTGCCTCCTATGCAAGGATAGTTAAAAAAAACCAAAACAACAGGCTTCTACTCTCTGACTGTGGGGTACCAGAGGCAGCAAGGAGGGTCACAGATGATGTTGTTGGGGAGAAATGAACCTCAGAGCTTATGGAGGCTTCCAGAGAGCAGCTTATGATGGACCAGAGCCTGGACCTTTACAAGCCTCATTAGTCTCTCCCATTTACAGGTGAAGCCTTTCTCCCAGCTTCTTGAATCCATTATGGATCATGGCTAGTCCATTGTGTAGAATCTGTACAAATAAGGATGAAATGAGCTATGGAAAGATGAGGCTTCCTGGTCTGGGGAGCTACTGAATTTCAGAACTGACTGTGATATATACAAACTCATCTCCTTAAAGATGCAGAAATCTGTTGATGTCCCCCTGTCTTTGTCCATGTAGTTTCAAGGATGAGGACCTTACTGTCTCACTAGCCAACCCTGCAGGTGACAGCATCACAGTCTTCTGGTCCATTGAGCTAAAATCTGCACCACCACCACCACCACCACCACCACCACCACCACCACCACCACCACCACCACCACCACCACCATCACCACCCCGATTTCCATTACTCTGCCCTGCAGAAGCTTCTCCATTCTTGGTCACTCACCTCTTAGGACCTCATTTAACCTGTTCTAGCTTGCTTTTCTGATAAAAACACTTTGACCAAAAGCAACTGGGGGAGAAAAGTGCTTGTTTCATCTCATACTTCCAGGTCTTAATCCATCATTAACAGAAGTCAGGGCAGGAACAGAAGTCAGGAATCACGGAGGAACACGGCTTGCTTGTTTGCTGTCTGGCTCACTCACAGGAGAGCCTTCTTCCATAGCCCAGGCCCACCTGCCCTGGGATGGCACTGCTCATGGTGCATGAGGTGCTGTACACCAACCATCAGTTAAGACCATCCCTCACAGACATGACCACAGCTACTCTAATCTGAGTAATCCCTCAATGGAAACTCTCCTTGATGACTCTAGGCTCATCAAGTTGTTAGCTGAAGCTAACTAGGGTATAACCTATGTATATATTTAATGCATTGGTATAGAAAATTTACAGTGAGTGGGGGTGGCATTATTCATACCTGTTTGGTTGTCTTATTTGTACTATACTTCAGTGTAACTTAGTTTCTTTTGTTTCTTTTCTTTTTCTATTTTTTTTTTTTTTGACAGGATCTTGCTCTGTGGCCCTGGCATTCACTAAATTAACCTGATGTTCCTTGAACATGCAATAATTCCTCCTGCCTCTGCGTCCCAAGTGTGGTGGTTACATACAGGAGCCAGGGTGCCTGGTTTTGGCTACCTTTCAATCGTGAACATTCAGAGTGCTGACCTCAGTTCCAACCCATTCCTAGTAGCCATTACAAACTTCCTTCCTTTAGAACCACGTGCATGGCGAACCATAAAAAATGGACAGATATTCAGCTGTGACTATAATTATCAACGTATTTGCGCTTCCTGCATGGGTGTACACCCACGGTGCACAAGTTTAGTGAGATAATGTGAACACAGCTAGGTCCCTCCAGAACACTGACTGATGAAGCCCTTTCCCTAGGCCATGAAGGCAGCCCGTTATTTCCCAACATGGAGGAAACTGGGGGTGGTCTGGAGGTACTGCCACTCACACAAGTGTAGAGCTGAAACTAGCATGTTCTAGGGGTACTGTCTTGAGTTTTTCTCCCTTCTCCAGCTGCATTGTTCTCCATAAATCTCCAGTAGTTTAGCCAGAGTGGTACCTAGCCATAGCATCCTACCAGAGATGCAGCAGAACCACAGACATCTGTCTAGTGCTGTTTTCTAAGTCAGACGTGTCGGCGGTTGTCCGGAACTCTAACTTCCTCACGTTTTTCTCTAAGTGCACATTTCTTCTTTGGTGTTCAGTTCACACTCACACTCCAACACAGCATGCTTAGATCGAGTGTGGACATGGGGCTATGTCATGGCTTTAAAAACATCGATCTTTAAAGGAAAAAATGAATGGAAACCTGATCGTTTGCACAGCGTCTTAGCATGTAACTCATCTACTTAGAAACTCAAAGGGAAGGGCTAATCTATATCATTGAAGTGTCAATAAATAAATCACAAGATATCTGTGGAATATTCACAGATCGAGTGTGTGCATGTGTGATGGTGGGAATTGGACTACAAATCAATTTTAAAGTTTTTTTTTTTTTTAATTTCTTATTGGTTCTTCATCCTAATCTCATTCATCCCCCCCCCCCTTGGACCTGCCCTCTACCCTTGCAACCTCCCCCCCCCAACAGAAGCTGGGGTGTGTCACAATGTGTCCCACAGTTTACCCTTTTGTCCACACCTCTTCACTTGCAAATGTTCATTGCAATGACTTGTTGGTCTGGTACAAGGCTTCTGCTACTGCATCGATACTGCACCCTCACTGGGACTCCTCTTAGATACCTGTTGTTGCCCTGTGCCATGGAGACCCTGTAGTTTTGGATCAGTAGCCGTTCATGTTCTCCAGCAGTCCATCAGTGGGACAGATGTTGGGGTGGGCCAATTCAAAGCCCTGGATCTGGGCCTGAGAGGTATCAGAGCTGGTCAGCCTGCTGGCTCTCCTACTCTCAATGCCCTTGGAGACAGCTCACTAGCAACCCCCCAGAAGCAGGGGCAGCTCTACCCTGCTGCCCAGGCAAGGTGCAGGGCCTGCTCTCCTGAGTGTTACAGGTGATGAGAGACAGGGCCAGTTCTCTCGCTCTCATGACCCTGGGGACCAGTTCTCCCACCGGCCACAGATGGTGAGGGATGAGGGAGGGGAGGAGGGTGTCTTTCCCTCATCTACCGTTGCCTAGCAGACAGGATTCAGGGCCAGCTCTCTTGCCTGACATAGGTGGCAAGGAGCAAGGGTGGGGGGAGAGTACGTCTCCCTTGCTCATGCTGCCACACAGCAGACAAATTGTGGGGCCAGTTCTCCCATGCTTAAACCCTCAGGGCTGGCTCTCCCATCTTCCACCATCAGGGTGCTGCTTAAGAGAGGTGCAGGGTCTGCTCTACTGAGTGGTGCAGCAGGTGAGGGACGGGGCCATCTCTCCTGCTCCCACAACTCCATTAGGGCCAACTTTCCCCACCTGCCATGGTGTCCAGGGCAAAAGGAAGGGGGAGGGGAATCCCTCCCTTGCTGATGCCACTGCACAGCAGATACAAGGCAGGGCTGGCTCTCCCACACTCATGCCCTTGTGGCTGGCTAACCAGCAACCCCCACATCCAGAGCCAGCTCTACTGTGCTGCCCCGGTGAGGTGCAGGACCTGCTCTCCCAAGTGCTGCAGTGCTGCAGCAGGCAAACGACAGGGCCAGCTCTCCTCCTCTCATGACCCTGGGAACATCTCTCCCATGATGCCCAGGTGAAGAATAGGGCCAGTTCTGCACCACACTCAGATATCAATAAGCTCCTGAGTGGTATTCCAGACCTGGGACATCTGCCTAGCTGCTGCAGGGTTACAGACCAAGATGTGCCCCCTCCCTGTGACAGCACAAGCCAGGACCCCACTGTGGTCCCAGGTAGCATCACCAGGTACTCACATCAGGCTGCTCATGACCCTTGAGTCTCCAATTCTGCCTCTCTTCATTGTGCCCACATCCTTCTGTTTCTCTTTCTCCTCCATTTCTCCACCACTGATTTGCTCCTTTAGTGATGTGCCTGGAGTCTCTGAGTGTCTCTGGGGTCACTTCAGGAGTGCTATACCTTGACTGTGCCAGGCAGGGGTTATCTCTGGTATAGTCTGACCACTGCTGGACTGGTAGTCATCTCAGACTAGCTCCCTGTCCAGGCTCCATGGTGCCAGTCTGGGTGTTGTCTTGAGCTCACTCCTCTCCCTGCCTGCCCAAGTGGCCCCTTGCAAGGGGCATCTCTCTCAGGCTTACTGACACCTGGGGCCCATAGTCCCAGGTGGGGTTCTTCTAGGCTCCAGCTCACTCTCCACCCAGGGAGCCCATTTGGTCCTGCCCAGTGCCTGACTACAGATCATCTCAGACTCTCCCCCCCCCCCCCCCCAGGAAATGTTAGGCTGCCAATCATTCAGATGTTCATAGTGAGAACACCTAGCATGGACATAGTCTCTTCTCTACCACCCATTGATACGCTTGTGACAGAGCAGCCACACCCGCCATGCCTCTAGGGACAGGAAAGGTTTCTAATGATTTATTTATTTGTATTTTATGTACATTGGTGTTTTGCCAGCATGCATGTCTGTGTGAGGGAGCCAGATCCCCTGGACTAGCATGACAGACAGTTGTGAGCCTTCATATGGGTGCAGGGAATTGAACCCACGTCATTTGGAAGAACAGCCAAGTGCTTTCAACCACTGAGCCATCTCTCCAGGCCCCAATTTTAACGTTTTAAGAATACCTTAAACACTGGGGAGGAGCTTAGTCTTTGATGTTAAGTAAAATGAGGCAGGATGGACCACTGTATGAACAAAGGGTATGTATATTTTTGCTAGAACACACAGCAGGGCAGTGCTAAGGAAGTATACCCAAACAGAAGTGGTTCTCCCCTGGGCGGGGGCAGGAAAGCCTACCAATAATTTCCCTTTGTTCTTTGTGGATCTGTATGTCCTATAACAAACATGTTCTCTATTCATGCTTAGATATAAAGCTATCAACTCCAGACTCTAAGGTGACATCCACTCTCCATTGCCAGGTGCACCAAGACATTGCACCTGCGGTACATGGGGGAAAAAGCAATGGAGGACAGAAGTGCTGTTTCCCAGCACTCTGAGAACGGACCAAGGAAGCCACAGGGCTGCAGTGAGAGGGTTGGGGTTATTTAGTGTGGTTGCTATTCCTGTTGCATTTTTATGTCTATTATTGCATTCGAGGCTCACTGCTTCCCAGAGGTGGAAGCAAAGTCAGATAACGATACTTGAAGCCTTAAAGAGTGAGGGGTAAGAATGCAGACATTCTCTGTTAGGGGAAGACAGGAGGCAGGTCTATCCAGGAATCCCTCACGGCTCCTCTGGTGCCCACTCCCAATGCCCAGCTCAGAGCTTAGGAATCCAGCCTCAAGGGTTGGCTGAACTCCTTAGAGAGATGAGTGTATCTGATCAGCACCTTGCCCTGTAGGAAGGGCAGCCCAAGGGCGAGGCAGCAAGGACAGGAGCTGCCACGGGATCTGCTGAGTACTGACTGGAGGTCTAGTCCTGTGCCTGGGGATTTATGCCTGGGAAGATGTGGAAGCCATCTGAGTGAGCTTTCCCGTGGCCGTGTTGGTAAGCCTGGATTGCCCCCCACATTGTTTTCAAGGCTGCACCCTGCTGTTGTTCTAAACAGCAGTGACCTCTGACTCTCTGAGGCCAAGAGTGGTTAGGTTCATTGGGGTGGGGGGTGGGGGTCAGGAGAGTCACCTGGGTTTTTTTGTTGTTTTGTTTAAGACAAGGTCTCTCACTGGCCTGGAACTCATTAAGTAGACTACCCTGGATGGCCAGTGTCTTAGAGTTTTACAGCTGTGAACAGACACCATGACCAAGGCAAGTCTTATAAAGGACAAGATTTAATTGAGGCTGGCTTACAGGTTCAGGGGTTCAGTCCATTATCATCAAAGTGGGAATATGACAGCATCCAAGCAGGCAAGGTGCAGGAGGAGCTGAGAGGTCTACATCTTCATCTGAAGGCTGCTAGCAGTATACTGACTTCCGGGCAGCTAGGATGAGGGTCTTAGAGCCCACACCCACAGTGACACACCTACTCCAGCAAGAACACACTTCCTACTAGTGCCCCTCCCTGGGCTGAGCTTATACCAAGCATCATAGCCAGAAAGCCCCAAAGGTCTGCTTTCTCAGTGACGGGATTACACATGCACACCAACAGCCTTTGTTCATCAACCCAGGGTCCTCATTGCTGACGGAGATAACTCTCCATCTTCATATTCCTGACCACCATCAACCATTAGCTGTTCAGGGATGAACAAAAACAGAAGGGCTCTGTCCCTCCAGTCAGATAAATAGTGCACAGTTATGAAATGACAGCAAAGTCACAAGACACGTCATATACGTGGGGGGAAAAGCTGCCCATTCAAGGTAATGAATAAGGTGGATTCCACTTTACATATCTGGGTCACGGACGGTGAATTTTAAAGTCATCCTCACTGTCCTCATATAGAATGGCTGAATGGGAAATACCATTAGGAACAAAACAAGATCTCTGTTTCCCAAAGGCTTCCGGATGACCGGATCATAATGAGCTCTAGTGAATTATGGTTTCCATCAACGAGACAGGCCCACGGAGCATAAAACACCTCTTAATGAAAATACTTAAAGGTGCTTCATAAAATAAGCAAAATCAGAGTCCTCGTGTATAGCTAAGCTTGGGGGGAGGGAGAAGGGAATCTTCAGGCGAGAGAAACGAAGAATGCACAGAACACCAGAATCTTGGCACACCAGTCACTGTGGTGGGAGACAGGTGGGAATAGGGTATAGCGGCTATGAGGCCAGGAAAGAGCCCAAAAGACTGTCTGAAGAGGATGTGGTGTTAGCCGTAGTAGGGTACCCAAGATGACATGAGAGCCGGTGGGATCCCATGCCTCCATAAAGCCGAGACGCCTGGTGAAAAAGGAACTAATGATCCACCACCCCAAGGACAGCTGCGATCTCAGTGTCTAATGGCATCTTGGGTGAGAAGCTTCCTCTGAAAGACTGAACTCCCCAAATGGATTGAATTGACAACTGAGGTGCCACATGGTGGACAGACTTTATACTATATAAAAGTTAGCTCAAATGGATCAGAGACTTAAATATAAGACCCCAAACCATAAAACTCAAAAGAAGAAATGGAGCTCAAACTTTGTGACACAGGGATGGGCAAAGTTGTCTTAGATGTGATGCCAAAAGTATAGGCAATATATTTTAAAATTGTTAAGTTACATGACGTTTCTGGCGTTTGTGGCAAATGACACAGTCAATGTCATCTTAGAAAATGCAATCTATAGGCTGCAGAGATGGCTCAGTGGTTAAAAGCACTGGTTGTTCTTCCAGAGGACCTGGGTTCAATTCCCAGCTCCCACATGGCAGCTCACAGCTGTCTATAGCCCCAGCTCCAGAGGACACAACACCCTTATGCAAACATACATGCAGGCAAAACATAAAATAAAAATTAAAAACAGAAAATGCAATCTAAGGAATGGGAGAAAATACATGCAAAATTATGTGCAGCAAGGATTAATATCTAGGACATATAAAGAGCTTCTTTGACCCAGCAACAAAAAACAACCGGAACTGTGAACTGAATAAACCCTACTTTACTTTGCTTTTGGTTCAGATACTTTATTCCAGCCATGGAAAAGAAACTAGGCCATTACAAGAGAAAGATCTGAAAGCAAAATCTCCAAGAAATATTTAAATACCTCTGAGCATAGCAGCACTAAAGTAGAAGAAACCCAAGTCTCCACAAATGAATAAACAAACGAGCAAACCAGACATAGCCACAGGGTAAAACATTAGTCAGCCATCAAAAGGAAGGACATTCTCATGCATCCTTTAACATAGATGGACCTGGAGGACATTCTGCTCAGCAAAGTATGCCAGCCATAAAAGAACAGAGATATACTTTCATTTACGTGAGGTCTGTAGCATGGCTAAATGTATAGATACAGACAGTAAACGGCAGTGCCCTAGGGTTGGAGTGGTGGATGGAGATGGGGGCTCCTGTCCCAAGGGTGTTCAGCATCACAAGATGAAGTGTGTGACAGGTGAGATGGTAGTGCTTGCACAGCCTTAATGTGGAATGCTACAGAGTCGGTGCTGTAAACGGTCGTGATGGTAAGTGGGTCGCTTTTCCACCACTGGAGTATGTGTGAGCACTCAGTAAAGTCACTAGACACATGTCTTCCAAAGGAGAGGAGAATAAAGGGTAGAATAAAAAAACGATAATAAAACAAGATGGAATCAAAGGCTGTAGCAACCCAGGCAGATGGCTTACCCTCATCATGTCCATGCCAGAGAGTCTCAGGTTGGATTAAAAAATAGAGTCAAATTGCTTCTGAAAAGGGACATCCAAAACAGTGGGGTGTGAGGGTCACCTACATTCCTGCATGTCCCGCCCCTTCCTCTATTCTCAAAGAGGGTGGCTTGGCATCTTGGAATCTATCAGCTCACCCTCTCTCCTTCTCTCTCATAAAGACTTCTGTCACCACACACACAGACACGTGCACACATGCACACACACAGACACAGTCTCTCTCTCTCTCTCTCTCTCTCTCTCTCTCTCTCTCTCTCTCTCTCACACACACACACACACACACACACAGAGACACACACAGACACAGACACACACTCTCTCTCAGAGAGAGAGAGAGAGAGAGAGAGAGAGAGCGCCATGCATCTTGGATAAGCTCCCAATTTATCATCCTAATCACACCTTCAAATTTCTTTTTGCCACATAAGCTAATATAGTCAAGGGTTACACCTGTAACCCCAGCATTTGGGAGGTGGAGGCAGGAGGATCAGGAATTGGCTACACAGCAAGTTGGAGGCAAGCCTGTGCTACATCAAACCCTGACTCCAAAACCAAACAAATAACCACAAAACCAAAACCCACCAAAATAAACACTAAAACAACGTGACACAGAAAGTTTGAAAATCAAGGGACAGAAGATTACCAGGAGACCAAGACATAAAGATGATTTATCCATTTTAATAACAAGTACAAATGACTAAAGCAAAATGCCAGACTGGGGTACATTTGTAATATTTAAAAATGAATGGGACCTGCCGGGCAGTGGTGGCACATGCCTTTAATCCCAGCACTTGGGAGGCAGAGGCAGGTGGATTTCTGAGTTCGAGGCCAGTCTGGTCTACAAAGTGAGTTCCAAGACAGCCAGGGTTATACAGAGAAACTCTGTCTCAAAAAACCGAAAGAAAAAAAAAAAAAAAAAAAGAATGGGACCCATAGCTAGAATATGCCTAAAACAGAGCACACAAAATCCAGCAAGGAAATATGTGACCGACTTGATCAGGTGGACAGGAGTATCTCTAAATCTCACTGTCATTTTGTCCTCATGGAAGACAGAGTCACAGTCAGCAGCCAGAGCACAGCCATCGCCATTCATTTAAATACAATTTGAAAAATCCCAGGGCAGACTCTAATTGGCTCGGCTGGGTCATGTGGCCCTCCCCGTGCAGGACACCATATTGGCATTGTCTCCTTGAATCACGTGGTCTGACAGGGGCTTCTAGAACTGTTCTCACAAGGTGGGTAGACAGAGCAATCCAGATGTGCTGTTAGGAAGGGGGACACAAAGAGACCCCAAAGAGGAGGCGTGGTCCTTGGTGCAGTGGGAAATTCCTTAGGTGTCGTGGTAGGCAGATTGTTTGAGCAAAGAACAAAATGAAAATGGTTCACCCCCTCTGCACTCTGCAGTCACAGAAGGTTCTAAGGAGCCACCAACCAAACCACAACCGTGGAGGAAACCGGAAGTGAGGTTTAGAAAACTTCTCAATTGGCCACAGCTCTGCAGTCAGCCAGATGGCTGGCTACAGCTTAATTAATTGCTTAATTGCACTGACCCACCCCTCCAAGTGTTATTTAACATCTTACGGCAGAGAAAAGGTCCTTTCAGAACGAGGGCAGCACGGTACAGGCAAGGGATCTTTCTGAATTGGATTCACACCTGGTTCTTATTGCTGCTGTAACAAACGATCCCAGCCATGACGCTTAAACAAGAACTTACTGTAGGGAAGCAGTGCCCTTGGAGGACGTGGCGCCAAGTGGTTTCCTCCCCTTCTCCAGCTTCTACAGTCACTGAGGTTTCTCCACGTCCCACCCCTCCCTCCATCCTCAAAGATGGCAGCTTAGCGTCTTGAAATCTCTCCTCTCCCCCTCCTCTTTCTCATCTCATAAAGACTCTTGGGATTACATTGCCGCTCCGCCCCCCCCCCCCCCCCATGGATCTTGGATATGCTCCCAATTTAAAATCCTAACCGCACCTTCAAATTTCCTTTTTGCATGTCAGCTACTATATTCATGTAAGCTACTATATTCAAAGGTTCTGAGGGCCCCCTTCTACATAGGGGAAGACATTCTTTTGTCCAACTCGGGGTTTACTCAAACTAAAGCCAGTAGACGGCGTTCACACACCTATTAAGATACAGTGCAAGGAATTGGCTCACACAATATTGGGGGCAACAATCCAATCACAAACAGGCTCTTTGGATTCACTGGCTTGGGCCGAAGCTGCTGTCCATGAGGTGTGTGTGTGTGTGTGTGTGTTTTCCATGCACACACTTGTCAGTTTTGTAGTTGATTGGATCAGGCCCATTCAGATTGTATAGGATCATCTTCCTTGCTTAAAGTCAAGCGATTCTGCATTTTAATTACATCTGCAGACCTTGACAGTGACACCTGGATTGTGTTTGAATGGGCGGAGGCAAGGCTAGCCACTCTGGCATATCCAATGCACTGTTACAAGTAGGACTTGTCGGGGGACAGACTGTGGCAGCTCCAGGAGTTGGGGATACCATGGGAGCATAGGGAATCCCCAGAAGGTGGGACCTTCTTGAAACTGTTGATGTAAGGAATGAATGCTTGGGTGAGCTCCTGTAAGAAGCCCAGGAGAGGGGTGCACTCCTTTCCACAGTTTAAAAAAGCTGTGAGAAGAGTCTGCCTCCTTCTACACCAACTTTGCTAGGTCATGTGACCACCTGTGACAATAGAGATGCCCCTTCCTTCTGTTGCGTTCCCATTGCTAGGTCCCAGGCCCCTGGGGTGCAGACTTGAATGGGCGGGTGGTAGAGGGTGAGTGAGCTCATGTCTGCTGCTCCTGAAACGGCCGCTGTAGGCGTGTTTGCTTAGCTTATCTTTCCCCATCTGAAGATGCTCATTGCTGATTCACTCCGGAATCTTGAGGTCTGCAGGGAGAAGTCCCAGCCCAAACCAACCAAGTGCAGGTAAAGGGACACCTATCCGCCTATGTCCCTGCACTTGCCTTCCAGTGTTCTAAGTGAAGAAGGAAGCAAATCAGTCAGCATGGGGAGAGGGCTTCCCAACACCTACTGTGCAGCCAGACTCTCATGAGGATTCCCCATTCCCAGATAGCCAAGAAGGGGGAGAGAAATCCATGTCTCAGCTTCTCACTCCATGGGAAGAATTGCCCTGTTTCACAAAATGTGTTTGTTCAGTGGTTGAGTTTTGTCACCAGGACAAAAAGATGTCAGGAAGGGAGGACTTAGGCTTGGGAGTTCTTCCTTTGACTTGACAGCAGTGCTTGTCAAAATGGAGTCTATGAGCCGGTGGCACCCATCACACACGGCAGCTTATTGTAAAGACAAATTTTCATGGCCCACTCTGGACTACTGGATGACAAGCTGGAGGGTAAGACTTCTTGGGTACTACTGATATGCTCCAGCGTTCAAGGACATCTCTCAGGCAGGCACATCTTGAGTCCCTGATGTGCATGCAGATGGTTGCTGTTATGTATGTGGCCATGAAGGAGAATAGCAGGAAGTAATTGGTATTCAACTCCCATGGTTGCCAGGTAACTCGAATGTCTGATGTAATGGATGGAGGAAATTTGCCTGGCCTCTTAGGTCGATCAGTAAAGGCCTCCCAGAACTTTCAGGTGTGGCTCAGGTGAAAGCCAAGGGCTGTAATCTCCTGGCCAGGGACCTCTCTGAGCCAGGAGACTGGAGTGGGAAGGTACCAAAGCAGAGCCTTCTTAGCCAGGAGAAGCAGCCATGCTGCAATCTGCAGGCTCTCCTGGGGGCACTCAAAACACACAGGCTGGGTTCCATAGCAACCTCATTTAAGCTATTGGGAAGGACAAACTGTCTGGGAGGCTGAGATTAGGAGTTCAGGTTAAATATTCAAGGTAAGCAGGGAGTCTGAGAAATGGGCGTTTTCTTCTCTGTATCTACTCCTGGCTGCAGTCCTAATGACTGGACCTTTTGTGGTGCTAATAGCACTAAGAACACCTGGAATGACCCATTCCAGAAATTGTGGGGACCCCTCTGGCTACTCCCTGGTGCCCTTTGGGGCCATGGTGTGGCGGGCTGGGAAGGAGCACCAGAGGGTTGTGGAGACCAGGGTGCTATACTCTAGTGAGTGTTACTGAACCCACATCTGTCCTGCCACCCTTTCTTGATGTCTGCATTTGTCTTTTATTTTCTTGTCTCACAACAGCCTAGGACCTGATGACACTTTTCTGGGCAAGGACTTGGGCAGTTCTGTGGTCTGACTGAAGACCCCTCCCTTTCAGGTCTCATTCAGCTCTGTCACACTTTCTCTGTGTTGACTTTGAAAATATTTCTTCCTCTTTTCCCAATTTACTTATTTAAGGGGGGGTGCATTGGTTAATTTTCCTGTTGCTCCATAACTCCTGGCAAAAAGTAACCCAAGGTTAATAAAGGGTTTAGTTTGGCTTATTATAGTTTAAGGGTACAGGCTGACATGGTAGAGCACACTTGGTGGGAGCGGATAGGAGCTGGTTTCATTTCATCTACAGTCGGGGAGCAGAGAGAAGGAGATAACCATCAATGCTCCGCACTCACTCTGCTTTGGGTTTAGTCTGGGACCCCAGGTAATGGGAGAGAGCCACTTCCATCCTCGATGGTCTTCTCTCTACACTGAACCTCCCTGGAAATGCACAGTGATTTGTCTCTTAGGCAGTTCTAAATCCGGCCAAGTTGATAGCCAAGAATTAGAATGTGTGTGTGTGTGTATACACAAGTCATATATAAATATATTATATTATAAACATATAATATAGAGAGCCCAGTGACTTCATGTCTTGATTAGTGCAAAGCCAGAAAATATATACATACACACACACACACACACACACACACACACACACACACACACACACACACACATATATGAAAAGACTTGTTAATATAGAAGTTTTCCCTAAAGGTGCCTGCCTTGCTTCACTACTAATATGGCAGCTTTGGGGGGCGGGGGGAGTAGGGTCTATATGCTGAGTGAGAGTTAGCACAGGACATCCAGAGGGTAACTTGACTACCAGCTCTCCTGAGACAGCCTCAGTGAGAAAGCTTCTACTTCTGGGTAGGACTACAGGTGCAGACGTCTACCCATGCAAAGGCTAGACCAGAGACTCAGCTTGGAGCACATCACAAATACCATTAGAGATCAAGTGGCCATTGTCTGGCTGCAGCTTGCTTAATGACCTCACAGGTCAGAGTTTAGATGTGTTGGGGTGTCTCTCAAATGACTGTGGCTTTGTCCTGGTTTGTGCCACTTTAGCACAGTGGCTGTCAGAAGGTATCCACGGGGCTCTACGTCAAGTAAACCTTCCACCTTCTTAACGGGGAAAATGGAGCCTGGCTGTCGAACCCCTGCCTGTGTTGAGTAGGAGTAGAAGCTAGTAAAGCTAACGGGATCGTCGTGGATGGGAATAGAGGTCATCCTGGAACTCACAGGCCCCAGGGTTTGATTCCCAGCACTACCAGAAAATCAATAAAGGAGGGAGTGAAAAAGAGAATGGAGAACAGATTTTTTTTCTCCTCTAGCTGGAACCCTGTTTAAGGAGCTTCAGTCCTACGGAGCCCAAGAGGGACTTATTTCAATGCAGCCCCCGGTCCCTGTTCTCCAATGGACTTGGGGATTGCATTGCACACTACCCCTCCAGAATGAGAACATGAATAACAAGCAGAAATGAAGTCCTCTTGCCCCGGAACCAGCTGGTGGCCTGGCTGAAACCTAGAGTGCATTTCTAATGCCACTGCCAGTCAGCCCTGAGCCATTCATTCTCCAAGCAGGCCACCAACCCCCTGCCCAGCCTTCCTCCCATGCCAGGCCTCTCTCTGGTCCGTTCTTTCTTTGCTGTCTCAGTTCCTGTCTGTTCTCATCTCCTTACACTCTCTACAGATCCTTCTCCCCGGATGGACTACACAGTCAGACTGCATCCGCCTGCTGACCTCTGCGCGCCGCTCCCACCTGTTCTCCTGCACCCGGTGGCTCCTTCCTCTCGCCACCTGCCCTGCCCTGCCTTTGTTCTGACCTCCTCACTTCCCTCACACCATTCTCGGGTGCCTCTTGCCATCGCTGGGCCACTTCAGCTCTCAGGCCTTTCCTTGCCAGAATTCCTCTCTCCCATGGCTGCTTGTTAGCCATGGCTATTGTCCAACTAGATACTTCCTGCCTTGTCTTAGCGGCCTCCCTTCCTCTAGCCTGACTGCTTTCCTGCTCTCTCCCCTGTTACATGACAATCTTTGCAGAAGGTCCAGCATGTGTTATCCCTGCTTAGATGTCTTCAGTGATGGCCGATGAAGATGAAATCCTATGGCCCACCAGGGAGGCAATTCTCATTCACAATTTAATTTCTTCCCATTCCCACACACCCAGAATGTTCCCCAGATTCCTCTGACCCTATCACCCTGTTTTCCTTGTTTCTTGAGCCTGGAGATGGCTCCTGTCTAGTTCTGACTCAGTTCTCCAGGACCTGTTGTTCACTCTCCCATACTGATTTTTGTCCCAGTATGGCACCATTTTGTCCCAGTATGGCACCATTACTTGTACCACTTCTCCCTTGTCTAACTGATTCTCCCAAGAGCCTTTGCTGCAATCATACACAGGGATCTTACCAACAAACTGTTCCCAAAGGAGATCCAGCGCTGTTTGACCCTTGATCTCTCATGGAGGGTACCCAGGGTAGCTCTAGGGAGCTAGTCCATAACTATCTGTTTGTGGTTGCAAATGTTCTTTTCCAGGAAGAATCAGCAATAAGACACTGTCCCTCTCCCCACAGCCCTGGATTAAGAAAAACCCAACCTGTCAACCTGCCTGGTAGACCAAGGCAGTTATAAAGTGTTCACTGTTGCCAGAGAGAGCTGACATCTTGGCTCTCAAAGGTTGAATGTTTAGAGAGCTTAGCGGCAGGCTAAGCACTTGGCAAAGGTATCCTACCAGCTACTCACAGTCATTACTGTTACCACTGCTTTAAGGATTCAAAGACTTCAAAATGATGCTGGAACTGACTTGTCATCTTATAATTCGTAGCTCTTGGAAAAGGTGAGAAGCAAATCCAGGTTCCATAGGACACTCGGGATTTAGCCTTGCCTTTGAAACAACGCCCTGGCCCCAAAACAAAATATCGTACGCTGGGCTGCTTAAAACAACAAAGATTTGTTCATCTTCATGTTTGAAGACCAAATATTAAAAAAAAAAAAAAAAAAAAAAAAAAAAGGTGTGGGTAGAGTTGGTTTCCTCTCCTTCCTTCTAGTGACGGTCAGAAATCCTGAGTATTCCAATGCTTGTAAACACATTATCCCAGTTTCTGCCTTTACTGTCACTTGTGTCCCTGCCTGTGTGTGTCTTTCTTTCTTTCTTTCTTTCTTTCTTTCTTTCTTTCTTTCTTTCTTTCTTTCTTTCTTTCTTTCTTTCTTAGTTTTATTCAGAATTATAAACTTGACTCTGCAATCCAGCTAGACTCGGAGGAAATGAGGAAATACAGAACCCAAAGAACTTCAGTGGAAACAGAAGTTATAGGGTACTGCAGGCAGATGGTGTGGGGGCGTCTCCTGAGCTACATAAGAAATGGTCTGGTGGGTAAGATGCCTACAAGCCAGAAGAATTAGAGTTGCCCACAGTCGGAAATGATGGTCTTCTTGCTGGTCTCGCCATTCTGGGACCCCGAATGCTCCTGGCTTTCATGATGCTCATGCCTGCTTTCACCCTCTCAAAGACCATGTTTGTCCTTAGCTGCTCAGTCTTGGCAGTGTAGATAAAGGACCGAGAACCATTTGTATTTGGTCCAGCATTTGCTATGGAGAAGATGCCAGGACCTGTATGCTTCAGGATGGAGTTCTCATTCTCAAAGAAATGTCCTCTTATGGACAAAAGCCAGTGGATGTGGGCCTCCTCTATTTCAGTAATCACCACCTTGATTAGAGCTCCAAAGAACCTGTTTCCAAATAAGCCAGATGCCAGGAGATAGTAGGCTAATATATCCTTTTGGAAAGTATTATCCAACCTGCAATACTCAGGAAGGAGGCTGGAGACAGAGCATGTCCTTAATGTTTTGTGTGAGTCGTAAAAGGATGGAGCAAGACCATAGCAAGATGTCCTGGGACCACTGGTAAGGCTGCAGGGGAGAAGAGCTCTAGAAGGAATGTAGAGACTGTGTCACTTGTGACAGGTGCACAGCCTGGCTTCCCTGCCACAGTCACCCACGTGGGAACCTTTTGGTCCGTGCCTTTGGTACTTCATTGGTAGTCAGACCACCAGCAGCAAGGAGCATGTATCTCATCATCCACCAGAGGTCATGTGGTAGAATTGTGCTTACAGCCTAAGGCAGAGAAGCATTTCTTTCTCCTGAGGTGTCTGATGGAATGCAGAGATCTGGATGTTGGGTGAGCGCTTTGGCCTCTTCCTAGCATCCCCCTCCTCGCCTAGGGGAGAGAGGGGGTAATCTGCTCTGGTTCATCTTATGCTGGCCCCAAGGGACCTGCTCTGCATAGGACCAAGCTTTCAGGGGACTGATGCCACGTTTGGAGTGATGGGGAGCCTGTGAAGATGGCCTGTAGTTCTGTGGTCCTCTGGAAGGCTGGGAAGGGGACTATGAGATGACCATGATGGAGTATGTTGTGTTCCCATGTAAGAACAAGTGTGTTTGCCTATGAGTGCTGATCATGGAGAAAGGCCCAGCCTGTGAGCAGTGAGTGAGTGGGGGAAAGATCACCTGTGGGTATGGATGTATCGACTCTGGAACGCTGTAACCTGGAGAGGGACCTTTACTTGGGAGCAGCCAAAGGAGACAGTGTTGACAGTGAGTGGGGGCAGGGATCCACTCAGAGGAGGTAGGTAGGCGTCTGCACCACCTCACCCCCCCTCACCACACATACACATGTTACTCAGGTCCTCTCCTCCATGTCTCTTGTATATCTGTTTGGGGACCTACTACAGACTGAACCTTTGCTCTCGGCCCTCCTCTGTGGCTTCCAGCGAGTGTATTGTGGTTTATCAGAAGGCTGCCTGAGAGCTGCTGTAGACGATGAATGGGTAGTGGGTGACACAGGCTGCGCTGGGCAGGGGTTTTCTAGAAAGTTCTTTCCCATCCCACCAGGGTACTGACTCATGTCTGATGGGACTTGCTGGCTCTTTCCTGGGTATACCAGGGGCACAGCTTAATAATCTGTTTTTCATGCCCAGAGGAAATTCGACAGCCCATTGTCTGTCTGCCAAACAGGAAAAACCAAAAGTCAAAACTGAGTCCAAGGTTTCACTTTTCTACATGGAGATGAGTTTGTTGGGAGCACTGGGCTAGAAAATGACCCTGGGATTCTGAAGAGAATGAAAGAATCAACCCACAAGGCTTGATTACAAAGACATTTGTAAATTTGATTGCCTCCAGAACTTTTTTTTGGGGGGGGGGGGCATGGCTATAGAAAAAGGAACGCACCTGCTTCTACAGTGAATTTATAACCTAGTTTGACAATTTTGTATTTGTTTGCATTTCATGCTAGCTTTTGGGTGTCTGGGTAACTAGTGGGGTCTTTCCCTGACATTTATGCCTTGCCTTTCCTATGGCCTTTAGTGTTTCTGGAGAGAACTGCTTCTTCCTCATGCTTACCCTGCCTCTGTGGCCATTTCCTTCAAACCCTCCTGGTGACAGGTGTGTGCTGGGTGCTGGGAATGCCGAGGGCCGAGCACTTGTAATGATTGTAATTGCATTCTGGGCTGGGTTCCCTGAAGGAACAATGGAGAACTGTAGCTCAAGGGATGGTCCTTGATACTAGCCTGCTGAGTTCATGAAAAGAGGGGCTGCAGGTTGGGAAGGCAGATGAGGTGGCGAGGTGTTTGTCATGTAAGCATGAGGAGCTGAGTTCAATCCCCAAGTCCACATAGAAAATAAAAACAAGAATTCAGGGGACAAGGACTCCACAGGAAGACCAGCAGAGTCCACTAACTTGGATCCTTGGGAACTCCCAAAGGCTGAACCACCAACCAACTAGCATACCCAGGCTGGACCAGCCCTCACCCCCTGCATATATGTAGCAGATGTGCAGCTTGGTCTTCATGTGGGTCCCCCAAACAACTGGAACAGGGACTGTTCCTGACTCTGTTCCCTGCCCATGGATCCTGTTCTGTTGTTAACTGGGCTGCCTTGTCTGGCCTCAGTGGCAGAGGATGTGCCTACTTCTGTAGTGACTTGAGGTACCAGGGAGGTTTGGTACCCAGTGGAGGACTTCGTTAGGAGTTAGGGTTTCGTTGCTGTGAAGAGACACCATGACCAAGGCAACTCTTATAAGGGACAATATTTACCACCACAGCAACTGAGGTTATTCTCCGGCCTCCATACACAGACATGCATATGTACACACACACACACACACACACACACACACACACACACACACACACACACACGTCCGCATGCACATGCACACGGAACGCACACACGCACACAAGGAAGGGATAGAAGTGAAGAACCGACAAAGAAGAAAGCATTTCTCACCATCATTTGTTGCCCCAGCAACTTCACTCTTTCTATTTATGGACACATTTCAGCACTGGGTTGTGGCCACTGTGCTGGGAAGCTTAGGGGGAAGGGAAGGTAGACGGGAGTTTGAGTGTGGAAGGCACTGTAGGCTGGGGACTGGGCTCGGATTTTCATCCAAGGTGGTGGGAACCCACAGGCTTATCACTCTCACGGCAGGCTCTGGTCTTCATTTTCAATCATGCTGCCACTTAAAAGTCCTTTCCTATAAAGCCCAGAAGAGTTGCTGTCTTGGAAGTGAGGCAGGTGGCAACTGAAGGGACCCCAGGGACCTTTGGGGAGGCTGGTACTGATCTAGTTTTTATTGTGACTCCTTCAACTGTAGCCGACTTGGGAATCTTCTCAAATTATACTCTTCCGACATATGCGTTTTCTTTGTGAATGTCATACTCCAGTAAAAGGTTTCTCAAAAGACTTCTCTGGCTGTTGCTTAAAGAGTAGATCAGAAGGAGGAAAGAGTAGGTATAGGAAATGAGAAAGGGAATGTGTGAGCCAGGGGATGTCACCAGCTGCAGGCGTCAGGGACTGGAGGGGACCAACATAGATAAAGAATGTAACAAAATTGGAGCTTTGGCTTGGAGGCACCAAGGGCAAAACCTAGAATCCAGAAAACACTGTAGGAAGGCAGGAATGATGGGGCATGAACTTGATAGGAAATCAGTGGAAATCAGAGGGGCACAGTCAAGAGGAAGTCAGCTTGAGGAGGCAGGACTTCAGTAAGCACCCATGCTCCCACAGATGGGGGAACGAGACACCAAAGGAAGGTGCATGTGGAAGCACTAATATACATCCTGGTACGATCAACATCTGGAAGATAGAGAAGACATCTCTTATCAAGGTTTTTACAACAGAAACAGAACAACTAGAGGAAGTGATATCATGTATTCCAGTGCTGATCCTTGTTGAATTAGCTGGTACAGTGGTGTATGTCTGTGATCCTGACACTTGGGAGGTAGGAGTTTGAGGCTAGCCTGGGCTATATAGCTAGACCTTAATCTCAGATGGAGAGAGTGAGAGAGTGACAGAGACAGAGACAGAGAGACAAGAGAGAGAGACTGGTAGGAGGTGAGGGTAGAAAGGAGAGAAGAGGTGGGGGAGTCCTATAGAACTTAGATAATTTTTGGAGAACCCATTGATGTGATGGTCAGGTACTATCAGCTTCAGTAAAAACAATGTCTGTGGCACGTCCTTCCTCTGAGCCCTCAGAACAGTAGATATTGTCACACAGCGGAAGAGTAGTATGACTTAGTGTCTGTTGGCTGCTGTCATTTGCCAACTGCAAAATGAGATGAGTTTGTAAGTTGCCCAGGGCCTCCATCACCTTCTCCACAGGGTCATGTGTGATTATCTAGGTTTGCAAGCATTTACTGAATGTGTACCATGCGTTGGCCCGCTGGTGTCAAAGTGAGAACATGCCAGCCAGGCAGTGGTGGCGCACGCCTTTAATCCCAGCACTCGGGAGGCAGAGACAGATGGATTTCTGAGTTCGAGGCCAGCCTGGTCTACAGAGTGAGTTCCAGGACAGCCAGGGCTACACAGAGAAACCCTGTCTCGAAAAACAAAAGCAAAAACAAAAAGAACATGCCAAGCCTGGAAAAGAAAGAAATGGAAACAGATAACAGAGACAAAGGAGACAATGTGGAGGCCCCAAGTGCCATCCCTCAGAGCTCCCTGGCGGCCATTGCCCACTGATAGCACCATAGGATCCCTCCATTGAGGTCGGCTCCTAAGGTCCTGGACTCTTGTGAGACTGTCTTTGTATTAGAGTTTGCACTTTCTCTGTCTGAAAACTGGCTGCCCTTTGCTTGAAGGCAGGAAGGGACGGGCTTTATCTTCAAACCCTTCCAGGATGTGAGAAAAAATATTGACATCCCATCTTGTTACCAGAACAAAGATGAGGAAGGATATAAAACAGCAAAGTTTCCATACTCACGGGGTCTGGATGTCCTTCCCCTACCATAAACGCATTCAAGGCACGTTGGCCAACTGCGGCTTCCTTTCAACCTAACAGGTGACTGGGAGCCAACTTCCCCAAAACACAAGATGGTACTTGTTCTCCATGAAGGAGTGTTTTACTGTCTTTTTCTGAAAGAAAAAAAGCTTTTCAGAATCTCTGGAAAAGAATTCAAGCATATATTGACATGAACACCAGGGATAATTTTATTTCCGAGTGTTTATTTGCCCAGGAAACCATTCTTCTAGTTAATATAAATTCATAGAGTCTCACATGCTTGCATTTTAATCCCCCAGGCTGTCTCTCTCAGCTCTCTCTTCCGTGTCACCCCGCCACCACCTCCATGCAGTTGTCTGCCTCACACATTCCTAGTGCTGAGCACCAAGCAGGAAGCCTCGCCCCCACCCATGAGGGAACCAGAGCACCCCAGAACAGCCAGTGCAAGATGCTTTTTAGGGTTTCTGGTATGGTTTGGGGTTCAGGATTTCCACTGCTTCTCTCTTTTATGCCCCAGCTTTAAAATGAGGGAGCAGCATAGAAAGTCACAGGCTTCCTGTCCACAGTGAAATACACTTCCTTTGACTTCAGAGGACACCCTAAGATCCCAATTATCAAAGATCCTTTCTAGACAGAATATGGTCCCAGATCCAGATTCCCAAGTTGCCTGTTTCCTTTCCTATGAAGGGACAGGAGGTGTCTTGTGTCCTCTGTGTTCCTTTTTAGATTGTTCTGATGCTTTCTTTTTTCTTTTTTCTTTCTTTCCTTTTTTCTTCTTCCAAGCGCCAACAGGACAAAGGGCTTTTCTAGTTCATAACAACACTGATAATCCTGATGCTCCCGTGGCTTATTTCTCCTCCAAAGGACATCAACTTTGAGCCCAGGCTGGCTATTTTAAATCTGAGTGTTATCTTGTGCAGACATTCTTCCTGCATGGGACTGTACTTGATTTCCTGAATGATTGGGGAGTGAAAGAGACACTCCCCAGTGGGGCACTGGGCTATGCCCTGCAGGTACAGGAGGCTTAGGCAGACTCCCTGGCTGTCCCAGGCCTCCTTTCACCCTAGATCACATCTTTCTTTTATGTCCTACTGTCCCTTTGGAAAGACAGTAAGGATTCGCTATCCCTCTTACAACTCTGGGGGCCTTTCAGGGGGTCTCAGAGGCACCAACTCTCTCTCTCTCTCTCTCTCTCTCTCTCTCTCTCTCTCTCTCTCTCAGCTTTCTGAAATGTCAGATGACACTGGAAAACATCTCTATCTGTGTTGCAGTAGGGAACCTTGAACCTGGACCTCACCATTCAGCACTTAATCCCTGGTCAACGGCCAGCCAGCAAGGAGGGTGAGCGGTGGGCAGAGAAGTGTATGTGGAAATGAGCACACACAGAGTCGAAACACCATCAGGCTGAACGCCTGCAGTCAGAGGCACACCTTGCTCTGCAAGGTTCAGCCAGCTAGATAACAGTCTCATAACCCGAGCGTGCTGGGGGAGAAGAAGGATCTGTTTGTACTTTGAGGGTTGACAGTTTAGTCCACTGCCCAGCATATAATAGATGGTCTCTTAATGATGTTTGTGACAGCACTGTAGTATAAAAGTACACCCACACCACCACACTGTCCTCCAATTTCAGGACAGTGGTCAGTAAACTGTATGAGGTAGCCAACACCTTGTTATGAAATTGGCTTTCTCTTAAATGATTCTGCTCCATGATAAGCTGATATAAATGTCTTATCTTGCTAGTGGGAGGACCATAGAAATGTATACATATTCGTGTAGAATATTTTCTATTTATGAGGAGTTAATTAAATATGCTTCTTGAAGTCCTTTCTTCATTGAAAAAGTAGGGGTACAAGGATGGGAATAGATTGGGTTTGTAATTCAAGATGGTAGACTGAGCACATCGATCCTCAGCTCCAGCATCCCCATTATGATAGAACAGTGATAAAAAAGAATCAGAAACAATTACAAAGGGGGACACCTTATGAAGGGATGAAAGAACCCAATAGTTTCTGTGGCACGGACAATGGTTTGAAGTATTGATGGATGGGTCAGACTGGGAGACGCAGACTCTCAGGTCCCTTCAAGGGAGGTTCAGTGGTGGGGAACTCGAAGCCTGCCGCAACCCCAGAGGCAGCAGGGATAGACTCTGTGAGTATTGTGAGGTAGAAAGCTAAATTCTGCGGGTGAAGGTCGGCAGAGGACAGCCCGTTGCCCAGGGGAAAACCCAAGTGTCCATTTGTCGTGGACCAAGGGCACTGTCACAGTGGGTGGGTGGGGGGACTGGTCCCTACGGCTTCCAGTTTGTTTGCCACAGAGTGGGGTGGTCTGATAATAAAAGACAGGCAAAACTATGAACAGTTGGGAGGAACAGGGAGCAGGACGCATCTAGGTGAGCAAACCCCGCATCCACAATGGCACATACTCTAAAACAAGGTGTTCTAGAACGAACATAGTGGATTGTGATGTGTGATCAGCAGGAACACAGAAAACCTGTTCTGCAGACCTGCTGGAGCTGGCTGAGGCTGATTGCCCATAGGTTCGCTACTCTGAGCCCTTCTGTGCTGCTTGAATTTTTTAAACATTTACCTGTCGTTATATAGACTATACGGCGAAGGGAAAAACAAAACATGTAAAGAAACGTAAACAGACTTTAATGTTCTGAGTGGACTCTGGTTGACAGAGGCCAGGAGTCCCTATGGGCTGGAGCTGCTCAGGCCCAGCTGGGGTTTCAGGGTGATTTGAAACTCTTCTGTATTCCTGCCAGCCTGGGTGGTAGTCAGCTCCAGCTTAGAGAGGAAAGAGGAAGAGAATGGTCTCTGAGCCCAGGGGTCTATGCTGTGCTGTTAGGACAGGTCTTACTCTAGATCTGTGTCTCCTCCATTAGACTAGGCTATCTAGCCAGCAAGCTCCAGGGATCCTCCTGTCTCTGCCATTGCAGTACTGGGATTTCAAGTGCACACGACTACACCCAGCTCTTTTGTTTCTTTTCCATGGGTTCTGGGGACTGATTGGCTGCTATACAAACATCCCACAGGCTGAGCTATCTCCCAGGTCCTCTCTGAGGTCAAAGAAGTTAAAGCAGGCAGGAGAGGACTCAGAGCAGCCTGGGCATATCCAACATTCATGTGGCACAAGAGGAATGTTTCTCTATGTCTGTTTTTTTTTTTCCCTCTCTCTCTCCCTCCTTTGAAAAGGACTGCTTCTTCTAGTCCACCGTGACAGTCTTTGGGACACAGACAGCTGCCACCTAGAAACACTGGAAGGTCATCAGCTGATGCTCAGTGAGGGCACCCCTCACTTACAGTTTTTTATCCTGCTAACCAGCTCCAGTCTGAATCACTGCAGTGAAATCACGTCCTAGTGGTCATGAGGGCTCATGAGAGCAGAGTCCTCCCTAAGATCTGTGTTCACAAAGTCAGAGCTGGGTGACAGCAGGAGCAATCATGAACTCGGATATCACCTGATGGGTTCACACGTCAGGCCTGCCTGACAGCTTCAGGGACAGCCAGTGCTTCTGTGGTCTAATGCTATAGCTCCAATGTCTAGAATAGAAAAAATGAGTTATGAACATGACAATGAAAACTGACCAAACAAAACTGTGTCTGGGATGACCTTTGACCCCCTCCCATTTATCCTGAGTTCTTGGGGTTCCCTCATCCTGAGCGCTTACTGTACAGTTGTCCTCCGCATGTCACTGAAACTTGCCTTAGGCCCCAGACCGCGCTCTCTACTGTCATGGGCATCCTCTCAGCCTTCCTTTAGGTCTTTAATGGCTACTTCAATGTCTCTGCTTCTTTCTCCTCTACTCTCCCTGCCACACACTCCACATTTGTTAGGCCTGAGGAATAGGGCTCAAGGAATGGAGCTGTGAGCAGGACTCGCACATTGGATGTCTGAGAGTCTCCCTCACATCCAGCCCTGCAAGAAAGTTCCCCAGCAGGGGATGCCTTTGCTAACTTCCTCTGTGAGATATACCTATAAGAATACCATGCTAATTACACACACATTCTGTCTCCCTCCCTCCCTCCCTCCCTCCCTCAACCTCTCCCTCCCTCCCTCCCTTCTCCTTTCCCTCCCTCCCTCCCTTCTCGGGTTAGCATGCACACACAAATCTAAATATTTACATGGGGTTTGAACCTTTCAGCACAGGGCCCTTGAGCAAACAAACATTCTCACAGTGTTGTCAAGGCTCATACTTTAAAACAACAACAAAACCAGAAAACTTTGAGGAATGCTCTTCAAAGTGTCAGGATATTATTTTGAAAACCTTCATGCCCGTGACTCCCTCTTCAAGGGAATTTTCCTTTAGTCAATTTTATTGAGGTCTAGTTTGCCTATAATAAAATGCCCAGACTTTAAGTACAGACTCTACCTGTATAAATATCACCGCTATAAAAATGTAGATGACTTTAACCATATCAGAAAGTCCCTGTATACATAGTTGCAAATCTTTAACTTTTGTGGTTTGAATTTGGAATGCTCAGGGGTCCAAGTGAGTGAGCTAAGTAAGGAGGGGGGACAGCTGAACCCTGCTTACAAATTACAGCCACATCAAAGGGGGATTTTATAAATGACAGACACTGGTCATTGTGATGAACCTGCAGTACCCTAAATGGCTCTTCTGATGGCTGAAGACTCTAGATCATAGGTTACTGTGACTGTTTGAAGACGTGATGCTCACTTGTTTCCTCTGAACCAGGTATTGTTTCAAGCACTGGGAGATAATTGTTCTAAAATCTCTAGTCATGTTTTCTCTTGGAAGTCTAGAGCCTGTTGGGGAAATATCAATAAAGAAGAAATCTTGTGTGTTGTACAATCTCTAGAAGCAAGAAATGCCTGGGAATGAGTGAGAATAGATCGAGGAGGAGGTGGAAAGTGGCTGATCACAGTAATCCTCATGATGCATCCTTGTTTACCTTTCCTTATCTTTCTGTGAAGTATTTTGGAGCATTCTTTCTTTTGTTACATGGAGTAGAGCGGAACACCTAGCTTCTTATAGATATATAAGAAGGGCAGGCAGGGTTCTGGGCATCTCAGGACAAGTAAAAAATCTTGCCTCAAAAGCAGAAGGGCCAGAGTTCAATTTCCAGCATCCATGTAAAAAAAAAAAAAAAAAAAAAAAACATGTGTGGTGCTGTGTGCTTGCAAGCCCAGTGCTGGGTTGTAGACACGGCGGATTCCTGGAGCTCCATGGCTAGCAAGCCTTGCCTAATCCACCAGCTCCAGATCCCAGTGAGAGTCACTGTCTCAAAAGACAAGGCAGCTGGCTCCCAAGGAACACACACACACACACACACACACACACACACACACACACGGGGGGGGGGGGTTGGCTTAAACAAAGCCGAGCAGGTCTTTAATGAAACCTGACATGCTAACGTAATTGCAGATTTTTCTGGGGGAGGGCTACACCAATATCCTCCACACATTGTTCTCCTGGGAATCCCACTGGATTTGGAGTGTGTGGAGCAAGGAGCCATCTTTGTAACACCCTGAATGTAGCACATGCAGTGTCTGCTTCTCATGGCACAGAACTGAAAGCCACGGAGAAGACGTTCATTACGAGGGGTCCCTTGTGGATCCAGCATGGGGCTACGAGTCCTAAACAGAGCCCTTGGGTAATCCTCTCCACTAAGGTGCTATAGCTCCTGGGTACTGTGGCTCAGAGTGACCCTGTTGGTAACCAAAGATTCCATGCAGAGCCAGGATCTGAACCTAGGCCCTTTTGGCTCCCAAACCCAAACCTTCGTAACCAGGACAGCTGTCCTAAGAGAGGCTGTAACCCAGCTAGCATGCCCCCACTTCTCCACTGTCAATCTATGTGTACCCTCATGCCACACCCTCTTCACTTTTTCTTTCTTTTCTTTTTTCTTTTTCCTTCTTTCTTTCTTTCTTTTTTTTTTTTTTTTTCACTAGCAGGTGATCATTTTTTCCTCTCCTGCTGATTATGAGTGAGTATTTGGTACGGCAGAGCAGACAAGGACACGGTCTCCTGGTTCCGTCCTCATGAAATGGTATGCAGGGCCAGGTGCCTGTGACCCTGGGAGTGGCCCCTTCCAGCAAGCTCTGTCAACCCACCCCTCCGTGGCTTTTTCTTTCCCCGGCATTTTCTCCTGCTGTTACAGCCGTACATTCCGTCTGTCTTCATCTGCTGCATCCCCTGGAGTATGGGGCTCAGACCCACATCAGCACCTCTGTCAGAGCATCCATGAGGTACCCAGTCTGGCCACAGCTGCAGTGGCTACCGCTGATGTGAGCATTGTGGCAAAGGGACATGGAAAGGGTCCTCACTGTAGCCCAGGGGTGGAGATGCGGAAATCCAGTATGTACTGTAAATAGCAAAGGCATATCTTTCAGGAAAAGCTTTGAGGCAGTCTCTCTCCCACCATCCCCATCTTCCTCTCAGGAGACAACAGAGGAAGTTGGTAGGAATTACTCACGCCTTCTTATTCATTACTAATTGAAAGGAAGGGAGATGGGTCTTCTCTAAACTCAATGCACAGAAACTAAAGTGTACTAACTCTGAGCCTGATGTCCTTCCTTCTCACACCATGCTTCTCTTGGGCCCCCTTTCACCTCGGCCTTGCCTCCTTGGCTTCTGGACTTTCTTCTATTTAGAGTCAATGGCAGCTCAACTTCTGTGGGTGTCTTTGATATGGTCCCTTATTCTCACATGTCCTGTGAGACTTCCCTGGCAACACCAATACCATCACGAACACCTTTTTCCTATCTTCACTAATATTCTCTGGCCTAGTTAGCATCACCTGTCAACTTACATAGCCTAGAATCATCCTCCCTACTCCCAAAAAAGAATATTCGTTGAGTAATTGTCTTTATGGAGTTGATCTGTGGTCATGTCTGTGAGGGGTTGTCTTGATTGTGAATTAATATAGGAGAGCTCACCCCACCATGATAGCATGATTTCCTGGGAAGGTGAATCCTGTGCTGGGTAAGGAAGCTAGTTCTGTGAGAACATGTCTGAGAAAGTCAGAGAGCAATGCTTCTCATGACTTTTGCTTCAAATCCCTGTTGAGTTTCTGCAATGACTGCAGTTCTCCATTTTGGAAAACAAACTGGGACAAAAACTCATTCTCAAAAACTATTTTATCATAATATATTAAAAATAGGGGTTAGAGAGATGGCTCAGCGGTTAAGAGCACTGGATGCTCTTACAGAGGTCCTGAGTTCAATTCCCAGCAACCACATGGTGACTCACAACCATCTATAATGGGATCTGATGCCCTCTTCTGGTGTCTCTGAAGACAGTAACAGTGTACTCATATACATAAAATAAATAATTCTTTTAAAAATATTAAAAATATTCCAGCCAATGAAAGGAAACACAGGAGACACTTTCTGAGAGACAGGATTGGAGAGATTCCTCTGGCCCCTGGCAGACTCTCTGCTGCTTCTGGTGAGGAGGAAGCTGGTTCTTGGGGCTCAGAGGCAGGCAGCAGTTTGGAGAGGTATCTGTTTTCCTGAGTACTGTGGCCTTCTTGAATTTAGAGGCCGTGAGTACAGATGGACATGCAGTGAGTTCTGGACTGTGTCACGGAAGCCTCAAGTTGGCCTTGCCAAGGCTCTGTTCTAGCAGCTAGGAAATTGCACAGGTTGGAGGGAGGCCCCAGCAGAGAGACCAGCTCAGTTTTGGAGGGAAATGACAATGACGGTAGAGACTCAGTTGCTCTTCTCAGACACCAGTTCTTCAATTCAGAGAATAACTTTGGCAGTGTATGAAACATAACAGTGCCCTACCCTTCCCTGGAGGAAAAACGTGACCCAAAGGAAACCTTCCAAGCACAGCTTAAGGATGTAGGGCTTGTGGCTTGGTGCCTGTTCATGCAACAGTTGAGATCCCAGGGGACACAGCCTGGAGCTGAGGATACCATGAAAGTCTTCTTCCACATTCCAAGATGATATCTAACCCCATCCAGTATGAAATTCACATTTACTCAGTACACATAGGACAAGGCATGTGAGGACAGCTGGGACACAGTGACAATTGTTAACCTTTGGGCATTTCTCCAAGGCCTTGAGCACCATCCAGAGGGGAACATGACCAGTCAGAAATGTGCTTGGTCAGGATAGCTCTGAGAAAAGCCCGGTAAGACAGAATGAGGATATTAACTTTATTAGGTGATTGGAGGACTCTGTCAAACCACCTTCCTGGAGATATAAGAACTTCCTGGGCCTTGAAGGATGGAGGTTGGGAAGAGAGGACATGCTAGGAAAAGTGGAACATCCAAACCGAGGTCCAGATTGAGTAGAGAATGACCTTCAGCCCTCTCAAGGCACAGGACGAAGACCAACTAGCAGTCCATGATAAAAAATTATGATACAGTTAGGGAGCAACTCAAGGTGGCAAAGACCCTTGACACTTGTCTAAGTGGACCTTGCTTGGGGATGGCATTCACCGTGGTTTTAGTGGTCTCTTTGTGACAACAGTTATAGCTTATGAGGTAGAGTACTTGACCTGGTCTGCACAAAGTCTTAGGTTCAACCCACAGCACAGCATAGAAACAGAATGTGGCAGCACAGGCTCGTGAGCTCAGCAGAGAGTAGAGGCAGAAGGATCAGAAGTTCAAGGTCATCCTTGGCTTCAGAGAGAGTTTCAAGCCAACTTAAGAGACAAGAGACAGGGTCTCAAAAAAAACCTGGTAAATCTAGGAGTAACTAGCACTTTCAGACTATTTGCCATGGGGTGTTATCTGATAAGAGTTTCACCCCCAGAACCATCCAGTGAAGTGTTTCCATGAGGAGACAGTGCCTACTGCCCCAGAGAGCCCCGGATGGAAGGCTGGGCCGGCACCTGGGACACTGGGACCTCACAGGCTGTCTCTGTCGTCTCTCACCCAGGTCTTCGTGCTTTGCCATGGCCTCCTGCAGCTCTGCCAGTTGCTCTACAGTGCCTACTTCAAGAGCAGCCTCACCACTATCGAGAAGCGCTTTGGCCTCTCCAGTTCTTCCTCCGGTCTCATCTCCAGTTTGAATGAGGTGAATGGGAGGCCCTTTATTTTAAAAGGTTTTAAAAATTCTATTTGCTTATTGTATGTGTGAGTGTTTTCCCTGCATGTATGTATGTGTAGCACATAGATGCTTGGTGTTTGAGGAGACCAGGAGAAGGCATTGGATCTCCTGGAACTGGAGTTATAGATGGCTGTGAACTACTATGTAGGTGCTGGGAATTGAACATGGGCCTCCTATGAGGGCAACGAGTGTTGGTAAATACTGACCCATCTCTCCAGCCTTGAGTGGAAAGCTCTTGACAATCCTTCATTTCATGTACTGTCCTAACCTCTAAGAGGTGCATAACAGGGGCGGGGTTTACATCCTAGTGCAGAATACCACACCTAAATTTTGGCCTTTGGTTTAATATTGTCCTCATAGACAACAAACAGCAAGGAAGCAAACCTTTGACATTTATGTCACCAAAGCCCAGCCCTGGCCCTTGGAGGTATCATAAGTCACCCGCAGTTCTTGGTGAGTCCAGACTCGGCCTCTGGATTCTTCTCGCACTGAGTTCTAGGCTCCTTGACTAAACAAGTGGGATCTAACTTATAGGATAGATCTCTCTTATAGCAGTCAAGAGGATCCACACCTCAACTTTTATCTGCATCATTGAATGCTTGAGTAAAAGCTGTGGTCCAGGGGAGTTTGTAGGCTGCTGCTGGCAGTGGTGTGTGTGTGTGTGTGTGTGTGTGTGTGTGTGTGTGTGTGTGTGTGTGTCCGGGAGTGTGTAAAGAGAGCCCAGCCTGGTGCAGGGGTGGGTGAGGGGCCATCTGAGTGTGTGGGAAATACAGATCTTCAGACTGAAGCTCCAATATTGAAGCCTTCCTGGGCCCAGGTGATATGAAAGAGCACAGATGCCTGTGACAGTTCAAGGGCAGGTGGAGGGGCTCGAACAGAGAAGCTGTGGGTATCTTGGCCTTGGAAAGCAGTTGCTCCTATTACCCGCTCTGATATGACATTGAAGGATGAACAGACAAGGTGAGTGGATCCCTAGAGCCCTAGGTGTCAACCCCTAGTCTCTAGAGCCCTTTGATTTTGAGACACAGAAGGGCAGAGTATGCTATTAATGGGCTTTATGTCAGATTGCAAATGTTTAACACCAGAGCGTTAGATGGAGCTGTTCTAGAGACACTTTGAGGGTGAGGCCTGGAGTCCTCTCCTTGGCCAAAACAACTGCAGTCTTGAGGTGTGTGCTTTAAATGGGAAAAAATTGAATAACTCTCAAAGGCACTCCTCTGCTGAAGAAAAGCTTCGGAGCAAAAGTCAATACCTGAGCAGGTGTAGTGACCCACAGAGAAACCAATCCTAGCTTCTGCAGACAAGTGCAGGCCCACGCACCCCAACCGTCCTTCCTGGGTTTGTTTAGAAGCCCTCCACCATCTGTCATGCACATGCCCTTTCGAGTCAGCTGACAACTAAAATGGTCTGACACTTCAGTCCATGAAATAATAGAGATGCAGAAAGGAAAGAAATGAAACCCAAGAAGCTCAAGAAGAAGCTTTCCTCTCTCTGGATATCCACTGCAGAATGTTCTAGAACCCTCCAGCTGGAAGGCTCCCTGCTAAAGCCAGCTGCCTCCTCATGCACCTCACATACACTCACACCATCCTCTATGTGCTGCAGCCTGTCTGTTGGTCATGCTCCTTGACACATGGTAATGAGCACCAACTTTGGACCAGACACTGTCCTAGATGCGGGGGAAGCAGAAAGGAACAGATGGGCAAAAAGCTAAGACAAAGGTGTAGAAATAAATCTCTAGTAGACAGAAGGTAAGCTCCATGAGAAGGTGGCATGGGAGAGGAAGGACATGCGGGGTCAACGTGGTGGACCCAAAGGAACATTCCTTATAAGGAGCATCAGGAACATAGTGTTCCTGATGTCCACACTGAACAGGACTTGGAAGTAGTATGGTCCTTGTCTTTTGTTTTGAAGAATTTAGGATGGGGGTGGGGTGAGTTAGATGCAGAGTTATTGGGGCAGAAGCCCATTCTTCCAGAAGATTGCTCTAGTACAGTGTAGACAATCTAAAATGGTCCTCGGTGGTTCAAGTTACCTCCTGACTTCAAGGATGGAGATATGACACTTGCTGTTTGACTGTCGAGTTCTGGTTTCCTTTCAGTTGCTGTGATAAAGACCATGACCAAAAGAAACTTGGAGAAGAGAGGGCTTATCTAGCTTACATTACCATATTAGGTTATAGAGACATTTTAGGTGATAGAGACATTTTCTTGATTGAAGTTTCCTTTCTCAGATGACCTGAGTTCATATCAAGCTGACAAAAAAGTAACCAGCAGAAAGTATAAATTGAGAGTAGCTGCATGGTGCTTGGGGCCATGCACATTGCTTGGTTGTTATTCTGACTTTAAGTCCAGAGTCTCTGAGGCCATTACTTTGGAGCCCATTCAACTTAGGAGTTTAATTTAAAAATATATGCTACTCCAGGAGCCAGTCAGGATTGGAGGCTTCCTTGGATTTTTGCCCCAAAAGACTTTTCTAGAAGGGCTAGGGGAAGAGCTTAGTTGTTAAGGTGCTGCTTATGCAAGCACGATGATGGAGCTGTCCCACCCCTAGAACCTACATTTAAAAATCCAGGTGTAGTAGTGGCATGTGTCTATACTTCTAGAGTTGGGGAGGTAGAGACAAGGGGATCCCTGGAGTCAACCAGCCTAGATTACTTGGCTAGCTTCAGGCCACTAAGAAACTCTGTGGGGGGGGGGGGGGGAAGGGAGAGGGAGAGGGAGAGGGAGAGGGAGAGGGAGAGGGAGAGGGAGAGGGAGAGGGAGAGGGAGAGGGAGAGGGAGAGGGAGAGAGAATAGTATACACATGCATGCAAGCACGCCCACTTGCCGACACATGCACCCTACACACCCACACTCAAGTTTATGTTTAGATGCCCAATGTTTAGATTAGTTCTTCATGTTTTCAGATAATTTCATTGGGTTGGTCCAAAAAGCTGAGGCCGGGATGGGTTTCTGATGACTGAGGGAAAGCTGATGCTGCAAATCTATAGCATAAGCAAGACCACTGGGACAAGGTAGTGTGGCTTTGTCAGGGACTGCGCTAAAGCCAAGAAGCCCCTTCCCTGTCCGTTCTCCCTAGATGAGCTATGGTGGGTCTCCTCTGGGCTGGAGGAGGGTGGGACCTGGGTCTCACTGGATCCCTTGTTCTCTGCAGACCAGCAACGCTATCCTCATCATCTTTGTCAGCTACTTTGGCAGCCGAGTGAACCGCCCACGGATGATCGGCATAGGGGGTCTCCTTCTGGCTGCAGGGGCTTTTGTCCTCACCCTCCCACACTTCCTGTCAGAGTCCTATCAGTACACCTCGGCCCCTGCTGGTGAGTGGCCCTGGCTCCTGCCTCCAGGAGCTGAGGCAGGGTGAGCACGGTGCAGAGTGGATGGTGGTGCTCCTGGGTTGGGGTTTCTGCTCTGAGTCATTTTCTTCCCTCTCCCGCTAAAGACTGTCCTTGCCTTTAGTAGTTGAGTTTCTCTGCAGACCACATCTGAAGTGCAGAACCTATTGAAGCATACAGAAGTATAAAGTAGCCCAGCTACCTTGTTCCTGGTTTGTTGAGGATGTGGTTGCTGGCCTTTCCCTGTGACTCCTTGAGCTATGTGCCCGGGGCAATCCAAACTCCACCTGCCTAGAACCAGAATCCACAGAGGCTTAGAGAAAAGAGGTCTGGAGTGTAGAACATGATGAAGTTTGGGGGGTTTCTTGATGTTCCATGACTGTTTGTTGCACCTGTCAATTTTTTTTCAACTTACATACTGTTTGGTATGGCCCACTCACTGATGCCAGGACATTAGTGGAGTGAGGGAAAAAGTTATAGTATGAGGTCTTATGTAACTTCTCCTGGGGGAACATGAACAAATGTCTGTTCACTCCACATTAGACACTATAGCAACCCAAATTCTACTTAACTGTAGTTAGTGAACCAATAGATGTATTCAGGTTAATTACAGGAATATGGGTAACTCTAGGTAGCCACATCACCAAAAGGCACACCCATCATGGGTGAAGACTCACAAAAGCTGTGTCCTTGGAGCCTCCTGGAAACTTGTAGGCAACTCTAACAGAGAGTCTCCTCTTCCCCAGCAATTGATTCCTGCTTTGTATGACCTTTCAGGAAACTTTGTAAATCTTGTAATTTTCATGAACTTCTGAGCCATACAAGTTTCTATAGCTCCCTTTTTCTTAAGAGCTTCCTTCCTCCTCTAGCCTGAAGAGAATGTTTCAGTTGGGAAGAAATGGCTACATAGTAGGTGTTGACAGTTGAAGGTACTCAGATACTATTTCATGTTTCAAGTATCTAAGAAAAGAGAGAAGAAGGGGGGGTCCTGTCTCCTGACCCTCAGATAGGGGTTCTTTCTGTGACCCAAACTTACGCATTTTATTGGGGTATCTTGTGGGAGAATGAAATAGACAAAGAATTTATGTGGTTAAACATGGTATTGATTAGTACTGAAGTATCTATGAAAAGGTAACTTTTCCTTACATCTTATTTTTTGATTATTTTAATTAGCACATATTAATTATACATAATAGGTTTCATTGGGACATTTCCATACATGTACATGACGTACTTTGATCATATTCGCATCCTTTCTCCCACTCTTACTAATCCTGTTTCTTTTCTACTGTTTCATGTATGAGTGTGTGAGTGTGTGTGTGTGTGTGTGTGTGTGTGTGTGTGAATTTCATTAGGGTTGATTAAAGGGATGTAAGTGAGGTTTGTTTATAAGGACATGGGCACCTTACCAGAGGCTTCCCCACTGAAGAAACTGTTGCTCTCTTCTCTACCAACCCACTAACTGATTGTACACTGTTGTTTTTTAAATTGTTTAGTTTGAGACTTTATACAAATTCTAGATTGCTCTTTGTTGATATAAGCTTTACAAATATTTCCTCCCATCTCTAACTCATCATGCATATTCTTTTAACAGAATATATATCACTTCCAGAACAGAAAGAGGTTTTAATTTTGATGAAATTCAATTTTTCCTTAATTTTTTTCCTTCCATGACTCATTCTTTTGGTACTGCACTTAAGACCTCTGCCTGACCCCAAGAGAGAGATTTTCTCCACACTTTCACAGGGTGTCTCCAGTTTTTATATTTGCATGTAGACTTACGATCTGTTTTGAGTTAATCATTTATTTATAAATGCTCATTTTCCCTTTTGTATATGAATGTCACTTTCCGGCACAGTTTATTACAAAATCTGTCTTTTCACCATACCATAATTTTGTACCATTATAGTAGATAAATTGTCTTGGGCTAAGGCTGCAGGTCAGTGGTAGAAAGCTGGCCCAAAATGCACCAGTCCCTGAGTTCTACCACCAACCCAGAGAAAGAAGTTGACTATGTCTGTGGGTTCATCTCTGGACTTCCTTTCCCACCCCATAGATCTGGGTGTCACCTTTGCCAGTACTGCAGGCCCCCCTCCCCAGTGTTTTATTAAATTTCATTATATATACTTTGATGTCTAGTTGTTTATATTCAAAAGAAAAATATTTTTCTGGACTTTTGATTGGGACTGCATTAAATCCATAATCAACTGGCATGCCTGTCATGTGTACTCCTTTCACTCTTAACCAGTATGGCTCGATGCTGCCCTAGGTTCAACGCTGATAGATGACTGAACAGGCTCTAAGCTGTTCATTCTTCCAGCACAATTTATTACAAAAACTGTCCTTTCGCCTGACAAATGCCTTTATCCTCCAGGGGAACATAGTCCCTGGATGCCCTTATGCCCACTGTCCATCATTGCTGCCCAGTGCTATAGACACTCCTAGCTTACCTTCCCCACCCTGCTCAGCCTATTAATATTTACCCATAAGGCTATAGGTTTCTGTATTCATTGTTGTTGGGCGGGCCTTTAATGTACTTTGTTGCTACAATGTTTTCCTTTTCCTGAGATAGATCCTTTGTTGTTACTTTGATGAACCCTTGCAGTGATAAAATCTGTCAGAAAAGATCTTCATTTCACCCTCTCTCTTGAATTGGTTTAGCTACAAACAACTATGAAATGAGTAGTTAGCCCTACTCAGAACTTTGAAGACAACACGTCTTTGTCTTTTGGCCTTTCGCCTCCATCTGTCTAATTACCAGCTGTTTACTTTTAGGCCTCCAGGTTCTAGTCTCTCTAGTTGATCTCTTTTGTTCTCCATTGTTTTGCTGTCATAACATGTTTGAATGTGGGCTAATCTGTATCTTTCTGGGAGTTCAGGGTTTTTTTTTTTTGGGAGGGGAAGGCAATGGCTTCATGATGAACAGCAGTGAGGGCCCACACTGCAAATGTTCAGCCTTCATCCCCTCAGTAGAGCTGTATGCTATTGGTTGAGGATGGCTGAGCCACCCAGGAACATGCGAGCAAGTAACTGATTTCTTGTTTGCTTAAACATCAGGCTCTTCTTACCTAGACGTAAGTGCCAGAAATGAATTGTTTAGAATGGCTGAGGAAATTCCTCTGTGAGTTGTGAGGCCTGTGCTGGAGATGGGTAGTTGGTTTGAATGGGGGTGGGGAGTGGGGAGGATTAGAAGCAGAAGTGTGTGGGGGGGTCTACATATGAAGTGGCTGCAAGGTTTGGGTACTGTCCCTCCTTCCTCCAGGCACACTAGTCATTTGCATAGGCGTGTCGAAGTCCTGGACTATTTAAAGGCTGAGCCTTGCTTCAGGAGAGCCAAGGACAAAGACAGACCCAAACCTGTGGGTTCTGCTCTGTCCTTTTGCCCCTCTATCTGGACGAGGCATTGAAAACCAGCTCTGATGGGGAATCAGGACTTGACCTTTCTGATGCATGAAGACAGGGCTAATGAGATCAGCAAGGGAGCCTGGAGCACTGGGGCCAGGCTGAGGGGAGGGCACTTTGCCAGACACCACACATCACGGCCTACTCAGTCTGGCTGGTCAGCTCCCGAGGCCTGGGCCCACAGCCCATGGCATTTGCTTTGCACAATGTAGCCTCAGGAGGGAAATTAGCGATGGCCTCACCCTGCTCCTTATTGGGGATGGCTATTCAGATTGAGTTGGGCTTTACCACAAAGCCCAGATCACAGGGAGTCACGACCAGCCCAGTCTTTTTTTTTCTGAGACAGGGTTTCTCTGTGTAGCCCTGGCTGTCCTAGAACTCACTCTGTAGACCAGGCTGGCCTCAAACTCAGAAATCCACCTGCCTCTGCCTTCCAAGTGCTGGGATTAAAGGCGTGCGCCACCACTGCCCGGCTGACCAGCCTAGTCTTAAAACCCCGATGCTCCTGGCCCAAATCATCTGAGAGACAGTGGAAAGAGCTACTAGGAAGAGTGCAGCTTGGCTGACAGGACCGCAGTGTGCACAGGCTGGGAGAAGGGACTGGGTTATTGCTCATCCTGTTTGTGCACATTCTGATTGCAACAACGGGGTAGCACTTGCTTTGACTGAAACGCACACGACAGCTGGAAGTGTTCAGGGATAGACTATCTTCGGGGCATCTTTCTAGTGCCAGGCAATAAGATGGGAAGGACCTTGGCCCAGGAATCACATCTGTGTGCTTTAGTTGGGCTGGGTACTAGTTTCAATGCAGCGTGGAAGTGTGGTGTGTTAATATGTTCAGATAAAAATATTCATCAAGTCTCATTTCATGGAAGAAATTGTGATTGTGACTCCACTTCCAATGTATTCTTATGGGAACTTCATCTTTGAATTATGCGAGGTCATCAGGGGGAGCATATTTCTTTAGATGTGACACCCAAATGTCAGTGTATCTGAACTGTCTTCTGGAGCCAGGCGGTCCTAGGGCTGAGACTGGCCATTGAGACTCTCTAATGGCCATTTCCTCCTTGCTTTGAGTCTCAGCACAGTAGGAGGGTCTAAAAGAGAAACACCTCCCCATAGGGCTACAGTGGCTGCAGAGGCCCATGTCTTGCATTTAGTCCAATGGCTGGCATAGGCAGTGATTGTGGTGTGGCTCTTGTTCATGTGGTAGTGTGGAAGGAGCTTATAGACACCGAGTAAACAGGTAGCCCCTCAGAATCCCCAGTGATAACGCACGCTGAGTCCTTTGACAAGCGCTTTGCTGTGGCCTGGATAGCGAGGGAGGACCTACAGGTGATCTCTCGTCTTCATGCTAGCTTCTCCAGCACACCCTCATTTGGGCATATGGTCCCTCTGGATGAGAACTTGGGCTGCTGTTCTGACTAGTTCCCAGAACATGCTGAATGAAGTTTAATATGGAGCCTCTTAAAGTTACAGTGTAAGGAAGGATAAATCCTCACTCACATTGGTAGACGGAGAATAGACTTTGATGCTCAAATCCCACCTCAGCCACTACTTGCCGACTCTTGTTAGGGGAGGTACTCCTCTTTTTCTGAAGCTTATCTGTAAAATGGGAGCAACAATACCTTCCCATTCTGTGGTCCTGGAATAGAAGTAGACATTAAGAGCGTGGTCCCCGCTGGCTGTTGGAGAAACTTTTATTTGCTTGCCTCGCTGTCGCATTTGAAATCTGCTATTGATCAGTATCTGCTCCACTCCTCTCCTCATGAGTATTTTCTGATTTCTTCCCCCTTGGAGCAAAGCTGCTCCAGAAAAGACCATGGGAAATGAAGGGGAACCATGATCTTCAGAGGGGGGAGCTGAAGAAAGGCTGAACACTGTGGGAAATCACAGAGACCTTTACAACTAATTACCAATTTAAAAGAGGCCATGCAGACATTTATGGATGTTTAGATTTTCTAAATGTCAGTGGGGTCCGGAAATGTGCCTTGGCGCCTTTAGAGAAGAGACTAGCTACCCAGCCAAAGCCTCCGTCCAAGCTCATGTCTAGAAGGTACAGAGAGGCTTCTGTGGATGGGAAACAAGTCAGCATGAGACCGGTTCCCCTAGGAGAGAAGAGAGGGGACTTTTGCAAATCAGTGTTTTGAAGGTCTAGGTGTGACCTTGTGAAAGATTCGTCTAGTCCCTTCTAGTCCTTTTTGAAGTCGGCCTGGCAGACAATGGTTGGGGGGGGGGGAGGCGGGCAGAAGTTTCTTGAAGGCTCAGCAGGAAATGAGGAGGGGAAGTGTTGTATTTTGAGAGCAATCAAGAAAAGAAAGGCAAGAAGCCCTTCCTAGCCCTTGATGTCTGAGGCTGCTGGTCCCTAGGCTGTGCTCTCAGTGATGTCCCCAGGAGGAGGAGTAGAGGGAAAGCACGGAAAGCAGAGCCTTGGGATCCAGAGTAACTTCAATCTTTCCTTCCTCAGCAGTCAGCCTCCAGAGCTAAATCCATCTCCTAAACCTGGACGTAGCCCAGGCCCAGGCCTCAGAGAGACTCACTCTGGAGCATGAGCTCAGGTGGCTCTGTGGTAAACAGTCAGCTGTGGCATGAAACGGAGATGCCAGAAGCCATGGGGGAAATGAGGGGTGCATGGTGTGCAGGTGGCTCGAGTGTGTCTGTAACACGTAGGTATGTGCAGGGCAGAGCATCTCTACAAGCAGACATTGGATGAGTAGGGAGGTGGCTGGGCATGAGAGGAGAGGAAGCTGGCTATGTGGAGATGGGTCCTGGAGGCAGAAGTGTGTAGATGCAGGGGTGAAGGGAGGGAGGTAGGGGGGTTGTGAGGAGGTGGGAGTATCTGGGAAGGAGGAAGGAGGGTGAAGTGAACACATGTAGGAAGAAGTATGGGCATGGATGTGGGGGACGAGCATGCACACCAGGGGAAGCAGGTGGGGTAGCAATTGGCTGGAGGGCTGAGGTAGGGTGTTTATAAAGGGTAAAGGGAGAGTGTATGTTGGGGTGAGTGGATGGGTAGTGAGGGTGCCCAGCGCTGCACTGAGTGTCAGGGAAGGTCAGAACTCTAAGGTTGGTGGAGCAAGCATCTCCACTGCATGGCAGGAGAGACAGCCCATCTTGAGGCCCCAGCTCTTAACCTAGGCTGTCCATTCTCTGGTTCTTTGAGCATTGAGTTAATCAGATGTTGCTTGTATTCTGATGCTAAATACTGGTTACTCAAAATGCGTGGCCAGAAGAAACAGCAAGTAACAGGGGTCATTACTGCTGGAGAATACGTCAGTATAGCTCTGCCTAATCTAGGCATATGGCTTATAAATAAAATTTCTGGATTGTGTGTCTTTTATAAGGGCTTATTGGGATTAAAATTATAACTTCAGATCATCTGTGTTGTAGGCAAGTCATGTCAATTGAAAACATGACTCATTCTCCTAGGCCTTCAGCAGGATGCTAAGTGTGGCTGACTCCTCGCTACCTTCTTGGCCCTTGGGAACTGTGCAGCCATTTTTCTTGTTAAACAATGAGGCCAGGTAGTGGGCCTGCTGCAAGTGTCTTGGGGACAAGCTCCCCCCTGTTCCTCCATTGAGTCACTCTTCCTGGATGGTTGGTAGACTCTGTCTCTGTCCTACCTAGGACAGGGGAAGATCTCCTTAAGAGCTGCCATTCAAGGCAGATAAAGGCTTCTTACTATTCTAGTGGCTTTGGGCATCCTAGGAAACTGTCACTATCTCACTGTAGACTGGGGTTTGAAGAAACCGTTAGCTATATCACTATAGGAAGAAGTGGGCTCCTGAAGGACCCAGGGAATCAGAAAAGCACCTTCTACTCTTCCTGCACTTGGTAAGACTGGGGCTGTTGACTGCCCAGACACCTCCTCTGACTTAAAGGCTTGACATGGTTGACCCAGGCACACCTAGGCAGCAGGTACCTTCTTCCTTCCACGACCAGGGGATTTTTAAGAACTCCATGCTTGTGCCGTCCGGAATCAGAGAAGATGAAATTCGGGCACTGAAATAAGGAAAATAACACAACAGACAACTGACCCACATTCCAGGACCTAGCAGTCAGCAAAGGCTTGTGGGTATTCTAGAATGTTCCAGATACCCCCTTCCTGTCTTCCCCCTAGCCTGGGGTAGGAGGGAAGAGGAAGAGGAGATGGAGGAGGAAGAGGAGGAGGAGGAGGAGGAGGAGGAGGAGGAGGAGGAGGAGGAGGAGGAGGAGGAGGAGGAGATAGAGGAGGAGTATTCAAGAGCTCTGCTTATGTCTAGGTTGATTCTGTGTCTCCAGAAGCTTTGGTTATAGAAAGCTTTAGTGGCTGAAGTGTTTGAAAACCATGTTTGGCCGTGGGCAGACATTTTTATTCAAGTACTAGGTAGCAAATATTTCCAGCTTGCCAACCCCAGAGACTATGAAGCTGTTCAGCACTGTTCCAGGAACACCATAGTTTCCATAGGAGTAGAGACCGAAGTGTTAAGGTGTGTGCTGTGATACTCAGTGGTACAAACAGGGCAGGGATCCATCAATCTTAGTTTCCCAAGCCCTGAGCTAGGTGGTTCTCCTGGCCTAGGCTTACCCTTGCCTTTAGAGTTGAACTCCCAGGGTATGAATCCCCCCAGCTACCTTAATGTGCTCAGTCATTCTCTCCCTTAGCTCTCCTGGTACTACCTCCCATGGGTTCTAGTCCCATCCTGACCCATCTAGAATCATCCTGACCAAGTCTGTTAGTCACCAGCTTCAGGAACCGCCATCCCATAGCTGGGTTGAACCTATTCTTCTGCTGCAGGATCTTCACTGACCTCAGGAAATAAGGCTGCAGGGCTTCAGGGTCTCCCCAGGAAAAAGAGAGACATTTCCACTTTGGACCTGAGGACCCTAAAGCAGGCTTAAGATGTGGATATATGATCAAAATAGCCAGAAACTCAACCCCACAGATGGTTTTGCTGTTGTTTAGTTTTGTTTGAGACAGGGTTTCTCTGTGTAGCCCTGGCTGTCTCGGAACTTGCTCTGACCTTGAACTCAGAGATCCACCTGCCTCTGCCTCCTGAGTACCAAGCCTTGCTTTACCTATTTGCTGTGTAGCTAAAGCCAAGCCTTGTATTTTATCCCTGTAAGAGTCACTCTCCTTAGTTGGAGCCCTGCTTTTTATCCTGGGCTCTAATTTTTTACTTTTCAGCCTTTGGGATGTTTTATCGGCCATTCTCCTGGCCCCACAGCCTCCCTGTCATTCTTAGGCCTGCCAGCTGTGTCCCCAGGACAGAGCACACAGTAATAGGCACATAGCCCTTCTACTTCACGTATGCAGTAAGCTGGTTCCCCCTGAGGATACTCTAGATATGGTCCCCATCTTGCCTAGGGGATATAATGACAGACTTTGTCAACAGGCTGCCTCCAGTCAAGTCAAGCCATGGCTTCTACTGGCTAAGGAGCCCCACTAACAAGGAAAATGTGTGTGTGGGAGGAAGGCATGAATGACTTTTGATGAACTGGTATTGGCTCTGCTAACCACTCTGGGTTTTCTTCAAAGAGCTCCCCGGCAGCCTGGGGAATAAATCTGTGAGCAATAACTTCTATTTCACAACCAATGAAAGGTGCTAGTGAAGTGCCTATCTCCTTAAATATTAAAGTCAATGCTGCAAGCTGTCATCATTTTTCTCCTAGCCACTAAAGAAATGAGTCTGATGCTCAGAGTGCCAGCTCCTGTGCACTGGCAAAGGGCTACGAGGAACCAGGAGAGGGGAGTCTCAGGCCAGCCGTATGGCTTGTGATTTTGCTAAGTCCTGCACACAGCAAGCCTGCTCCCTTATGCCCAGTTCAAGTAGCATTTTTTTAGAACCCTCCTGTCTTAGTCAGGGTTTCTATTCCTGCACAAACATCAGGACCAAGAAGCAGGTTGGAGAGGAAAGGGTTTATTGAGCTTACACTTCCACGCTGCTGTTCATCACGAAAGGAAGTCAGGACTGGAACTCAAGCAGGTCAAGGAGCAGGAGCTGATGCAGAGGCCATGGAGGAACATTTCTTACTTCCCCTTGCTTCCCCTGGCTTGCTCAGCCTGCTTTCTTATAGACTTCAAGACTACCAGCCCACAGATGGTACCACCCACAAGGGGCCCTCCCCCCTTGATCACTAATTGAGAAAATGCCTACAGCCGGATCTCATGGAGGCATTTCCTCACCTGAAGCTCCTTTCTCTGTGATAACTCCAGCTTGTGTCAAGTTGACACACAAAACCAGCCAGTACACCTCCTATGACACGGGAGGCAGTGTGGGCAGAGAGTTTCAGGCTCAGTGCGCACACACACACACACACACACACACACACACACACACACACACACACACACGCGCGTGCCCAATACCAGCACACTCCTTCTCTATACATGTATGAACCTTTCCAAGAACACACTTTTGCCCTGTGAGGTTTTTGTTGTAATCTTCTGTTGCTGGAAACCACCATCGGTCTTGTCTGTCATTACTGGATCCTGTCCCTGAGTTTTAAGAGGCTGAATAACATAGCCTGCTAGTAGGCTTTCTCCTTATCCATTTGAGTTTCTCCGAGGGATTCATCATTTTGAATGAAAGTGATTTTATTGGAGCACCTTTGGGTACCAGATTATGATATACTAATTATCTCTTATAAAATAGTGCTTTATAAAATAAAGTTTTATGAATAAAGAGAATAAAGTTGTGAAGGGATGGGAGGGTGGGGGTAGACCTGGGAGGAGGTGGGGGGATGGGATGAAAGTGAATATAATAAAAATACATTGTATAAAGTCCCCAAAGAATCATAAAATAGTGTATTAAAATGTTTTTCGCTGTAATGACACATAGTGATCGCATATACTTACCTAACACATGACATTTCAGCCTACGCATGCGTGTGTACTGATCAGATCGGAATGGCTGACATACCTCTACCATGCTAGCCACTTATTTCTTTATGTTGGAAACATCATCCCTGCTCCAGTCCTGCCCCATGTCCGAGTCCATGGGTCGCATCCCAGGAAAGTTGATTTCCTGACACATAATCTCCTATATTGCAACACCACGGAGGGATCCAGAAATCAAGACTGGAATTTTGCAGATATAAAACTCAGCATGAGTCAGAAGGTTGACTTGAGTGCTGCCCGGGTGGGGCTGGGTAATCTCAGGAGAGGTGAGGCCAGCCTGTTTCTAGTTAGCACTGCCCAGTCCTGTAAAAATTGATGGAACTAGACCCCTTGTGTCCTACTGGGGTTAAAGAATGTGCTCTAATGAACTTGTGCCTTCCAGGAGTCTGCCTGGAGAAGACAGGAAATAGACTAAGCTCCTGTTAGTAAAAGTTCTTTTCCCTCCTAAGGAGCCCTGCAGTATGGAGGCAGGCAGCCTTGGGTGGGCAGATGGATTTCAGAGAAGTTCTGTAGTGGCTGCAAAGGGTGCCATTTATCTGTCTTATTTCAGGACTTTTATTATTTTTAAACTTTGGGGGGGGGGGAGCTGGAGATACATTGACACACACCTATAATCCCAGCACTCGGGAGGCAAAGGCAGGTGAATCTCTGTGAGTCTGAGGTCAGCTTGGTCTAGAGTGAGTTCCAGGACAGCCAGAGCTACATAGTGAGACCCTATCTCAAACAAACAAACAAACAAACAAACAAACAAATATACAAACAAAAAATGTGGGACTGGAGAGATGGCTCAGTGATTAAGAGGATTTGCTCTCACAGAGGTTCCAGGTTCAGTTCCCAGAGCCTACATGGTGGCTCATAACCATCTATAACTCCAGTTTCAGGGGAGTCAATGACGACTCCTCCTCCTCCTCCTCCTCCTCCTCCTCCTCCTCCTCCTCCTCCTCCTCCTTCTTCTTTAATAATAAAATTTAATTGTTAGAGAATTTTAGAGAAATGTTCCATATAACAGTACAAATCAATACAGTACTTCTAATGAACAGTTTACCAACAAGTACCAAAATATAAATTATGCATAAAATTTTATCTAGTAAATTTATTTCTAGGAATTTATGTTGACAAAAATATGTATGTACTGTGGGATATCTATCACAGTGTTATATATAATGGGAAATATGTCAAAATTAAATACAGAAGTAATAAAATTATGAAATTACTTGTAGACATTTCTATAATAATTAAAATGCTATTTTCTAGACTAAAACTTTAGAAGCCAATATTATTCATCATCTTATAATTTCACATTATAAATATGACTAAAATAAATTAAATCACTTTTTAAAAACATTATGCAATTGGAAATTATTTCTGACAGATCAACTCTTACAGTTTTATAGGTCATTCATTTTTTCTCCTTTGAAATGACAAAGGAAAGTTGGCTACAGTCAAAATAGCATACAACCTAATCTCATAAATCACACATTTAATGTTACTTGTTTTCAGTAGGTTTTGAAAACCTTACTACTGTCACACTCAACTAGAAATAAGTTGACAACTCCTGACTAAATTCAGAGAAAATAAATATTAGTCTTCTAAAATATACAAAACTCACCTCCCTATTGTGAACATAAAATTCAAATACCTCCAATGTTCTCCCTTGAAGATGTGTTAACTTCACTCTGAGCAAAGAGCAACATTTCTTTGCGTTTCCCAAGGCCATTACACTAAGATTCATCAGATACCTATAACACTTGCTGAAGTTACCCCTTAAATATTTCTGTTTGACCAGCACGAAGTATCCTTCCTTATCTTTTTTGATAACTTTTGGTTGAAAGTTGATTTTATTCGATATTAGAATGACTACTCCAGGTTGTTTCTTGGGACCATTTGCTTGAAAAATTGTTTTCCAACCTTTTACTCTGAGGTAGTGTCTGTCTTTGTAACTGAGGTGCGTTTCCTGTATGCAGCAAAATGCTGGGTCCTGTTTATGTATCCAGTCTGTTAGTCTGTGGCTTTTTATTGGGGAATTGAGTCCATTGGTATTAAGAGATATTAAGGAAAAGTGATTGTTGCTTCCTGTTGTTTTTTTATGTTATTTTTACGTTTGTGTGGCTATCTTCTTTTGGGTTTGTTGAAAGAAGATTATTTTCTTGTTTTTTCTAGGGTGTAGTTTCCCTCCTTGTGTTGATGTTTTCCATCTATTATCCTTTGTAGGCATGGATTTGTGGAAAGATACTGTGTAAATTTGGTTTTGTCATGGAATGTCTTGTTTTCTCCATCTATGGTAATTGAGAGTTTTGCTGGGTATAGTAGCCTGGACTGGCATTTGTGTTCTCTTAGGGTCTGAATGACATCTGCCCAGGATCTTCTAGCTTTCATAGTCTCTGGTAAGAAGTCTGGTGTAATTCTGATAGGTCTGCCTTTATATGTTACTTTATCTTTTTCCCTTACTGCTTTTAATATTCTTTCTTTGTTTAGTGTATTGGGTGTGTTGATTACTATGTGATGGGAGGAATTTCTTTTCTGGTCCAGTCTATTTGGAGTTCTGTAGGCTTCCTGTATGTTCATGGGCATCTCTTTCTTTAGGTTAGGAAAGTTTTCTTCTATAATTTTTTGAAGATATTTACTGGCCCTTTAAGTTGGGAATCTTCACTCTCTTCTATACCTATTATCCTTAGGTTTCATCTTCTCATTGTGTCCTGGATTTCCTGGATGTTTTGTGTTAGGAGCGTTTTGTATTTTGCATTTTCTTTGACTGTTGTGTTAATGTTTTTCTATGGTATCTTCTGCTCCTGAAATTCTCTCTTCTATCTCTTGCATTCTGTTGGTGATGCTTGCATCTGTGACTCCTGATCTCTTTCCTAGGTTTTCTAACTCCGGGGTTGTCTCCCTTTGTGATTTCTTTATTGTTTCTGTTTCCATTTTTAGATCCTGGATGGTTTTGTTCAGTTCCTTCACCTGTTTGGTTGTGCTTTCCTGTAATTCTTTAAGGGATTTTTGTGTTTCCTCTTTAAGGGCTTCTAGCTGTTTACCTGTGTTTTCTTGTATTTCTTTAAGGGAGTTATTTATGACCTTTTTAAAGTCCTCTATCATCATCATGAGAAGTGATTTTAGATCTGAATCTTGCTTTTCTGGTATGATGGTGTATCCAGGATTTGCTATGGTGGGAGAATTAGGTTCTGATGATGCTACCCTTGGTTTCTGTTGCTTATGTTCTTGTGCTTGCCTCCTGCCATCTGGTTATCTCTAGTGCTACCTGTCCTCCCTTTATCTGACTGGAGCCTGTCCTTCCTGTGATCCTGCTTGTGTCAGAACTCCTCAGAGACCAGCTATCTCTGGGATCCTGTGATTCTGAGATCCTGTGATGCCGAGTTCCTGGGTGTGACAGAGCTCCTGGGATCCTGGGATTCTGTGATCCTGGGCATGTTAGAGCACCTGGAAGTAGAGCTTCCTCTGGGTGTTGTGGGACTGGGTGAGGAGTTCTGCTCAGGGCACTGGCCCAGACCAGAAGCAATACCTTCTTCTGATCCCTGAGGATACCACATACACAGTCAATACACATACATTCAGGTACAACACTCATATACATGAAATAAATCTATAAAACTTAAAAAAAAAGTGTGTAAGGTTTATATGTATAAATGTGTTTGTATATTCATATGTGCATATGTGTCCATACATACATTTATGTGGAGGCTAGAAGTCAATGTTAGATGTTTCTCAATCACTCTTAACTATATTTCTTTTGAGACAGCATCTCCCACCGAACCTGGAGCTCACCTATTTAACTAGGCTGTTGCCCAGTGAGCTCCAGGAATTGGCCTATCTCTGCCTCCTCAGTGCTGGGATTACAGGTTCATGCTGCCACACCTGAGCTTCTCTCTGTGTGCTGAGGATCGGAACTCGGGTCCTCATGCTTGCACGGCCATCACTTTACTAAGTGAACCATGTCCTCAACCACAGTGAGCAGCCTGGGAAAGCTCTCAGACTCCCCAGGTATATGACTTGAGAAATGATGAGATACTTGTTGATTCCTGACATGGGCTCAAGCCTTTGGAAAAAGCTAAGAACTCTGCTCCAGGGAAGAAGTGGGAGACTGCATCTGAGAAAGCCAATCCAGAACCTGCCCATAGGATGGTCCCCTCCAAGGCATGTTCTTCGCCTCCTCCTGCCTCTGCTGTCACCCATCTCTGATGCCCCCCTCCTTCATGCTGATTATTTTTGAAGAGAAGAGCTTAATGGTCTTTTAAAAAATCTAAGACCCTATTTTCACTCAGGGTGTGATGGCCAGGACCACCCACTAAAGGGGGTCCATGCCTTGTTCCTAAGATCCTGCATAAGGATCCAACTGCTGTCAACTGCCCTGTAGGGCAGGGGGCAGCAGACTTTCTCAGCACATCCTGCCCACTGCTTTTCTCTGTTCCTCTGGGCTCCAGGGCTCAGTGCTTACCACCTACAAGGTAGCCAGCTGTTGTTCCTCTGAGATAGTGTCCTTGGGGAAAGAAACCCTGTCCTAAGGGCCTTTTTAAACTATTGCTGCATGTACATGTGTGTGTGTGTGTGTGTGTGTGTGTGTGTGTGTGCATTCATATGTGTGTCTCTGTGTATGTGTGTGTGTGTGTGTGTGTGTGTGTGTGTGTGTGTGTGTGTGTGTATTCATATGTGTGTCTCTGTGTAAGTGTGTGTGTGTGTGTGTGTGCGTGTGCGTGTGCGTGTGTGTGTGTGTGTGTGTGTGTGTGTGTGTGTGTGTAGGGGATACATCTGGATGTGTGTGCATGCACATGTTGGGGGGGGTACATCAGAGGTCATCTTGGGTGTTATTCCTCAGGATAGTCAGCCACCACATTTTTTGAGACATGTTCTCTCACAGGGACTTGGGCTGGCCAATGAGACTAGGTTGGGTGACCACATCCCATATGGTCCCCACCTTTCCAACACTAGCGTTACAAGCGTGTGCCCTCATGCTGGGCTTTTCATATTGGTTCCAGAGATCAAATTCAGGTCTCATGCTTATGAGGTCAAACTATGAACTGAGCCACCTCCTTAGCTCCAACTACCGTCCCTTTTCACAAGTATCAGAGCTGGATCTGAAATAGGCTTGGGCCGCATTCAGGACTGGCATCAGGAAAGGCATGAGCTTCAGGGAGACCTTAAATCAGTGTGGGAAACGAATAAAGCCATGGAGAATTTGGAGACTTGGATGTAGTTGGGGCCAACTGATTATTTTTTTTCATACATATTTTGAATACGAGGTATTTCTGACCTGCACACTGACATTTTTAAACTTAATAATAGCGAAACAATCCCCAGAGACTTTGGCTGCTGAACACTTCCCTAGATGAAACTTCATGAGGCTTTCTGTGGCTTTGGCCTACCATGCAGTACGCCACATGAAGACTTAATAAGGCAGTCAATGTTTTTACGATCTTTGATGACCATTAAATGTCTCACAAAAAAATGCTTTTGCCAGCCAAGGCAGCAACAATGCTCTCATGAACGTCAAATAAAGAAGATGGAGGAAATCAGGAATTAGAGTAAACTTAGAATAAAGTCTATTCTCTGGAACTTTTATTTCCCCGGGGAGTCCCTCAAGTCGTCATCCCCCTATCCCCACCTCCAGTTCCCTTCATTCTCCCACCACAGTCCAACCTAGTGTATGCTTTACATTCATACAGTCATGGAGCCCCTGCCATCCCCGACCCTGAGCACACAGCCTCACCTGTTTGAGCTCAAGGCAGTTCTAGCTGAGGGTCTTCCTGCCCTTGAACTCAGGCCTCAGTCCACCCAGAAACTGTACTGCAGTGCCCCATCAGGGTCTTCACCTGTCTTGGGGTGTCCTTGGGGTATGATCCGGCCTCCTTCCTAAAGCACTCTACCCACCTGCAGTAGCTGCATTGCATACACCCCCCCCCCCCCAACTTCCCTGTGAACTGTGTCACTCACTTGCGAGTGCTGAGACACTCTGGCTTCCCACTGTGCCTTCTTCTTGGTTCAGAGGTCCCTTTCTCCAGGAAAAATTTCCCAACACCTCCCCACCCCCTCGTTGTGCCAACTCTGAGCTTTCTGTCTTTCCCATTCACCCTTTACTCTCTGTCCTGTGTGTGCTTGGCACTATTTTTTTTCCAACTGTGGTGAAACACATAATGTGAAGTCTACCATTCTACCACTGTACGAAGCAGCTGGTGGGGCAAGTGTACCCCCCACAGCCACCCACCTCCAGAACATTCTTATGGGAATCAATTTTACAGTGTCTTCATTCCCTTCTCCCCTGGCCCTTGGCAAACTTCACTCCGCTCTCTGTCTTTAAGAATTCGGCCACTTTAGAAGCCTCCCATTAATGGAGTCAGACAGGACTTGCCATTTTGTTCAGCTTCTTTCACTTAGCACACAGTGTCCTCAAGGCTCATCTATATTAGCATACAGCAGAATTTGCTTCCTTTTTACGCTGAATAATGTGCCATATTTGACTTAATTACTGAATTGTTTCTACTTCTTGGTTTTCATCAACAATGGTGCCATAAATATGGAAGCACAAAGATCTCTCCAGGGCTGGAGAGATGGCTCAGCAGTCAAGAGCACTGGCTGCTCTTCCACAGGTCTTGAGTTCAATTCCCAGCAACTACACAGTGGCTCACAACCATCTGTAATGGGATTCGATACCCTCTTCTGCTGTGTCTGAAGACAGCTACAGTGTACTCATAGGCATAAAATAAATCTTTTTTTAAAAGGGGGGGGTCTAAAAAAAAAGAAAAAGAACTCATCAAGGGCAGTGGTGATGCATGTCTTTGATTCCAGTAGTTGGGAGGCAGAGGCAGGAGGATCTCTGTGAGTTCCGGGACAGCCTGATCTATAGGGCAAGTTCCAGGACAGCCAAGGCTAGACAGAGAAACCATGTTGAAACACAAAAACAAAACAAAAATCTCTTCAAGCTTCTGCTTCTAATCATTTTGATTATTATGAGAATTGTTGAATCATAAGGCAATGCCTCTTTCTAAATTTTGAGCCTGCCTTGCAGAGTGGCTGCAGCATTTCACACACTTTGCCAGCAGTGCACGAGGGTCTCAGTCTCTGGGTCCTCACAACACTTGCTGATTTCCAGCTTTTTGAGGCTCGCCATCCTGTGGGATGTTATGTGTTATCTCATCACATCCTGTTTCTGATTTGGCAAAGCAAGACTATGGTTGCTTTTTTTTAACAACCCGGGGGCCATCGTGGGTTGGAGACTATGTAAGAGCCATGCCTGTGTCCCTCTGTCACCTGCATGGAAAGGGCCCTCTCTCATGGTCACTAGTCAGATGACTGGGAGACTAAAAAGGACTTAAATCTTGGTGCAGGTGTTTCTCAAGAGGCCGGCTTCATCCACACTGCCGGTTACAGAATGGTGTCTCGGATTGAGGCCCACACCTTTGGTGACTGAGCCGGCACATGGACAACTCTTTATGCCTCTTTCTTGGCATTATCATTTGATTTCAGGTGACCTTTAAGCTATCCTTGGATAGATAATGTACACCAAAGGACACTCACTAAAGTTGACCAAGGCCCCTGTCTCGGTTAAAGTCATCTACATTCTACACCACCAGTGAGCCTTGGCTAGTGGTTGTGGTAACAGTTTGGTTTGCTGAGAGGGGTACATGTTATGTGGACCAGGCTGTCCTCTAACTGGCAATCCTTCTGTCTCAGCTCCTTGAGTGCTAAGATGCCTGTTGAGCACACCATACATGGCTTCACAGAATACTTGATACTATAATACCTGGCCTTTGCCCGCTCTGTTTTTCTGAGTCAGACCTCAGTGACCATCGAAGGAGCCTCTTTGCTGGAAGTTTGCACATGGGTCTTGTCTAGACCCTGGCATTGAGAACAGGAAGTGATGGGGTTGGTCATAGGAGGCCTGTGTGGAAGGTGAAGGCAGAGCCCTGTCCTACCATCTATTCCATGGCCCCCACTTTTTCTCTCCAGGGGACTCGGGGGCCCTCTATCTCAGGACCACACCTCTGGGAAGATCATAAGTAGGAATTAAACTGATTCCATTCATGTTAATGAAAACCCTGCAGAGGAAGATTGGTGACGTCAGAGGTTTCCGTTGGCCAGAATGAAGCAGGAATAAAAGGAATCTGGAAAAGATTCCCTCAAACCCCTCAAGGCCTTGGAAAGATGACAATGCTGATTGTTTAGTGTGGGCCAAATTGAAAACAGAGGCACGGAAGCAGCTGCCAAGCCTGGCAAAGTCTACAGCCACAGGAACCACAGTGTCCAAAGGCCATACTGGGATGACTGGAGCCCTCCCAGAAAGGCCTCCAGGGACAGCCTCACTCTCCAATCTGTAATATGACAGGGTCTCTAAATCCCCTTGTTTTCAGAGTCTATGATTCTTCTCTTGGTCCCGGCTAAAAGGCCAAGGAGCATTAAGAGTCTGATTCTGGGGGGCCCAGGTGTGGTCAGGTCACTAAATACTTTTGGCAGCAAGTTCTTCGCCATGATGTGCCGGGATCATTCAGAAGTGAAGGATCAGGGGGTCAAGATGCAGTGAAGGCCAGCGCCAAGGCTGGTGGTGACAGTCATTTGCTGAGGAGAACTCTGGGTTTTGACAGTGGATCCCCTCTTCCAGATGGGTGGTGCTTTCCTCCAGGACTGAAATATGGACCTACCATGCTCAACCCTCTGCAGGCACAAAAGGAGAAATGGTTGTGCCTTCTCCTTCCTGGGCAGAACTGCTCCTCTTACAAGGACCGCCGTCCACCTTACTCTCACCTCAGTCTCTGTAGCCCCTTCTGCCAAGCAAGCAGAGGAACGCTCCTCAAGGACCATGCCCTATTTTCCTATCCCTGGCCCTCTTTCCCTTCCTTTGGGGTATGGAAGAAAGGATAGAACAAGAGCAGGATCGAAGGACAGATGGTGGAAGTGGGAGGCCAGGGTGGTGGTGACCACTGGGCATGCTCATTGCAGAAAACAGCAGCCGCTTGCAGACCGACCTCTGTCAGAAGCATTTGCCAGACCTGCCCCCCAGTAAGTGCCACAGCACCGTGCCAGATACCCAAAAGGAGACCAGCAGCATGTGGGGCCTGATGGTGGTTGCTCAGCTGTTGGCCGGCATTGGGACAGTGCCCATTCAGCCATTTGGAATCTCCTATGTGGACGACTTTGCAGAGCCTACCAACTCACCTCTGTATATCTGTGAGTCTTGAGATTCAACAGGGCTGTGAGGGGTGGGGAGTCAGGGCCTGATGGTGGGCAGCACCTGCTGAAGCTCTTGGGGCTGAAATGGGGTCTGGTTCTCTTGGCCCACAACATGGTGGCTGGCAAAGGCCTGTTGTGATGCCAGTTCTGTTTCCTTGCACTTGGATGGACCTCAACTGGCTAACCCAAGTTCCCAGGTTCTTACCTGGAGGACAGCATGAAGACTCTTTGTGTGTGCCATGTGCTTTGAGGTTAGCTGAGCTGATATAAAACACCATTTGTCCTTGTTTGGAGCCCTTGACATCACAGCATAGCATTGTGTTCTACCAAGTTCACATTAGAAAAACCATGCAATTGAGGGATTTTTTTTTTAATACAACACCAACAAAAATCACATAATGCTTTAAGTTTAAATTTGTTATTGTGTCACATTCACAACTGTCCTGGAGACCATGTGGCTATGGGCCAGGTGTTAGACACTGTGTAGATTCTCAACAAATTATTGGGTTCTCCAGGCTCATGCCTGGAGAATGCTCTGAGTTGTGGACAGGTTAGCATACATGAAGAAGGTAGCAGATGGCCAACTGGTACCTAATTCCTTCCCTTAGAAAAAGCCACATCGAGGGCTGGAGAGATGGCTCAGCGGTTAAAAGCACTGACTGCTCTTCCAGAGGTCCTGAGTTCAATTCCCAGCAACCACATGGTGGCTCACAACCATCTGTAATGGGATCCAATGCCCTCTTCTGGTGCGTCTGAAGACAGTGACAGTGTACTCATATAAATAAAATAAATAAATCTTTTTTTAAAAAGAAAAAAGAAAAGAAAAAGCCATATCGAGCTTTCTCAGGGCTTCGGGTCATGACTGCATCTTTGACTCCGAGTGCACCTGCCAGAGCCACCAATACTGCACACACACATCACTCTAACTATAAAACACCCTGGACTGGCTTTTTTTTTTTTTTTTTTTTTTTTTTTTGTAAGATACCATGGAGGAAAGTTCATTCCAGGCTAGAAGATCTCTCTGGCAGGTGCTAGCGGAGCAGCAGGCTTGGGTCTGCAAGCCTTGGCATCTGGCCCTTCCTTATCTGCGGAAGATGTAATAGGCTCGGGCTTCAGGAGGTGTCACAAGCATGGGCCTGTTGTTCCCAGGGGACAGTGAGTGGCACCTTAGGAATCTCCTTCAGTCTGGGAGACAAGGACTGCTGAACTTCCTCAATGCCCCTCAGCCTTTTATCCCTTGCTTTCATTTCCAGCCATCTTATTTGCTATCGCCGTGTTTGGGCCAGCTTTCGGGTTCCTGCTGGGCTCAGTCATGCTGAGGATCTTCGTGGACTACGGCAGAGTGGACACGGGTGCGTACGCAGAGGACACTCGTTCTTATCACCCGTGTACTGCTGCTTTTGGTTTAGCTCCTCCCTTTTGGCTGCCTAAAGAGACCAGCAATGGTCTCAGCCCATCTGGGACAATGCTCAGGGTGCCTGTCATTGAGTGACTGGACACCATTTTGCCACTTTCTACCTCCTTCTGTGTCCATGTTTGATGTTAAGGAACACAGAGGGGCCTAGAGAGCAATGGGGCAGATTTTCAGGGGCCATTTCTGTTTGGAGGCCAGGCAACCCATTTTTTGTTGATGTCTATATCCTCGAGCTCCTAAGAATTATGGGACTTCCTTTCTTAAGGAGGCTGAAAAGTAAGGTGTAATAGAGATCAATGGTTAAGAGCACAGGTTGGGATACCAGGAAGACAGGTTTGAAATTGACTAATGGACAAGAGATTTGGTCTCGTGATCAGTAGGAGGAAGTCAGATGTGTGTAACTCTTACGTCACCGGGATGGTAGAAGAGCAGGTAGGATGGTGGCAGTAAAGTGTGTAGTCATGAGTGAACTGTATCAGCCCTCTGGAAAGCAGATCATTTGACCGTTATTCCTGCCAAGAACTAGAGAGGAAACAATGGGGGGAGGACTAGCGTTTGCCTTTCTGTGCAGTGACTTGGGTGCTCTGAGAAGACCAGAAAGGCCTGGAGAGGGAGAGTTGTACTGATCAGGGTCCTGCATCATAGCATGTCTTCCCACCATTGTGGGAAGAAAGTCAATAAAACATCCCCCTGAAACAGATTTCCCTTTCAAGGCAGGTCAGAGAGCCCATGCATTCAACCAACAGACACTTCTATCCCTCGGTTTCTTTGCAGCTACAGTGAACCTGAGCCCAGATGATCCTCGGTGGATCGGAGCCTGGTGGCTGGGCCTGCTCATCTCCTCAGGCTTCTTGATCGTCACCTCTTTGCCCTTTTTTTTCTTTCCCCGAGCAATGTCCAGAGGAGCAAAGGTAAGTTTCCCAGAGCCCACAACTCTGTGGAGGTAGCCTCTTAAGCAAAGGACACGGGCTTGGAAAATAAATAGCTGGGAGTCTGCAGCTGCCTCGGCAAACTGAGGGAAAGGAAAAAAAGTCTCAGACTCGGTTCATCAGAGCGTGAGAGGAGGTACCCCTCAGTGCCTTCTTACCATGCTGTCATCTCGAAGACCAGAGGCTTCCGAGGAACATAGTTTGGAAATCCCCAAGTTCATCTAAGCTGGGCTAAAGAGTTAAGAAACAATTAACAATGCACAATGGGATAGGGAGACAAGGAGACAAGTCAGTCCATAGAGAGACGGCCAGGCAGACATGTGGCCCTGAGCTTGAGCCCCGCCCACCTCTTTTTTTTTTTTTTTTTTTTTTTTGGCCAAGCATGGTGGTATATAACTGCAATCCAGTGCTGGGGAAAGCAGATAAGTGGAAGTATTCCCTAAGGCTTGCTAGCCAGACAGCCTATGTGAAGAACTCCAGGCTACTTAAAAACCTCTTTAAAAATCAATATGGGGGGCTGGAGAGATGGCTCAGCGGTTAGGAGCACTGACTACTCTTCCAGAGGTCCTGAGTTCAATTCCCAGGAACTACATGGTGGCTCACAACCATCTGTAATGGGATCTGGTGCTCTCTTCCAGTGTGTCTGAAAACTGCTACAGTGTGCATATTTGTGTGTGTGTCATATATATATATATATATATATATATATATATAATTTTTTAAAAAAATCAAAATGGGTACCAGAAGGATGACACCCAAGGTTGACCCATGGCCTCCACGTGGACAAACACACACACACACACACACACACACACACACACACACACACACACACACACTTGGACATTTAATGGAGCTTACTAAGTATAAGGTTAGAGGCAGAACGCCTGGTGAGAAGGGGGAGTCCACTCAAGGTGTGAGTGCAGGCGTGGTGCAAGGATGGGCTGAGAAGGGCACGTCTGGTGGGGCAGGGCTGTATCTGCTGGGGAAAGGAACCAGAAAGATGAGACTAGAAGCAGCAGAGAGGAGGTTGGATGGAGCCTTTAAGTTGCACGAAAAGGTCTAACGTCTTCTCCTGGGGGTTCTGGGCACTGAGGTGACTGTGTGGCCACGTAGTGACAATATGACAGTTGGCTGAGATTGGGACTCACGAAAGAGTGAAGATTGGAGATCTGAGAGGCTTAAGAGAAAGAAGGAAAACACAGTTGAGGGTCAGGGACACGGCCATCAGAGAGATGGGACAAAGGCCTGCCTGGTTGTTCCTGGAGCCGTGGTACAAAGACTTGGCTGTGGATTGGGTTGGAGCTGCTGCTTTGTGTCTATGACTTAAGACAGAAAGGGCCCCACTGTGGGAAATGGAGCTGTGAGTAGAGGTCCAAAGCTCATCCCAGGGAAGCATTTAAGAGGTTCCGGCATATTTCGATAGGCTAAGAGTTGGACAGATCTGAGCTTGAAGACTGCTCCACTTGTAAACTTGTTGAATGATATTAGGCAAGTTGCTTGGTTTCTGCGCTTCTTTTCTTGTAAAGTTCTTGGGAGTAATTAAAGAATCTGTCTGGAAAGGAAGTTGTGAGGAGAGAGGCCATGAATGGAGAGTGATGGGCGTGTTGCCCAGAGCAAAGGTGCTCTGTTAATGGGAGCATCAGAGAATATTTATGGCAAAGCCCTGGCCTCTGTCTATGCAGTGGCTCAGAGAGGGCCGGGGCCTCTGGCTGGAGCTGCTGGCTTCAGAGACTGACAAAGGCACTGAGGTAATGTGCCCAGAGCGCACGGGTAATGGTTAGGACAGAGCCTAGAGTAGGGCTCACCTCTGGACTGAGGAGAAAGCAGGGACCCAGAGAGGACACAGAAAGGGAGAGCTGAGAACAGCAGACATTGTAGACCCCTGTGTCCTAGAAGCCAGCCGTCTCTGGAATCTGCATATGGGACACAGTGTGGTCATAGCATAGACAAGGGTAGGGTCCAGGACGATGCTTTTGGCATCAGTCATGGGAAAGTCAGATGAAATAATATGCCCACAGGTACTGTGGGAGGCATTGGCATAGATTCACTCTGGCCTCCAGCCAAGGCACCAGGCTCCTGAAAACACAGGTGGTGTCTGCTTCAAGAGAGAGTCCTCCAGATGCCCTCCCACACACGTGTGGTCCTTGAGCCACTGAGTCCAGGGAGTCAAGGGCTCAAGGATAGGCCATTAATGTCGCCATGTTTGCTACCCTCAGAGGTCTGTTATCGCAGAGGAAACAATGAAGATGGAGGAGGACAAGTCAAGAGGCTCCTTGATGGATTTCATTAAACGTAACTGACCACCCCAGCAGCCTCGGGCGGGCTAGTTCTGGGAGGCAGGAGGCCAGGTGCAGGGTAAAGGGTGACAAGAAACAATGAGGTCTGTGACTGTCTCACCTCCCAGGTGTGCCCTCAGTTGGGAGGGCTCCTGCCAAGAACCCTGGTGACTGGTTCTTTACAGGGACCAGTAAACCCCATTTCAGGCAGAGCGAGCCAGTCACCCCCTCCCAAGTCTCCCCTTCTGCTCTCTCTTCTCTTCCTATAGAGGTGGCAGTTGTGGGAGGAGACCTTTCCCAGTGTGAACAGTGTTTCTATTTACCCACCACCAGCATCCTCTTAGTCAGACCACAAGCGTGGTGAGTGGGAATCCAAGGACCCTGGGCTGACTGCTGGGAGTCTGGGTGTCTCTGATTCTGCCCTGAGGAAGAGAGGAAGCTGTCCTTGTGGATGAGTCAGGGTGACGGCAAGGCTCTAGGAGGCCTGTGCTGCTCTTGCCAAGGCCTGTCTCCTGACAGCTGTCTGCCTGTAGGGTTCCCCCGCATCTTCCTGAGGCTGCTGATGAACCCACTCTTCATGCTGGTGGTCCTAAGCCAGTGTACCTTCTCCTCTGTCATCGCTGGCCTCTCTACATTCCTCAACAAGTTCCTGGAGAAGCAGTACGGCGCCTCAGCAGTCTATGCCAACTTCCTCATTGGTGTGTCAGAGGGCACTGCAGGGCCTGGGTGGTGCTGTCCTGGGGAGGAACTGGGTACTGTACAGTCCATCTAGAGATCACTGAGGGCCAGACCGGATACAGGCAGGAAACAGGAGGGCTTGCCTAAGAGAAAGAATTTTAAGAACATTTTTCCTGGTTGGCGATCTAGAATGATTTTTGGCAGGATTCTGAGACTCCTATTCTATTCAGGAGTGGGTAGAGACTAGGGGCTGCCTTCCTTCCCATCAAGAGGGCAGGAATCTGATATCTTCCCAACTGACCTTATCAGGGGCAACAGAGGAGAGAGGAAACACAGAGCTTGAGACATATCTGACACCTCCTAGAGGTTTCCTTCTCTAGGAGCTTGGTCTCAACCCTGTGACACATAAGGCTCCTTTACACAAGAACAGTGCAGATGCTTGGCCCCCACCTGGACTAATGAACCCAGAATCTGTGGTGGGGTGCTCATACTTCTTACAGTAGATACTAAGAACCACTAATGAGGGTTCCACCAAGTGTCTAGATGAATAACTGGGCCCAATCTATAGGTGAATTTGACCAAAGATTTGAATCAGGGCATGAGCTCTGAGGGTGACTTCCCTGTCCACACTGAAGTCCCGTGTAGCCTTTAAGGATGATGTCATTTCTCCAGCCTTCAGTCTCAGATCAGGGGTCAGCACCCGAGAATGAGCTACTCCTTATTCTTGTTATTATAGTCTTGTTTCCAATTTTGTTTCTTTGAGGCAAGACCTAGAATAGCCCAGGCTGACTCCGAACTTGCTAGGTAGCTGAGGATCACCTAGAATTCCTGATTCCTCTGCCTCTACTTCCCAAGTGCTAGGATTATAGGTGTCAGAAATTGACTGCCTCTTTGTTCTTTGATCAGGCTAGCGAACCCTCTAGTAAAGCAAATTCTCGGGATGTACCCAGCAAACACCCACTAGTTGCTGAGATTCAGTGGTCAGCCCTACAATCCTCCTGGAACATAGCCACCGTTTATGAAGCTGTGCTCCTTCCTGGTGCTTCATCTCGAGGCTCCCAGGCTGTGCATCCAGTCCGTCTCCTCCTCACCTAGGTGCTGTGAACCTTCCAGCTGCAGCCCTGGGGATGCTGTTTGGGGGAATCCTGATGAAGCGTTTTGTTTTCCCTCTGCAAACCATCCCCAGAGTAGCTGCCACCATCATCACCATCTCCATGATCCTCTGTGCCCCTCTCTTCTTTATGGGATGTTCCACGCCAGCCGTGGCTGAGGTCTACCCTCCCAGGTAATGGGCTAAGGGATGTAGAGATACCCCTTTGTGAGCACAGCTGGAGTCCAGCCACTGTATGTCTCTCTTCTCTGCCTTTTACCTCCTCAGTCCTGCTCATTTGATCTGATGTCTCACATGGTGACACGGGAAACCAGGTCTCAAATAGTACGTCCATCATGTGATGAGATCGGCCAGCGGCTGGGGTTGGGCTTAGGGTTCGGTTTTGTAAGAAGCAACAGAAACGAGTCGGTTTAGCGTCGAACGAGCCTGAGCCATAGGAGCCAGGAAATAGGCAATGGTTAGTGCCGGCTCTGGACCAACTAGAGTTAGAGTCTCACTAAGCTGTCAAAGAAAGAGGGGAGGAGACTGAAAAGATTTCAAGATAAACACTGTAAAAAAAACCCGAGGGCTGGAGAGGCAGAGGCAGGTCCAAGGACCGGTCTGTTTGCTCAGAGCAGTGTGAGACATAAATTTAGGGTCAAGCTTTAACTTCAGAAAGAGCATTACAACCCCATGAACAAGGAATCTACCCACCCACCTCCTCCCACCCTCCCCAACCCCACCTCAGGGAACCACCTTGCAACCTTTTCTTTAGGACTTTGCCTAAAACGTTTGTAAGTTTTGGAGACTCGGAACCTTTCAACCCCAGCGTGTTCCCTTTCTCATGGAGAGCAACATTCTTCAAGTACAGCCACGCATCAGGCAAAAGGCAGAAGCATAGTGTGAGATGACCCCCTCTGTAGTTGATAGGTGAGGAAGGAAAGCAGAACAAGGGAGGGGACTCCTTCGCATGAGGAACTCACCGCTGCTCTGCAGGCTGACTGGGGACCGAGAGAACCCTGAAAGTTTGGGGGCCTTGGGGGTTTGGTCCCATCTCTGTCACCTGCCTGGCCTGAATTCTAGGTATGACACTCTTTGTTAGTACGAGAAAGTTCTCCGTACTCGAAGAGCCTCTTCCATTGTGATGTCCCATAAACGCCAATAGTCACTACTATTGTTTATCAATGCACTACTCAGCCATCAGAACTTCCCCAATGAAAATCAAAGATAAGCCATGGAAATCGACTTCGATGATGTTCTGGCCAGGATGGGGAGGGGAATGGAGAGACCCAGATCAGTGAATCCATTTGTCTCAGGAGATGAAAACTGCAGTGGCCTGCAAAGGTCTCAGCCCCTGCCTTGAGCCAGCACCTGGCTGGGCAATGAGAGAAGGCAAACGTTACTAATGACATCACCGTAGCACAGACAGTTTCCTTCAACAGAGCCTCAGTCTGTCGGTCATTTTAACTCTGACAGTGGCATGGGGGTTTTCTGGCTAGAGTCATTGGTGGGTTTGGGCTCCAGGGGTCAGGAGAAATGGAGAGGGCCATGATCTCCAAACCATGGCAGATTCACAGCTGGCTCCCATGGGCTTGGTTCAGATCCTAGGGTAGCACTGGCCCAAGACAAACAGGGGTGTGCAGGCGTATCAGTCAGGAACTCCTGCTGGGTTGGAGTGTAGTGCTGCTTCTTGGTCTTGCTTTGTTTGATTCCTCCCTTCCTGTTTCCCTGGCAGCACATCAAGTTCTATACATTCGCAGCCTCCTGCCTGCCGCAGGGACTGCTTGTGCCCGGATTCCATCTTCCACCCTGTCTGCGGAGACAATGGAGTCGAGTACCTCTCCCCCTGCCACGCTGGCTGTAGCAGCATCAACATGAGCTCAGCAGCTTCTAAGCAACCAGTAAGGACGAAGGGGTCACAGGGGCAGACGGAACCACATGGAGCTTTGAGGCTCAGTGTGTTGCCTCAAAAACTGTTCCTTGGTCGTCAATATCAGCATCCTAGCCCCCTCCACCCTCTCTCCACCTTCCCTGCCCCAGGATCATGACCAGATGCCCACAGCCCAAAGTCAATTAAAGATTGGCCAGAAACCAACAAGTTCATTCTTGGGGACTTGGCAAGACAATGGAAACAAGTCCGAGCATTCACCCTCAGCGGAGACTTGTGACTGATACTGATGGCTCCCTGTGTGGTGAACTTCTGTGTTCTGGGTTCAGGCCATATTACAGAGTCACATGGGCTGAGAGCAGAGGGTCCCCTGTGACATGGACCTGAGAAGCCAGTGCTGGGAACAGCAGTTGAGGGCCTTTGCTTCAAACCCTCCTCTCCCAGGAGTGCCACAAAGTTGGCCTGAAGCCACGAAATTAAGCGCAAATCTAGGATTAGAAACGAAAGCTCTGTTCAGCTGGTGTTCAAAGCCATGTGTCTCCTTCTTAGACAACCTACGGGGACTTGTCTGTCAATATGTGAAGACAGTGGCCCCAGGCCTTCTGGGATCAGCCAACAGCAAATGACTCCTCCAGGTTTGTTTATTAGTCACTAGACAGAAATCCATGTTTGCAGCCACCATGTTGATAGGAAGCCCTGGTCTCACAGTTTACATTCAGTCCAATAAATGCACACGATAAATGCTGGGGGACTTTCTGAGGTGACTTACATTTGAGCAAAAAGCAGAGGAATCCCATGAAAACCTGAAAGCCCATTGCAGGTGAGGGAAGAGCAAGTACAAAGCACAGGTGGGAATGCACCAGAGGAGCTGAGGAAAGACCTGATCAGAGCTAAGCGACAAGTGTCACAGCTACTGGGACAAGGGACAGACAGGCCCAGAGCTGGGCAGGGTCAGGCAAGCCAGGCTTAGGAGGTAGATTGTTCTCCCTCTGAACTCCCTCCCATGAGAGCAATGGAAAGTCTATGCCATTACTATAGGATGCCCCCATAGAAAGAATACACATGTGTGTAGGCCATGCGTCAGGCTAGCCCTCACTTACCACCTCTTCTGAGGTGATGGGAAAAAGCTGCTTCCCCAGCCGTCACTATGGGCAAAGGCACATAGCTCTCAGGTAGAGAAGAATGAGGAGCTGAGACAAGATGGTCCCTTAGTTTGCCTTTTAACTGGAAGAGTGGTGGCTTCTGTGGTTTTCTTATCTTTATTTACTTACCTCTGACTCATCTACTTCCAGAAATAATCTTGACAAGCTTCCAATAACAGCACAAGTACATCAAGATAAAATCCATTACTAGGATAGCAAGGAAAAAATAATAAATTATAAGGGGGGAAAAGTCTTGATATTTTAAGATCCAGATTGCGGGAGGTTACAGCAAAATCGTGTTTTAGGAACTTCTGAGCTTGAGAGCCGCAGTCCCACTGACTGACAGAGGGAGGCCTCCTAGCTCATTAGCTGGCATAGCTCCATAACAGCTCTGACACCAACATCATCATAGGCTGGGCCATCAGCCACTGCAAGGAGGGAAGGCAAAGATGACCAAATGAGCAGTGGCCACCAAATGAGTTGAACAACAGTATTGAGCCACACAGAATTAGGACGAGGCAGGGTCCCCTTCTGGGGTCTCCTCTTAGGTCAAAGGACCCCTCTTCAGTGGGAAGTGCTGCAGAGCATTCAAGGCACTCCGTAATTGTTTCCTCTACCCCCTGAGTATACCTTCTCCCATAACAGTGTTCACAGCCAGATGGCAGGCTGGACCAGGAGGAGAGCTCCCAGGCTCCAGGCGCTGAGCTGAGGGCGCTTTGCCTGGTGGTGGGATCTTGGGCATTCAGATGTTGGGGAGACTGCGGGAGTTTAGCCCATGCTGGATTCTTGGTGAAGACCATTTCTAACGCCAAACTGTGAAAGAACCAGGACCCTGCTGGGTACTCTAAAACCCTCATCTGACCTCCTCAGTCTTCGAATCCCAGCTTTTCCTCCATCCCTGGGGGGTTGGAGGGAGGGCAGAGGGATTCGTTCGTGTTGGTGGGAGTTCTGTGGCAAGAGCCAGTGTGAATGCGTGAAGCATACGGAGGTGAAATCATGACATGGCCCCTCCTGTTCTTCCAGATCTATTTGAACTGCAGCTGTGTGACTGGAGGGTCCGTGTCAGCCAAGACAGGCTCGTGCCCTGTGTCCTGCGTGCAGCTGCTGCTTCCGACCACCTTCCTCATCTCCTTTGCTGCCCTCATTGCCTGCATCTCCCACAACCCGCTCTATATGATGGTCCTTCGGTGAGTGATACCTGAGCCTCTGGCTGCTGCTTCCACACCCCTCTTTGACAATTACATCCTCTCTCCCACTTAGAGTCTCTCCTCCCTCAATTGGCCCTGGGGGGTCTTAACAGCAACCGACCAGTGTCTAATGGTGAAGTCATTAGAAGAAGCCAGAGTCCGGTCACACAGCAGGTGCTTCCACCACTGCTCTGGGCTCCTCACCCTGTGGATCAAATTCCAACCCCCCCTTTCCATTCTCCAGTTGAGGTGGCAGCTCTCTAGGGAGAGCTGAGCCTCTTTACCTGGCCTCACCTTCCCCCTCTTGAAGGAGAAAAGGTAGAAAGCAGGACCACGCACAGAATCTACAAGACCCAATGCAAATGAAACTGGAAAGCCTTTGGCTTGTGAATCATTAAGAACTCCAAGACATACATAAACCAAAGCTGGGCCTTCCTATGCAGCTGCTCCAGTCACACCTTACAAAGCTGGCCCAGGGCAAGGAATTGTTTTAGATCTGCACAGAAGCTGATAGCCCAGGGTCCTCCTTTCTTGGTACAAGATATTCTGTGGGTGTTGTTCAGACCTGCTGTCTAAGCATCCAGCCAGAAATTCCTTTCTACTTGGTCTCTCTTGCCTGCTTTCTCTCCAAGAAGTCTCTGGACAGTCCTGAAAACAATACAGGCTATCGGTTCTCAAACTCAAGTTTGCATCCAACTCTCCTGGAATATCCTCGTTTTTAATGGACGCCAGGCTGAGAATCTGTATTTTGAATGTAGCCTGGGCAATGCCTCTGATGGAGACACAGTGCTTTGAGAAGGATGGGTATAGCACACATTCAGCAGATAACTCCCATCACCCACATGCCTGGTCAGACTCCATGAGAACCAGTTCTGACCTGCTCTGAGTCTTTCTACTCCCCACACCTCCATACCTCCAGGTGATGCTGCAGCCCAGAGTCCTCCCGGTACTAACTTCCTGTTTTTCCTTTCAGGGTGGTGAACCAGGATGAAAAGTCATTTGCCATTGGGGTACAGTTCTTGTTGATGCGCTTGCTGGGTAGGTAACTTAAGAGCCTTCCTTCTGGAGTAGAGGCCCTGGACCGTGGGCATCTAAAGGCTATGTGGGGCAGGACAGGGTTGGGAGAAGCCCCAGCTCATCTTGGCTGTATAGAGAAGCTGTGTATTCCTAACAGCAAGAAGCACCAAACCCTGACAAATGACAGTTTGTCTGATTGCTTGAGATCGGAAAAGATCCTGTCTACTACATTCAAGCCAAATTTAAATTATGTAAGAAAAAGAAAAGGTCAGAGCTGAGAGTGCTGAATACAGAGTTAAAGGCAGGTATTTTTAAATCTTTCTCCAAGAATCCGCCCTGGGAAACAAGACCTTGCATTCCTGCCCTAGACAGAGCAGTTTCTGACTGAGCTGAGCCCTGGCTTCCCTCCCATTTTCCAAACTTCAATCCTCTGCCACGGTTCAGCAAATGTCTCTTCTGTCAGGAGATCCTCTGCCTCCAAACCCTGTTTGTCCTCAAGTAGCCTGGAGCCCCCCATCTCAACACTCAAAACACTCAAGCTGTGCATACATGTGATCAGCAGAGACCGACAGGGAGGGAGAGCTCCCACGGGAGCAGGAGGCATATGGCTTCCCTGAGTGCAGGGACTGCGGGGGTGAGGGGACACATAGTAGGTGCTTTCCCAGCCTGCCAACTCTGGTCTGCCCTTTGACACCCTTGACACATTCATGCATTAGACTGAACACTAGGCACTGATGTGGAAGTCTTGCTACACTGGGTGAACAAAAGTATAGAGATTTTATTTAACAGGATCTTTGTACTGAGAATTTCAGGGGTGGGGATTTGGAGATTCCGGGCAGGACTTGAGTTACTATCAATGTGTGCTTTCCTACCTTAACCACTAAAACCCACATGGAGCATGTTCTGCAGTATTATACAGGGGTGCAGGTCACATCTTGCCCTGCCATGGCTTCCATTAGCCTTCCAGCATGTGTCATCATCTCTCCTGAAGTCAGAAGGGCAGGAGCCTATGTAGGGTCTGAGCCAGCATTTTCAATGGAGTTTCTTAGCTGCAAGCCACTTGTCCTGTAATGAAGTCTCTGAGTTCCAAAGGACTCTTAACCCTCTAAATGACAACCGTCACATTCCTGGGTCTACACAGGGGACACACGGTATCTTGTCCAGGTTGAGACTGGTTCGTTAGCACAGCTCCTTGTATTTATTTATGACTTACTATCTATAGCTGGTTTATAACTTACTCCAATGCCCTGGCAGGGAAAGAGTGCTGGCATTCCTCCCAGAGGACCTTCTGCCCTGCTTCTATTGGTGACCTAGAGAACGGCCTCTGTGTCCCGCTGTTCCAAGCACTTACCACTTCCTCTTTTCCACCTGAGCTCAGATAGCGATGTGGGACCATAGTTAGAAAACCCAGGCCTGGAGGAAATCCACTCGTGGCCTAAGAACACAGTGTCACTCTGGGTTAGGGGAAAAGATTGCCTATTTATAATCCCCAGCAGGTTCACAGTCACCCACTGAGATGGTTGAAAACTCTCTTTGGCTTCTTTTCTATTTAGGGATGTGTCACTAGGGACAGTTTCCAGCCACTGTTCACCTGGAAACTGGAAAGTGAGCAGGGGCTGAGCGGTGTCTCGATGTGGGTACGGACACAGGGCTGGATTGCCTCTCTTCCAGAAACAGGAACTCACAGGATGCTAGATAGTCAGGTGTTTTCAGCACCGTGTTTCTGAGAATGGGATGGCCCATCGGCAGTGTAAATCCTGGACAAGTCCACCCTGACCCACTGGCTGCTGGACAAGTCCACTCTGACCTACTGGCTGTTAGACAAGTCCACCCTGACCTACTACTGACTGTTCACAACTTGGCTAACACCACAGAGTTTGGTGGGGTTGGATAGTGGGCATCTAAAATATGCAGCACCCAGTAAAGTGCTGTGCCTGCTGGACCTCATCTTAACATTCAGGTGCCGGGATACTTTGGCAGCCTATGTTCTGAGCAAGATGGGGTATTAAAGGTCTCCAAAGGGTGTTGTCTAATCTAGTGGGGTTGTTTAGAGTGGGAGAAGAGCATGGGATTTGAACCTCAGTGAAATGGGGTTCAGTGAACCCTTGGGTCCTCTTGCTCACTTGCTCTTCATTACAGTGACTCCACGCACCCACAGAGGCTGTGGAAGAACTTGGGGACATTAGCACTGTCGAGATTGAATTTCTACTGGGTCAACCTTGAGCATGAGAACTGTGCAGTGTGTCTGAGCTGACACCAGGTTGACCCTGTGATTCATTCTGCCTTGAAAGGATTCCCCTTTATCTCCTAAGCCTTCTGGTGAAAGGGGAATTCAGGCTTCACTGTAGTTGTCCACTTTCCCACGTCACTGTGATTCCGAGGGCAATGTGTGGACCGTGCCATTGGTGTGGGGGGCTCAGGCATCACTGACTGCAGATCCATCTCTGAATTCTCTTTCCCATTGTTACCAGCCTGGCTGCCGGCTCCAGCCCTTTATGGCCTCCTCATCGACTCCTCCTGTATCCGGTGGAACTACCTATGCTCAGGGAGACGAGGGGCCTGTGCGTACTATGACAGTGACGCTTTCCGAAACAGGTGAGGGCTCCTACACACAGGTGTCTACGAGATTAAGCCTGTAGTCCCAGCATGGGAAAAAAAAAGTTTTTTGTTTTTTTTTTTAATCTTGTGGATGTGGTGGGGGCTGTCAGGTTTCTAAGGGTCAAGAGAGGAGGGATTCTCCATAGATTCTGCCATGGACAGAGAGCAGAGGCTTCCATGGCAGACATTTGGGGACCTATACGGAGGAGGCACAGGGTCTGCATTGAGGTGTCCCCCAAGGTACTGTTCCTCACGAGCCTACTCATAGCAGCAGACAATGTTCGCCAAAGATAAAGGGGTACCTGGAGCCTGAGAGAGATTGTGAATATGGAAAGATACCAGGCAGTCTCCACAGCTCGGAGGGAGGGGAACACAGCATGGTGCCCAGCAGAGGTCCAAGGAAGGAAGTCCAACCTATGTCAGTGAGCCAAATCCAGCCATCTCTTCTGTTGCTGAGGTTCCATCTTCCAGAAATGGTGGGGAAGGTGGGTTTGCAGGGGCTGTGCAGGGGCTAGAAATACTGAGGACGATTAGAGAAGGCCAGTAGAGGGGCAGCAGAAAGATACAGCAGACCCTCTGCAGACAGCTGGGACAGTAGTGTCACCTCTGGCCATCAGTGACATCACTGGAGAGCAGACGATCACTAGTGTCATGTGTCCATTCACAGTGACCACCTGGGAGGTGACAGCTCATTTCCTGAGTAACGGTCTTCACTGTTCCTAGGCCACTGTGGAAATGTTCATCTTCCCACTGCCCCTGGGCCTCACTGTTCCTGTTTCTTCCTGCCTCATAGGTACCTGGGCCTACAGATGGTCTACAAGGCCTTGGGCACACTGCTACTCTTCTTCACCAGCTGGAGGGTGAAGAAGAACAGGGAATATAGTCTGCAGGAGAACACCTCGGGCCTCATCTGACCCTCAGCTGGCACTACTGCCCTGCCCCAGAGACTGGATCCTACCCCTCCATACCTGTATTAACTAATGTTAACATGCCTTCCTCCTCCTCTTCCCTTCCTCTCTCTCTCTCTCTCTCTCTCTCTCTCTCTCTCTCTCTCTCTCTCTCTCTCTCTCTCATGTGTGTGTGTGTCTAAGAGAGAGAGAGAGAGTTCACTCACTCTTTGCCTCACCTGCCTTTTCCTCCTGAAGTCTCCCCCCATGGTTCTTAAGGCCTGACGTGTACTGAGCTGAACGAACACTGGGCTGGAGAGTCAGTTTCTCAAAGTCCTTGGGAGGGATCCTCAACACAGGCAGGCTCTCCTCAGCACTGGGTCCTCCGACAAGATGCCCATGCTAAGGCAGCCTCTGTTCTCACCAGTCTCTCAGGAATACTCACGTGGAGTGAGAAATGGGAAGCCTTGCCTTCCATGCCTGACAGCCCAGATCTCTGCCTCTGCCCACACCCAGCAGAGAGGGAAAGGAGGCACAGGTGGTTGGTTTCTTATCAGCTACCACTGGGCTAAGGGAGTGGTCATGGCCGCTTTTCTTCTGGATTCAGTCTAGCATGGAACCCAGGAGGGACTGTCTCCCTTACTTTCCCACTTTCTGCCCTTGAGGCTGATTTGGAAACCACCATTTTGGGAAGTATAGCCCTCTCTATCTACTACGCCCTGGTATCAGAGCAGGAATGAAGGGACCAACAAGGCTGGGTCATTCAAACACTGCTCATAGGTACTTGAGGCCTACCCTTCTGTCAGCATATGCTTCCTTCTGCCTTTCGAACTAACAAAGCCACAGGAGCCCACCTAAGAGGGCACAGTCTCCCACCCTCACAGTGGAGACAAGGCCTTCCCCCTTCAAAGACACAAATGGCTTTCTCTACCATGCCCCAGAAACAAGAGTGGTCTCACCTGAGCTTCGCTGTCTGGACTTCAGCTCATGTGCAGAGGAGTAAAGGGGGGCCACCTGAGATGCAGTCAGAGCAAAGGATGAAGCCAAGTGGATGCCACCTGTCACTGTGCCAGATGCAAATTGCAGCCCACAAAGAGGGCAGCCAGGTTGACTTGCTTGCAAACACATTATCTTCATTGGCATTTTCTCAGCTTCTCCTCACTACCTCTGGGTGGAGGTGGGCACCTTCTGTGAGCCTGGGCTGGGGCCATCACTGCTATGCAATGGAGAGGCAAAGGCAGAAGCCGAGGAATGAGACCTTTTACCAACGATTTTGTTTATCAGAGACTGGCTTGGTGCTTGGCAGGGATACTATATGGTTCTCTGAGAGCTCCCCTTAAAATCTTACCTCCGTTCACACTAGGCTTCTTCCCAGCGAGTGCTAGGTGGGCAGCAAGGACACACTCACATACTTGCCAAGCATATCAAGTACCCAAAGATTGGCAGAAAAGAGCCTGGGTTGACCACTCATGCCTACCCTTTAGGGCTCCATCAGATTGACTGTATGTCTGAGATGAAGAGCTGGCTCACTGTGTCCCTGAAGCAGCTAGGCAATTGACATTGCCCAAATGTGACATTTAAGTGCCTTTCAGAAATGCCTTATACGGTGAGAAGCCAAATGGTTTATGTCATGAGACTGAAGCAACGTTCTTTCTGAAGCCACCGGGCTCATTTCCACAGATCTTATTAAGGAGGAGGCGCCACACAACCTCACGGGCAAGTTTCAGCATGTGCAATGGTTCTGCTTGGAACATGATTCTCTGCGACTAACCCTGGGCTTCCTCGCTGCAATTTAACCAGATTCTGAAGGCATAACCTTCAACCAACCTTTCAAAGGATGAATGCCAACCTTCTGTTTCTGGAAGACTGGCTGTCCCCACAAGCCTTTTTTCTATTATATTGCTATTAATATATTATAAATCTGTTATGAGTGTAAGTTGGTTGTGAATTTGTGCTGTCATGGGTCTATCAGAGAGCAGACAGAATTTGTGCCTTCTAGACAAAGAAGTAGCCATGCTTCAACCTTTAAAAGCCTGTAGCCAAGGGCACTGGAGGCCATGTCACTCTCAAGCCACCTGCCAGGTGCTGAGCAAGCCCCAGGCATTGCTGGTTGCTGTGTGGGCCCCTGTACCTTCTGTGCAGACCAGTCGAAGACTCATAGGAATGGGCTCTTAGGAGGCCCAGTCACTGCCCTTGAGTTCATATCCTGAAGTGGGTTTAGTCACAAACACTATATCCATGAATACCACAGTCATAATTGATCATTTACTACTATCCAGCAAATCTTGCCTCTCCAATGCCAGAGGGGCTTTAAAGATCTCACTTTTTTTTTTTATTCAATCAGAGACCATAGTGTCACAGACTTCCTTGAGTGTATCATGCTCAAGATTACTGTTAAAATATAGGAATACCCAGGTTGGAGAATTGGCTCAGTGGTTAAGAGCATGGGCTGCTCTTCCAGAGGTCCTGAGTTCAATTCCCAGCAACCCCATGGTAGCTCACACCATCTATAATGGATCTGTTGCCCTTTTTTGGTGTACATGCAGATAGAGTGCTCATGTACATTTTTTTAAAATGCAGGAACACCCTTCACAAAGCCTGAGTCCTTTCTGTAACTGTAAAAGGAATCCAGAAACTCCACTTTCCGGGGAGATGAAGGTAACCCCTGAGCCTGTGTAATGTGTGCCACCCACTCATAAAGTCAAATCCAGTCAAACTGGCCATTAGGATTAACCACCAAAGATGCCTTTACATTTAAGAAGGCCATGGTGGGTCTTTGATCTCTTCTCCTTGCTTCTCTGCGGAGCTTAGGAGCCATGTAGAGTCTGACTCGGGGACAGAGTCCATCCCTAGGCTCAGCCATAGCTACAGCATTCCCTGGTGCCCCACCCAACCTGGGAAACCCTTCCCTCTTTATGACCCCATCTTTCTTGCACCATCCAGCCTCACAACGAGGGAACCAAAGAATCAGGAAATGAAGGGTTTGCCGTCCTTGGGAAGAGAGGGCTATCTACCAAGTATCCTTTGATCCAAAGCCTCTGGCAGGATCCTCATCACAGCCTATGACGAAGCCACACCAGTCTGTTTGAAAATAAAGACTCCTAGGCATGTGGAGCACACCTTTGACCCCAGCACTTGGGAGGCAGAGGCAACGGGATCTGTGAAAGTTCAAGACCAGCCTGATTTGCATGATGAGTTCCAGGACAGTCAGGGCTACATAGTGAGACCTTGTCTCAATAAAAAAAAGAAAGAGGGGAGGAAAGGAAAGGAAAGAGAAAAGGAAAGGAAAGGGAAAAAAAGGAGAACTCCAAAATCAAGGAAGCAGCCTGCAGAGACCTTTCACAGAAATCTCAGGTCTTCCTGGCTGCCCCAAGCCCCTCTCTCCTTATAACTCATTCTGGAGTTAGGGAGAGCCTTAGGTAGTGAGAAGGCCCCCTCTTTTCCCACTGAAGTTCATTGACTTGTGAGAGGGATGCAGAGGGATCTCTTTAGGGTCGTGTAGGTTGGACGATAGAGGTTGGGAGGCCAGGTAATATTTCAATTATCCATCTTCTATTCAAGCATTCCAAGAACATTGTAGCTACTCATCAAACAAGATCCAGTGAGCCCTCTGGGCACCACAAGGTAAAGAACAGATGTGGAGAAAGGGGGACAAAGAGGAGAGGACTTAGAGTAGTAGAGCGGTAAGAAGGAAGTGCACAGACAGACTTTTGGGGGAATATCCCATCTGGTAACTGGCTACCACGCTCTTGCTGAAGAAACAAAGCCATGTTGTATTTGCCTTCAACACTTTCAAAGATGGAGAGATGCAGCTCAGCTGGGTCCCGAATTACTGTCAACTTGATAGTAAAATATTGTATTGCAGCTTCCCAGAGAGATTGACAGTGGCATGTGTGTATGTGTGTCGAGGGGCGGGGAGGGGGAAATCTTTGCAAATCCAGAAAGAAAAAAAAATTCCCATCTTTCCCAGCCACAGGAACTAAACACTGGAAGAAAAAATGTCCATCCCCTGCCAAGAAGGCCAGATTCGTTAACCTTTCATCAGCGATTAAATACGTAAACAGGTTCTGGGCAAGCCCTTGGCAAATCATTAATGAGAGAAAGCCTTTCTCTCGTGACATGCCCTGCCCATTTATCAATCCCCACACCCATTTCCAGCCCTGTACGGTGGCCCCAGGACACAGGGCTTTCTGCCTTGCTCAAGTCCCTGCCCCCTAGGCACCTGCTACACTTTGATAACAATAATAAAATGTACATAGATCACCGCAGTTTGCCAAGTCATGCATTTATTTACCGAAGTCCTCAAACTACCCAGAAGAGGCTTGGCTAGGCTTCAGTCATGTGACACAACACACATTTATCTCTTGTTTGCACAAAGCCCATAGCTTGTTTGGGTGACTCTCCAGGGCAGTGGCTTCCAAGGGCGGCTCAGAATGCCAACTATTTGGACTTGAGGTACCTCTGCTTCATCAATCCACAATTAATGAGGCAAGGAAGAAAGCTAAGAAGGTCTTGCCATGGGAAGCAAGTGTTTTGGCCAGACGGAGCACAGAGTCTTTCTGTTCCCAGGCTCTTGGCCAGAACTAGTCACGGCACTATCTAACTTCTGTACAGGAGGGGAAATAAAATCCTCTGTGCTCAGAGAGGAGGGGGACAGACTTAGGCAAGTGCTAGAATCTTCCACCATGGGGAATGATTCTAGGTGAACCAATATTCTCTCTGAGACCCTTCAATTAGTCTTGTCAGGCTGTTGGAAGAGGGGTGAATACAGCCAGACAGAGGAAGCATCCACAGCGGGTCCGCAGAGGTGAAAAGATGATACCTCAGCAAGGTCAAGGCTGCCTTAGGGATGGAAAAGTGGAGGAGACAGGCTCAGAAGAGGCAGAGCTGATGGACCAGAGGCTTAGAGAGATGCAGGATCAGAAAAAACGTTCTTTTTAGTTCTCTTTAGCCTCTTAGCAAAGGCTGAGAAGGCTGAAGAGCTGGAGGATAGACTGCCGATTGAGCACACCCCCCAAGGGGAGGAGCTTATCTCCAGGGGAGGAGTCTCATCCAGAGCTGCTTCCTGAATGGTGAAACCAGTGTGACCATCACATCCTGTAGATAGATAAATGAGGTCACGCTCTGTTTGTTTGGTAGCTGGTGGTGTGTGCAAGGACCAGACATAGCACATTTCCTGACTTTGCAGGGTGTATACCTTGAGAAAAGATAAGAACTTGACATGGGGCAAAGACCCAAGTGCTGTGAATTCAGTTGGGAAAACAGAAAAGGGGCTAGGGCTAATTTCAAGGGTCAGAAGTGTAGGCAGGGAGGACAGCCAAGTTGTGAACAAAGGTAGGAAGGCAAACAAACTTGTGCACATTCTGAGAATCAGGGTCGGGAGCATCTGAAGGAGAACAGTAGTAAGGCCAGAAGGGTAGGGTCCAGGCTTAGCAGCCTCTTAGAGGTCTTTCGGGGCTGGCTTAGACCAAGCCATGAAGATTGGTACCAGTCCTATTCTCTGCCCACTCAAAGCCTGAGGAATGGCCTTAGAGGCCAGTCAACCAGTCCCAGGAGGGCATTCCTACCTCAAAATACAGCCCCCCGGGCCTTAGAGGAGACTGCTACACTCCAGAGACCAGAAGAGCCATCCTCCTGAGCAGTCCCAGCTTACTTCTGGAGTAGCCTCCCTCCCTGCTTCAGCCAAAATTGGCTCTACTATACGTCCTATTTCTCTCTCTCTCTCCCTCTCTCCCTCTCCCTCTCTCTCTCTCTCTCCCTCTCTCCCACTCCCCTTTTCTCCAGGTGGGAGCTGGAGCCCCAAGGGTGTAATTGAAAGCCAAATGGGGTAACTTATTTGAACAGGTCTTCTGTTCAGGCTCCTAAACTTCTCTTTGCATTGTGGGGCTCTCAGTACAGCATTTAAAATGTACATAGCCCCCAAACCTCTAAGGGTGACCTTAGAGGTCTCAGGTAGGGACAAGCATTAGACCGAATATTCTCACCTTCACAAACACCAGCTTACAGAAATGGAGGTGGGCGTTGGAGGTTGGGTGGAGGGGTGACTCGAAATGACTCTCCCCTGGGCCCATACTGGGAAAAGGTGATTGGAATTAACAGCTCCGGAAGTCGGGAGTGTGTTGAAAAATCAGAGAACGCCAAGTCCTTCGTGCCTTCGCGCTTCTAGTGAGATTAAATTACCATGCTCTTTAAAGACAGGGCAGCTGGCGCGCCGCTGGTCTGACTTCCTCCAGAGAACAGTGTCCAGGTCTTATTCTTGCAGCGTGATCTGCGCTCCCGGGCCCTGTAATCGTAGTCCGCCACTAGGCGGCGCCGCTCACCCGGGGCCTCAATAAGGCAGCGCCACCGTGGAGATCACCGCCTGCAGCTTGCAGAGAGGGTGTTCCTGAGGCCAGGCTGCTCGCTGCGAAGGGCACCCCTCAAACGCACCGCCACCCTCCAACACACCAGACTCCAAACCCAAGCACTCTTACGCCTGCGGGCGCTCCCAAGCCTTGCGAGCTGGCATGGGCAGGGTGGTCGCTCGACTGCATCGTGGGGCCCCTCCCATCCAGGTGCTGTCGGCCTCGCCAGGATCTTACAGACTAAAGTATTCAGTGGCTGCAGGGCATTCAGTCACCTTCCACTTCCACCTTCTAGGTCTCCAGTATTTACCAGTGTACCTCTTGGTCCTCAGGAACTTGCCTCTGAAAGAAATCTCTCATAATGGCATGCACTGCCCATCTTCAGAAAAGGTCCCTGTGGGGGGGGGGGGGGGGGGGGGGGGGGGGGGGGGGGGGGGGGGGGGGGGGGGGGGGGGGGG
>CM052706.1:19051140-19111293 GCA_028551405.1 Uromys caudimaculatus | reverse complement strand
TATCATCATCATGAGAAATGATTTAAGATCTGAGTCTTGCTTTTCTGGTGTGTTGGGGTATCCAGGGCTTGCTGTGGTGGGAGAGCTGGGTTCTGATGGTGCAGAGTACTCTTGGTTTCTGTTCTTTATGTTCTTACCCTTGCCTTACTGCCATCTTGTTGACTCTGCTGTTAGCTGATCTTACTCTGTCTGGTTGTGGCTTGCCCCTCCTGCAGGCCTCTGTGTCAGTACTCCTTGAAGACCAGCTCTCTCTGAGAGGTGTTTGGGTTTGGAGAACTGTAGCACAAGGTCCGCTCTGGGGTGCAGAAAGAAATCAGAAGGATCTTGTCCCCAGCTGTCCCTTGGTTCCTATGCCTTGAAGGCCCTGCAAGGGTCCCTCTTGATCCAGTGAGTTTGAACAGAAGCGGTGGTTTTGCCTGTGCTCAAAGGTGTGTCAGCACTCTTGGGATACCCGATCTCTCCTGGAGCCTTGTTGCCCAGGCTGAGGTCCCCAAGCACAGGCCCCTGGTGGCCCAGGCAGAGGTCTCCACCCACAGGTGAAACTGGAAGGTTCAGAGTTTTTCTGTCCCCAGGTTCTCAGGCCCTGGATCCCGGCAGATCCAGGCGGGTCTGGGTGAGAGGTGTTGCTCCTTTTAACCCCACTCACGGCTTTTCCAAGCTCCTGGGAGGGTATCTTTCTCCAGAGCTGGTTGGCTATGGACTCCTGGTGACCCAGGCAGAGGTCTCCGCCCACAGGTGAAAACCAGAAGGTTCAGAGTTTTTCTGTCCCCGGGTTCTCAGGCCCTGGGTCCCGGCAGATCCAGGCGGGTCTGGGTGAGAGGTGTTGCTCCCCTTAACCCCACTCACGGCCTTTCCAAGCTCCTAGGAAGGTATCTTTCTCCGGCGCTCGTTGGCTACGGACTCCTGGTGGCCCAGGCAGAGGTCTCTACCCACCAAGATAGAACTCTTAGGGAAAATAAACTTCTTCCAAGTTATGACACAATTAAAATAAACAAAGAATTAATATTTCCCATTTTCTCTTTGATATAAAGAATCTCAGTATGTGTTTGTGTAAATGTCTCTTTTACTTCTTCAGATGAAGTGATGAGAAGAGAGTGGTACCCAAGCTGTGCAAACACACGGATTGGGCTGAGCCCAATTTTGTTGTAACTATCCCTAGGCCTAGAAAGGAAGCCTCTAACCTCCATACAACTTAATTTTCCAAGCTGACTGATTCTATCCAGCTTCTCTTGGCTTCTCACTGAAGTTCTCTGTTTGGCCTCATACTAACTTTGGCAGTATGTTCTAATCTTCTGGCTCCTTCTCATGCTCTGGCTTGTTCTGTCTTCACCTGTCTAGCTTGTTCTCTCTGCCACTTGTCTTTGTAAAGCAGTCTTGCTAAAACTACCACACACAAACATCATCCACCATATACCATACCACCTTTCACTCTTGCTGCTCTTAATTTCCTGTGCTGTTCTTGTGTGAACTGGGTGTATCCTATCTCTGACTCATTCTGTCAAATCTTTCTCTGATTCATCACTTTGTCTGCCTCTCAATTAGTTATTACTTCCTCAATTAGATGTTAGTTTCAAACACGGTTGCTTTCTTCTGCAAACTTAACTTCATTGTGAAGGATTAAAGGTGTATACTAAGGTCATGTCTGTATTCCAGCCAGATCATATAGACCTAGAAGGTCCTTGGATGTGATCCCTTGCTAGAGCAGCCATGTTGCTGGATTAAAATTCTTGTACAGGTTTGTAACGACAACAACAACAACAACAGGCCTGATTAGTATAAATTATTCACACACTGCAAAGATTGAAGTGGAAGTTTCTGGATATGTCAGGTGATGCAGACTCACGTGGTGTTTTGCTGAGGCAAGACCCGTGGGAGGACACAAGATGTCTGGAGAAAGTATAAACAGGACTCAGTGACAATGACAGTGCCCTTACATAGCTAACTTTGCAATGCTTCATTGGTCTTGCATCTTTGTCTTCGCTCATCTTCCCTTGGTTGAGAGAGGCACAGCAGAGAACTTCTCCTGGCGTCCAGGCTGGTCCTGGTCATTTCCTCCTGCTGACTCATGCTGATTCTGTGGAGCCTGGCTCTTTCTGCTGGATGGTGCCACGGCTGCTGATTCATGTTTGGTGTCCTGACACTACTGAGCTGGACTGCTGGTGTCCTGATAAACAGAGATTGGAATCGTTCCAGAGAACTACTTCTAAACACATCCCCTTGACCTATTTACCTGGGGGGGGGGGTGTCGAAGTGTTTGAGAACCCTTATTAAATGTAGGTTTAAACAAATCTAAGCCTACAGTTGTGGTCTAAAGTGAAGTGTTTGAATAGTAAGTTGCCAAAAGGTGTACTTCTAATGGTTAGCTTAGCCAACGCAATTGGATTCATAGACACCTGAGGTATTGAGACACACTTTTGATTGTGTCTATGAGAGCTTTTCTAGAGAGCATTGAAGAGGGATGGCCAGACCTGAATGTGGACAGCTCATGAGTCAGGGTCCTAGAATGACTAAAAAGAAAAAAAAAGGAGGAGGAGGAGGAAGAAGAGGAGGAGGAGGAGGAAGAGGAGGGGGAGGAGGAGGAAGAGGAGGAGGAGGAGGAAGAGGAGGAGGAGGAGGAAGAGGAAGAGGAGAAGGAAGAGGAGGAGGAAGAGGAGGAAGAGGAAGAGGAGGAAGAGGAGGAAAAGGAGGAGGAAGAGGAGGAGGAGGAAGAGGAGGAGGAAGAGGAGGAGGAGGGAGAGGAGGAGGAAGAGGAGGAGGAGGGAGAGGAGGGAGAGGAGGAGGAGGAAGAGGAGGAGGAAGAAGAGGAGGAGGAGGAAGAGGAGGAAAAGGAGGAGGAGGAGGAAGAGGAGGAGGAGGAGGAAGAAGAGGAGGAGGAGGAAGAAGAGGAGGAGGAAGAGGAGGAGGAAGAGGAGTTCAGATGAGCACTGGCATTTTCCCTTCACTGTTTTCAATCCCAGTGAAAAGCTATAAGGTGAAAGTTCACAGGTAGAGTCATGCTTTTCCTGTCATGGTAGACTCATACCCTCAAACCATGAACCAAAAGAAATGAATTTTCTCTCAAGTTTTTTTTTGGGGGGGGGGGCGTCAGGCATTTGTTCACAGCAACAAGAAAAATAACTAATACACTAGTTTAAAAATCACGTTGGTCTAAGAAATCAGTAACCCATATCAACTTAGCATTAACATCCCATTAAAGGGGTAATATATTACTTTAAAATGACTCTGAACTTACCAACATAAGACATTCTTCACAAATGTCTCATATTTTTGTAACCAATGTATATAATAGCAATGATTATAATTAAAATATGCATATTGATTCATTTTCAAGAACTATTTCAAGTCATTATTTTTGGTTTGTATTATGAAAAGCTGCAAAATAAATGTTTGTTCTTATTCTGCCAGATCATAAATAATTTTCCCTCTTTCTTTGCCATTTCCAAAATAGATACTTCACATGAGAGTGTAATACCAGGAAGGAGAAAAAAATCCCACTGACATTTTTAACTTTGTTTATTGAATATCTGGCCAACATTTCTTTTGAACTTCTCATCAGTCTGAGTTATTAAACTTGCTGAAACACTTTCTGGCATGATCAAGCCTAATTTTATTTATATCTAGCTGAGATTATTTTTGACATATATAAAATATTCAAAATATTCTTATTTCAGGGTCAGTTTAGACTCTTAGGCCACAAATGGACAATATTTTGCAAACTAATTTGGAAATCCTAGAAGATATCATATAAAAATATCATAGGACAGTATCTCTTATGCCACATCAGTTACTTAAACTTTCAACGGTACCTGTAATTTTTCTAACATTAGAGCAATTATTTCTGGCATTATGAAGAATTGAATCTACTCTACAGAAAATTCATTATCAGGTACCTTAACTGAAGATTAATTTTGTAAAGATCTTTCTTGTCTTCATATTTTAAATATAATTTCCATAACTCAAATAAGAATTTATTTTTGCCATTTCTCCATTTAAAGTGTTATTGTTATTTTGGACTCAGGAATTCAGTTACCTTATCTGGTCAAAATAACATCTCAGATCTTGGGAAATGTATTATATATTTAATTCTGGTTTCAGGATAATAATTCCATTACTTCTTCTTGACCTTGATTCTTAGCAAGTTCAGCAATAGTTGAAAATAATTACAACCCTTGTTTTGTTTGGTTCTGTTTGTTTGTATGATTGTAGTTTTTTGAGATAAGCTTTCTTTGTGTGGGCCTAGCTGTCCTGGAACTTACTCTGTAGACCAGGCTGGCCTCGAACTCACAGATCTGCCTGCCTCTGCCTCCTGAGTGCTGGGATTAAAGGCACCCACCACCAGTGCCCGGCTCTCATTTGTTATTTCTCATACACAGGAATTTTGTTTTTGTTGTATGCTATAACAACTTTTAGTTGCTCTCATTATGACATTTGTGCATAACGTCCTCTAGTTTTCTCTTTTATTTTGTGTGTGTGTGTGTGTGTGTGTGTGTGTGTGTGTGTGTGTGTGTGTAGAACAGAGGTCACATTGGATGTCTTCCATGATCAACTTCCATTTTACTTTTAAAACAGGTCTCTCACTGCAGCTGAAGCTCACCAATTTGGCCGGACTGGCTGCCCAGCAAGCACCAGGCACCTACCTGTCTCCACCCCCTCGGTGCTGGGTTTACAGGCATCTGTAGCACCATACCCACCTTTTATGTGGGTGTTAGGGTCAAGCCCAGGTCCTCACACTTGCGCAGCCAGCACCGTACAGATCGAGCCATCTCCCCTACCCTGGTTTCTTATTGTTTTGCTCTGGTCATAGTACTCTTGTCCCCCCTAGATTCTCATCCACACTCTCGTTTTAAACTTGAAGCTTTGTGCACTCATTCTCTCTTTAACTGTGTGTGGCGTGTGTGAGAGCTGTGTGTGGTATGCACAACTGCGCAGTTACATGTGCCTGTGCGCATCATCAGAAGCCACAGAATGAGGTCAGGCATCCTGCTGCCACTCTCCATCTTGATCTTTTGAGGCCGTGTCTCTCACTGAGCCTGGAGCCAGGCTGGCTGAAAACAAGCCCCCGTGAGTCTCCTGCCTCTGCACCACCGCAGTGAAGGATTTCCAGGCTCACATGACCACACCTGGCTTTTTATGTGGCTTCTCAAGCTTGCCCACACAGTAAGCTTTAGTAACCATTAGACCATTGTCACAGTCCCTAATCTGTTACTTTTTAAACTAGGAAAATAATTTCATTAATAATTACAACTTATATAGGTCCCACTGTACCTATATTATCTGAATATAATATTATACTATTATACAGATGTATAAATATATAAATTCATGCTGAGTCAACCCATTAGCACTGACTAGAAACACAAAGTGTTGATGCATAATTATAGAAAAACCCCATGACACAAGGATACAATAAGTTATGTAATGAAACAGAGAAATTATAGTCCATAAAAATTATAAAGTTGTGTTTTAAAAAGAAACTGTTTTATACTATTTCAGTGTTTAAGTTGTAATGTTGATATTCCATATTTGTGTGGAAAACACACTCTTAGAAAAACTGTCCAGAAGCTTCTTCAAAGTTAGCCATATGACAGAGAAATCATATGACAGAATGACAGGTTACTCATACTAGTGGCCTGAGTTAACGCCGAGATCTGTCTGTGTATATTGACGGCAGTTTTATTTATAATTTCCCCAAATTGAAACAATACAATTGAATTGCAATTGACAAATAATAAAAAACAATGGCATATCTAAATAATGAATTTCTGCTTACAATAAAAAGAAATAAACAATTTAGTAATTCCACAAAACGGACACAGCTTAACTAGTTTCTCTAGTGAGATAGAATAGATCCCAAAGCTCTGTATTGAAGGTTTCCATTTGTATGACATTCTGGGAAGGACAAAGCCATAGGAGCAGAAAGCAGGTCAGTAGCTGCCTGAGTCTGGAAGGAAGGGACTTACTCATTGTTGTGAGCTAGGGAAGGGACTCCCAGGACTGTCCTTTGTGATGCTGTGATAGTGGATATGCAACTCAAAATCTGTAGGAATTAGCATAATAAATAGTTTTACTGTATGAAAACACTCGTGAAACTAGGTTATCAAGCGAACCCAAGGTGGGATGCAGGCCAATAGGCAAATCCAGCTCTATTGTAAATCAATGGTATAACTACATCCAGTTTTATTTTCCTGTTACTGCGATAAAATACTCTGATAAAACCAATGTAAGTGGTAAAAGGTTTATATTGGCTAGTTTTTTTCTCATCTTGAGCCAAGATGGGTCATGAGGAAGAGGGGTCCCAGCAGAGAAAATGGTTCCATCATGTTGACCTGTAGGCAAGTCTGTGTGGGCATTTTCTTGATTGACTGATGTGGGATGGCCCAACCCACTGTGGGCAGTATCACCCCTGGGCAGGTGGTCCTGGATTCTAAAACAAAACAAACAAACAAACAAGCAAAGCAAAGCAAAACAACAACAATCCAGGTTAAGCAAACCCCGAGGAGCAAGCCAGTAAGCAGTCAATGTTCCTCCATGGCCTCTGCTTCAGTTCATGCCTCTAGGTTCCTGCCCCAACTTCCCTCAATGATGGACTGTAAACTGCAAAGTGAAATAAATCCTGTCCTCCTTAAGTTGCTTTTGGTGGTGGTGTTTATTACAGCAATAGAAACCTAACCAGAATGGGCTTTATTTTAGCTCACGAATCCAAGAAAAGTGTCCCAAAGACAAAAGAAAAGAGGAAGCTCCACCTTGTGAAGATCCAAATTCATTTAAAGCAAGAAAGCCTAACTTCAAAGAGTTCCATGCTCCCTAAAAGCAACTGCCTAGGAAAATGTCTCCCCAAGGCCAGTGCACAAAAGCCAATGTGATTGTGGTTTGGGAGTACCAGGATCTAGCCCAAGCTAGTAGCAGAATCTGACAGAGTGGAGGATATAAAATGTCGAAACTCTTGATGAGCAGCTGAGGTCCTGCAGTGTGTAGCAGGGCTGGAGACCCTGAACAGAGGTACTGAGAGGCCATTGTACCAAGTGTGAAAGTGAAGCCCAGTGTTATGGAGGCCCTGGATGTCAGGGCAACTAAGGGACATCTGTCAAGGAGATCTGCAGGCATGGAGAGGAGGTGGCCTAGAAGAGAATCTGTGTATTCTACAGGTGGCAGAGTCAGAGGAGTGAATCTATCTGAGCCCTTTGATGCCCAGTTGATTACGTTATAAGCTCCAGATGCTGGACAGGACGCTGCAGGATCTGCTATTCATCCTGTCAGATTTTAGTTTTGCTTTGGTGTGATTGTACCCTGCTATGCCCTGGTTCTTCCAGTTTTAAATATATTTACTCAGTGCCATTATATGTTGGAAGTATGTAACAATATTATCATGATTATTTTAGAGGGGCTGACAGTTAAAAGACTTTGAACTTTTAAACTACTGAAATTCTTCAAGACTGGGGATCTTTAAGGTGGGAATGAGTGCATCTTTCATGGTCTCGAGCCTGTGGAGAAGAGAAATGGAGGCTCATAATAGTTATTTTCTTGTTGCTGTGATAAAACACCATAACCAGACATGACTTACAAAAAGAAAGAGCTAATTTTGGCTTTCTGTTTCAGAGGAAGAGTCCATAATGACAGAGGCGACATGGCAGCTGATGGCGGCAGCTTGTAGAGAAGATCACATCTTCAACCACAAGCAGAGAACAGAAAACCAACTAGAAATGGGACAAGGCTATAAACTCTGAAAGCCTGGACCATCTGACATACGTCTTCCAGCAAGGCTCCATCATCCAAAGATTCCATAATCTCCCAAACAGCTCCACCAACCAGGGACCGAGACCCCAACTATGTGAGCCGGTGGGAGACATTTCTCACTCAAACTACCACAAAGGTTATGGTTTCAAAGTGATGTGCTTGATCCCCTTCCTCCAAGGCTCAGGAAACATCATGGAAGGGAAGGGAAAAGACTGTCAGGTCTTCTGTATGACAGGACCACAGCACTCATGAGCTCAGGGCAGCTGTGGCTGTCTGCACAAGACTCACACAAAAGAAATGGACAAATAATATCAGTACATCAAAAGTGCATTGTTTAATGAGCAGGGCAACCAATAAACCTCTAAATAGAATGCTGGGAGACAGGGAAGAAGACATCTATAAACTCAATGTCTGGAATAGGAGACATATTACTAGACAATTTATAGGATTAAAAGATTAATAAGGCAACATTACAAATACTCTCTCTCACACACAAATTGTATAGCTTAAGTGGAAAAAATTCCTTTAAAGACACTGACTGTATCCCTCAAGAAAACAAACAGAGATCCCAAAGAGCCTAATATTTACTGAGAAACTGAACTGATATTTTTTAAATCTCTCCATAAAGAAACCCAAGAATCAATGGCTTCATTAGTTAATTCATCCAACTTAAAATTTTTTCGCTAACAAATTATTTTAGCTGAGCATGGTAGCTCATACTTTCAATCTCAGCACTCAGGAGGCAAAGGTACATGAATCTCTGAATCTGAGGTCTGCCTGGTCTACAGAAGACAGCCAGGGCTATATAGAGATCCCTGTCTCGAAAAACCAAAACTAATGATAATTTTTTAAAGTACATAAAAAATTTTAAATCTTTATTTACGTGTGTCTATGTGAATGTGTATACCTGTGAGTGCCCGTGGAGACCAGAAGAGGGAGTCAGAGCTCCCTGAAGCTGGTCACGAGCTGCCTGGTAGGGGTGCTCAGAACAGAACTGATTTTCCCGAAGCACAGGAAGTGCTCTTAGCCACCGAGTCATCTCTCCAGCCCTTCCATTCAACATTTAAGAAACAATACGAACTTTAAATAAAATCTTGCCAGAATGGATGATGCTTTTGTTTCTTGTTTTTCTCGGTTCATTTTCTGAGGCCAGTATGATTCTGTTATCCAAACCAAATGATGATATTACAAGAGAAGAAAATTGTGGGACAATATCACTCACAATCGTAGACCAAAAAAAAAGTGCCAAATTTTTAGAATGTCAAATTTAACATATATAAAAGAACAACTTATAATCGAGTAGGGTTTATCCACAGAATGCAAGGATTGCAGGCGTCCATTGTGGGTGAGGGGAGATGTGGTCCACACCGTGGCCTACCTCTCAGCAGTAGTGGGGTAGACTACTGATACAAACGGGAACTCAGAATCTCTCCATGGAGTTACCACAGGTGAAGAAGAAAACCCGCCCCGGCCCCATGTTACATGCGAAATCATTTGGTTCAGATTCTTGAGATGATGAGTCTAAGGAAACGAAATTGTTCAGTGATTGAGTGTGAGGCAGTGATAGGTGTGAGGAAGGCAGGAACTGGAAGGTCCCCATGGCGATGGGGACCTTTGTTCTTGATTGTCTATATACAGGTCATGACAACAAACTTGTAAGATACTGCCTTGGTGGATGTGGGTGAAAGTACCCAGGGGTCTAACTTATTTTGCAACTGCTCGTGAACCCATAATGACTTCCAAATAAAGAGAACTTTGTAGTATGTTTTTATGTAAATAGCAAAGGGCAAATAGCCAAGACCTTCTTGAAGAACATGAAGAAACAGGGTGGTGAGGTAGCTATATGCTCTGACATCGATCTTTGGTGTAAAGAGAACATACATCAGGTTCTAGCCCATGATGCATTTCCTCTCTGCAGAGCTTTGAGACCTTTTCACAGGTGCAACAGGAGACAGGTAGAAAACATTCCTATGTGCGCCATTTGCAAAGCAGAAAGAAGGCTGGGTGCTTTTCCCAAGGTTAATTTCCTGGCTCTGCTAAGGTACTGTGATTATGTAAGATGTTATCGTGGGGCTGTTGGATGAAGAGACAGAAACTTCCTGCACTATTTTTTAAAACCTCTGTGTAGTCTAAAACTATTTCAGGCTTTAAAAACTGGACACATTTTTACTGAAAATAGTTTCAAAATTGGGGCAGACAGTGGAATACTAAACCGACGTGGGAACCAAAGACTGCTCTATGCATCAACAGGAATCTTGGGAGCACGGCGAGAAGGAAGGTGCAAGTCAGGAGACAGAGTTTGAAATATGAGTTCAAAAGACTCAAGAGAAATGGAAGTGTTGAGAGGTACATCTAAGCAGACTACAACGGAAAGAAAAGCCAGAGTTTGGGTTTTCTGCCTTGGGGAAGGGAGGAAAGGGGGAAGGGAACAAGAAAAATATTAGAAGGCAGGCATGTGTTCACTGTGATGTGATCTTTCCACGGTCCTCATCCAGAGAACACACTCATCAGATAGGGCAGAAAGATGCTAGGCAGAAGAAACTCTTTCTAGTGGGGCTGCCAAATCCAGGCTTAGAGTGGCTCTTTTGTCTATCATGTAGGAAAGGGCAGAATATGGATAATCCCTTCCCCTCAGAGACAAATGAACAGCAAGGGTAAGAGAGAGACTTGGAAGAGAGCAGATGCATTCTGAGGTTAGGATTCACACAGCATGAAGACCACACCGTCGCTCTGCCCAGAGTGCAGGAGCCGACTCAGCAGACTGAACCAGTACCAACGAGGAAATGTGGAGTAGAGGATGTGACCCCCGTGGATACCTTGACCCCTGCTGACCTTTCCCTCACAGGCAAGGAGGGTGTGGCTTAGTTTCCTCTTTGAGGGAGTGTCCAACCTCTGGCTAGTGAGACACAACATTGCAATCTACAAACTTCACACTGTGGAACCAGGCAATGGAATCAACGACAAAAAACAAAAACTTGCCAAAAAAAAAAAAAAATTGTAAAAAGCCATCCTGTATCTCATAATGTTCTACCCAAGATTATAATATTGTGTTGGGCTGAGTTCATAGCTATCGTGCAAGGCATGTGGCCTGTGGACAGTGAGTTGGACACACCTGCCAGAACTTTCTTCAGCCCATGCTGGATCTTGAGACAGCAGCAAACTCAGGCAAAAGTAGGGTGGAGTCTGGGAGAGTTATCCTTAGTCTGGTGCCAGACACAGCATGCTTATATCTCAGAAGGATGACCTCTAGGGACTCCAAACCGAAGAAGACCGCGAGAATAGAACAATTACTCAGATTTGAGAGTAATTTTAGACATTAATTCGAGCATTCGGCACTAGGTGAGGTGCAACCTTCAGTTGCTGCTTCCATGGAGTTTCCTGTGAGGGTTTAACATGGGTGGGAAACTCTAGTGGGTACATTCTGGGTAAATTCACAAATGTCCCCTGGGAAATCTGTAGACATGGGGGTGCATTTTTGGTCTCTTTGTGTAATATACACTACACATTCCAAACGTTCCCAAATAAACATTCCCTGAATGGCCAGCGAAGGTCAAGACCGCAAGTAGCAGGACTCGGAAGAGGGGAGGGGCTTTGTAAAGCCTCAATTAACCGGATGCTTTAGATTGTACTGTTTGGGAGTGTGTTTAACCCTAGTCTGGCGTCTGTCTGCTCTTTGCTCTCACCCCATTGTGTGTGCCCTGCAAGCACAGAGGTCACCTTCTTATCGTCTTGGAGCTCATTACCCAAATAAACCTAACTAGCAGGGCGCAGGAGTGTGGCTGGGCTGGTGGCCTCAGGGTCAAAAGAGGTAGGACACTGTCCTTGGGTTAGTGGAGCTGGCTTTCACCAGGCCTACTCTCCCACAGAGCAGGTTAGGAGTCAAACCCTAGTAGGCACATCCTATAAGGGCGTCTTCTCTCCCACTGGCCAGCTCTGCGGGGGACAACCACAGACCCCCTCCCCATGAAGAGTCTGAGCCTAGATAGGAGAGTGAGTCAGAGGCCACCAGGGGCCACGGAGGAGCCATACCCACGTCTGCACCAGGTATCCCATCTTCCTACTCACCACCACACCGCACACTGGCCCTTTCCTACCTTCCCACCCTGTCCGACCATCTGAGTTTGAGACGGAGGAAAGGACCTGCATCTAGGTGTCAAAGACCAGAAGCGAATGTCTCCCTGACCCCACGTCATGTCTTTTTTTTTTTTTTTTTCTAAGTGGGTGGGGGAGGCAGAAGGAGCGGGGCAGAGCAAGACGCTCCAAAGGGGGCACCTTTCGTAGGCGCCAAGGGAGGTGGCTCTCCCGGGCGGGCTGCGGGGAGAGGGGGATGCTGGATGGCGCACGCCCCCTAAGCCCCGCAAACCCACGGGCCCCGCATGACATCAGAGGCTGGCGAGAGCGCAGAGCGCAGGCGCGGGCGGAGCAGGCGGGCGGGAGGGGGCGCGTGGCGCTGCTCCGAGAGCGCTCCTCCGCCCAGCTCGGTCCCTGCGCCCCGCTCCGCCCGTGCCTCGCTGCCCGCGCTGAGCTTCGGGCGTCCACAGCGCGCCCGTCGCCCGTGCAGCCAGCGCCACCCAGGGCTGCGCCGCACACCCCGCCTTCTCCCTTGCCGCCGTCTCCGCCGTCGGACACGCAGCCGCAGGCCGGGGCCCGGCCGCAGCTGGGGAGTCAGGGGCGCGCGCAGCCAGCCCTTCCCCCTCCATCTCCCGCACCGCTCGCCGCCTCCCCTCGCCCTCCTCCTCTCCCCTCCCTGCTCCTTCGCCGCTTCCTCCTCCTCCTCCTCCTCCTCGCCCAGCCCCAGCTGCCAGCACCATGTCCGCAGGGGGAGATTTTGGGAACCCGCTGCGAAAATTCAAGTTGGTGTTCCTAGGGGAGCAGAGCGGTGAGTACTCGGCTTATTCTCTCGGCTCGGAGCCGAGTCTTTTCCCCACGCCGCCCATTCAGCCGCCCCACCAGGGACCCTCCCAGCCCCAGCTCGCCAAGGCCCTTCCACGCCCCGGTAGAGGAGAGGGATGTAGATGGGGAGATGGGGCTGGCTCGGGCGGGGCTGGGCTGGGAGGACCGGGGGTGGGGGGAGGATGAAGGCGACTCTGAGGTCAGAGGATGAGAGTGTGTGTGGGATCTGGGTACGGGTACCCGGTGCAGGTGCGTCCGGGAGGACCGAGGGCGGCGGCTGGCTCGCCGGCTCTAGGCGCCGGGCTCGCGGGCTCGCTGACTAGCTCGCACTGCGGCACAGGCTGGAGCACTGTGCAGGTGTCTGGGTGCCGGCGAGGGTGTGGGCGAAGGGACAGGAGCCTCTCTTGGGAGAACGAGGTGGGGCTGGGAGCTAATTGCCCCCTCCCCAAGGTTGCGCCCGAGGGGCTCCCTGTGGACCCTGCCTGGAACCCAGGGAAATGACACGTCCAGTCCTGGAGCAAATTGCTGCTGGGAAATGGGGGACACGACACCTGTCCCTTTTCGAAAAGAGTGGGTGCAAATGGTAGGGGAACAGGGCACTTAGCTTCTCTGGCTTACATCCGACTGGGCAGAAGGTTCTAGACTCACTGCCCTTCACTAATGCATTAGCCCTTTTGGGGTGTGGATCGTGAGAGTGAAGATTCTCCCCATAGCAGGTGACTTGGGGGATGGTACAGAGGCATCTCTTATCTATGAGCTTGGCAATGGGCAGAGAAAGGCCTAGGCGACACGCCCTGCCTGGCTTCCCTGCCCCCTCTAGAGAGCATTAGTGGAGCCGGTGGATTCTCCCACCCCCATCTCCCAGCTCACCGCCCTTCTTGGGGGAGGGGAGGTCACCGTGGCAGCCAGCCAGAGACTAAGGAGGGGGAGACTAAGGGTTTCTTTGCTGCCCAAGAGTCTCCCCTCTCCGAGTATCTGAAACCCAGGTTGGTCCAAGATGGGAAGCCCAGATTGAAGAGCAGCGACCCCTCTGATACCTGTAGGAAGGAGTGGCTTCAGGAGAGCCTCCGTCCAGGAGTCTCCTAACTAGAGGGTTACAGAGACAAGCAGGCATTTCTGCTGGAGGAGAGAGGGATCCCTAGGGGGCGGGATCCCCAGCTCTAGCTCTGCAAACCAGTTCTGTTAGCTGGTTTAGAGGCCAAGAGGAGAACAGCTGTGGGAGGACCTGGTGGGCCCAGGCACAGTGCAGCTATGACGTGTGCGTGTGGGCCGTGGAGGTCACATGGCCACCTCCTGTCTGCTGATGCTCAGTACCTGAGATGGAGGGTTGGGATCCGGATGGGAGTAGTGGTTGCCTGTCCTGGAGAGCTAGGTTTGGGACATTTCACATCATACCCCGCTCAGCTAGGTAGCCAGCTGGGTCAGATTTCCTATGCTTTGTAGATCCCAGTGTCACAAAGGACACCTCCGTTCCCTGCTGTGTGGAAAGGATTTGGGAGCACCTCAGCCCTGGGAGGGAACCCGCAGGTGCACAGCAGCCTTGGGGTGACGTCTCAACTGTGTTGTTGGTTTCCTAATTTGAGGACACTCAGTTTCTGTCTCTCAGCAATGGGTGGCTGGAAGCAGCCCTTATGCCTCATGTTTCCCACAGTGCCTGGACTATGCTGGAGTTCAAAGAATATTTGTTTATTCTAAATCTGAACACAGTTCCATAAAGAATCGTATGTGGTGAGTTTGAGTGAAAACTCTGAGCTCCCTTAGAAACTGCTGATGGGTGGAATCCCCCTACTGAGAGTTCTGCCAACCCCTCCAGGTCTGGAGTCACAGAAATGAGAGACAGACAGCCTTTCCTCACATGCCCCTGTGGAGAGGAAGCTCCAGGGAGTGGGGAGGTCTTGCCCAGAGACCTGCTCTGAGTTGTGAACACTTGGGGAGCAGGAACCCACACTTTCCTTTTCCTGTCTACCATTTTTAACTAGCATGTCATTGGGAAAAAAGATGACCTTCAGTGTGGGAAGCCATGTCTGGAACCTCTTTGAGAGGATATGTGGGCTCAGGTTGTGGCCTGGTAGGAATGCTCAGCTAGTTGGTTAGGGGCAGAGTCCATGGGCCCTTGGAACACAATCCACCAGTGAGACTGACTGCTGGCTACCTTGGTCCCTTCCAGCCTGGAGCCCTGGAATAGTTTCTTCCACTCCATTTTGTTATTCGTGAGTTGTTTACCTCCGGTTTACAGAGCTTCTGGTGTCTGTGAGTCGCAGAGGTTACGTGTATCCCGAAGCCTGGTGGGCCGTGCCTGTAGCCCTTCCACGCCCACCATTTGCATGCCAGCATCCTCTGCAGCCTGTGCTGTGGGGGGAAGCTCCTTACATCTGGTCCAAACCCTACCCTAGCTCTTCCTTCCTATGTGACCCCTCACCTTCTATACCAGGGCACTTGAGCCAACTGAAATCTGAGGCCTAAGCTCCCCTATAGGAGCTGACTGATGGCGATGGGGGAGGGAGGAGAGGTTGGAAGGACACAGCCTTCTCCTGATCTCTATTTCTGGCATTGTGGTAACATCCCTCAAGGCTTTGGGGCAGAGACAGCTGGATTCCAAAGATGGGTGCCAGGCCTGGAGCAGGGTAAGGGAGAAGCTACCCTGGAGCAGAGAACCAATCATGGGTAGGCATGAGGCCTTCAAAGGTACCAAGGAACTGGTTCAAGTGGGAAGCTTTTGAATCCACCCTCCGGGATACACCTCCAGTCTGGAGGAGAGTATGTCAGCAGAGTGGGTGGTGTATCCTCTAAGCTATGGACTATACAGTCTGACTGGCAATGCCTGCTTCCCACGGGGTGGGATCCTGGGCAGGTGCTGTGGACTTAGGGTGAGGTGTTTCCTCGCATCAGGAAGGCCATGCCACGCTGCTGGTGCTCAGGTAGCTGTGTGGGTCTTCCTGATTAACCCTAACACAGATGGCAATGGCGGGGAACACAAGAGGGCGGCGCACGCCAGACTGGTGTGGGACACTCCATAGCATCCGAAAACGATAGACAGGTGTCTGAGGGAGAGTGGCCTGCACAGTGTCCATCTTTCTCCCAAGTTATCAGAGCCTCTGAGGGGATCTGGACCTCACCAGACACATCCTGGTGTGTGTGGTGAGGAGGGAGGGAGGGAAGAGTGGACAGACACAGGGGGCTGTCTGCTTTCCAGGGCTGAGGCAGTGGGCCACCCGTCTCTGTAGGCCTGGGTACAGGGAGCAGGAGTAAGTTTCAGAGACTCTCCTCTCTTCTTGGCCCAGTTCTTCAGAAAGTATAGGTGGAGGCAAACCTGTCAGAAGTGACTCTCAGGCAGTAGTTTTCAATGTTCCTAATACTATATCCTCTAATGCAGTTCCTCAGTTGTGGTGACCCCCAACCATAAAAGCATTTTGTTGTTGCTTCCTAACTGTAATTTTGCTACTGTTATGAAGAACAATGTAAATATCTGATATACAGCACATCTGATAGTTGATCCCAAGGAGGTTGAGACTCACAGATTGAGAACGGATGTTGTAAGGGATTGCTGGCACCAGTAGAGACTGTTCCACACTTCCTCTTCAGCTAAAGGCTAAGGAACAGCTGTCCACAGACTGAGCCCTGTTCCCTGCAGCCACCTCATGCACCAGCACACACCGCCCTGTACTAGCTCGGTAGCAGGCCCACTGTCCCTTCCAGAAGCTTTTTTCCTTTCAACTTCCAGGCTTGTCAAATGGACACAGCTTTGATTCTTTCAATGAGCATTTTTTTTTTTTAAATTGGTCATATGCAGTCCCATAACCCCTCTTCTGTGTCAGTTAACTAAGGATTTTAAGGTGAGTTTTAAGCACCCTAAGTGGGTGACCAAAGCACGTTGAGAGGGTTGTGTCTGAGTCATCTCCTGCTCCCCGCTCCCATCTGTGGGCTGTGCGGGTTCACTGAAGATCTTGATTTGAAAATGATGACATCTTGGATGTGTGAGATTTGCTGATGGCCTGTCAGCGGGTTCACAGTGAAGGGAGGCGAGGCAGCTTTGTGTAGTGCTCATCCTTGCACCTGGCACTTTCTCAGGCCAGGTTCTTCTTACCAGGGAGTTGGCAGTTGTTTGTTCTTGTTTTTTTTTCAGAGAATTGAATCATTATGCCATGGTCATGCCCAAGCACCTGAGATTCTCAAAGGGTTCCCCAAATCCCTTTATATCTCTGAAGAAATATGGGGGTGATGGGAGCTCCTGTACTATCAGAGTGGGAAAGGACACGGCAGACCAGAGCAGATCTCTTGGAGACCTGGACTAAATCACCACGCTGTTCTGTGCCTCAGTTGCTCATCTTGGTTTTTTCCTCTCCTAATTTTCTCTCTCCCTGCCCCCCTCCCTTGGATGCTAGTACAAGAGAGAGAACCGTGGACGTTGATACAGACCTAGAACCCTTCTGTTGCTATAGTGAAACACCCAAGTCAGGCCAACTTTGTGAGGAGAGCAGGTTTGTGTAGCTCACATTCTGGAGGGTCAAGGACAGGGTGCTGGCATTGGCTCAGTTCTGGTGAGGCTCTCATAACAGATGACATCATAGTGGGGCGTGACTCTGAGGACATAAGGTCATATTACCACAGGGCATTAGATAACTTAACAATCCTTTCCCAGCACCAGGTCCAATGGCTCAAAATCCCTCTTAGTAGGTTTTCAGTCTTTTTTTTTTTTTTTTTTTAATTTTATGAGGGGTTAGGTGAAAGGTCAGGGGATAGGAAGATGGGCAAGACTCTTATACAGGCCTCATGGGCTTTGAACTCCCTATGTAACTAAGGATAAACTTCAGCCCTCCTTCTCCACTTCCTGAGTGCCAGGGATTGGATCTAGGGCCTCCTGCATGCCAGATTAAGCACTAAATCCTCTGGTCCCGCCTCTTAAAGGACCCACTGCCACATGAGGGCCAAACCACATGCAGACCAGAGACTTGAAGGTTAACCCGTACGCAGCATAGGAGAAAAATGGCATCGTTAGTGCCAAAGATAAATGCAAGAGGACTTACCATAGGGAGAAGAGAAACTAAAGTGTCCTAGTTGTGCCCTGGAGTAATCACCAGTGTTTAAATAATATGATTGTCGTTACTTATAATCCCCAAATGCTCATAAATCGTTTTAAAATAGAACAAAATAACTTCCTGTCCTTTTCTTCGAGACTGCACCCCTAAAATCAGTCTGTGTTGCTCTGACATTGCAGACCAGCTTTGACAGACCTGAGAGAAATAGCATGTATGTTACCTCCACCCAGTTCGCCCCACCCAGCTTCTACACCCAGTGCCTCTCACTGCTGCTTGACACAACAGGGCTGCTTGGTCTCAGTATAACAAAACTGTTGGGCAGAACTGTCTAGAGAGCTGAAAGGTTAGGTAGAACAGCAAAATCCATAAACAGGATTGGAGTACTGTGCTGGACATTGTCTGTCTGTCTGTCTGTCTGTCTGTGGTCCTTTGTTGTTTCTCACTGTGCAGAAGAGAACATGGAGGAACCCTTGGTGGAGGTTGCCAGGGAGAAGGACCAGACACGCCCTGAGATGGGCAGCTCTTTTGTTCCAGCCAGAAAGGCTGCTGGGAAACGGGGCTCCAGGCAAGGGCCTGGGGACTTGAAGTCCCAAGGGGACTAGGAATGGCAGGCGCTTTGTTTTTAGAACCAGGGAAGGGGCCGATGTTGGCTTACTTCTCAGGGCTCCTGAGAAGGTCTATATTATATGACTGGGCTTCAAAAGTCAAATTTTCTTCATTATTTCTATAACTTTTGCTTGAAACTTAAGAGCGATCATTTTAAAGAATAAAACTTTTGTTGCCATGAATACTTTTTATCACTTTAATAAAGTCGTTTATTTTTAGAAGAAAAACATATTTATCCTGTTCTCTTGGTAACAAGACCAGTGGGAGCCCAGGTAACGGGCTACGTACCTCGGCCTAGCACCGTATCCAGGGAGCACTGTATCCAAGGAGTGATGTACTCAAGGGACAGGCCCCGATCCTGAAGAATACAGGTGACGGTGTGGCCCTGAAGGCAGAATTGATTCTTTAAAGTGGTCTCTGAGAAATACACAGAAAGGCTGGCTGCTCATGTCCTTCCTCTGAACCTCAGGTCTATGCCCCAGGCTCTCCAGAGCTCTTTGTACCTTCCTGGTCACCCTGTGATAAACAGGCATGGATTGTTATTTTGTGGTTCATGAGGCCCGAGGCTTGGAGAGAGCTGGTCCTGCCTACCATGAGTGTAACAAGTTAGAATTTGGAGGGCCAGGGCTTGGGGAACAGCTGAGTCAGGAGAGTGCCTGCCTTGCAAACATGAATAGTGAGCTGAGGTTGATCTCCAAAACTCACATAAAAGTAGAGTGTGGTGGCAGATGCTTTTAATCCCCACACTGGGGAGGCAGAGGCTGGTGTATCCCTGTGGCTCACGAGCCAGCCAACCTGATCTACAAGGTGAGCTCCAGGCCTCCAGGCCAACAAGAGACCCTGTCTCAAAAAGAAAAGGCAAATCATGAGGAATGACACCCGAGGTTGCCTCCCCCACCCCTGCCACCTTTCTTACACACACACACACACTAACACGTTTGTAAGCATTTGGATCTTTGTTTTTGGTTTTGTTTTGTTTTTTGTTGTTGTTGTTTTTTGTTTTGTTTTTTTCGAGACAGGATTTCTCTGTGTAGCCCTGGCTGTCCTGGAACTCCCTCTATAGACCAGGCTGGCCTCGAACTCAGAAATCCACCTGCCTCTGCCTCCCGAGTGCTGGGTTAAAGACGTGCGCCACCGCTGCCCGGCACATTTGGATCTTTGGATCAGGTCATTGTCCAAGTCAGGGCCAGGAGCAGGGACAGAAGAATACTGAGGTCTTATACACTCAGGGTCTGCCATCAGTGACCCAGAGAACATCTGTGCCAAACACTTTGCTAAAGAGGAACCAGTCGGTCCCCCTGTAGATCCGCTGACCATGAAGGGTGCTGGAGCCAAGCACAGGGAGGACAGGCTTTGGGGGAGGAGACAGGCAGGGTCTCCACGAAGGAGGGAGGCAGCCCTAGCATTGTGTGGCAGGCAGTCTGTCTCCCCACACAGGGAATTGCTTACATTGGATGGTTTGGAGGGAACCAATAGAGAAGCAGCCTTCAGCCTACTTCTACTGGGGACCTGCTGCTGGGAACTGGTCACCAACGGGAAAACCCAGTCAAGCCAGTGTCAGTTTGTCAAACCCCTTGCTGTGGACTAACCCCTGCTTGGCCTTGCCCTGCTCATGGAGCTGCAGTGTCCTGGAAACACAGATGGTTTTTGCCACCTGTTAAATGAGCCCCAGCTCCACTCTGGCTCCCAAAGGCTCCTGGGTAGGGTAGCTGCTTGGGCCAGTGCAGCTCCTGCTCTGTTTCTGTCATTCAGTGCTGGCATTAAACAAGATGTCAGGCCTATAAAGACACTTCAGCCTGGAGGTGAGCATGCTACTGGCGCAAGGTGCTGCAGAGAAGCTCTCCTGATGTGTGTTTTGGTCATCCTGTACTTCCTGTCACCAGAAGGCACTTCTTCCACACATGGATGACCTAAGATGAAGGCGGAAAGGAAGGTGACAGCTCCAGGGCTCTCCATGATCAGGATAGGGAGAGAACCAGAACCAAGGTGGCTGTTAGCGACTCTGCCTAAGCTCCTGCTCCAACCATTGCTATGTTGGACCTCCTGGTCCTGGGCTTCTGCCCCAACTCACCCCCCCCACTTGTCTGGGTGGTTTTGGGGTGCAGTAAATCCGTGCTTACTTGTTCTCCTCAGCTGGCATGACCTTGCTGGAGTTTCACAAAGATCAAATGCGTGAACACACAGCATGCAGTTAAAGCTCAAGAACCAGCTGGCTTTGTCAATAAAATCATGACAGAGCCCCCTCCCCCTCCTCACCTTGCAGCTGTTGGGGAAGGAGATGCATGAAGCATTTCTGCAGGTAAACTGCACCCCACAGCTTCGGGATGGCACATCCCATTTGACAGCTGCAGGAATGGAGGCTCTGAGAATGGGCCTCCTCTGTGGAGACTTCTGTGGTACCCAGCAGAGCCCAAAGGCAAGCACCACTCACTCCACAGGAAGGAGACTCAGGTCTCTGGCTCAGTGCTTGCTTGCCCCTGCTCATCTCCCTCAGAGGCAGGAGGTAGCACTGACACAACAGTTTCCCCACTTGAGGGCTACCCATACCCTCATGGGAATGCACTGCGTTCTCCCTGGCAGACCACAGGGACAGAAGCTGCTTGTGATGGGACTTGAGGCGTATGGACTGTTCAGATCAGCACTTGTCCTAAGGTAAGTGGGAAGAAGCCCTAGTCATTATAAACAGAAGAAAGGCCCTGGCGTGGTCTGCTTGAGCAAGTCCTGGGGAACTTCTCATAGGTCTTATGGTGAGTGGAAAAGCACCTGCAGGCACGGGGATGCAGGGGACAAAAGGGCCCCTCTGTGCCAAGGCAGCAGAGGGCTTAAGGCCCCTGGAGGACTGAACAGGTTTAGGGCTGCTGGGGCCCTGATGCCCTGCAGGTGTGGGAGAGTAGCAGGTTTAAGAGTTGAGCCTACAGAAGATGGCAGGGCCAGGCCAAGAGGCCTCCCTTGCCTTCCCACACTTGTGTCTGAGCCTTTCCTATAGAGTGGTGACCCAGGAGGCTTGGACAGAGGAGGCCCATGCTGAGGGATTAGGAGACAAAGGTAGAGTGTGGCATATTTGAGGGTCCACGTGACTGAACTAGGTCAGACAGGGCATTTAGGGAAGTGTAAGCCCAACTTCTGCCTAGCTCTCTGGCCTACTCAGTTGGGTGGGTATATTCTCTCAGTTTGGTCAGCAGAGACAAGCCTCCTCAAGACAATGAACTGAATAAGGGAGGGTCTCCCAGCCTTCTCCGAGCTGCCCTCAGATGTCCCAGAACCAGCCACCTTGAGCTCCCCTATCTACCCTGCCTCCATGGTAGCCTGGGGCCCCTGGGTGCATTGACCCTGGGGACACAGGTGTGCCAGTCTGCAGTAGTCCTTCCATCCTTCCCTCTACCCACTGCTCAGGCAGATGTGGTATCTGAGGCACAGTGACTGTCGGGCTCTGTCCTTCCTCCTCATCTGGTGGGCCTTGCCACACACTTCCTCTGCTTTCTCCTGTGCTGCTCTCCTTTAAGATTAGGAGATTTGATTGCACAGCACAGATTAAAAGAAAGTGCCGTTGCCTGCATTGGTGACTGAACCCTAATCTTAAGCTGGCTGCTCCAAAAGCGACGGTTTTTGAGAGCCAGGGGCCAGAGTGGAGGCAGAGGACTGCCACTCTTGAACCCGTCCCTAACGGAGAAAGAGCAGCCTGTTGGGCTTAAATGAGAACTGGTTTTTAGGCTTGATGACCCACGCCCTTTGCTCTCTGCCTTTCCTGCTTGGCAGTCTTCCAATGCAACGGAGTACCACCTGGTGTAGCTTTGGCAGCATGGATATAGCCCTGATTGGTTTATCTGCAATGACAGCATCTCACAGTCACACTCATGGCCCCTTGAGCAGCACCAGATCTATCATCTCTCTCAATCATGGTGGGTGAGGACTCTTCTCTGTGCTGGTGTTCAGCAGAAGGGACCTGTTCCAGCCTCCTCTGCAGGGATGGGAACTGGAGACCCACCCCTGGTTCTGGAATAGAGTGCTGTGACTGTGACCTGTGCATTAAAGCCAAGTCCCAAGGGACAGGCAGGAAGGCTTCTGGCTACCTCTGAGAGTGACCCAGAAACATTTCACCTTGACCCTGTGATGAGCAGGAAATAGGTCATAGGCCAGAGCAACGGAGCCATTTAGAACAGGTTTCTCATTTTTTCCCTCCTAGGAGGGAGCCACAGGTATAGCCAGAAGGAACCAAGGATGTACTGAGTCAGGAAGAGGTGCTTCCTGCCTCCACCACGGGCCAGGCTCAGCAGCCACACTAAGCCTGTCTTAAGGGTTGCTGGCTTCCTATGAAGCTTCCAAAGCCAGGACGCTTGGCAGTTCTGATGGTGCTATCCATCCCAGGGTTCTGAACAAAGTCCAGTTAAAGACTAGAGGTTCTGTCAAACTGTTGCTGGTTCCTGGGCATAGTGTGTTGTGACTGTGAAGAGCAAGAAGAGGACTGTAGCCTAGTGGGACAGCAGGGGAAGGGAAGACTCTGCCTGGTGCTCCCTGGAGGACCTCCAGCAGCCCCACTGCCTGAGCACTTCCTGTGTGTGTTGTGCAGCGGGGTGATGCTGAGCCCCATCTCTCTCTCCCCTAGGGGTCTGTGCTGCTGCTGTGACCTGCAGATGTACACTTATCTGGCTACTGTAGAGAATGCTTCCAATTTATTTTTAAACTCTCAGCACATCCTACGCGAAGCCCTAGAGCCTGTCAGTTCTGAACTCTGGCTCATTGGGTCCCCTTCCCCTTCTCTACACCCTGTCATCACACTGCAGGCCGCTGCCCAGATCTCAAGGAGCAGGAGGCCTGGCAAGGCACCTACCTGGCCGGTGTCCAGTTCTCATTCTTTCCCACCCATAATCAGAAAATGCTAGAGCCCCACCTGTGGAGCCGGGAAAACTCTGCTCTTCTCCAGCTCTGGGAACAGAAATGTTAAAGCTGGCATCGTCTGGTGTCTTCTGTTTGGGGGGCCCAGGTATGGCGTGGGGGTCTGGATAGTGGATGCACCAGTGCTTGGACCAGTAGACCCTACAGAGCAGCCCTCCATCTGCCTTCATCCCAGCAGGCTGGGAGAAGGTCTGATGGTGGAGACCTTGTTCCTGGAGATCAGTGGGGTCACAGCAGTAGGAGGGGGGAGGGAGCCTGTCACTGTGAGCCCCGTGTTCTCAGATGTCCTTCCCCTGCGTGCAGATGGGACTTGGGACTTGCTGCTAGCCCATACAGTATGGCACAGGTGGCAGAAGGTCACTTGTTCAATTGAGTCGTGTCATTGGGAAAGGTAACAAGATAGTTTGTCCCTTAACTGTTTCTTTTTATGTATTAATTAAAATGTACTCTTTAAAACTTTCACATGTGTATACAGTGTACTTGATCATACCTGCCCCTTCTTTTCCCCACTCCAGCCCCCTTCCACCCCAGAGGATCACGCCAGGTGTCATCCTCCCCTGCTCTCTACCATATTTTTTTGAGACAGAGTCTCTCAGTGAACCTGGAGCTCACTGATTGGCTAGATTAGCTGTTCAGTGAGCTCTGGGGATTCTTCCACCTCTGCCTCCTGTGCTAAGATTTATAGACCGCCCATGGCTTTTCACATGGGTGCTGGGGATCTGAACTCAGGTCCTCATGCTTGTGTGGCAAGCTCTTTACCAACTGAGCCATCTCCCCAGCCCTTCTTGATTGTTCTTTCCTCTATGCCTCAGAGAAATAAGCTGCCATACTGTGGGTAAGTATGTGTGGAGGGGGGCTGGGAACTATGGCTGACCTCTTAAGAAGAAAGTGTCTCCAGTTTTATAAGCTTGGAGGAGGACTCTAACTTCAGAAGAGAAATACAGTCCAGCAGACACCATGTTTGTGACCTTGTGAGACCCCCAAGCAGAAGACTCTTCAACTCATGCCTGGACTCCTAGCCTCAGGGACTGAGAGATTATACACGTTCACTGTTTAGAGCCACTGTGGCAGTTACCGATGGTGGTTGGCACACAACAATAGATAGCTTATGCAGAAGAGAAAGATCTTAGGGTGGGAAGGTGCCTTTATCAGAGGAGGAGTGGAATTCTCAGGAGGGACCCATGAGCAGCTGAGTCAAGAAGCTACCCAGGTCCAACCTGTGAACCCCTGATGCATGGTCTGCTTGTATTCTGCGTGTGTGCCTGTCTTAGTCCTGCACAAACATCATGACAGAGAAGCAAGTTGGGGAGGAAAGGGTTTATTCAGCTTACACTTCCATGCTGCTGTTCATCACCAAAGGAAGTCAGGACTGGAACCTAAGCAGGTCAGGAAGCAGGAGCTGATGCAGAGGCCATGGAGGGATGCTTCTTACTGGCTTGCTTCCCCTGGCTTGCTCAGCTTGCTTTGTTATAGAACCCAAGACTACCAGCCTGGGGATGGCACCACCCACACCCTCTCACCCTTGATCACTAATTGAGAAAATGCCTTACAGCTGGATCTCATGGAGGCATTTCATCAAGAGAGGCTCCTTTCTCTGTGATAACTCCAGCTTGTGTCAAGTTGACACTCAAAACCAGCCAGCACAGTTCCCAAATAAACCATGATTCCTGGAGTTGCCCCCGGTCAGATGCAGGGCTAGAATATTCTGTAGGGCCTTCTGCCATGTCCTTGTGTTCTAAGGCCACTCTGGTCGATGGCCCTCCCAGGAACCAGGCTTTATTGTCCCTTAACCTCTCTAGTGACCCTTGGTACTTCCCACTGCATGTTTACAGTGGGGCCTTAGCAGGTGAAGTCTTCCTGGTCTGGTGACACCTTGGTGACCTTGTGGTTTCATATCAGCGGCAAGAACAAGAGTTGTTCATTGGAGGAGGCGGTGCCTGCTTGTGGCCCTGGTTAGACAGGAGGCTTCTGAGGGTGATCTCTCAGTTGTGTATTGAAAGAGATGGTGCCTGGATGTGGCTTCAGTGCTGTATCCTGCTAGACAGGAGCGCCCCCCCCCCCCCAGCTTCACATCTCTCTGCTAAGATCTGCTGCAGAGTCTTCTGCGGTTTTGAACATTATGGGACTGCTTTTAGAAATGGCTCCTTAGAGACCTAGAGCTTACAGAGTTGGGAGGAGATTCTGAACATTGCCCTGGTTCCCCAGTTCCCCATCCAGTCCGGTGCTTGATCAGCAACCATCTGAGTTCCACAAAAGCTGGAGACACAGCGGTCTTTCCTGCATACCAGATGGTCCTCGTCCACTCACAAGCCCAAGGCCCTGAGGTCTATCTACAGTGAGTTTTCCTTCCTCATGGTACTTCAGCAGGAGACCTGCCCCTATGCAGGTGTCTGAGGAGCAGGAAGATGGTCGATTTTGGCTGAATGGGAGGTCTAGAAGTTTCTCTCTTGGTCTTGTGTTCCCCTCTATAGCTGGCCTGAGTGGAGCAGGGCTAAGCCTCTAGCCATCTCCTCCTGGGCCAGAAGAATGTTGAGCAGCTGTGTGAGGGTCTGTAGGAGGACAGGAGAAGAAGTGAGGGCCCACAGAGGCAGCATCAGAAGCAGCCCCCTGTTTGGAGACTTAGAGCATCCCAGTTTGCCAGTTGGCATAATGCTGCCCCGTCTCACAGATCCTTTGAGAATGGAGTAGACTTCTGGGAAGATGCTTGCCAGCATTAGGCATCAGGCCCCTTCCACACTCCTAAGCAAGCTTTATCCCATTGTCATGTCAAAGTTGTGACCCTAGTTTGGGGAGCTATAGGTAGTTACAAGTCTCTCTGATAACTTAGGAAGCATAGCCATGCCTCTCAGTATTCTGTCCCCCATCTTGCCCCCTCACCCTTTTTCTGTATTACTCAGACTTTTAACATCCACAGTACCAGCCTTGGGAAGAAAAGGGCAAGCATGCCCATTACTTTACCAACGTTATGTCTGGCTAAGCCAAGACATCCTGTTAGGTAAGCTATCAGATTGCAAAAGCAGGAACTTTCTCAGGTGGTAATGGGAAGGTAGCATTCATATCCCCCTTCTCTATGTTGTATTCATGGTGGACTAGTTCTGCAACACATGGATGCATGGGCACAGTTGGTCTGGAGGGCCTGGCTGAAGTTGGGTTGAGCTTCACATCTCATGAGAATATGAGAAGTTGAATGGGAGCACATTTGCCCACTCCAGTGTGACTTTCCTGGGAAGCCAAGGGTTGCCATGTGTGCTGTGGATGGGGACCTGCCAGTCTAGCATGTCTGGCATTCAGAAGTCTTTACTTGGCTCTACAGAGAAGACTCCATACCTTTCTGAAGTCGCTATGAGTGTGCAATGCATTGAGGCAGAAAGGATTCAGACCTGGGCAGGTTGGCTGGGGTCAGAGTAGTTCTACAGCCTACAGATGGGTGCCAATTCTCAGGAGGGTCTTAGAAACCCTGAAGGTGGTGATCTTGATTGTCATTCCCAACAGCAAGAAGCCCAGGGAAATCATTTTCATATTCACCAGCGTATTTGTTTGATCAAGCAGAATGCACCATTTCCTGAATATACTGGGTATCTCAGAGACTACACGTGTGTGTGTGTGTGTGTCTCACTGTGTGTGTTAGCATATATATTATATAGTAATATATGAGATTTTCCCTTTGTTTATTTTAGCATACTTTTAAGCTTATAAAAAAGTTACAGAAATAATACCAAAGTTTCCCATCTGCCTTCTACCCAGGACTCCCAATTTTAAAATTTTTATTACTCTCACAGAATTCTTCAGACTTTTGTGAGATAGGTATTTCTCTCCCCATTGTATGTCTGAGAAAGCTGAACCACAGAGAGGGTAGTAACTGACATAAAATCACACAGCAGACCAGAGGCAGAGCCAAGATTAAAACTCAGGCCTGTTGGTCCTTGAAGCATCTGTGTGAGCGACGAGGCTGTGTGAGGAGGACGCCTCCTCTTCTGCCCTTAGTTTCCTTTCTTGTACCATAGACCTGCAAGCAGTGAGTTATCTCCGCATCTGTCCGTCTTTATTTCACTTTTTTGAAATTTTTTTTCTGGGAATAGACTCTGGGGCTGCTGATAATTTGAAGATACCACTTGCTCGGTGTGTCATCGTCACTGGAGTCTAGGCCAGAGGCCCAACTCGGAAGGTTCCATCGGGTCATGTCCCTGCCACTTACTCCAAAGAAGGCAGGTGGGGTGGCAGTGATACAGCAAGAAAGCTGTGCTGGGAAGTGACCTCTGTAGCCTGTGTAGTCCTTCTTCCGGGAACTGACCCAGGCTTTAGGTTTGAACAGAGGAAGATTGCGTGTGCAGCCTGCATAAGTAAGCAGGCTTGGTTAAACTGGTCTAGGTGATTATTATATCAGTTCTGGCTTTGCTAGCTGGCTCAGCTCCTTTCTTGAGGGGGCAGGCCAGTTCCCTAAGACAGTGGCTTCTGAGGGTAGGGACACTGGAGGCAGGCATTCTGTCCCCAAGGTATCCAGGTGATAGCAGGTTTAAAGCTATGAGTGGCTACTTCCTGGTACATTGTGTTTCGTTTCGCTTTGGGGAGGGGGAGTGGAGTGTCTCGAACAGAATGTTGACTGGAAGATGCTTTTATCTGCATACTTTCAGGCTTGAAGGGAGTGAGATAAGTCACTGACTTTTGCACGGACCGCCCTTGAATACCTAACACGCCTATGTGCAGAGTTGAGCAGAGCCAGAACCTGAGCTGAAGCAGGGTCTCACTGTGTGAGAGACCAGCCCGCTTCTGCCCTCCCAAGGGCTGTTTGGATTAAAGGTGGACACCAGGATACTCAGCTCTGATGCCAAGTTTAAGACCAAAGAGGAAGGCTTTTCTCCTGCTTCGGTTGCCTCCTGGGGCCAGTGAGGAGCCAAGTTTCTTGGTGAAAGCAGTTGCCACATGCCTGTTGTATCAGTTCAGAGTAACGAGGATTATTCTTCAATTCTCTCAGGCTTATTATTTTTGTTTAGTTACCTTCAAAGCGACTTAAATGGCGAAAGTCTTGGTATTCACCCACGCTTGTCCATCGTTCATTCCCTTGTGTCTGTGTTTCTTCTACCCAGCGCCATTTCCCGTACTCTTGAAGAATTTCTGCTAACAGTTTTTGTCGTGAGAATCCGCTAGTGATAAATTCTGTTAGCTTTTGTATGTTTCTAGATAGATAGATGGATAGATGGATAGATGTTAGACAGACAGACTGACCTCTTTATCTTGTTCCTAGGTATAGAATTCTAAGTTAATATTTAGTGTAAGTTTTTCCTTTCAGAACATTCTTTTTTTAACCTTAGGGCTGGGAATTGAACCAGGGCCTAGTGCATGTTGAGCTCTCTGATGTCTTCTTGCTTGTATCGATTTAGGGAAGAGCTCTGCTGCCCCCTTATCTTCGCATCTTGGTGCCACCATTCAGCTGGCTTGAGCACTGGAGGTTCAGAGTGAAACGCTGGAGACTCAGACTTGGAGCAGTAGCCCGAGTCCCATAGGGGATGTGCCCCACCCCCAGTGCCTATATATACGTTCAGATTCTTCTGCTAACCACTGACTATGCAGCTGAGCTTCTTGGTGGACTTTTGTTGAGCTCTCCTCCTCCTCCTCCTCCTCCTCCTCCTCCTCCTCCTCCTCCTCCTCCTTCTTCCTCTTCCTCTTCCTCTTCCTCTTCCTCTTCCTCTTCCTCTTCCTTCTCCTCCTCCTCTTCTTCCTCCTCCTCCTCCCCCCTCCTTTGTCCCTCCCTCCCTCCCTCTCTCTCTCTCTTCTCTTCTCTCTCCCTCCCCACTCCCCACTTCTATCTCACACTTCAGCCTTTGAGATCTCCAGTCACATAGAGAGAAGACACTTGACACTGCCCTACAGCTCACTGATATTCTGCTCACGTTGATTCTTTTATCTCCTCACTGGTTCATCTTTGATAGTGTTTATCACTGTTCCCAAGTTCATTGCTGTTCTCTTCTGTGATGTGTGATCATCTCTTACATCATAGTTTTCACTGCTGGGATTTGGATTTGTCTTTAAAAACATATTCCTTGTCTCTATTTAATTTTTCAGACATATGGAATGCAGTTATAACAACAGTCTCGTAATGTCTTTACCTGCTAATTCTTCTGTGTCAGTTTTGGTTTGGTCCCAGATGATTTTTTCTCTCCTTTTATGTTCCTATTTTAGTTTTTTTTTTTTTGCATGCCTGGTGATTTTTTTTTAAGGTTTTTATTTTTTATGTATATGTGTGTTTTGCCTATGTGTATGTCTGTGTACCACATGTGTGCCCAGTGCCCAGAAGATAGCACGGAATCCCGTAGAACTAGAGTTACAGATGGTTGTGGGTGCTGGGAATTGAACACAGGTTTCCTGGAAGAGCAGACGATGCTCTTAGCATCTGCACAGCCTCTCCTGGTGATTTTCTTTTTTTAAATTTGATATCAGATATCGTGAACTCGGTGTCATTGTGTACTGCAATTTTACCTTCCTGTAAATGTTAGGAAGATTTGTTAGTTGGAGCCTAAGCAACTCAGTAACTAGCAGCCCACTTTGAGCACAGCCCTTCTGAGGACTTCCTCAGTGTCTTTCGAGAGATGAGCATCCAGTGATTGGTAGGGACAGAAGGGTAAGGAGAGTCATTCCTCTGTCCCAAGTAGTGTTTCCACACACTGGCGTCTCGGGGCTCAGTTTGAGACTTGTAGAGTCCCTCGTAGACATTACAGTTTTCTTTCTGGGTCTCCTCTCTGTCTTGTTGACTCCAGTAGTTTCACCATCTCTAGGATCTCAGCTCCACCTCCTCTGCCTAGGGGTGCACCAGATTCCCCTGACTCTTACAGCATCGTCTTGAGTACGTGGGTGCGTGGCATCTGTTTCATGTCTCTCTGGGACCACCATTGCCGAGAAGCCATTTCTTTAAATGGCGGTTTTCCTATATTTTGTCCGTCATTTGAATGAGATATGTCTGGTCTCTGTTACTCATCTTGACCAGAGGCTAAAGTCTTTGGATCTTGGGTTTTTCATGTCTCCAGTTGTTTGTCGGGACACTAACGGGAGCCTGTACCTCTGAACGCTGACTTGGTCTCGTCACTGTCAGCCTTGGTTTCAATAGCGATGGCAGGTAGTTAATTGTGTGAGTTTAGATTGGCCCTTTGAGTGGCTATACAATTTCTGCACTTCCAGACCCTTTTCTAAAATTCTTTTGGAATCCATCTCATATAGCCATCTAAATCAGCAGCTGGTTTGGATTCTCCCAAATCAGTACGTATACGAGGGTGCCCCTTTATGTCTTCTACTGCTTCAGCTACCCATGAGCAACTGGAAGAAGTGGTATTAACACAGAATAATTAATAACAGTGAATTGTTATACTTATTATATTATGATTATTATCAATCTCGTATACCAACTTAGAAATTAAACTTTATCATGAGTGTATATTCCTGAGATGTAGCATAGTTTATACAGGGCTTGGTACTATCTGTGGCTTCGGGCACACTCAGGTCTAGGACGAACACCCCGTGAGGGCTGTTACAGTGATTGTCAGAACTGGAACTGCTGTGGTGTTTGAGCTTTGACTGCCAGGGAAGATGAGAAGCTTCAGGGGAAGCTGTTGCAAATGTATTTTGATAAACAGACTGCTCATGTGTTCTCTTTTTACTGACCTACCCTTTGTCTTCCTGAATTTAAAACAAGAGACCTAGTGTCACTATCCAGCTGGCTTGAGCACCACAGGCATGATTGGACAGGTCAGAGTGGAAGGCCGGAGACTCAGACTTGGAGCAGTGGCCAGAGTCCCATAGGTAGACACGGTTCCATTGCTGGGTCCCAGCGGATGCCAAGGCCCATACTCCAGGGCGGCTGCCTCTGGATGCAGACTTCAGATCTCAGTGAGTTCTCCTTCTCACTAGGTTCACAGCAACCCTCTAGTAGAGTCTTGTGTGAGTACTGAAGGGAGAAGGCTGTGTGTTGCAAAGTGGGGCTTCTCCATTGGAGAGGTAAGTTGGAGCTTCCCCAAACAGTGGACATCCACAGGGATTGAGGAGCTGTTCAGTTGTATTAATAAAGTGCCATATCCTGACACTGTCTTCAACAATTATATTCCAACCTTATTTTGGAGAGTTATGAACAATCTTTTTTTGGCATAGGGAAGGAATTATCTAAGTAATTAAGGGCAGGTACTCCTGGCACACAGTGGTCCTGAGCCAGAAAACACAACTGATACCCCCATGCTAGCCACCCCAGCTCTCCTCTGCCTTCCCACCACAGTAAGCAGTCAGACTTCCGTTCCGTCCTTTGGCTTCAGGGCTCTGGGCTGGATGAGCGGAAGTGGGACATGACTAAGGTTATGAAGCCCTAGGGTAAGAGGATTATGCCCACAGCAGTAAAGGAGTCTTTCTAGAAAGAACTTCCATCCCATAGTATGTCAAAGTCGATTCGGCTCTTAAAGACCATTTGGCTCAGCCTCAATGGAATACTAATGAGCCTAGGCAAAGGCAAAACGTGTTCATGGGCACACTGGTGAGCTTGTTGGTCATGTTACCCCCTTAGGCCTCCATCATTTGACAGGCAGCTCTGGATACTAGTCCTGGCTGGGTCTTGATGGCTGAGCAGGTCACTGTTCTGTCAGTGAACCAACCCATCTCTCTCATGAACAGTGCCTTTCTCAGTTCTGGACTGTCGTCCCAAATGTCTGTTCTGGGACACAGTGTCTTTGTTTCTGTAACCTGAGGCCTTACGCTGCAGAACCACCTTCAGGCAGACTTGTCCTGTATTTCTAGTTCATGGTTTTCCTTCTTTAGCCCTTGATAGTATAATGTCCCCCTTCCCTTTGGTTGCCCAGTAACTGAGTTCTGTACCTACTACCATTCCGTATGCCCTCGTGACTTCAGGTGATAGAGTTGGGGCCAGGGGCTCCATGCCATTCCATGACCTTGAAAAGCCTCAGATCAGAGCTCAAGACTGCTTCCTGATCCTGGCCTGAGGTTGGCTTTGGCTTAGTTTTAGTGTGTCTTAGGGTTAAAAAATGGGACACTCCTGTGGCTGATGCACCCAAAATCATTCATTCTCACAGTGGGGTTGGCCAGGACAAATGCTCCAAAGGTCTGCTTAGGATTGGGGGAGAAGAAGAAATCTCAGTTAGGTCTGGCTGGACAGGGATGATTTAGTCTGAAATCTCTTGAGGCCTTGGGGAAGGAGGAATAGAAGCAAGACTAATGTGCAAGCTCCCAGAGGGCTTTGCAGAGTAAAGAATGGAAATGTGAAGTCTGTGGGCTGTACTCACCCCACTGGATACTGGGTCTCCAGCGCTCACCTAATAACCCCAAGTTTGTACCTTTGACTGACACCCCCCCCCCGTTCCCCTCCACCCCCAGGCTCCAGCAGTCACCTGCAATTCTTCATCCTCTGTTTTTGTAGATTGAACATACAGTCTTTAAGTGGCTGTGTCTTTTTGTGTGTCTGGTATTGTCATTACAAAAAAAGGAATCAGTGAGGCCAGGAAGATGACTCGTAGGTAAAGCGCTCGCTTTGCAAGTAAGTGTAAGGATTGAAGTTCTGGTCCCCAGAAGCCACATAAATGCCACCTGTAATCACAGCACTTAGGAGGAGGAGATAGAGCATCCTTGGAGCAAGCTGGCTAGACTAGCTGAGTCAAAGAACTCTGGCTTCAAGTGAGAATCCCTGCTTCAATATAGAAGGTGAAACGTAATCAAAGGAGATGTCTGACCTCTGGGTGGCGCACACACACACTTAGGCATGCACGCATACACATACACCACAGGCATACATACATGCCAGAGAGGAAGCTGTGCTGTGAATACATTAGCTAGACTTACTGCCACATCACTGTGTATGTATCTACAGAGAGAGGGAGTTCTATCAAAGCATCACCTTGTATATTTTAATTATCACACTGACTTGTCAGCTATGCCTTTGTACACCTGGGGGTGGAGAAAGAAAGGCAGTTGGAGAACACACGATGAGCATAAAGCCGGAAGGTGGCAGAGCCCTCCCTCTGGGCAGCTGGAGGCCCCGGCTGGGTACCTTTGGAAGAGTCTCACCTAGCTCAGCTCTTGGGCAGCTCTTCCCTCTAATTAACTTTCTACTGAAGGAGGAGCCACTGGAAAAGAAGCAAGACAGCCGAGAGTGTATTGTAGAAAGAGAAACTGATGGCCATGTGAGGGTCTAGCAATCCGTTATGTCACTGACGGGCACAGGGCTTTGATGAAGGTGTCTGGAAGACTGACCACGCTGCATACCTTAGGCTCCTGGATGAGGGAAGCTTGCTTGTCTGTAGTATTAGACTCCATGGGGAACAAGGAACTTTTAGTTTGCCCTTCTGGTTTCTGCTTTATCCTGTCTACATGGTTGAAGTGTGGGTCTCTTTTTTATTTTTAATAATTCTTCTTCTTCTTCTTCTTCTTCTTCTTCTTCTTCTTCTTCTTCTTCTTCTTCTTCTTCTTCTTCTTCTTCTTCTCCTCCTCCTCTTCCTCCTCCTCCTCCTCCTCTTCTTCCTCCTCTTCCTCCTCCTCCTCCTCTTCTTCCTCCTCTTCCTTCTCCTCCTCTTCCTCTTCCTCCTCCTCCTCCTCTTCTTCCTTATTGAAATTATGTGTATGTGTCCAAGAAGGCCAGAGGTATCAGATCCCCCTTGAGCTGGAACTGGAGTTGACAGTAGTTGTGAGCCACCAGACACCAGTGCTGGGAACTGAACTCCAGTCCTCTACAAGACCAGCAAGTGCTCTTAACCCTGGAGCCATCTCTCCAGCCCCTGAGGTGTCGACTTCTCTGTTGCTAAGATTTCGTTGGATCCCCCTGGTCTTGCTCTTTCTTGCTCTCACAGAAGGGCTGTAATCCTCAGGGATTGCAATGCCTCCAAGGTCTACAGCCAACAGGGTCACATAGGAGGCCAGAACTCCCTTCTATAGGCCTTGAGCTCCACCTTTCCAGCAAGTGCAAAGGGTGGTAATGAAGTAGCACTCTACATCTGAGTCAGGATAAGCTTCCAGAACACTGATCTTAGAGGAAGTGGGGCTATGGGGGTGAGGTGGCTGGGAGAGACTGTGAGGCAGGAGGGTCAGGCATGGCCAGCCCTGGGTGGTACAGAAGGGCCTGAGCCACACAAACCTGCCCCATGCCTGCTACCCTCAGCCTCCCTCTTCTTCCTGCCCCCTCCCATACCCTTGTTCCATCTTCACTGGCCCCTGAGTGAGGCCCAGGCAGCTGAGCTTCTGCTGGCAGAGGGAATTAACATACTTAATTAAAGTGTCCAATGAAGAGCTTCGCATACTTCTTAATTACTGTCTGAGTCTGTGGGGGGAAAGGTTTGGAATGGGATTTTTTTTTTTTCACCTGTTTCCGCATTTAGCCTACAGTGAGCCAGCTGGGCCCCGAGGGCTCAGGTGGGAGCTGTCAAAGCTGCTTTGAGCACAGGGTGGCAGAGCAGGGTGTGGAGGGAAGCCTGGCCCCAGGCACATTTGCCTTGCACAGTCAGAGAGAGCTGGGTTTTCTGTTTCTTTAACCCAGAACAAAAGGAAACGAGACTCAGACAAAGGTAGCTGGCATCTTTCTCAGTTCCTCGCCTCCTCATAGGGTCTGGGTCTCATGCACATTGCAGCTGGGCCAGTTACAGGGTGCCTGGTGGGCAGAGGTTTCAGGGGATGGTGGAGGTGTCTTTTGGGGGTGCTGTGAAACAGTGACACAGGGTCAGGGCGGCTTGTCATCCTTCCAGGTTCAGGGTAGGGTGTGAGTGAGCTCTGTCTGGACCATCAGGAGGACTAGGCTGAATTGAATCTCTGTCCAGGAGGGCTGCAGAGCAGTTAGGGACAGTGATGTGAGCTTGAGCTGAGAGTAAGCGGCATGCTATGCAGGCCAAGGCTCCCTGAGGTGGCACAGCTTTTGCCAGGTCTTGGCAGACCCTCCATAAGTCTGCGGTCTCACTCCCTGGCCCTAACAGCAGTCTCTCAGCCCACATTCACACTCACTGTGGAGAGAAGGAGAGGGAGGAGGCGGTGTGTCCTTCACAAGTGAGACTGCAGCAGGCCATGAGTCTGGATCTTCAGCTTTCATCCTGTGACCCAGGCCCAAGCCACACCCAGAGTCCTTGTGGCTTCTGACTTTTGAGCACGCCACCCGTGGAGCAGTGTGGGTGGATGACATGAGGTGAGGTAACCTCCATCACCTAGCCCTTAGATCTTCTCCATACCAAACCAGGTGTCAGCTCCCCTCAAAGAGGATATGTGCCAGGACTCCCCCAGCAGGGCCCCACTGCAGCCCCTCCCTGAAGCTTGGCATTTCAGGTACTCGCTGCGGGGGCAGGGACTAGGTCTGCATGGCCAGGGCAGCCTGCTTCCTCACTGTGACCTTGGTTCACAGAGTGAACCTGGCAGAGTTGGCATTCAGTAGAGGGTCAGTGAATGCTGAAACCTCACCGTCTTCTGCATCTACTTAGAACCCAGCAGAATGTGCACAGGTTGGTCTGACTGGACCCTGTGCTGAAATGGGTCCCAAAGCCTATGGGAAGCCAGTGGAGTGCATGGGCCCCAAGGAAACAGACGGGCAGGTACTGGTGGTGGGCCATCAAGGGTCGGAGTTCAGTCTATCCAGCAGCTGGCAGTATTGCCATGGTGTGTGGAAGCAAGCACCTCACAGCCTGTGGGTGTGCATGAGCCTTGTATGGCAGCTCAGGAGAGAGTTAGAAGAGAGTAAGATTTTGTAGAAAATATGCATAGATCCTTTGCTCATGAGATTGAATGACGCTTCAATATTTACTTTCTGGAAACAGTGCTTACTTGTGTGTCCTGGTCTGGTCATTATTATGCCTTCAAGGCGCTCAGAATCTAAGTTCGATCAGTCCTTGTTTGCTGGGATTCCAGGGATGGCTCATCCGCTGGTCACAAAGCTAGGTGATCCGAGGCATCTTGGGCTCTCACTTGACTCTGACCTGCCATGGGGTCATGTCCTCTGTTATGTAACCTCCTCCCCTCTCCCACTGACCCTGCATCCTTCCAAATGGTCCGTCTCTCCCCAGATTCCAGCCCCACCTCCTGGGTGGCTTCTATAGCCAGTCCCCTAGAGCAGTGTAAGAGATCCTTTTAAAAGCTCAGAACTATCTGTGTTTCTCATGCCGTGGGTTAAACCACCCAAACCTCAGCTGCCCAAGGCAAAGGAGGACCTTCACCTGGTTCTCTCAGGTTCATAACTGGAGCAGGACACATCGGGATAGGCATTACTTGGTTCTGAACATATAGCATTGTGAGTGCTAGAGTCCCCAGAATGAGAAGGCTCACTCACTCTCACAGGTGACATGGGATGGAGGATGTCTCAGTTTATCGTCACATGAACACCAGAGTGATGTCACCCAGGTGGGCTGTCATGGGCTCTCGAAAAACCCGAGAGCCCAGTTTTAGAGTGCACAGACAGGAACACACTCCTGGCAGGTGATCTGCCCTTTCTGCCCCAGTGACACACAGAAACATTTCTGTCACCAGAGTAGGACCCTCCCAACGCAGCCCCTGATGAAGTGCCAGGCTTGCGTTGTGAGGGCATATGGAATGGGGACCATTCCTGTGGTGGGAATGCTGAACCTCCATCCCTGGGTACATCCATATCCTTCTGCTGAAGCCTCCTCTGGAAGCTTCGGATATGGCTGCCACGCCCTCGGCAGCCTAGCCTTCCCGTCTGCCCCTTGTAGCGCCACATCCAGCCCCAAAGATGAGTTTTTGTTTAAACCGACCCTGCAGCCCCATGGAGCTTCCAATGTTCCCTCATGGGAACAGCGGTCTCATTTCTTTCTTCACACACTGCCTGCCTCCATTATTCTGGGAGGCAGTGTTAGAGGCATCCACCCAGGTCCCCATGATAACCTGGCCCACTCCTCTGCTTTCTGAATTTGCTCACTCTTCCCGCTGCCTGGGGTCTTGCTGCCCACCCCACCCTCTCACCAGCAGCTTTGATGACAGACCCCAGGGTCTGCTACTTGCCAGACCCCTATGGGAGACAGAGCTGTACTCCTTCACTGCTTGTTCACTTTGAGACCTTGGGCATCTTTTTTTCTTTTCATTAACTAATTAATTAATTAATTCACTTTACATCCTGATCCCAGCCCCCTCCCTCCTCTCCTCCCAGTCCCACCCTCACAAGCCCCCCCCCACTAACTCCTCCCCTTCTCAGAGAAGGGGAACCCCTCTCCCCCTCCGTGGGTACCAACCCACGCTGGCACAAGTTGCAGCGGGACTAAGCGCATCCTCTCCCACTCAGGCTCAGCTATTAAAAACAAAGACATCGTGAAATTTGCAGGCAAATGAAATATCCTCCTGAGTGACGTAACCCAGACCCAGAAAGACACGTGTGGTCTGTACTCACTTATAAAGTGGATATTAGCCGTAAAGTACAGGATAACCGTGCTACAATCCACAGACTTTAAGTAGCTAAGTAATAAGGAGGGTGCTGGGGAGAATGTTTGAATTTCATTCAGAGGGGGAAATAAAATAGACATCGGAGGCGGATAGAGGGAACTTGACCTTGGGTATCCTAATGCATACCATGGAGATGGGAATTCCTGAGGAAGCCCAAGGGACAAATCCCCTACCTGGCTTAGGTGGAGGCCCTTGTGTGTTTTCTTTCCTCCTTTCTGGAGGCTCCTGGTCAGTGCCCCTGAGTGAATTTCCTCACCTTCATTTGGCTGAAAGAATAATGCACCTCCCTGTTTAATCATGTGGGACTGTCCACCCAGGAGATAGCCAGTGTTACTGAGCTCCGGGCTGAGAGTAAAGAGAGCTCAGTGATGGTTCGCCTGCTTGTTTCTAATAAAGTCCTGCCTTGCTGTGCTGCAGTGTGTCCTGAGCCTCGGCAGTGCAGTGCAGCAGGGTGACCTTGAGGGTGGAGCCGGGTGGGAGGCTGCCTCTCTGAAGGGTTTCTTCAGGGATTCAAGGCTGAGGTTCGCCAGCATTTCATGCCCCTCCCCCGACTGCCTGTCCTGGTACATGCGGACCACTGCCCCTCTCAGCACCCTGCCCCCCACCCTTGCCATGGTCTTTAGTAACTCCTAACGAGGGTCTGTTTCCAGATTCCAGCATCTTCTACCCAGGGCTGTTGTAGAGGGCAAGAAAGGGGCAGGGAAGGACCTTCTGCCCTTCAGGTGGGGTGAAGTTGGCAGAGCATGCGCCACAGAGCCCTTTCCAGTGCCGCCATGGCGGAGGCCAGTGTGAGTGAACAGAGGGAGTGCCTTACACTCTGCTCAGGCCTCCTGGGGGTTCCAGGAGACAGCTGCGGATGCCTTTTCCCGCAATTCCTGGTGTCTGCTAGTATTTTCAGGCTTTGTGTCCAGAGCAGGACAGTCCAGTCCCCTGCAGACTGTTGAGCCCAGAGACCTCAGAAGCCAGGCTCAGGGCAGAGACCCTGCAGTTCCAAACTTGGCCAATGTGGGGCTGCTGTGAAACAAGTTGAGCAGAAATAAAGAGCAGGGACAAATGCTCTGGGTTGCATGAGGACCGGGGAAGGATGAGGCATGCCAGGATGTGGGGAACTGTCTCCAAGTAGAGAAGCTGGAAAATGTTGGGGGTCCCCAAGACATCTATACTTCTGAACAACTATTTCTAAATCCAGGGGGTCCTGGGTGCCCCTTAGGTTCAAGAACGGACACTCAGAAAAGCCCTCTCCTTAAGATTGCAGTGGCGGGGGTGAGGGGCATGGAGAGATAGCTCAGGGGATCACTTGCTGTACAATCATGAAGACCGGAGTTTGGCTCCCCAGCATCCATCTTAGAAGCTAGGTGTGGTGGTGCTGCATATCTGTAATCACAGCCCTGGAGGGGGAAGGGGAGAGACAGGCAGATCCCTGGAGCGAGCCAGCCTCACCAGTCCGTGAGCTCCCAGTGCAGTCTAGCTGTGCCCTCTCCTCACAGAATCACGGTCTGTCCACCCTCAAGGCACATCTGTGTGTTCACCACCCAGGAGGCTCTGCAGCGCCTGGCTGTCTGGAATTCTTTCCAGGGTTTCAACACCAGACCGGGCTGGTGGAGTGGTGTCCATGTGGTGGAGCTCAGTCCAGCCTGCCTTCCTTCCCTGGGAGTTGGACTGACTCTGGGCCCCAGCCCTCTGGTCTTAGGGCTGACAGCCCCATCCTGAGGCCACCTAGGGAACCACCACCTCATTAATACAGGCTCAGGTAGAGTGACTAGGGCTTAGGAGAAACAAAGATATTCATGTTGTGACCCCACCCCCAATTCCACTCCAAGTGTGTTGTGACCCCACCCCAAGACCAGGAGGAGTCAGTTTTTTTCATTACACAACCTTAGTGTTGGTGGTTTTGTTTTACTCCGGTCTGTGTCATTCTGGAAATTATCTCTGCTATCTTAAGTCACCTGACACCACCTGCTCTTTAATATTTCCTGTGTACCGTTCATCTTATGACCTTCTCACTAGTTAACATTCTCTGACATCTTTGTTATGTTATAATGAGGCACTGAGGTCCAGAGGAGTGGTGACCACCTCAAGGTGACACAGCTAATAAGTGCCCCGGTAGGATTTCACCTCACCTCAGCTGGGTCAGATGTGAGGTCTTTTGGCTGCTGCTCAAACCGAGTCTATCAGAGGCTCCCGGTCAGGTGACTGCCTCTCTTTGGCCACTGTTGGCTGTCAGGAATGATTACGGTTGTCTGTTACACGCTGTGCACATTCAGACCCAGCAGAGAGCCTCTCCGTGGATCCCATTGGGTTGACCTGCTCTGTCCAGACAGTGACAGCCATGTCACTAAGTCCCAGCCTGGGGATGGCCTGCTAGACAGTGGACAGGGCCTTAGGGACCTTTGCCTTGCCTGTCAGGGGTACTTACTGCCTGCAGCTCCCTTTAAACCTCTCTGGACTGTGGCTGAGTCCTGGTGGGGCAGAGGAGAGTTCTGTCTAATGGCTTAACAAATGTCCCTTTATTAATACCCTTCTTCCCCTACCAGATGGCTCAAGTACAGCAGTTGGCGTTCTTGTCACCGCCGTGTCCCAGGGGACCTGCACACGGCGTTGTGTCAGAAGCCAAGCCCTGCAGTTTGGGAAATTAGCACTTATGGGTCTCCCAAGAGACTCTTGGGTCTCAGCCATGCCAGCAGGTTTCAGTTGGGGACAATTCTGCCCCATTTAGGGAGTTTACGAACGTGTGGGTAAACCTGCAGTTGTCCCGGTAGTTGGGCATCCTCTTGTCAATTACACTGTGGGGTCTAGAGGTGCTAACGGCCCAGCATTGAGCTGGACAGTCAGGCACACTCCGTGGGGAGTAGGCTTGCCCTTGAGAGACCTGAGAAAGGTCTGCCTTCCCCTTCCCCTTCCTCGCCAATGTTTAAGTTGCATAAATGGGAGCCAGAGAGTCTCCCCTGAGCTGATGAGTGGTCAGGTGGTGTGTCCAGGGGAGCACAGGCAGCCATGAGAAGAGCATTCTGTTGGGATCTCATGTCAGCTGGTGCCTGAGGTCAGAGCAGACCTGGACTTGGGTGGTAGGCACTGGAGAAAGGGTAGGCCTCCTCCATGGCAGCCTGGCATCTGACAAGTGTGCCCCCCTAGAGCTCATTTCAGTAACTTGACTTAGGATCCTTCTCCTGGGGTCTGCTTCTCCCCTTCCTATGACTCTTATAAGCCAGCCTTTCAAGTGCACGTGTTTAGAAGACCCTGGCCATTGGCCCGACTTAGAGCTGAACCTCTCTCCTTTCTGCCTTGCAGTCGGGAAGACGTCTCTCATCACGAGATTCATGTATGACAGCTTCGACAACACCTACCAGGTGAGACTCCACTTCCCACGCCCCCTCCTTCTCCGCTGCCTCTGACTCTGCCTGTGGACCCTGACTGGAGCCCACTGCCAGCCGCCTCCGGGATCATTGAGCTCAGAGTGGGTAGGGCCAGTCCTGATTTCTGAGGCATCTTACTGCTTTGAAGGAATGCCTTCCCTGAGTACTGGGCCTATGCAGGAAATGAGCTCAGAATCTAGATGTTAAAAAGGAAACTTTTTTTTTTAAAAGGAGAAATATCAAAACCAGCGAGGAGGGAGATCTTTTGAAGAGACAGGTTGGAACCATTACAGCATTTGGTTACGTTGTGGGGCAGGCAGAAGAGGGCAAGATGAAACACAAGAGCAGTTGGAGAGGGTGCACCTCAGGAGCGGTCATATTGTCTGGACTTTACATACTCATAACCCAGACCACGCACAGACTTTCACACACCTGTGCATATACATGCTCACATGCCCTGGACTTCACACATGCTGAGCCCTCATCCCCATTGCTGAAGTACACCCGCCACAGAGGGGCGTGGGTGGTTAGTTGACCCTGCCCAGTATGGTCAGCCTGGGCATAAAGACCTCTGTGGATCCTGGTTTGGGAATGGTGGCCTGGGCTCAGCCACAGACCCATAGGTGACCCCAAACTGAATTTGTGAAGGTCAGCGATATATCTGTTTGGTATCCATGGTGGTGGAGGGAGTGGTATCCAAGTGAATTTCCTCACAACTAAGGCATTTTGCCAAAGTCCCACCCCAACCTTTGAGTATAGACAGTTAGTTCTTCAGTTCATTTCTCTAGGCTGGGGTCCTGTGAGATACTAGCTCCCAGACATGTTAGTCACTATTCCTTGGGAAAGGGAGCGTGTGGTCCAAGCAGAGCTGGCTTGTTTATACAGGGGGGACTGCTCTCACTCAGCATTGCTTCTCGGGGTTCTTCCCTCAGCCCAGGGCTTCAGCCTGCTAAAAGCAGAAGCAGTGACTATTTGAGTGTAGAATCCCTTTGTCAACACATTCTCAAGGACACGTATTTATAGATTCACTGGGACAGCTGTTCCGAGCTCCCCACCGCTGGGTGCAGAGCAGCTCATGGGGCTCTCAGTTCTCCATTGACTTGTCCGTCTGTCAATGCCCTGGTGCAGTCGTCCTTGCCTCAGACCCTCTGAGGACCCCCTTTCTGTTTCCCTCAACTTGCTATTCCACTGCAATGGGTGGATTGAAATCCCATATCACGTGGACTCCAGAAGGATTGCCTACGGGGAAGGACCGGAGGCTCTGGGTGCATCAGAGTGGTGCAGGTGGTACCATGCAGGGCTTTGGGACATTGATGATGGTCATACTGTTGTGTCCTCTGCCAAGCCAGGACTTTGCATCACATTAGTCTGACTGTGGAGCAGAGGTGACATCCCTAACAGACTCCCACCTAAAGTCTCCCATTGTGCCCTGTGTGCGCACACACGTGTGAATGTGTGTGCCTGGGCACATGCTCGTGTTTGTATTAGTTGACTTTTCCCTGTCGACACAGACTCATGTGGCTGTGGCTGGCCTTGAATCTTTCGGGTAGCTAAGAATGACCTTCATCTCTGGATTTTCCTGTGCTTGCATCACACCTGGCTACTGCTTGATTTTTTTTTTTTTTTTTAGTGATCTTCTTCCTGTTTTTCGTTGGCACCGCATTGAAATTCTTAGCAGCAATGGACAAGTTACCTTTGAAATTTTACCTCCCCACTGTCATCTTCATTGCCTGACACTTGTCACTCAAGTCAGGCTTTACCTGCTGCTGTCTGTGCAGTGGTGCTGGCATAGCCTCAGCTCCTGTCATTGTCCTGGCTCTGCTCTCTCTGCTCTGAAAAGTCTTCCAATGCCGGAAGCTTGGGCAAACCTTTGCCCTGAGTACAGAGGCTCTTTGGCTGTAGCATGTGGTCCTGAAGGCTAGTTGGGTCTGCCCTTCTGGTTCTCACCTGTGCCAAGTCCAGGATCTTCTTGGAGCCATCACTGCACAGGGCCTAGCCACAGATGGTGTCACAGGTGCCTACGGGCACAGTAATGGCTGCTTGCCTCAGTTGATTGACTGGTGCCATCAGACTGAGCACCTCCCAGGTCCACTATCATGTTGCGTCAAGGAAGCTCACAGGACAGATACTGCTCTCCTCATTAGTAATAGAATTGTCTGACTTGGTTTCTTTACAGCCTCAGGTGGAAATCCTTTCCTTAAGCCCTTTAGAGCAGTAATTAGGGGGAGAGGTTGGGCTCCGCTTCTCTCAGTCACACACACACACACACAGAGAGAGAGAGAGAGAGAGAGAGAGAGAGAGAGAGAGAGAGAGAGAGATACACATATACACACATATACAGATAAACACACACACACAAAGAAAGACATACACATTCACACATAGATGCACAGATACACACAAAAACATACACATACACACAAAGACACACAGACATACGCATACATACACACAGACACACACAGACATATACATACACACACAAATACACATACACAGACACACACATATACACACAAAGACATACACATACACACAGACACACACATGGGCACACATACACACATACTCACACACAGACACACACACAGAGATGCACGATTGCTCGTCTTAATCCTCTGGAGATGGAAGAGGACAGACTGTTTATTTTCTTCTTCTGAGCATAGCAGCAGAGATGAATGGGAAGTAGATAAAGTCCCCAGGGACCCTAGGAGATGAAATGTATTTCCTCTCAGGCTGTCCCACTGCACAGTGGCCATGCCTGTCACTGTCCCACCAATATCCCGTCTGTTCCAGCAGCAGTACAGCAATGGCAGAGTCTAGACCCACTCAGTCAGCTCCCAGGACAGTGTTCCCTCTTTCCTCTCCTCTCCTTCTCTCCTTCTGACAAAGGACAGCTGTGTGCTGTGGTGCATGGTCTGCCAAAAGGCAGCAGAAGAAAGCAGCCTGGCTGAAGAGCCTGACCTCCCCCCTCAGCAGGCGGGGCCTAGCCTCAGTCACAGCCAGTTCTACCTTGGTGTAGAGCTGAGCATACAGGAGGCCCCAAAGGGCCACCATGAGGCCCTGAGTATGATAGACTAGGGGTCCTCACCTGAGCCTCTCAGAAGGTTCTGTTTGTGGGCCCTGGTGAGCTGCCACTTTTACAGTCCTGGGGACCTTTGAGGATCACATCTTCTTTCTCTATTTACCTGGCAATTACACGCACGCACGCGCACACACACCTTATTCTCTGCTGACACATGTACTTTACAGTCTCTCACCACCCTGCCTAACCACACCATACAAACCGATTCACTTATACAGTTTTCACTTGGTGGAAAACCAAGTCTCAACCAGAGGGAATTGTGTCTGTGATGAATCCTTCATGTAAAATCTCAGCTAAGAGGTGACGTTTGTGATGTGGTAGCATGGCGCAGCGGAAGTGGATCCCTTAGTGGGCCCATGTTGAGGCACTCCCGCCCAGGGACCAGCCGTACGACAGGGGAAGGGGTCTAGTATAAAATGAAGTTTATTTGGGGCATGAGGACGGGGTGTGGAGAGGGGATGGAGGCAGAGAAAGAGGACAGAGAAGGACAGAAAGAGAGGAGAGAGAAAGAAGGGAAGAGGCCTCGGGGAACACATGGAGAGAGAGAGAAAGAGGGAGAGAACAGAAGGGGGGAGAGAGAGAGGTCAAACAGTCTTTTTATAGCAAGCCAGGCTCATACCTGGCTGTTGCTAGGTAGCTGTTGGGTGGAGCCTAGAAGAAATGCTAACCAGAGGTTTTCTTCAAATTCTACCTAGGGAAAACAATCTGGACATATCTTGTAATAAGAGGTGGCTCTTGGTGTGCCCTCCACCACCCACACCAACACACACCCAGGAAACTCCTGTGGGCCCTGGGAGGGTCAGCTGTGTGAAGGAGCCCTGGTAATAGGAGGTGTGGTCCTCTGGAGGTCACTCCTGGCTGAGGCTGGAAAATGCTTGTCAGGCTTTTCCCAGGCTCTCTTTCCTGTCTGCAAAGCTGGCAGCTCAGACCTTAGCATCTTATAAAACTGAAAAGTGATGAGAAATTAATGCTGGGAGCCCATGGCCCCTCCTGTAATTCACACCATGATACAAGTTAGAACACCACAGATCTAGTGGGCTGCCTTGGAGAGAGGCTCACTGCTAAAGGGCTACTCTCAGAGGACACTCCTTGAGACAGGAAAGCATTTTGGACTCTGAAGGGGCTTCCTAGGAAGCTCTGGTCTTTCTGGCAGGCTCAGATCTCCTGAGATCTTTTGCTTGCAGCTGATCCTCAGGCCACGGCAGTGTGTTCTGTCCTATGGCTTCCCACACTCCTTCTTGGAGCTGCCGCAACAAATTACCACAAACCGAGTTGCTTCAAACAATAGGAGTGTATTCTGTCCTCATCTTCCTGGGGGCCTGAGGGTAAAATAAATACAAGAGAGCCTTAGTCTTTTGGAGGTTTGGGGAGGGCATTCTCCTTGCCTTTGGCAGCTTCTAGTGGCCTCAGATGCTCTTTGTTAAAGGGCTTCAGGATTCCATCTGGCCACACTCTTCCTGAGATCTGAGTAGATGTGGCGGATGGATAGGTATGGATTCTCCTCTGGGCCCTTGAAATGGACGCACCGTCTGTAGGGAGATAGTGCCTCACATAGTGCCTGAAGCCTTGGATTTTATTTCTGTTTCCTGCCTTTTCCTGATTATGTGCTCTTGCTGTGGACACAGAGACTTCTCCCTAACACAGTGCAGTAACTGCCTCTTACCTGACAAGCTATGCTTCCTCTTCAAGGTGAATACACATATGCTTATACACACATATACTCACATGCAGATACACAGACATGTGCATACACACATACACTCACACACACATGCACACACATATATGCACACACATGCACACACATCGCACGCACCAGCACGCGCACATTTATGCAGCATCCACACATACAGTGGTGTATCCCTACACCTCAGCCTTTCCTGAATACCTGAATACTGCTTCTACAGGCACTCTTCCCCTCTCCACTGTGGCTGGATCAAATCCTCCTCATCTCCCACTGGCTCCAATCTTTTCTCCAGGTGGCCTTCCTGTCCACTCCAGCAGCCATCAATCGCTGGCTTGTCTGGACCACCCAAGGGACCACGCCACTAACACTATTTTTCACAGGCTCAGCCTCTACTGGAGGGGAGGGTGAGTGGGCAAGGACTTGGTTGACAACAGTGATATTTCTCATGATGTGAGCACCGTGCCCACCCAGGGATGGGGTAGCAAGGTGTTTTCTGCATTAGTATTCTGAGGAACAGAATCAATAACATATATTTATATATGTATATGAATATATGTTATTGTATGCGCGCACGCATGTGCGCACACACACACACACACACACACACACACACACACACACACACGCAAATACAAACTGGGAGGCCATTCTTAATAGAGAAGAAAGTAACGACCAGACAAGTTGTGATATTGGAAAGCCGGGTGCCTGCCCTGTGACCTTGGGAGCCAGCATCACCTCCTCCAGGATACTAACTGACCTGGCCCTACACTTTTCCCAGAGGCTGTGAGATCCTCCCTACAAAGCAACCACTTTCAGGACTGAGTCTTTAAGTTTACCAGGCTCATTTGCATGCTAATTTGCATAGCTTTACCCCAATACTTTGGTCTGATGGTTGGCTGTGCAGGAGAACAGCAGAGTCATTGTCAAGGGCTTGTCATGCCCAGCTGCTTTCTGCGGCTTACGGAGGCTTCTCTCCAGCCCTGGGCTCAGGCCCCGCCAAGGCAGAAAGAAGACACACATACTTGCCTTTTCATTCTCTTTCCAGAAGAAATAAATGCCGGAGTCAATTTATGCAAATTGCCATGCAGATTTCCTCGGTAGACTTTATTGTTGTATCTTGTCAGAATGTGGATGCAAATTTATATTTCGTAATAAATGCACAGAGCTAAGAAGATTTCAACAAGGGCCGTAGGGAACATCTTCTCGCTCGGAGATCTTCTTGCTCAGATGTGCTGGTGAAGTTCTGTGCAGAGGAATGCATGGAACACGCCATCGTTGAAACCCCCGTCGCACTGTTTAATACCACACTCAGAGGAAGATAACCTGTGGGAGGAAATCTGTGCTTCTTAATATTCTTTGCATGTGTAAAATAAAGTGGCTGCCATTTTTCACAGGCAGTGTTGTTTGCAAGCGCAAAGGAACAAATTAGCATTGCCAGGTTCGGGGCTATGTATCACAATAGACTACACCCACCGGCAGTCTCCTTCAGAGGAGACATCACGAAATCCAGGCAGAGTAGGCACAGCTGTGTGAGGGGATCATGGGGCTTCTAGACTGACAGAGGACTCCCCAAGCACATGCCTCCTGTTTCTATTTCTTGATATCTCATCCCCTGTGGGGCAGCTACCATCGGAAATGATTTGTTTCATACCTCATAAAACAAAGAACAGAAAAGCTACTTTGACCTTGACTCCTTGGCACAGTGGAAGAGGGGTGATGCCTCTCTTCAGATCCACCTTTCTGAAGCTCCCCCTTTGCTGAAGCCCTGGGAATGCCAGACCCTTGGGACGTTAATGAGGAATAGGACAGCGAAGGTTCCTGGGGGCTGGGGGATGGCAGATTAGGAAAGTAATAGTTCCTATCTCTCCAGTGCAGGACTCAACAGAGACTAATGAGGCTGGGAAAGGAACTCTTTCCCCAGAGTACTTACTTGCTCGAGTTTCTGTTCATCCTGAGCAAAGACTCTGAGGCCATACCACATAACCAGACAGACTCTGGGCATTCTCCATGGCTTGGCTGTGCTGCTTTGCCTGAACAGCCCTGGGTCAACTGGTTCCTGGTCATTTTTGTTGACATATCATATGACAGAATGAAGTGCCTTCACAGAGTCTAACTCATTTGGTCCAACAGGGAGCTCTGGAATCTTCATTTGAGAGGTGAGGGGATTGAGGGCTAGGGAAGCTAATCAGACTCCTTAGTTCAACTGGTAGAGTCTAGTATGCATGAGACCTTGGGTCTTTAGTATGGGGCACCTGTAATTGCAGCACCCGGAGGTAGAAGGCAGGATATGCTCAAAGCCATCCTCAGCGACAAGTTAAAGGCCAACTTGGGAGCTGGGGATACAGCAGATCCTTTCTCAAGACAGAAAAACAAAAACTAAATAAACACAAATAGCAACAAAGAAAATCCCACTGGTGCCCACTGGACACATGACTTGACCCACTACTGCTGGCATGTCAGCCTCTTTGGGGCCAGCTGTAGCCTGTCGCGTGTCCCTGATAGGTGCAGCCTGAGTGTGCTCCCTTTCCAAAGAACCTGTCAGGGTTCTTCATCACCTTGACCTCAGGGCAGTACTGGGGCTATGTGTGTATCAGAAATCCTGGCTTTACCTAAAGAGCAGAAGTAACCTCCACTCCCACCCCCTTCTCACTCGTAAAGAACCCATTCATGCTTTTGTACAAATATAGTGTAAACTTGAGTGTGTTCCCATTGCCATGTGTTCACAGACACACACACACACACACACACACACACCAATACACAGCTCTCCTATATGTTGACCCTTGAGAGGGAGCTGGTCAAGAGGAATCACCAAGGATCCCCAGGCCTAGCTGAATAGTTATTCATTCTTGTTATCTGGTGTCTCCTTCCTCCAACGTTCACCGGAAGCGGGAGCTTCCTTCATGACCAGACTGCCAGATGCAAAGGAGAAAAAACCAGCTCTGTGAGCGAGGGCACTGGGCTAAGTGTGGCAGAAACACCGCCTGGGGTTCAACATTTGATTTCCTGGTGGCCAGGAGGAAACGAACCTGTGTGCTTTGTTCTTGTAACTACAAGAAGCGGTCAGGTTTGTGTTACGATCAGATGTTGCTACCACATAAACTAACCCATATCACTCACAGGCTCATGTGTTTGAATGCTTGGTCACCAGCAGGTAGGGGTGTTTGGGGGGAGTTGTAGAACTTTTAGAAGGGGGGATCTAGTGAAGGAAGTGTGTCTCTGTGGGGAAGGGGTGCAGTGGATTGTTTATGGCCTGGCTCCAGTCCTGATCCACTGTGGCAGAAACAGCCTCACACCCCCAGCTGCCATGGGCAGGAGCTGGTTCTCACCATCCCTAAACCGTCCGCATAGAACCTTCTGCCCTTAAGTTCTTTCTGTCAGGTATTCTGTCTCAGCAACAAAAAAAGTCACCAATGACTAGGGTTTCCTAGGGCCAGCCTACAGAGATGTACATGAAGTGGCTTGGGAGGTAGAGTGGCTGATAATAGTGTGAACAGTGAGGTAGACTCCTCACGTGGCAGTCTATGCTTCTGACTCGCCGACCCCTAAAGTGTGCTGCCTGCCTACCCGCCTCACTTCCTGCTGGCACCATATTGTACTGTGTAGACAAACATCTGAGGTCCATGGCCTCCACAGTTGGAGTTGACACAGGTCAGAGCCTGTAGGATAGTGCTGAATAGCTATTAAACAGTGCTCTTAGACAGAGCCCAGGAGTCCCCAGAGCTCCACTTGGCTCTGGTCACCCCAGCCCATGCCCTCTGGGAATGTCATCAGTCTGGATCTAGCATTGTAGCAATCAACATGGGCAGTATGAGTGATGGTCAGTACTCTGTTTTCACTAGTTTGTGTGGTGTGGTGTGGTGGTGGCTACCTTTCTGTAATCTGCTCCATAGGAGCCAGCCTGTATTAGCTACTTTTCCACAGGTATCACCAAGCACCCAACAGAAAGAGCCTAATATAGAAAGTGTTGATTTGGGAGTGTGATTTCAGAGATGTTAGTTAATCATGGTAGAGAATACATAACAGAGCAAAGCAGTTCACATTATGGTGCCCAAGAAGCAGAGAGTGGGGACATACAAGTGAGGGTCCGGGCAAGGACACACTAGTGACTTACTTCCTCCACCTAGACCCATCTCCTAGCCTTACTGCGTCCCCATAATGCTATTGTCTTATGAACCCATCAAAGGATTGCTCCATTGATCAGGCCAGAGTTCTCATGATCTAATTGCCTCTGGAAACGCCATTGTGCGTGCTCACGCGTGCACGCACCATGCATGTGCTCACACTCACACGGACAGACAGATGGACAGGTGGACAGACAGATAGAAATGTACATTATTAATCTCCTAGGTGTTTCTCGGTCTGTTTGTTTGTATGTATGTTTGAATTTGAAACATCCTCCATAGGCTTAGGTTTTGAATGCTTATGCCCCAGCGTGTGATACAATTCTAAGAGGCTGTGTGATTTTTAAGAGGTGGGGCTCTATCTGGTAGAAGAAAGACCCTGGGGGTGGGTCCTTGAAGATTACACCCAACCCCTTCTTCTGGGTTACTCTCCTCTTCCCGGGCTGCTGTGATGTGAACAGCTTTGGCCACGCTCTGCTACTGCCAGAGATCCTTCCCAAGGAGGTGGGACCAAACAACTGTGGACTGAATTCTTGGAAACTAAGCCAGAAGAAAGTCATACCATTCCTGAGTCCCTGTTTCTATTGAGTATTTTGGTTGCTGTGATCCAAAATTATATATTAGTATTATATACTAATCGACTCAGCAAACTTAACCATCACTCAGCGCACAAAGGTCATCTTTATGTTCTCACCTGAAGCCATGTCCTGGCAGCAGAGAAGGTGCAGTGTGGTCCTTGTCACCCTGCTGACTCAGTATCACACCATGGAAAAGTCATGTCTCTTGTCTGAACCTCTGCTGAGTGAATATATGTTCCCACATATACCAGCTACTCCACTTGTTAAAACCTTGCCTCAGCCACGCACACACCCTTTCTATGTCTCTCAACATTCACCAAGTCCGGCCTGTCCTGATATCACCCGCATGACCCCCGCCCCTCCAGAGCCTGCCCCATCCCCTTGCCTATCTTCCAGACGTACACAACAACTCTGTGCGTCTTCTTGCACTTGTCCCGTCTACCAACCAGGATGACCTTTCTAGAGTACCGGCTCTGAGGAAGTCCTTCTGAAGCCTCACTTCATCCAGTTCCCTGGCCTTCCCAGGTCCTCTCCTCAAGTCCCCTACCACAGCCATCCGCCCCAACCATTTTCCATTTTCTGAAAGAAATACATGGCTTCATACTTCAGGGTGCTCTCTCCTACAGCTCTCCCCTGCCCTTACCCATGTACTGACCTCTCCTATTCCCCAGTCCTTCTAGAAGACCCAGGTCCTGCTAACACCATTTCTTTCGGGCTGAGGATCATCTTTAACGTAGATTCTGTCCGCATTCACTTAAAAGATGCTTTTAGTCTGTCTGCACATCCAGCTCTGCTTGCGATCCGTCGTCATCATCATTCCTGTTGTTACATCCTTGGGTACCATGTGCCGTTTTCCTCTGGCTGGTCCCAAGATTTTATCTTTTGTTTGGCACTCATTGATTTGACTCTGATTTTTAAAAGCTTCTGTATGTACTTGTGTGTGTGCCTGCGTGTGTGCTGCACATGCACTCGTGTGTGTATGGAGAGGCGCATGTCATGGCACATGTGTGGACATCAGAGGACAACTTGGGGAGTTTTCCCTTTTCTACCATGAGGGTTCCCGGACCAAACCGAGGTGGCCAGGCTTAGTGGCAAGCGCCTTTACCTGCTAAGCCATCTTGCTGGCCTATATCTGTGTCTTTGTCATGAACATAACCTTCTGTATTTGGGCATAATAATATTGGCTATGTTAAAATATCTCTTCCTACTTTCAGTGTCCAAATCAACCAGGATTGATCCTCATTTTTTGTTTTCCTCGTGTACGCCTTACATTTTCCTGTCACCTCATTTGTCTACTCAGTTGGGATTACATCCTGCACATTTTGTCTGTGTCTCTGGATTCTGGTTGCAGCTTTGAGTCCTGCTGGTTCTTTGTCTTAATAGTTGTATAAAGCCTGATTCTCAGCTCTGTCCCCTGTGCTGGGCAGCAACTGTCTCTTCTGTTTGTAGTTTTGTTTCTGGCCTTGGGCAGATTTGTTTCTTCTCTGGTCATCCAGTGTTGGACAGCATTTATATGTAGACTTCAGAGTCCCTTCTGTGGCTTTCTCAGGTCTAGGATTTTTCTGTACTTTTTGTCACTTGTGATGGCTTCCCGTTCTCTCCTCTCATTTTCCAGTCAGTATCGATGTCTGGGTTTCTTTACGAATCTGAATTTTTACCAGTACTTTCTGATGCCTTCATCACCTGTTTCTTCTAGTTGGTTGAGAGTTAATGGTATTAATCATCAAGAGGGTTAGATGACCTCGTATGATGAGAACCAGAGTCCCCCTCACTCCTTCAAGATGTTTCTCGCCAAACCTCCCATCCCCCACTATTCCCCAACCTCTGCCTACTGGAAGGTCCTATGCACTGAGGGCTTACATATCTATTCCGCATTTCCATAAGACACCAAGCAAGCGAGGCTTGCTGCTCTGGACCCTCAGCCCTTCTACACTGGCTCTTTCTTTCCATTTGCTGTGACAGTTTCTGTATGTGTCTTCTCCAAGGGCCAGGGATTTTTTTTTTTTAACAACATACAGTAGGCACTCAAAAGTGAAGTGGAGTGGCTTGATTGTTAATTATTTACACCATCTGCCACAAAGAAGCTGCCCAGGGACTACCATGACCAACTTCTCTGAAAATCTGGCCTTCTTGGGAGAGACAGGCTCCAGCTGACAGTGGTGTGGGGCTGCTGTGACTCGTGTCTGGGAGCTAGAGCTATGTTCTGGTCATGGAGACCCAGCCAGGTTTCTCTTTCAAGCCCTTTCCCCTCTGTCCTTTGAGGACTCACTTTATTTATTTCTACTAAAATGCAAATGAACTCTCTCTTAAGAGGGCTCTGCAGAGCTGTTATGGCCAATGATTACTGCTTTCTGACAGTAGGGAGCCAGATAGGATTTGACTCCAGGGAAACCCAGTGACAGCTTTGGAAATGAACTTCTAGAAGCTGGAGGAATACAGCTCATTATACTGAAGCAGAGACTTTGCCGTTGGAGAGAGCTGGATTCAGATCCCAGCCAGGTCTGCTACCCAGCCTGGGTGACAGACCTTGGTTCTGTCCATCTCCCCTCCTTGTTATCAGTGTGGCCCTGGAGACCACAGTCTCCGCAGACCCGGATCACAGCACAGAACAGTTATCTGCACGCTTCACTGAGCAAGTGACTGATCTGAGAACCTGTCTGTAATTCTGACACTCAGAGCCTGTGCTTGTATCTACTGAGTGGGCTCAGAAAACTCAGTGTTTCAAAAAGCTCCTGGGGTGGTCTGAGCCTTGATAATCTGATTTTCATAGAAGCATTGCAAATTCTGAAGAAGTACTGATTGTGGAAGAACATTTCACAGGAGGGACAGCATCAGGAAAGAGACCCAGAAGATGACATGGGAAGAAGGGCCTGCAGACTAACTCAGTGCATAAGGGGCTTGCTGCCAAGCCTGGTGACCTGAATTTGATCCTCAGATACACATGGTGGAGGGAGAGAACCAGCTTCTGCAAATTGCCCTCTGACCTCCACACAAAAGCCATTGCATGCATGCATGCAAAAACACATACAAAATAAACAAAAAATAAATAGATGCAGAGTAACATGTGTCTTAGTTAGGGCTTTACTGCTGTGAGCAGACACCATGACCAAGGCAACTCTTATAAGGACAGCATTTAATTGGGGCTGGCTTACAGGTTCAGAGGTTCAGTCCAGTATCATCAAGGCAGGGGAGCATGGCAGCATCCAGACAGGCATGGTGCAGGAGGAGCTGAGAGGTCTACATCTTCATCTGCAGGCCTCTAAGAGAAGACTGGCTTCCAGGCAGCTAGGACTAGGGTATTAAAGCCCACGCCCATAGTGACACACCTACTCCAACAAGGCCACACCTCCTAATAGTGCCACTCCCTGGCCCAAGCATGTACAAACCATCACAACATGTGAATTCTAAACAGCATTATTCCCTAGTATAAAGTCAAACTGGTTAGGAGGAGTACAAGGTCATAAAAAGCCAGTGATGGGCCGTGAACAGTCAACCACAGGTGCTTAGAATGTTTCCTGGGAGCTGTAAGGAGGAACAGAGTCAGTATTTTTTTTTTTAATTATATGTTTTGTTTCTTAAGATTCATTTATCTTTATTTCATGGTTGAGTGGTTTGCCCATATGTGTGAAAATGCACCGTGTATGTGAAGTGCTGGTGGAAACATGAGAGGGCATGAGATTCCCCAGAACAAGCACTATAGAGAGTTGTAAGCTGCCCTGTGGGTGCTGGGAACTGAACCTGGGTCCTCCGAAGAGTAGCAAGTGACCTTAACTGCTCTCCACCTCTCCACATCCCTAATGTCATTGGTTCTAAACTCAAAAATAACCTTGGCTGCTTCATGAAGATTACTTACAAGGCAGTGTTGAGGACAGGGTAGCCAGTGAAGATGCTACTGAGGTCACTCATGTGGGAGGGTCAGTCTGAACGAGGGAGCAGTGGGAGCAGTGAGAAGGGGGTGAGGATGGGAGCAGGTGAGACCACAAGAGGCAGCACTGTGTAGACTGTGGTCTCTGCCTTCTCTCAGCCCTGTCTTGATTGTTTCAAAGTATCCTCAGATTTGTTGAAACTCATTTCCACATCTACTTTTTCTTTTAAAGCATAACTATTTGTGTCATCTGGGGGGGTCTGATCCTGTTGAACTTTTTTTTCCCCTTGATATGATCCAAATTTCTTCTTCGCATAGGTAGTCTGTTTTTATTTTGTGGATAGGATAATTTAAATGTACAGTTCTCTTTGTTTCCCCAGAGACTGTAACCCCTCTGTTGTTCACCAGCTTATGGTCTCTCTTATGTGCTTGTACATTGTTGTTTCTTGAATTTTTCTGTAATCACAATAGCCTGATCCAATCTGCTCAGCTCTCAACAAAAGAAAAACTGTGACATCAGAGTTTAAGAGAAAAGATGGCTCAGACATGCAGAGGCAATGCTATGACGTGCAGAGCTATGAGAAGATTCTCAGTAGTTAAGTGGGCTGCATGGTTGGTGAATTATACTTTTTATGTTGCTGTGATTAAGTTACCTGACAGAAACATTTACGGAAAGAAAGATTTATTTTGGCTCATGGTTTCAGAAGAGCTCAGTCCTTCATAGCAGGGAAGGCACAGCAGAGTTCACAGCAGTGCCACCTTGTGGTGGAGGCTCCTCATACCACAGAAGACCATGAAACAGAGCAAGAACCAGGTATAGCCTGGGTCCAAGCCAGACACCCACCCTAAGTGTCCTGTTTCCACCAGCTAGGTCCTACTTCCCAAAGGTTCCAAACTCTCTCCAAAGAATACCACCATCTGCAGAACAAATACTCAAAACCCAAGCCTGTGAGAGACACTTAGAGTCAAACTTCAAGAAGCCTCAGTCTCAACATTGACCAATGGTCTAAGTCCAGAGTCTCCGCTGATGCTCAGTACAGTCTGTAGTCCCCTATAAAGTAAGAGGAATGTATTCAAGATTAGACAAAAGTAGGACCAGCAGCCATAGGGAAAACACTTAAGCCTTCTACCTCTGTGCCAGAATCTGGGGCACATTGTTTGGTTTCACACACAGGTGTTCCTTAAAAATCCAGGTGAAACATCAGTGGGGTGAGTCCTGGATATTTTATAAGACTAGTATTTGTTTTCTCTGAATTTAGTCAGGAGTTGTCAACTTATTTCTAGTTGAGTGTGACAGTAGTAAGGTTTTCAAAGCCTACTGAAAACAAGTAACATTAAATGTGTGATTTATGAGATTAGGTTATATGTGCTATTTTGACTGTTGTTAACTTTCCTTTGTCATTTCGAAGAAGAAAAAAAATAATGGCCTATAAAACTGTAAGCTGATCTGTCAGAAATTATTTCCAATTGCATAATGTTTTTACAAAGTGATTTATTTTAATCATATTTATAATGTGAAAGTATAAGATGATGATAATATTGGCTTCTAAAGTTTTAGCCAAAAAATAGCATTTTAATTATTATAGAAATGTCTGCAAGTAATTTCATAATTTATTAATTCTGTATTTAATTTTGACATGTTTCTTATAATTCACCATTGTATATAAATACTGTGATAGATATCCCACAGTACATACATATTTTTGTCAACATAAACTTGGAAATAAGTTTACTAGATAAAATTTTATGCACAATTTATACTTTGGTACTTGTTGGTAAACTGTCATTAGAAGTACTGTATTGATTTTTACTATTATATGGAACATTTCCCTAAAATTCTCTAATAATTAAATTTTATTATAAAAAAATTCTAGGTGAAAATCCCCGTGACCCCATAGTTTACATTCTGCACACCTGAAAAATAGCACACTGGAGACACTTCAGAATACAGTCTCCTTCTGAAGGAAAGTATTTTAAGCGACTAATTGATTAGTCTTCTGTTTTATGCCCTGGAGCCCTCAGGATGGGGACAGATTCTCAGCTCACCTGCTCTATTGCCCGGTGCCAGGTGGGCATCTTGATAATGATGCTGATGGCTTCAACATCAGTAGCCTGCCACGTCTCTTATCCACAGCTTTAAACATCTTCACCTTCCTGTCAGGGCTAAATCCCACATCTTGAAAATTCTTCTCTGCATTTTGCTCTGAGTCTCACTGTAAATGAAGCTAAAAGTAGCCAGCCAGAACCGTATGGGTGGCAGCTGACTGTTGGGTTGCGTTGCATTTTCTCCATTACCTTTGAAGTAGTCCACCTCACTCAAAATTTCAGGTCATGGGTAGAATGTAAATAAATTCTTTGTCAGACTCAAGTGGTGGCCTCTATGGTCCAGTTACCAGTGCAGTCCTTACTCCTCCCTGAGACCATGGGTATGGTCTTTGCTGTTGATATTGTTGTCAGTTTTGTGCTCCTCCAAGTTCTCACCAGAGCAGCACATCTGAAGCCTTGGAGCCTACATCATTAAACTGTTGCAAATTCCTCTTGCACGCCAGTTTCAAAGGCTTGTAAACCACCTGGTAAGATCAGCTCTCTGAACCTTACCACTTTGCTGGGATTTTGCATTGTTCTGAGAGAAACAACTTGAAGAAAGAGTCATCTTGGCTCACGGTTTTTCAAGGGCTTTAGCCTATCCAGCAGTAGCAGCATGGAGTAGAGGCACCTCAGGTCACTGAGGCAGGTCAGGAAACAGCAAGGACAGAGGCTTTGTGTAACCTTCAAAGCCCACCCCCACCCAACTGCATCCACCAGGCAGATCCCATTCTCAAAGGTTCCAACGCTCTCCAAGTGAACACTGCCACCTGCAGAACAAGCATTCAAAAGGCGAACCCATGGGATGTTTCAGATCAAACGAGTGGCCAGAACAGGCCTTAGAGAGACAGCTACACAATTAGGGGTGGCTCTTAGGTAGCAGCTTTATGATCAGATAGAGGTGGGAGACAGCTGCAGGGAGAGGAAGTTGGTCCCTCAGCGTTGGCTCATTGCCATCTCTTTGGTCAGTCTGCTTCATGAGGCTTAACAGAGATACAGTCTGTGGCTCAGTGAGCGCTGATGATGATAAAAGTCACTGGGCTACGCGTTGCTGTGGCTTGCTCCAGTGGCGTGATTCCTTGTTATAGTATCTACTGACCTCTCTCCGTGCCATGGCAGCAAAGTGTCTTACACGTGCACACAACAGGGGGAAAGGATTGTCGCCGTTACAGTTATTATCAGTAACCTTCCTGTCACCACCAAGCCGCTGACCTTTGGGGATGTGATTTTCCATGATCCTTCACTCTGTTGATCAAAGTTAGTTACGCCATGTTGATGGAAGTGGCTTGAAAAAAAAGAGAAAATGAAGTCTCTTGCACAAAAGGATAGCGCTGCTGTGATAACTCTTCACAGTCAGGGAGTCGGGCTCTGTTGAAGTCTTCCTGCCCTGTGGTCCTCAGCTGGATGACCCATTATCACCACACACACACACACACACACACACACACACACACAAACACACACACACACTCACACAGACACACACACACACAAGCACACATACACACACACAGAGACACAAGCACACATACACACACACACAAGCACACACACACACACAGACACAAGCACACATACACACACACACACAGACACAAGCACACATACACACACACACACAAGCACACACACACACAAGCACACATACACACACAGACAGACACACACACACAAGCACACACACAAGCACACATACACACACACACAAGCACACATACACACACAGACACACAGACACACACACACACACAAGCACACATACACACACACAAACACACACACACAAACACACACAAGCACACATACACACAGACACACAGACACACACACAAACACACACACACAAACACAAGCACACATACACATACACATACATACACACACAAACACACACACAAGCACGCATACACACACACAGACACACAGACACACACACACACAGACACACACACACACACAAGCACACATACACACACACACACACACACACAGACACACACACACACACACCCCAGTCTGCATTCCAGGCAGTGGGAAAGGGGGCAGCTTGGGGTGCACTAACTCAGGAAGGACTCATTCCAGATGCTCATGACCTTCACATCCTTTGAACAGAACTTAACCACCCTGCAGCCATGGATGCTGAGAAACATGACCTTTGACTGGGGCAGCCACTAGCTCAGCTGTGCATTTTCTGAATTCTGTATCGGGGGATGCTGGGAGCCTCTGATCCTGAGCCCAGGCATCTGGTCTTGGTTCAGGGGTCACTAAAGAAGGAGTATAATGCCTCCAAGGACCCTGTGGCACATAGAGAAGTTGACATTTCTGCCTGCTCAGCACATTCCTTAAGGTTCTGAACAGACACGGAGTTGTCAGTCCACTCACTGATTGATGAAATGTGTGGTCGCTCGGGAATGAGGCCTGGTCTGTAAGCATTCCTCAACTTTAGACTTAGTTCTCATGGCTGTGGTAGGCAGGACACTGCATAGCTGGGCTAGTAATGCCAGGATTTCAGCACGGATTCTCCCAGCTCCAAACAGACTGGCAAAGTCATGAGACATGCCCCAGCCTTGTCTTTTTCTTCCTGCATTCCCAAGCAACTGGAATGGGATGTGTCTGAGGGGTGTGTGTGTGTGTGTGTGTGTGTGTGTGTGTGCGTAGCTCTTGGGTTATGAAATTGTGCAGTCATTGTAGAGTGAGGTGGCATTTGCACTTTTTGAATCACTGTGACCAAATCCCTGGGAAGCAGCAATTTAAGGGAGGAAGGACAGACTTATTTTGGGTCAGTTTGAGAAGGGCTTAGGATTGTCGTGGTAAAGATAAGGGGCATGAGACTGCTGGTTACACCAGAGCCACAGTCTGGAAGGAGAGAGAGCATTGATTCTAGTTTGCTTTTTGTTGCTGGTATAAAACACCAACCAGATCCAACTTGGTGGGGAAGGGTTTATTGAGCTTACATTTCTATGTCACAGTCCTTCACTTAGGGAAGTCAGGCAGGAAGCTGGAAGCAGGAGCTGAAGCAGAGGCCATGGAGGAACACTGCTTACTAGCCTGCTCCTCATGGCCTGCTCAGCCTGCTTTCTTATAGCATCTAGAACCACAAGCTCAGGGGTGACATAACCCACGGTGGGCTGGGCCTTCCCACATCAGCCATTCATTAGGAAAATGCCCCCACAGACATGTCCACAGGCCAGTCTAGTCAGGTGGAACTGGTTGAGAGTCCCTCTTCCCAGGTGACTCTAGTTCATATCAAGTGGACAAAAAACTCACCCACATGGAGAGGTGAAAGGGAAGGGAAGGGGTGGGGGAGGGAGAGGGGAGAGGTGCCAGGTGTCTCCTCTCAGTTTGTCCTTTTCACTCAGTCTGAGACCCCAGCCCATGGTGGGGTGCTGCTCGCATTCAGAATGGGTCTTCCCTGCTCAGCTAAGCTTCTCTGGACCTGCCCTCACAGACAGCCCAAAGCTGTGTCTCCTAGATGATTTTAAGTTGGGTTCACAGATCTCTGTATTTACACTGAAGTCTTCCCTTGGTGTGTCTTTTGTGTCTGCTGCAGTTCTTCACATGATGAAATGTTTTGAACTTTTTCTTTCAAAGATTTTTTTTTAAACTGTGTAGCTCAGGTTGGCCTCCTTTCTCTACCTCAGTAGTACTAATATTAACAGACATGTGCCATCACACATGGTGTGATGGTGTGTAGATGCTCAGCCCTGGGAGTGGCACTCTTTGGAGCTGTGGCCCTGTTGGAGTAGGTGTGGCCTTGTTGGAGTAGGTGTGGCCCTGTTGGAGTAGGTGTGGCCTTGTTGGAGTAGGTGTGGCC
>CM052706.1:18925988-19050640 GCA_028551405.1 Uromys caudimaculatus | reverse complement strand
CTTGGAACCCTGTGCTGACTTGGACAGAAAAGCCATGTGTCACGGTTTCTAACCTGCCCGGGGGGGGGGGGGGGGGAATGGTCTCCTCTGCAGAGCAGTATGGGCCTAGGCGAGCTACTTTTAGTTTTGATGTTTGCATCAGGAAAGGGGGTCTGAGGCTTCACTCCAAGAAAGGCTGCTTGTGTCCAGGAGACCCTATTCTAACCACTCCTGAGAAAGCCATAGAGGTTGTGGCTCAGGTCTAGAGCACTTGCCTTTCCAAGCGTGAAGCCCCGGGTTCAGTCCCCAGCACTCCTAAACCCAGGCTTGGTGGCAGGCTTGGTGGCATATACCTATGGTCCCTGTTCTAGGGAGGTACACACAGGAGGATCAGCAGTTCAGCGTCATTCTTTGTTACATTGCAAATCCAAGGCCAGCCTGGGCTATATATGACTCTGCCTTAAAAAGTAGGGGGAGGGGTTTAGCCTTGCTCCCTAGTTTGGAAGATGTGGGAAAATGTGGAAAATCCTTGGGGTCCTCTGTGCCCAGGTGCTACCTTCTTGTTAGATAGACTGGCAGACACCCTGGCAGGGACCCCTGGGCAGTAAGCCTGTCTTCAAGGCTGAACAAGGCTTCTCCTGCCTAACCCACAGTCCGTCATCTCAGGCTGCCTCCTCCAGTTCTGCCAGGGGTTGCCTCTCTGATTTCCCCTCTCCCCTTCATTTCCAGGCAGATAACCATCGAGGAAGGGGAACAGCGGGCCAAAGAACTGAGCGTCATGTTTATCGAGACCAGTGCGAAGACCGGCTACAACGTGAAGCAGGTGAGGACACAACTGGCTTGCTCAGGTCTGGAGCCCTCACTGGGCTTCCTTGCTCTGAGTGGCTAGTGACTAGGATGGGGCAGCCAAGCAGTGCATAAACTTACAGCTCTAGGCAGTGGGGGGGGGGGTGCTGTGGTGGGGGATAAAGCAGGTGGTGTGGAGGGGGGCGCTCAGCTTAGGAGCAGTGCAGACCCTGTCAGTCACTAGTCTCCACAGCAGTTATCAGGTGTGGGTCCCCGGAGCATCATGTGTGAATGAAGGTCCAGCACGGACTACCGCCTGACTGGGAAAGCTGTAGTTCTTAGCATTTCACTTCACATGGGAATGCAAGATATTGAATCTGATCAGCATGTTGGGTTTATGTCTTGTACTTGGCAAGAAGCCGGGGCCATGAAGGGTAACTCAGAAATGGAGCAAAGAGGCTCCCTTGGCAGTCGGGAATCACAGGAGGGAGAGGAGGTGTGGCTGGGGTCCACAGAACCAGAGTAGTTGGTGGGCAGAGCTTATCAGCTCAGGTGACCTGGGCCTCAGAAAATCCCATACATATTGTGACTGCTCCCTCATCTGTAGCCTGATCCTCAGTGATGGACGTAGACGGCCCGCCTCAATGTTAGCTGTGAGTCCCGTGATTGTCCTGCTGACAGAACTTCATAGTATGACAGGCGTCCCAAACTTGACAGTACCGGACCTCAGCATCCCTCTAGCTGTTAGGCCATCGCTAATCCTGCTGTTTAGTATGTTCGTAAGGAGACCCAGATGTCAGCGTGGCACAGACTTATGATCCTTAAATATTTGGGAAGTTTCATTCAGAAGCAAACGGTTCCCTTCATGATCCCAATAACGTGACTACATCCGAAAACAAGTCCGCCGGCTTCAGCAGACTGTGAAAGGAGTCTGTGGCTCAAGCAAGGCGAAGAACCCCTATCTTGGAGCAGGAGGAGGGTGCTGGCAAGGAAGAAGGGCATCACAGGCAGGGCTGAGGGGAGTAGAGACCTGGCAACAGGGCACCTGTAGCACAGGGGGGGATGCTAAGTAAGGAACATGGCTTGATGCCGTATCTGTTGTGGCCCTAGACTTCCCAGGAACACCAGGCAAACCTGGGCACCACTTGGCTTTTGAGAGATAGTGATGGTTCACTTCATGTTGATAGTGCTGAGATTAAGGTTGACAATGGAGCTAGAAGGGATAAAGAAGGGGGGGCCCTGTGGCCACACTAGGAGACCCCACAGCTCCCAGAACCCAGGGCCCAATTGGAGGGCCCTCAGCTCCATTCACCCCAGCCCTTTCCTGGCCTCCGTATCAGATGTGAGCCCCACCACCCCTGAGGGTGTCTCATGGGAGGAGGAGAAAGAGGCAGGGGTTGAGAGGGGGAGGTTGCTGCTCTTTGGGTGACATTATGGGAAATGGGAGCCCAGGACAGTATCAGGCATCCGTAGAGCAGGAGGCATCTACAACCCGCTGGGCCAAGGCGAGACTGGTCTCTTCCCCTCTTGGAATGATCTAGAATCTGAGCAAGGGTTTGAGCAGGAGTGAAGGCTGGCCAGTTTGAGCTGCTCTCACAGATCACTACAGGCCATGTAGCTCATAGGTAACGGAAAAGTCTTTCTCCTTGCTCTGAAGGCTGAGGAATCCAAGATGAAGGTGTTCAGAGATCCAGTGTCTTATGGACTCTGTTCCCTCGTATTTGGCCCCTTCCAGTTGTTTCCTCACATGAAAGGAACTTGAAGGCTCCCTCAGCTTCTCTGTAGTCCCAGTCAGGAGCTCCTTAAGGCAACACCTTACACCACCTTGCTGAGAGTTAAGTTTTTTTGGTTTGTTTGTTTAGTTGGATTTTTTGTTTGGTTGGTTGGTTGCTTTGGTTTTCTTTTTTTGGTTTTTGGTTTTTGTTTTTTTTGTTGTTGTTGTTGTTGTTTTGAGACAGAGTTTCTCTGCATAGCCCTGGCTGTCCTGGAACTTACTCTGTAGACCAGGCTGGCCTCGAACTCACAGAGTGCTGGTATTAGAGGCATACACCACCACTGCCTGGTTAGGAGTTAGGTTTTAACTTATGGACTTGGGGGGAGACCCAGACATCCAGCCCAGCCCAGGATCTTCTGTGCCTCTGGCTTCTGCCTGTACTTGTTGCTTTCAAGATATTACCTCTGCTAGTGTCTACCTGTGAGGTCCCCTGATGTCTCCTATTCCCGTGCACACCCACTCAGGTGGACTTGCACGTGGGCCCACACTCCATAGGCTTGCTTCTCCCACACTCACTTTCTCGTATACATGCAGAAACATGACATTTACAATAACACACACACACACACACACACACACTCACACCTCTTCATACATATGCTCACACACACACTGACACACACTTAGCTTTTTATACCCACTCTACAAACAAAATCATGCACCCCACACGTAGCACACGTACACACCCACATCCACACGCATTTTCACATCTCTCATTGTAGCCGTGGCCCTGGCTCCCACGATCTGGCTGCCTCAGTGTCCCTGGGGAGAGTCATTTATCTTACATGAGGCCAGAAGCTGGTTTTCTGCACCTAGTCCCTATGTGAGAGTGATGGACAGAAGCCCACTGAAGGGCCTGCTCCCTGTGGCCCAGATTATTTCTGTACCAGGGCAGGTCCCTGGCAGTCACTCTCATGACCCCTGCTGACTGCTTGTGGACAGCCTGCCTCTAGGAGGAGCCCCGGCTTTGCCATGTGTGCAGGCATGTCGTGTGTGTGTGTGTGTGTGTGTGTGTGTGTGTGTGTGTGTGTGTGTATTGTGTGTGCATGTGTGTGTTTCCACCTGTGGAGGTCGCAGGTTAACCTCTGCTGTCATTCTTCAGGTGTCATTTACCTTGTATTTTGAGACAGGGTCTTTGATTTTACCTGGAATGTACCAGTTCAGCTAGCCAGTGAGCTCTGAGAACCTGTCTCTGTCACTCCATCCACCACTAGGATTACAAGTGTGTGCAGCTACACCCAGCTTTTTATGTGGATTCTAGGGACTGAAGTTGGGTCCTCATGCTTGTGTGGCAAACACTTTATTGACAGACTGTCTCCCTAGCCCCTGTTCTCCTCCTATAAAAATCCCAAAGTGCTCCAGGACCAGCATTGTGAGGGGCTATAGCAATAGCAGAGGACCTTAGAACAGGCCTGCACTCCGGGGCAGTCAGTGGACAGACAGGCCATCAATCCTCAAGATTGGTACACATGAGGAGAGCAATGCAGGGGGGAGACCAAGAGAGGGAAAAGGGGGACTGGGCAGGCCTCACCCTACATCTCCTGCCTGCAGCTCTTTCGACGTGTGGCATCAGCTCTGCCCGGCATGGAGAATGTCCAGGAGAAGAGCAAAGAAGGGAGTATCCTTTTCCTTTATCACGTGAGTGAAAAGATGGCTCCCCAAGCCCGTGAGTCACTTGGTTCACTAAGTAGACAAATACCACCTGGCCTCCAGCACAGCCCTCCCTGGACTGATACAGATAGCCAGGCCACCTCTTTCAGTAGCCAGATGGGCTGCATGTACTCTGAGCTCCCAACCATATCTAACCAAGGCTGCCTCTTCTTCTCTAGCAGTGAGGAGAGACAAGGGCTGTACAGCAGTGGGGGAAGAAGGAGATGGTGGCCGTGTGTTGCTTTGTAGTGAACACTAAGTGTGTTTCCTGAGTCCACTGGAGATCCCAGGCAAGGAGGCTTCCATGCAGTGAGCACTTGATTTCAGTGTGTCAGTGCTTCCTCCATCTCCCACTGCTCTGTGGGAAAAGCACAACATCACACAGTATAACTGAAAGCCTCGCTTGCGCCCAGATGCTGAATCTGAGGTTCACAGAGGTAGCTGGGTTTACTCCAAGGCACATTGTAGGTAACTCAGGGAATTAGCCTTTACACTGAGGCTTCCTGCATATCTATCCCTACTCCATTCTGGAGTGTTGTCTCTCAGCGGGCCCCTGCAAGGCTGAGATTAGCAGCACTGTAGGTGGGTGAGCACATTGCCCACAAGCAGGCTTCCTTTAAAGTCCATCAGATGGCCCTGCCTGGGCAAACACCCACCTGCAGAGACAAAAAAGGAGCGGGACCGATGGGAAGCTAAGAGGTATAGTGACCCTGTGCCCACCATGAGAGACAGATAGCCTGCCTTTATCCTGCCCACTCCAAAGGCAAAGCCGACATACTAGCATGTCTGGTGGCCATTCATTCATTCATGTTCTCCCAGAGGCCCGGGGGGGATTCCATGCTGGAATCAGGTCCCATGGCTCCCACTGGAGAGTGACAACTAATATGGCATACTAGTGTACCTAGCATCTCACCCAGCTTTAGGGAGAAGAGTGCTGGGCGGATAGCAAGCAGATCACACAGGGCAATCTGCTTGCCCAGCTGTGGGGTGCCCCCATCTGGCAGCTGCAGCCAACCGTACCCCTCCCAGGTGCTCAGTGGCTGGAGCCTCCTGTGAGGCAAAACTAGAACAGCCTGGAACAGACTCTATAGACAGCACAGCAGGGACCAAGTGGAAGCAGCTGCCACCTCAGCTCATTGTTGAGCTAGCACTTCTGTTGACTAATGGTTCAAACCCAGATGTTGTCATGATGTGTTCTAGGGGTCATGCTTACACATAAGGAAGAAGCACACGGAAGTGCCACTCAGAGATGATATATGAATGGTTCTTATGTGGCTTTACTCCCTGCACTGGTGTGAGTGTGGCGAGGTGGGGGTGGGGGAGCTGTGTGAGCGCCGAGCTTCTGTCTTTTGCTTCCAGGTCCCTAGAGAGCTTCTGCACATCACCTCTGCCCTGAACAGGAAGCCTCCCCAGGGCCATTCTAACAGCTTCCCTCACCCACCCCCCAGCGCTTGAACTCTCAACAGAGTTGGGCTAAGGGACCACAGAGAGATAGGACTGCAGCCCTTTGCTGTGTCCACGCACACAGGACTCTCCTTTCTGGAATGAGGGTTGCAATGTGCCAAATAATGACAGTAACTTGGCAATAACTAATAGATTTCTCCACCGACGGAACGAACCAATTCAAGCCAAATCAAAAGTATAACGGCAGGTTATTGAGAGGCAGCTGTCCGGTGAGTCACGCCTGGAGGTCAGTGAAGTCACATGCCCAGGCTAAAGCAAGGGGGTTATGGGAGTTTTAGGCACAGGGTGATGATGTGTGAGCTAGGAGCTGGGATTATGCTGTATACAGTAGAAAAGCTAAACCCCTGCGTGGGCACTCATGGGCGCGAGGCCGGAAACAGAGACAGGGAGAGATGATGTATTAGCCTGGAATTTTCCTCTTGCAGGCCGGGTTGGGGGAAGAACAAATGGGGTTTCTTAGCTTGTGCAAGGCATAAGCAGGGGTTCCCACCAGTCATCCTGACCTCTTTGGGTAGATGGGTACAGATTCAGAGCTGGCTACTTCCTGCTGAAGAGGGAGAGAGAGTCGGGAGTCGGTGGATCCAAGTTCAGGGGGAGGTATGAGTGCAGAAGCATTTGGTTGACAGTTACTCGGGAAACGTCAAGAATCCATTCCTGGAGAAAGCGAAGGATGCAAGGTGCTAGGAGAAAAAATAGATTAATACCACCGGTCCTATGAATGGGGCTAGCCACGTGCAGAGTGCAGACTGCCACAAAGAATAAAAAGGAGACGTGCTCTGGTTGTCTTGGCGGAGTTCTTCAGACACTTGTGAGGTGACTCAATGTTAGTCTCTACTAAGCCAGATTTGCTGACATAACAACATTCTTCTCCCACGAACACACAGGTGCCTCCCTCGTCTGCTGTGAGGACCAGTGCTCTTTAGTTTTGCATGGCCACCTGGGCCACTGAAGTGATCCAATGCTGGAGGGGTGGCCAATGACACCACCAAGTTTTGATGGCCTTTTGGAAATGGTCAGACACCCCTCTGATCTCAACCACCTGTCTCCCACGGCACCTGCAGTTAAGGCGGTTGCTATTTTCGAGGCCACAGCAGCAATACCTGTTAATACTGTGATCTGTCTGGGCAAAGAGCGCCCGAGATTGGGAAGAGCTAGTAGGAAAGGAGAGCATGGCCATTTCAGCCTTTCCATTAAGCATTTGGTCTGGTACCAGTGTCATCGGGATACATAGAGAGGAAGGATCACCAGGAGGCAAGGTTTTTGATAGAGTCGTTGCAACAGAAGAATCCCCCTGCGGGTGCCCAGGCAGATACTAAAGATATATTAGGAGTATTGCAAAGGGGGCAGGGTCCAAAGTAGTCGAAAGGGAAGTGAGTGTCCAGAGAACTCCAGAAGAGGGGTATGTCTTGTACAGTGATAGCCTTTGGTTGGAGGACCAGCCCTTGGCCGCATGAAGGGACAGGCAAGGGAACTGCCATCAGAGCAGTGTGACCCCGAGCAGCACAGAGAAAGCAGTTGTTACGGTTGAAGGCTTTAGAGAGGTTAAGTAGGCTTGCTCCCTCCTGGATGAGGCCCAGCCAGGAGAATGGTTCATTTTCTTTAGTTGTTACCTGAGATTGGGAGGAGTCTCTCGGGTGTGATTGGAGGGACTCCTGGTGTTGTAGTATGATCTTGGTGAGACTTGTCCGGCTCTGGAGGGAAGAGGGCAAGGTCCGGACGTAGGGTCACCAGATTTCTATTTGTTCATATGGGTATGAGGATGTTTCACTCGGATAGACTGCCCATTACCCCGAGCCCACCGGTCATTCCAAGGATCTTGGATGCTAATATGGCTGTGGTTCAGTGGGGAGTATCCAGCCACTGGACAGGCCCATTCTTGTCCATGTTCCCCAGAAGCCTTTTTTTTTTTTTTTTTTGGTACCCTCCTGGGATGTTCGTTTTACAAGGACCCCATGAGCAACCCCCATATTCCTTGACCCTTTGGATACCACAGGCTTCCTCCATCTGGTCGTGGGTAAAGCAAATCATAAAGGAGCAATACTCCCTGTGCATTTAAAGAAAGATACTGGGATGGAGATACCATCTTGGCATCCCTTAGAGGGACAGTCTGCTTGGCCACGATGTCATCGTGGGTCTCACCAGCTCTTTCACTGAACATGGAAGCATCAGCAATATGTTGGAGCTGACTCGGTCTCACCTAGCTGGGAAAAGATTAAGACAACTGTAAGCCAAGAGACAACATGGCAGGGGGGTCGCAGTGTCTGGTGCCTGTGGCAGCAGAGAAAGGACATGATCCAGGAAAAGGAAGAAGCTAATAGAGTGTAGTGAAGTTTGTCTGTTCAGACCTGCTTTTGAGAATCCCTGTCGAACCTGAGAGCAGTGGATCCCAGCTGCTGAACAGACCAGCCATCTTGGACTGGGGCCTTTTTGAGCCTAGCTAGATGGTACCAACACTGATATCCTAGGAGTTTGGCAGCTGAGGGGGTGGTAAATACCATGTAGGGTCTGGTCCACCAGGGCTCTAAAGATTTGAAAGATAGTTGTTTGAGAAGCACCTGGTCCCCTCACCCCGGGAAAGGGGGGGGGCAGCGGCCAAATCTGCTGATGTTGGGGTAGGGAGATAGTTGTCAGTGTGTGAGTGGATATGGGAGCCCAGGAAGGATAGGGTAAGTAGCTGGCCAGTGGGGGAGTCTGGGCCAGAGGATGGTGGTTGAGGAGAAACAGCCTTCTGTACAGGAGCTCAAGAGGGCTGAGGCTTGTAGGAGAACGTGGGATAGCTCAGGGGCAAGTGAGAGAGATCCCTGGGGAGAGGGGAAGGCCAGGATAACCTGAGCTCAGGTGAGAGTTTTGAAGAGTTGTTTGATAAGGCCATTGGCTCTCTCTACCGTTCTCAATGACCGTGGGTGGTACGGAATGTGAAAATTTCAGGAGACATTCAAGGCATCCTTGGCATGCAAACCCGAGGAATGATTTGTTCAAGGAGCTTCTGGGCCATCATACCTGCTGCTCCCCTGGAGGTGGGGAGCGTTTGGATCCACCCTGTAGAAGTGTCAGCAAGGGTTAGGAGATGGCGGAGTCTTTTGTAGGCAGGCATGAGTGTGAAGTCAGTTTGCCAGTCTTGTCCCCGTTGGTGTCCTTGGAACTGGTGCAGAGCCTGGCGTATCTGGAGGGCCCCCTGCGAGTTTGTCTTGGCACATGTTTGGCAGGAAGCATAGGCCTGTAAAATTTGGACTTGAAGGTTGGTGGGGTCAAAGGGGGACTCTAGAAATGGGAACAAAGCCTTGGGTTCAATGTGTAGACTCTGGTGGATGTCAGAGATGATGAAAGGTGCCAATTTGGGGGGAAGAATAAGGCTGTTATTCAGGTAGGGCCATCCATCTTATGACTGCGTGGTCCCTTTGTTAAGGAAGCTGGGTTTTTTTCCCTCCAGTGGGTATTGAGGTTTGTACGAAGACGTTAGGGAGAGAATGTGCCCTGTGAATCTGTAGGAGCTGGAAGTCAGACCTCAGGTCACTGAGTCAGCCCTGGCATTATCCAGAGGCTCTGGATCTGTGGAGGTCTGGTCCCTCCCTTACCCCCACACTGAATTATGGCCACCTCTGCAGGGAGTTGGAGGCTCCACGAGCTTGGCTATAAGGGGACCACTGACAATGGAAGCACCCATGGTGGTGAAGAAACCCCTTTCCTTCCATAGGATAGAGGGGTTATGAGCTACAAGAAAGGCATACTTTGAATCAGCATTAGCTCATTGTCCTTTGGCAACACGGAGTGCCCTGGTTAGAGAGATTAGTCCAGCCTTTTGTGAGAGGTTCCACTGGAAGACCGTTTGCCCCAATTGTTTCAACTGAGGTAACCGCCACATATGCCACCTGGCGGATCCTGAGTTATCTCTAAGGGAACTTCTATCCACAAAATGGGTGAGTTGTGGGTTTGTGAGAGGTAGGCCTAGGAGGCCGGGTTGGAATGAGCGTAGGGCCTCCACAGCCTCTAGGCGAGAGTGGGAAGGCGTATCAGAGGAGAGTGGAAGAGGAGGAACAGTTGCTGGGTTTAGAGCAGGGCTAGGGGCCAAGGTGACCTGAGAGTTTTCCAGGAATAACAGATAAAAGGGTTGAGCCCATGAGAGTCTGAGGAAAGAGAAAGAAGCATGGCTCAGAAGATCAGAGAGGCAGTGGGTAGAGTATGCAGTAATAGGCTGGAGTAAGGAGATCTTGAGGTCCTTTTGGTGAGTTCAGCCATTGCTGCTAGGACTTGCAGACATGGCTGCCATCCGGACACAGTAGGGTCCAGTTTTTAGACAGAAGAGCCAAGGCTCAGTGAGAGGGCCCAATGGGTTGGGGTAGGATCCCAGTCTCTCATCAGTAAAGAGGTGGTAGGACCGAGTAGAGTCTGATAGGGCCCAGGCTGGGGCTGCTAAAAGGGCATCTTGGAGAGTAGGGAAAATGGTGGTGAACAATAGCTGAGTGGTGAGAGGCCCACTGGGGTCCTCCTTGACTGCCTGGTATAGTGGCTTAACCATATTAGCAAAATTGGGGATCCAGTGTCTAAAGAATCCCACCAGGCCCCACTGTAGTTAGGGGCTGTAGGTCTCTCAGGACCCACACTTGGTCAGTGGTGAGGGTCTTAGAGCCTTGGCTAAGATGAACGCCCAAGTATATTACAGTGGGAGAGCACAGTTGAACTTTAGATGGGGAGACATGATCCCAGGGAGCCAAGGTAGTTTATTTTGGTTTTTTTTGTTTGTTTGTTTGTTTGTTTGTTTTTTCGAGACAGGGTTTCTCTGTATAGCCCTGGCTGTCCTGGAACTCACTCTGTAGACCAGGCTGGCCTCGAACTCAGAAATCCACCTGCCTCTGCCTCCCAAGTGCTGGGATTAAAGGCGTGCGCCACCGCTGCCCGCCAAGGTAGTTTAGAAGCAAGGAGTTGGCTGTCTGGGGGGGCTGCAAAGTCGGAGGTCATCTCCGTACTAAAGACGTGTACTAGCATCAAGGTCTAAGAAGGAGAGGTCCTGGGCCAAGACCTGGCTAAAGGAGGATTGTCCCAAAAGCCCTGAGGGAGAACTGTCCATGGGAGTTGTCTTGCAGCCCTTGTATCAGGGTCCTTCCAGGTGAAGGCAAAAAGAAAATATGAGTCAGGGTGTAGGGGAGAGAAGGCATCTTTTAGGTCAAGGATGGTAAAGTGGAAGGTGTAGGGTTGGTCACCGCAGGGCGGATCGGAATGATGAGGTCCTGAAGTAAGCAGTAGGTGCCGAGGGCACGGGGAGAATGGAAGTGTCGCAAGGCGAGTCAGGAGGGATTAGAAGTCCCTGACACAGGAGGCGGGTAATGGTGGGCTTGAGACAGCAACGATGGGTCTCAGAAATGGGGAGCTAGGGTCTGGAAGGGGAAGGAAGAGGGGTCCTTAGGGAGAACTAGGAGTGGCTGATGGTGGTGAGAAATGACAGGGTGGAGATAGCCCATACTTGGGGGGTCGACAGGTCTGGTAGGGTACATACAGGATATCCTGGGGTAGGGATCTGTGAGGCAACCAAGGGAAGAAGAAAATGAGACTCAAGAGAGGTTGTGGGGCTCAGAGAGAGGGTGGCCCCAAAGTGGCTGAGGACATTGTGGCCAAGTAAAGGCCCTGGGCAGACAGGTGTGACTAGAAAGAATGTGAGAAAAATCATCCTGCAAGAATTTAGGAAGTGGCATAGTTGGCTGGAAAGGAGGGGACCCCATCCACCCTCATAACAGAAGTTGGTGATGGAACGGTGGGACCCGAGTAGGAGGTCAAGACAGAGACGATAGTCCCATGTCCACCTGGAAGGTGATGGAGCATTACCCAGGGATCTGCAAGGGTGGCAGGAGTCCTCTAGTCTGGGTCCCATCAGTCCCCTGCCAGGCTGAGGAGCTTGAAGGCAGGAAGAGTTTGAGGTCCCTGCGCTGATAGGGCTGGACCTCCGTGGCGTGGCACAGACAACAAGCCCACACTGGGGCATTCTGACTTTCAGTGGCAGGGCTGTGGGCAGACAGAGCATGGGTTGCTGAGGGTTGGGGCAGCTGCGGATCAGTGACCTTCCTGGCCGCATTTGAAACAGGCCCCTGTTGGAGTTGACATTGACTGGATGGGGACTTGTTCCCTCTGCAGGAGTGCCAGTGGCCTCAGGGCAATCGCTAAGCCTTAGGCTTGGAGTGCAACCTTTTGTGTGTAGCTGAGCCTGTTGGGAAGACTCAGCTGCCTCCTCTCAGGCGTTAAAGACCTTAAAAGTCATCTTTACCAATTCCTGTATGGGCTTTGGGGACCATCCTTGGCCTTTTTTATTCCCCCCACACCCCACCCCTGGATATCTGAAGATGATTGGGAAATAAGATGGGTAGGCAGGACCGTAGCCCCTGCTGGGGAGGCCAGGTCAAGGTGGGTGTGTTAGACCATGGTTTGTTGTAATCAACTTTTTAAAAAATGACCAGATTTTCCTTAGCTTCCTGTGTAATTTCACAGAGCTTGTGTCAAAGTTAACAATTTTTAGACCATTTCCATTCCCTGAGGGAGACAATGGATCATGAGGTCTCTCCTTTGGTGGTCGTTGTGACCTGGCTAATAATTCCACTTAGGTTCTGTGGTCAGCACCATTGTGTCACCCACAGGGACTGTATTGTCCACTAGGTGGCCCTGGCCTGCATACTGTCTGACTGCAGCCTGAACTGACCCATGTTCCTCAGGAGTGAGAGTAGAGGCCTGAATGACAAGAAGGTCATGTCACGTTAGGTCATAGGCTTGGCAAAGGAAGCAGAACTCTTTAATATAGGTGGATGAGTTGGCAGAGAAGGAGCCTATCCACTCTTCAGTCTGGGAGAAGTCCCGGAAGGAGAAAGGAACATGAACAACTGCTTGGCTCTCGTCACCTCCTGGAGAGGGCAGAGGAGAGCACATGTCACATAGGGAACATACTCAACTCAGAGTGACAGTAGAAATGTGTGTGTGGTGACGTAAGCTGGACAGGAGGTATAGCTCACGGTTGAGTACATGTTTGATGTGTCTGAGACCCTGGGTTCCATCCTAAGTCTGAGTAAGTAAATACACCAACTCCAGGTGGGAAGGTCACGTAGCCTTGGGGTTCACCCAGGCCCCTCAGCCTCCAGGCAGGATGATGAGGAATCCAGTCAGGAATCTGATGCTGAGTTAGCTGGTACACCCGCTGGGCCTCATGCAGTGCTGGGAACAGAGTTCACTGTGACCTGAAGAGGCTCCACAGAGGAACTGACACAGTCGAAAGCCCTGGCTTAGAATGAGGCCACTTATAGGCAGAGATAGGGCGGGGACCTGGATGGGGCAGGGTTGTGTGCAGTAGGAAGGGAAAGTATGGGATCTGTTGAAGAGGGGGACAGTCTTGATTGCTGGAGCCTCCGTGTACGGTGGGGGGCAGGGGTCAAACCAGAGCTGGTTCATGGGAAATGCTAGTGTGATGTTGTACCTCTGCTCCAGGTGATGGCATGGGATGCCACTCTGCTGAGCAAGGGGTGAGGTGGCTCAGAGGGGCACCTGGGAAAGATGAGAAGACCCCAATGAGGCCTTTGTTTAGGGCCAGGATCTGGAGTATACTAGGATCAGTGGGGACCACCACGGAAGCACTGTTAGCAGAGAATAGCATCAGGACGGTCAGGATGGTCTGGGAGCATTTGTAGAGATGAGGGGGCAGAGGAAAAGGGACCATAGGATGGGGGAGGGAAGGAAAGCAAGTTTACTTACGTATATATACTCTGCGGTGGCATCAGACGTGTGGGTGTACATACATACACACATACCAGCAAGGTAAAACTATATGTTTTCTTATGAGCACACATACAAGATAGAGAAAATAAAGGTAGGGAGAAAACCATACTGAGAATACATACCATGCTGAGTGATTGATAGAAAGGGCAAAATACCAGCTGTGAGCATAACAGCCAAGACAGAGAATGGGAAATTCAGGGTATGTCATACCAAAAGAACCTCACGCTACCCCCAAAGAGGGGACACAGTGACATCCTGAGAATGCTGATAGCAAGCTCCGTTGCCGCTCCAGCCCACTCACCCCTGTTTTGTGCAACAACGCAACTCCACCAGATTGCCCAGCCGGATCTTGGTGAGGCCATAGAGCATCCAAGGGCTTGGTGCTCTGCAGGGGCAAGATGACCTGGCTGGAGGCAACGCCAAAGCCTCGTGAAGTCAGTCAGTCTGAGTTTGCAGCCAGAGATGAGGGAGGGTTCAGGCTGCCCTGTGCTTTCGGTCCACTCCTCTGGTGTTCCTGGCAAGGGTGATTCAGCCCCCAGTCCCCAGAATGCCAGTAGAACGGGGCTGTTTAGTCCCCACGGATGCAGCTTCTCACTGTAGCAACCTTGAGAAGTAAGGAACACTCCTGCTCACCATGACAACCCCACATCCTCTTGTACTTTGTGAGACGGACACTCAATTCTGAGCCTGGCCTGGGGGACTCTTCCCTCCTAGACTGAGACGATTACTAAATGCAGGGGCTGGAGCACAGTAAGTTCATCAGTCACTGGGGAAAGCTTCTAAGCGAGCTCTCCCTGGCCTCTGGGTGGTGTTGATAGTGAGATCACGGCCTGGGACTCTGGGTTGACAGTTTGGGGGGCGGGGTGTAGGCAGGTAGAGATAGGAGAGAAAAGGGTGGGAGGCAGTTCCTTCCTACTCCAGCTGAGGCTGTGGGTTTGCAGAGGGACAGAATGGCATCTCGGTGACCGGCACTTCTTCCTTAGCCCGCCTCCTACAGTGATTGACATCAAGCTGGACAAGCCTCAGGAGCCCCCGGCCAGCGAGGGCGGCTGCTCCTGCTAATGCACAGCCCACTTCCTCAACGCCACTCACTTGTTTTGCCTCCTATTGGTTAGCTTCCTAACGGGGTGGGAACTAAGTTTATCAAGATGGAGGATCTTTCTTTTCTCTCTCTCTCTCTAGGAGTAGGGTGGGACATGGGGAGGGAGGCTGGGCATCAGGGACCACGTCACTCTTAACAGCTGTTACCTAAACAACTATTTTTTGGTTTGGTTGTAATATATTGTACTTTATTAAGATTGCCAAAAACTGTTAAAATTTAAAAAAAAAAAAAAAATTTAAATCATGTGTATACAACTTTTTGCCAGATAAGAAAAGTAGTCATTTTTATTTGAAAGAAGTGCTTTTTTTTGTTTGTTTGTTTTTGTATATTTGTAAACTTACAGAGAACCTCTCCACACACCCATTCCTTCCCGTTCTTTCAGAACCGTGTGTCACCTCTATTTTCCTCCTACCCCAGGCCTGGAAAATTAAAGCAATTAACTGAACAGTAGTAATTACGTTCTAGTTCTGGGTCACATGGCCCAAACCAACCAAGCCCGGCACCCCACAGTCAAATCAGACTTTAATCCAGAAAACAGCCTCTGAGGAGGCATTGTCGGGTCCTTCCTTGGCAGAGTGGGACACATTAGCAGGCTCCTGAGTGGAAATGAAGGCCAGTGTAGCTTCAGCAGCAGGCCCCTCAGCAGCTTCTGCCTCTTCTCCTTCCCTGAAAAAACTAGAGCCAGAAAGCACAGGCAACAGTGTGTTCTCTGGGCTGACCCAGTGACAAGCAGAGCAAGAAGTTACTGGAAGGATGGGGTGCTCTTAGCAGCGGAGGGCTGAGGCAGCGTGTGGGTCTCAAAAGTTGTAATCTCCTGGCCCAACAGTTGACACGTGGTTAGGCTGACTCGCCAACTCAACGTGTGACGCTGGGTGGCTCAGGGATGCTGAAGCCTAGGGTACCTGCTATCACTGCAGCTACCATTGAAGAAGTGAGGGGTGTCGGCCATGATTCCGAACACTCCGTGTTTTCAGAGCCTTGGTTACTAATCTTACCGAAGGTTGTTCTGGAAAAGTTGATTCCTTGGTGTGTTCTCACCCCTGGCATGGTATGTTTGAAATCTTTGTATGGATACCTTTGGGAGTGTTGCGGCTGCATTGCTAGCATCTTGGAGTCACTGTGGGGTTTCCAGAAGGCTGCCCAGGGCACTGCAGTCTGCCCCCCAGCAGGCTGTCCTTGCTATTTCCACTCATTCCCCAGACTGTTTCTGTCTTGAAGACCTTCAAAGTCTCCATCAGAGTGCTCTTCTCAAAGCAAAATAGCTCACATCCTAAATGCCCCCTGACTCACTGCCCCTGTCTGCCTTTGGCAGGCCTGGGGCAGTGACTCCAATCAGAACATCCCAGCCCCGATAGCACTGGCTCTTCTTCCAGACTGCTGATGGGCAGAGTGAATTGCCTCCATAGGGCAGAACTCCAACAAGAACGTTGGAATGAATTACGGAATCTCTCAAAAATGAGTTCAAAATGGCAGCCTCCATGGCACAGCTGATTTTGTGAGTGGGCCTGTCATGCTCCTTCATCGTGGGAGACAATGTCAGAGCTCATTCTGGTGAAGAAGAGAGGAAGTAGGATCCCTCTGGGTAGCTCTTCCAGAAGGCAAGGACCAATGTACAAGCATAATTGAAGTGTCACGTGCTTAGTTTTTATATGCGTGTACATAATTATACATAGAAATAGACTTGTGTATACACCCTCCACACACACACACACATCCTCACGTATACATGTGCTCAGTGTATATCCTTGTCTCTCCCACTCACAACTTGGAACTTGCATTGTGATTCCGGTTTTTGGAAGTTCAAAAGTATGCAGTGTATTGAAATGAGAAATAATTCAATATTGTCAAATAACTTGTGGTTGTCTTGCCTTCAATAAAATAGTGCATAGATGTGTTAAACTACAAGCAAAAATAGTCCACAGAACTACCTTTACCACTGCTTTATGTACCTGTGTGCACAGGTGTGCATGCTGTCGTGGGCCAGTGTCCCCCGGTGTGGACACCCCCACCTATGTGGTGCTTGCTGGAAGAAAGCATACTTACCCGTGGTGACAGCAGCCTGGTTGGCAGTGAGGGGCTTTGCTGGTGGCCTCTGGCAGAGCCCCACTGCACTCTACTGGCTCTCACTGAAAGAATGTAGGGTGGATTTTAACCGTCTTGACACTGAATAACCTTTCTTGTATTCTGTAACTCAAATTAGAAACTCCGCTCTCTTCTCTTGTGCACACAATCCAAGGCATCATGGCCTGCTATTAGAAACAGCAGGCGCCATGGCAGATGCCGTTTCTGGTTGATCTGGCCTAAGGAGCCCTGCCTTCCTAGCTTGTACACAAAACCCCTTTTTCAGTTTAGGCTCTCCTAGCCCTGCGAATGAGGGTTCTGCCTCACCGCTCTCCCACCCCAGAGGTGCCCTGGCCATCTTTTCCTCAGCCCAGCTGCCCATCTCCTTTCCCAAAGGCAATTAAGGCAGCCAAACCCCAACAGAACTGTGTTGGACCTGGGCTCTCCCCTTGACCACCACCATTATCCTACTTGTAGGTAGGATCCAGTCAGGTTCTCTTAAAGACACCCTGAAAATATGTGTCCCCATCTTTGCTAAATTCAGATCAGTCAGAGGACAAAATGGAGGATTCTTCTTAGGGCATGATCTCAATGTAGTAATTCAGTTCCTCTCTCTGGACACTGTGTCTGGCCTGGCAGATGGGCATGGCCCTCTTCCTTTTCTTTAGGAGCCCTGAAGGAAAGTTGTCAGCAAAACTTCTGTGAGCAGTGCAGAAACTGAAAGGGCAGGCAGCGTAGCTGAACACTCCTGCAGACCAAACCAAAGGTGTGACATGGGTGTCCTGAGTGCTAGGATTGCTGTGGGGTCAGAGGTTAGAATGTTTGGTGGTTAGAGCCTTACTGCTGTCAGTCACTGCTCCCTGGCACCATCTTTAAACATTTCGCAATATCTCAAGATCCAGGAAGCCATGGGTACATCAGTTCAAAGTCTCAGGCAACAAAGACAAGAGTTGCCAGGTGGTAGCTAGGGGTGTAAACCCCTGGGCCCAGTCTCTGTAACCCAGTGGCTAACCAGTGTCAGAGATCTAAGCACTGCTGGCTTCAGCATCCTACAGGCAGAGTAATTTATCCCTTCTCCTTATGGATGGGGGAGAGGCTGTCAGCAAAGTGAGTTAGAGCTACACAAGAGCCAGCTAGCAGGAGTCTGGGTGTGTCAAATGCTCAGGGCTCAATGCTCACTAGTTTCTAAACTACCTCCCCCCCACCCCCCAAGAATGGGAGGCCCCATCACCTCGCCGTGGCCCTGGGAACCAAACCTTTCCTGTTTCACAAATGGGAGAACCAGAACAGACAAGGTCACTTACAAGCCCGAGATGCTCAGAACTAGTGTTGGCAGTCTTGATCCATTGCTGACCTGCGGTGTACAGACAGGACTGCTGTGTTCATGTCCCTTAAGCCATCTCTACTCCGTGGCTAGTACATAAGGGTATTCCCAGCCTCACTAGCTAGAGAGAAGATAGGTGCATTTTGGGTTCTCACTGTAAAGAAGGGTGGTCCCCAAAACTACTTGCATTGTCTTGTGTACACACACACACACACACACACACACACACACACACACACACACACACACACAGCAGTAGTCAGGGTACCCGTTTTAATTTTTGTTTGAAATCAACTTCTTCGCTGTTCTGAAATCTTGCAGTTTCAATGTGCAAACTCCTTGGACTCCAGACCCCCGTCTGATTGACACTCTCTGCAGGGTATGATTATCAGGAAAAGCTTGCAGCGGGAGTTCAGATGGGCCCTTCAGGAGGCAGGGAGCCTCCATAGCAACGAAGGCCAGCCTGCCTGTTGTGACGTGTTGACTTCTTACCTCACCTGTCCTTTAAAGTGAGGAGCAGAGGGCGGCATTTCCATCTGTACTGAGCTCAGAAGGCACAGTGGCCATATTGACTTTACATTCAACTGTGTAATATGTGGAAAAGACTCAGCATGTTGGTCAAACAATAAACTGTCCTAATTCTCGAAACAAAGTTTCTTGTCGCCTGTTTCTAAGTGGTGTAATTATATACTGGGGCTTAAAAGGGGGTTTCCTCAAAGGCCCTCTCCTGGGTGGTATATCCCCTCCACAGAGCACTTTCCTCTTGTCCGTGCTCACCTGGGCTCTCTACCAGTTCTAAAACAAAACTGTGGACTAGTGACATTGTATCCACAAGCCTTTCCATATCTCATCTGTCTGGGAAGCTCCAGGAGGGACCAGGATTTGGGAGTGTATTTACCATAGCCCCACGCTCTACTTGACATGGCTAGGGGTTAGGAAGGCAGAATGCAGGGAGGGACTAGGTTTATCTTAATTTCCAGACTATCATTTAAAGGAAATTATGATTACCTTTAAAGTAGTACCAACCATGACCATACGCAGCTTCTCCCACACCAGTTAGGGAACAGTCTGAGAGGTCCCTGAGATCTTGGCAACCTCCAACCTAGCAGGTGCCCTCAGAGCCAAGCTGGCTCTCAGAACAATTCCTAAGAGTCTGGAAGTGCCACTCTTCAAGTCCAAGTTCACCAATGACCTTTCCTGTAGAACGATTCTAAAAGTTCTGGAACACTCCAGTTTGCCACAAGGCCACTACTGATTAGAAGAAGCTATGAAAGTCTCTGCTGGCTGCCTTAGATTGGCATCTAGTCCTAAGGTGTGAGGTGAGCAGGTACAGGGCATGGCAAAGGGTAGAAGGCTGAGAGCTTGAGAAAATGACTGTGTGCTCCAGACAGAACAGCCAGCCCTTCCCCAGCACGGTGGTGGTGAGTGCCACGAGGCTTCACACTACTGAAGGGATAGTTGCTCTTTGGGTAAGATGTTAGCACAGCTGCCTGCAGTTCTCAAAACGACTGAGGAAGTGCTCCAGGCGGGAACAGGAGATGACACTGTGACTGCTCTGCTGAGTGCAATATGGCAAGGGCAGGGGCTACTGGGTGACTTTCCTCCTAATCACTGCAAGAGTGGCCACTGTTTGTTAAGCTCAGATTTTATAGATTTCAGGAAAACCTTGTAGCCTTGAAAACACACACACACACACACACACACACACACACACACACACACACACACACACACACACACACACACCCTGAATATATAGACACATACACGCCTTTTTTTTTCCCCCAGGTCAATAGAACTAGGTTTTCCATGTGCTGATTGAGGTTACAGGAAGAGAAACAGCCTACCTAGGACCCCGTGTAGCGGAAGGGAGAGGGCACCCCAGACACAGTTCGGGGTAAGGATGGAATGGCCAGCTTAACTTTGGCAATTCTTTAAGAAACAAATGGAAGCTCCACATTCTGGATGAAATGATGTCAGCAGAACACTGTTCTAGTTGCCAACTAATCTTACTCAAATTGACTTGGTGGCAGAGGCATCAGCGTGTTCCTCGCTGCCTGCACCAATGTTCTGGGTTCCCAAATGAAAGACACACACAGGAAGCCTTATATTTAAGATGCCTTACACAGCTCAATGACTGGGCCACTCCCAAGCCTCCACATAGCTAACACCTCGCCTTTGATATTCCTGAGTTATTACTAAAATCTGTATTTTATCTTTGTTGCCCTAGACTCAGTTGCGGGTTGGGGGGCCTGGGGCCACTCTTTCCCAGCTCTTACATGATTGGTATGCTCTTTCTTCTGAACCTCTCAGGCCTGCTCCTTACTCCTTTCCTAGCATGGCGGCTGTATCTTCCTCCTCTTCCTCCCTTGGTCCCCTGTCCACAAATCCTAAAGTCCCACCTCTGTCTCCCTGCCCAGCCATTGGCAGCCAGCAACTTTACTTACCAATCAAAACCAACTAGGAGCAGGGACCTGCCTTGTTCATACATGAGATCAAGGCCTAAATTTCTACTGTCTCAGATAAGGTTTTTCTCCCTACCCCCTGCCCTGCCCTATGAGATCAAAGGCCTCAATTTATTTATTCATCTATGTATATTTAAATTTTCGCTTCTGTGGAGATTAATATCTCTGTGGGCATATCACCTTTCTAAGAGTTAAATTAATATCCTTATTTAACATCAATTAAATTACCTTCTACTTACTGTATAAGCCTATTTCTAGGCTATTAATTTGTCATACCAGGCTAAGTAGTCCCAGAATTCCCATGGATCCCATGTTCAAAGAACCCAGCTGCCTGCAATGGCATAGACTTTTCAAATTTTCTTTAAAGCAATTACCATCATTTCTTTCTATCCTTAAAAACAATTAAATCAATTTTTATTCATTCTCCCCTCTGTGGAGATTAACATCTCTGTGGGTACATATATTATGTCACCTTTCTCTTTATATAACTTGAATTAACATCTTTTTTTTAAAAAATGTATTTAACTTTAATTAAATTTTCTATTTTTATATGAGCCTATTTTTAGGCTTATCTTTTTATCTTTAAAACAATTTTCTTTTATTTTTATCTTATTTAGGCCTGTTTTCTTTAGCCTGTCTTATCTTAGCAGGAGCTTTTCGTATCTGTGGCTTAAACTCTTTGTAGCTGCCCAGGAGAAGTCTTTAGCCCACTGCCCATGACCCTGAGTCAGCCTGGGTGTGTCTTAGCCTTAAGCCACAAACCCCAGAATCACATGTGCCAAACTAGCATGAATTTTTACCTTAGTTTTGAACATGCACTGCTTGGAGAGGAACCACGTGGCTCAGCTCAGCTGAGAATCCTGTTCTTCCTGCCTCCGAATCTTAAAGGGAAGGCATGTGTATTCTAATCGGGAATCTCTAACTTTTAAAAATGAATGCAAGTCCCACACTGGGTGCCATCTGTTGTAGTTGTTGATCTTAACTCAAATCAACCCTGTAGTGGTGGCTGCTTGCTCCTCACTGTCCACCCCAGTGTTCTGGGTTCCCGAATAAAAGACACACAAACGTAACCTTGTATTTTAATACGCCTTAAACAGCTCAATGGCTGGACCACTCCCAAGCCTCCCCTCCAATAGAACACTTCGAGTCAAGAGGTGCTGGAGACCTTGGGAAGCAGTGCCAGGGGTTTCCCAACTGTTGTTCGTTACTGAGGCCTCTCCAGAGACCATGAGGCACCTAGCAGTGAGAAGCTACTCCCGTCTTGGCTCCATGGAAGATTCCAGAAGTATATTATTTACTCCAGGCCTTTTTTGATGCAGCTGCCTGTTTACAGCTGGGTTTTACAGCAGCCCATAGGAAAGACAGACCTATGCAGTCCAGGCAAGCATTCTACCAACCTAGTTTCCAGCCCTGCCCAGCTTACCTTTTGCTCAGGACATCAGGCTATGAATAACATTTATCCTTGCTCTCCATCCTCATCGTTTTTTTTTTTTTTTAGATGTACTGATTCTCCCACTAAATAAAAATCTCTTTATTACCCAGAAAAAAGGGAGGTCAATGAACATGCTAACTGAAAGATTTCTTTCATGAGCACCTGCTGTGATGTGACCATCCCTCATCGTGCTCTTCCCGTTTGTCCGTGACTAACATGAACAGCAATATCCAAAGGGCAGTAAGAATACTAGCAGCCATACTGCTTCCCAGTGAGAACTGGCAGGGTCATCTCATGACTTATCTGTTCTGTGGTATATCTGTCTCACACTATATGCAAGGCCAGTAGATATTTTAGGGGTGGAAAGCTGAGTACTTATGATAGAAATCGTGGTTAGACTGTATTGTCAGCCCAAGTGACCCATGGGGAGGCCATGTGTCAGCAGGCAGAGGCTTGGGCTGGAATGCCCAGAGAACACCCATGTGTTCATCCTGTCCCCCTCACTGGTCTCAAGGTCAGCTCAGATTCTCCTGCACATGCTCCCAGAACATTGTGCCTCAAGTCACTGCTCTGATGCTGTATCTTTAGTGAGGCTTTAGAAGCCTGACTCCGAGTGTGGGAAGAGTCTGTCCGTGCAGCGATCTGTAGGCTCGGTTACCTGGAGCTGAGCCTGAGTTCTAGCTCAGGCTCCCACTTGTACCCCTCATTTGACTTAATGCTTTCAACAGTTATCCATCAAGACACCAGTCATTTATAAAAGCAGTAACAACACAAATGGTGACGACAGCACACTTTAAAAAGGCAGCTTTTTCTAAAGCATGAACGAACACGTATTTAAAATGCACAGTGGACGTCTTCAGTTTGTAGTGCTCCATAGCACTCTAGCTAGGATGACGCAACAGGAGCTGATCAAGGAGCCCAGGGGACAGCCTGGGCTCACGCGCACCCGAGGCAGCAGTGTGCTGTCTCCCAGCTCTCCCAGTGGAACCTCTAGAACACACTAACCCACAAGTGTCTGGGATTTGGCTCTTAGAGCCACCATGTGAGGTTGACTCTTTGGGGTTCCAGCAGCTTCTGAACCTAAGGTGGTGTGGAGACAGGTCACTGTGCCCATGAAGAACACACCGTCAGCTATACCCTGTGGTTTTGAAGCTGGCTTCACTGTAACTACCTTCACATCCCAGACTTCACTAAGAACTGACAATGTATTATGCCGAAACACCAGGGGCAACTGGAAATTAACTTATTCTATAAACAGGCAGATCTGGTCCCAGGAAAAGGGACCAGCGCAGAGAGGCAGGAGACAAGGACTTCTCAGATGATCCCCTACTCTCATGGTGATGCCCCCTCTCTGTTATGCTATACTTAACACCTAGCAAAGGAAGGATATGGGAGTTAAGTAAAAAGGACTAGTTGAGAAAGGAGCTGATGGGGAGGGAAACTCTCAAGCTGGTATAATTGTTTCAAAAACTCAAGAAATGCTATAGTGACACACCCCTCCTTATCAGTCCACACCACCACAGCCCTTTCCCAAACTGCAAGTCTGTCTCACATGACCAAGGTTTGTGGCCAGTGATGCTCCTCAGGCGATCTTGGCCAGCCACTTCTCCAAGTCCTGGATGTCAGCAGAGCCAGCGTCCCCTCGTCCACCCTTGGCACTACATTCCAGGAACTCCACTTTGAGGGGCAACTGGGAGAATTCAAATTCTTTGCCTTTCTTTCCCAGCTGAGTAGGCGCAGTACTGGAACTGTCCAGCGTGCTGGGAGCCGCAGACCGGGTGACGCGTAAGGTGTTGCTGCGGGCAAAGGGACAAGTAAGTCAGAAGCAACAAAGCCACAAATTCCTATCAGTTCCTAAACCTGATGGGATAAACGCCAGTTGGCAATGGCCCTGCCAGCTTTTCCTTTATATCCATGGACCACTGTTTCAGACAGACAGGGGAGATGGGAGAGGAGACCCAGGTCACACCAGCTCTTTGAAACCTATACCTACTTCTAAGATCTCCTCAATGACAGCACTGAAAATAGTTTTAAATGTATGCTGTACTATAAAACTCAAGGGGTTTTTTCCTTTCTTTTTATAATTTATTTATTGTTATTTAATATAAATTGGTGTTTTGCCTGCATGTATGTCTATGTGAGGATGTGAGTTACAGAAAGTTTTGAGCTGCCATGTGGGTGCTGGGAATTGAACCCAGGTCTTCTAGAAGAGCAATCAATGCTCTTAACCTCTGAGCCATCTCTCAAGCCCCAAAACTCAAGGTTTTGAAATTTCAGAACGGGTAGATAGGGAGCTTATTTTTTATTATGAGTCTTCTTGGATATGAAGCTCATACATCCACAAACTTTTAAAGCCTCATCCATCCTGTTTATTTGTAAGTAGGGAAACCTTCCCAAACTAAGTCACTTTACCGCCAGCTGCTGGTCCTCTACAGCACATAAGCAGCATGCTTGCTGACTTCCTGCCAGGGACTAAATTTTATAAATACTTACATCCGACTAAATTTACAAGCAAGGCATGGTGTCACACGCCTTTCCCAGCACTCATGAAAACCTTAAATAGCTATAAACATCCCATGTCTTTTATAATTCTATTAATTCCTTTAACACATATATCCCATACTACCCCAACTGTAACTCTGGTCGTCATTAGAACCAAAGCTATATATGACTCAACCTGTCAACTCCGCCATGTCAGGATACTACCAGGGGCACATTCCCACTTACAGTTCCTTTTCAAGCTGCTGCTGAATTAACTTTGCTGATTTTGCCATTGCGATATCTGTGAAGAAAAAAAGAGCATTATTCTAGTTTAACCCAGAATGTGTCTTCTCCCTGGACTTCTAGCACAGAAAGAAAATTCCTATTTATACTAAGAAGTTCATCCCCATTCCTTTGTTAAAACACTTTTTATCACTCTTTCTGTCAAAGTTAATGCTGTATTTGCAGGTTTTTAAAAAATGCTTTAGAACATAAAATACAACAAAGTATTGTTTTAGTGCTAATGACCCTAAAACTAAGTAAGCTTAATTTGTCCATAACTTACAAAGTCCTTCAATACTGTCTACTCCATTTAAAGAAAGCAAGCATACATGCACCATTACTGACATCTAATGAGAACTTTCAACACACACCACCATATCAACCCTTTAAAGAGAAACCTCGCACACTGCCAGTGGGCCTAGGAGGGCATAAAGCCCAAGCCAAATCAGTATCGACTGCCCTCCTCATACAAAAGAAAAGAAGCTGGCTGGGGCTAGAGATGGCTAAGTGGTTACAGCACTGCTGCTCTTCCAGAGGACCAGGGTTCAAGTCCCAGCATCCACATGGCAACTCACAAACGGCCCAGCAGATCCCAAGCCCTTTTCTAATCTTCTCAGGCACCAGGTATGCCCGAGGACCAGCGTCCCCCACACCCCCTGCACACATAAAAATACTTTCATAAAGGATGTTACAAGCTGCACAACTCATCAGGTATTAGAATTTTTAAAAATCACTGCTGAAAAATGCTTCAGCCTCCTAAGAAATGTAGCCATGACAGAGTTCTGAAAGACCAGCTCCTGTATGTTACTTGGCCTGGCCACAGAGCCCAGCCAACCTGAGTGTGAGCACTGGGGTAAGGGGAACAGTGGTGCAGCCTGTCTGGAAGGAGAGGCCCAGTCATCGCCCCAGAACCGGCAGTACTCGGCCTCACATCTTTAAAAAGCACTGTGCCATGAAAAAGGCTATAATATCAACAAAGCCCTTAGCCGCCAGGCCTTGGGACAACCTGATAAAAGACCAGGAAAGTAACAGAAACAGATTTACAGATTTAATCCCTTAATTAATGCTTAATTACAGCCCCTCCCCCATGCTCAGTAATAACAACTGCAGGTAAATGAACTAATTCCCAATAGCAATCCTCAGATGGTCCACTGCCACTGCCAGGAAGCACCTTGCTTATTGCAGGCTATTAAGAAGGATGGTGCATTCTTCAGAGCCATGCTGTCGATGAGGACCTGATACAGAAACTCGGCCACATCCTTCACCTCCCGCTGGAACGCTGCACTGTCCACCACGAACACCACGGCCCTGCAGGGACAGTTAAACGGAAGGGACTCATGAGCACACAACAGCAAGCAGGAGTCACAAAACAGATCCCCGGTTTCTCCACTCAGCCCTCCATCACAACACGCACGCAAGCACGCACGTTTTAAGTAAAAAACAAAATGAAGAAGCTAAATGGACACAAGAAATGACTTTTGCTCTCAAGGGCCAGAAATCCATCTGACAGATCTATGTGATGAACACCAGGGCAGAATGTACCCACAATGGAAGAACAAAGAGGGAGACTAAAGTAAGATGTAGAGCTGAGAAGACAAAGCAAACAGAAACTGGCAGACTGTAGGGAAAGGGAGTATCCTGAAGGTACAAATCAATAAAACCCATCTCAGGAAGAGCACACAGGCAGGGGTGAATGGGGGAAGCCAGGTCAGAGAGGGAAGAGACGAGGGCACACTGCTCTGTGAAGCTTGTGTTTGTGAAGACTGTTGATGCCTAAGTAGAAGACACAACACTCCTGGGAGGGAACTCAAGAATTATGACTACAGCAATGACACCATCACGTCTGTACCAGAGGTAATGCACAAGACCTTCAGCCAACAGGGCCCAGGGGCCTGGGGTTTGAAGTCCAGGTGGAGAGAATATGCGACGGCCAACAGGGCCTAGCAGCTCAAAGGCAGGCAGTCTAATGGAGACTGTGGTTAGAAAATATTGTAAAGAAACTAAAACACCTGGTCTCTAATGGCTACAACTATGGGACATAAGTGGACACTATCCCTTGGAATAAGAGCCCTAAAGCAAAAGAGTATATAAAAATTTAATCCCAGCACTTGGGAGGCAGAGGCAGGTAGATTTCTGAGTTCGAGGCCAGCCTGGTCTACAGAGTGAGTTCCAGGACAGCCAGGGCTACACAGAGAAACCCTGTCTCGAAAAACAAACAAACAAAAAAAATAAAATTGGACAATATTCATGAAACCCTGATGGTGCTAACAAACGGGAATAGCTGTGTGGAGTCGGCCTTTCATGTCCTACAGTAACAGACTGCCAACCTCATCAATGACACCCATTCTCTTAAAGGAGGGGTTCTGGATCAAAACATAGATGAAAATATGCAATCAGAAGAGAGATTAACCAGCACCCCCAAAACTGGAGTTTAAAGCGATGCCCAAGTGCGTGTTTATAGGCTGGGCATGTAGCCCGGTTAGCAGAGAGCTTGCATAGTAGACGCAGCCTTATAGCCCAGCCCAGCCCAGAACCAAAGAGATCACCTGTAATCCTAGCTGAGGAGGCAGGGGCAGGGGTAAAAAAACTCAAGGTCACTTTCGGTTAAAAGTAAGTTCAAGGTCAGGCTGAGCTACGTGGAATTCTGCCTCCAAAAAAAGAACAAAAAAGTAGTATGTTTAAAATTATTTTAGGAGCTAATACTAGAAGCAAATAAAAAGAAACAGGTGGACTTTTAAAGGGTATTTTTAAAAGAACACATTATAAAGTAATAAATAAAATTAGCAACTCAGTGGAAACTAAGCATTCCTCTCAGCTAAAAAGAACACAGCAAGCTAGGCAGACCTGAGAGGCTAAAACAACACTGGAGAGAGGAGGGTTTGTTAGATAAACCATGGAAGAGCTAGGCAGAGAGAAGGGCCCATGCTGTGGCAAGTGAGGCAGCAGGCAGTGTCATTTTTTGCAATCACAGGGTTTGATGAATCCGGTCCAATGTTTACGCTAACTTTTCACTTGGGGCTCTTATGCCTGTAGAGTGTCCACCTGTACCTTGTAGCGGCGTGGCATGGAGACCAGGCGGTTCAGTTTCTTTGGAATTACTTTCCAGCCAGTCTCCATTAGACTACCTGAGTGGGATGCTCTGCGCAGGGTGGTTGGCCCTGCCCACCAGGGCCTCTTAGCTCCTGCACTTCACAGATGATAACGCCCTTTTGTGTAGGGTGGTACACTTGAATTTCAAACACCACAAATCCAAAGACAGATGATTCATAGGGAAATGTCAATTACACTGGCAATAGCACTCTCTGTAAGAGCAGATGTGTAGAGTCAGCAGTCTCCATGGGGTCACTGAAAGAGCTGCTATCCAGGACCTCACATGCAGCTAAAACCAAGGACCATGAAAAAAAAAACATAGAGGACCAAATAAAGGTGGCTTCAAGTAAAGACAGTCAGCAACTTCATGAGACACACATACTCTAGCATTTCTAGCAGATCCACTGAGAAAAGAGAACCCAAAAGGATGGAGCAGAATTTGGCAAAGAGCAAAGAAATCACAAATATCAAGTCCTGTAAAGTAACCACTGGGTGTAAGAAAAAGTAGGGACCACTGGCAGTCAGAGGTGCATACTGAAAATAATACAAGGTCTGAGGAAGCTCAAAACACAGGTGCTTAATAACGGTTCATGAAAAAGAAATGGGTCCTGATTAGATACTGCTTTTATTGTTTAAAATGGTACAGGACGCTACAAAAAGGAAAAACAATACACTTTTAAATCAATAGATGGCAAAAGAATCTTAGGTCACAAGGAAGAATTTTTTTAAATGTCACATTGGGGGTCATGGTAAGAGTACTTGTTGCTCTTGTAGAAGACTCAGGTTAGTTCCCAGCATCCATATCAGACAGCTCACTACTGCTTGTAACTCCAGTCCAGGAGATCCAGCACTATGTTCTGGTCCTTTAGGTACCTGCGCATACGCCGCACACAAACTTACGAACAGATACATGCACCCAAATTTTAAAAAGAAATCTTAAAAAGAAAAGTGTCATATACCATAGTAAAAGTGTTTTCAGTTTAACAGCTTTATGACTGAAGTCTCTGTTAACTTAGTTTTATCTTTATATGCTAAATATTCTATTTATCCAAAATACTTGGATAACAGTATAATTATACTACAAACTCTAAAATATTTGCAAGTGACAATGGAAAAAGAAAAAAAGCTGTTCTTTAGAGACTTTGACTAGATAGCTTAGGCAGGTCCCAAAGTTGCCATCCCCCTGCCTCTCCTAAGTAGTGTGTGCCACAGTGCCCAACAAGAGGGAAAAGGAGAAAAGAACATCCAATTACGGCCAAGTTTAGCAGATGTAGATATGTCTCAACTGTCTGAGAATAAAAGTCACATTCTCATCTACGACAGATTGCTCAACACCACCTACTTGTGGCAAGAAGCAATGACAAAATCTACGTCTAGACATCGACAAAAAGGAGGCTCGGATGACAGTCAAAAGAAACAGTAAGCCAGGCAGTGGTGGCGCATGCCTTTAATCCCAGCACTCGGGAGGCAGAGACAGGCGGATTTCTCAGTTCGAGGCCTGCCTGGTCTACAGAGTGAGTTCCAGGACAGCCAGGGCTACACAAAGAAACCCTGTCTCGAAAAACTAAAAAAAAAAAAAAAAAAAAAAAAAGAGACAGTAATACCTCAGGACTGCCAATTAAACCATCTCAGCATCATCACCAAGATGCTTCCCAAATTCAATTATCAAAGTATGTCTTCATATCATTGAAATGTAGCATACAAATTTACCTCACTTTTTAATCAATGTTAGAGAGCAAACGGGAAGAAAGCATTCAAATCTATAGCACACAAATTTTAGGAAAGAATTTAAAAATCAGGACTTACTTAAAAATAGTTCTTTCTTAAGGTATCAATGTAGTGTAATTTAAGAACAGACATGCTGGACCACCAAGGCGCCTCTAGCAAGGGACATAAGAAGGAAGGTCTCTATACCATGGTTCCTATAAAGTGGACTGCTCCAAACCCACCAGTGGAAAAGCACCCAGCAAACTGTTAGCTACAAAGCTGCTTGCGAGAGCACGCCACTACTATAGGAGTGAGGAGACCTCATTGTTCCATGTGGTACTGTGGTACTCTACTGAACTTCTGATCCACAGACTCTGGTCAGCATCTGGTTCAGACCTGGGACTTCAGGCCTGCAATTCCAGAGTACTGCTACTGATGCTTTACAGGACTCAAGCCAAGCCGCTCTCTAGCTGGCCTTTTTTTTGGATACTAGCTGTGTGCTATCCATGCAAACAAGTAACAGTTATGCCAAAGAACTCCAGCTAGCATGCCTGAAGAACATGTTTAAGAATCTATGACGAGAGCCGGGCATGGTAGGGCACACCTTTAGTGCCAGGACACAGGAGGCAGCAGCAGGCAGATCTCTGAGTTGGAGGCTACCCTGATCTACTGAGGGAGTTCCAGGACAGCCAGTGCGACATAGAGAAACCCTGTCTCAAACAAACCCTGATCCCCCAAAAGAATCGACTATGAGAGAAATGTTTCGTTCTTTAAAATAAAGCAAAGCAAACCATAAACCCTTGGAATCATCAGTAATTCGGAATGTTAGATTGGTCCCTGTGGGGTCAGAAGATGATTCTGAGTTGAAGAACGGGGCAGAAATCAGGTGCTGGCAGGTTTCCATTTCCCTTTGTACGTGATTCCAATACAAACATGGAAAGTAAAGCCCGGTGGAGCCAAACCTTTCTTTGGGTAACTCCTGGCAGTTCAACTTCAAGACAATTAGAAATAAACCTCTTACAGTTTTCGGACAATGCCAGCATTTCTAGCATTTCTATGCTAGAAAATAAACAAGAAACAAAAAAACATACACAAGTGAATTTCTTATCGATGACAAAAAACGAGGAGAAAACAAAGACAAGAGGAAGTTAAGAGGAAAGACAGACTTGCTAGGTGGTGACATGTACTTGTAATCCCAAAACTTGCAAGTTCAAGGTCTTCCTTGTTTGGCAACATAGCAAGTTCACGGTCAGCCTGCACTACTACATGAGACCCTATCTCGAAAAGCCAAAATCAAGTAGGCAAATAGGAAGGAAAAGCAACTTAGTTTATATAAGCCAGGAAGCTGGGGCAGAAAAAGCTTATAGTTCAGGGCCAGCCTGAGCTACATGGGCTAGAGAGATACTGCCACCTTATCAAAACAAAAGAAAACCAAAGAGTATGATTAATGTTTTGAGTTTACTATCATCCAGAATCCATCCTAGCCTTCATAATCCCTTTTCCAGATTGTAATAGCCATAACATGTCATTACACTATCTTCAGAGTTAGGGCGAGAGAGATGGCTCAACAGTGTCCTGCTCTTGCAGAGGAACTGAGTTCAGTTTCCAACACCCATGTTGGGAAGTTCACAACCGATTGTAATCTCAGCTCCAAGGGATCCAACCTGCTCCCTCCTCTGGCCTACACATGAACCTGCACACAAGTGCACACACCCTGCCCCACAGACACATAGTTAAAAAGGTGTCTTCAGGGTTACCATGAAGTTTAACATACTAATAGAGTAACACTTTCTGAGCAATCTGAAAAAGCAATCCTTAAGCAGGCTCCCAAGTCTTCAGAGTCTTAGCACCCCAGAAATGACCACTGCAAGGTGCATCTCAAAATACCAGTGTCAAAATCTTCGCAGAGGGGACAGCCTGAGCGGATGCCATACAGTACAGACTTGAACAAACCCATGTCACTTCACCCCTAACTTACCTGGCTGAAGACTTAAAGCGATCTAAGAACTGAAGCCTCAAGCTCTCGTGCCCGGGGAGGTCAATCAAGGTCAGGCTGTTCCCCTGAGGACAGCAAGAGTGACATCAAATCACTATTCAGTCCAGTTCCAGGTTCACAAGATAGATCTTCACCATCAGATCAGCACACTGGAGCTGAGCTAATGAATCGAGCAAATGTTTACTGCAGGCAGCAAGTCAGATGGATGTCTGTGGAGGATGTCCTAATAGTAAACACTGATGAAGGGTAGAGGCTTGCCTAGTATACATGAGGCACAGAAAAAAAGTTTTTTAAAAAAATAGTGGCTGGGGAAAAGTTGGTAAAAAGATCTGAGTTTTAATACCAAAAACCTGTATTTTAAAAGAGAAAAAAAAAAAAAAAATTCCCAGTGTGGACCCACTTTTCACCCCAGCACTGGGGAAACAGAGACAGACAGACAGATTCCTGAAGCTCTCTGGTCAGCCAGCCTAACTACTTTGTGAGCTCCAGGACAGTGAGAGACCCTGTCTCAAAAATCAATGTGTGTCCTGAGGAACAACACACCCAAGCTTGACCCTGGCCTTCATACATCTGTGTACACATACACCGCATCCCCAACACACAGGCGAACACAAACTAAATAAAGCAATGGCCGAAGCTCTGGCAGTGAAACAGTAAACATGGTTCCTGACATGAATTTTAAGGGAACAAAGCACTGCAAAATTATGGAAGACGCATAAAATTACAATGTTAATAAATGAGTTGTTTGGTTGGTTGGTTTTTGTTTTACAAGACAGGGTTTCTCTGTGTAGCCCTGGCTTTATAGACCAGGCTGACTTTGAACTCACAGAGATTCACCCGCCTCTGCCTCTCAAGTGCTGCGATCAAAGGCCTGGGTCACTATGCCCAGGAATAAATGTTTTTAGGAGAATGGTAACACCTTACTATCTGAAGGGGTCACAGAAGTCTGTCCAAGGCTTAGGAAATACACCAATGTGTGTATAGGCAGGTCACATGAAAATGAGTACATATTCACAAATGATGTAAAGTTATAGTATGTATTACAATTAATGGGATTCTCAATCTTCTTAATGAAACATCATAATTTTTACTTTCGGTTTTAAGTATTTCTTTAAATGTATAATTAAATGCGTATTTATTTATATTAATATATTAATTTAAATCTATAATTAAATGTCTATTAGATACACCATTTATCTGTTGCAACTTTGTCAATATTTTGCTCCAGTTCCTCTTCCCCTACTGGCAAAGTCACTATGCACTGTAATAGGTGCTAGTCACCATCCCAGGACCTCACTGAACGAACGTTATTACAAACATAGCAAGACCATCAGGTGTGGTCTGGTACAGGTATCAGAATCATCCATCATTTCTCACAGTGACCTCATCCTCAACCAACCATGACCATGGTGTCTGCAGAAGGGAGTCAGTACCTCATACAGACTGCACACAACCCTCTAGATTCATTATGCCCTTTTGGGTAGCCTACCCAGACCCTCCCCAACAAATTGTCATATATACATACATACATGTGTGTATGTATATATGTATATAATATAGATGGGGAATTTATTATATATTATATTTATATGGATTCATTTTATCAGCTGTTCCTTTAGAGAACCCTAATACGACATCTCTCCAGCCTCCCAATTAATCTACAAATCCCAAAACATTATTAGTTGTCCATTATTTCTTATTCATACTAAGTCTTAAGACCTGGTATGTCTTTGACATGGAACAGTGTAGGACTCTGAAAGGCAGTCTGGTTTCTGGTTGAGCTAAAGTTTAAAACCCCGGAGCTCCAGTAGAGGGTCCCCATACAAGGGACAGTAGGCATTTTGCCATACTCCGGGTCCCAGGCTCCTAACACGAAGCCGGCCACAGTTCTCCATAGGTCTGTGACCTTCACTCACGAGACCCAAACCCCTCCACAAGTAGAGGTGTGGTCATGTAGTGTCAAGACATTTCCATTTTAATGAGGCACCTAGAGGCTTAGCCAATTAACTCCCCTTCCCAGCCACTCCTCCCTGCAAAAGGTATTTTAACCTCAGGCCCACCCTGAGAAAGCAGAGTATGGTTTCACTCATCACCACTCTCCACCATGACAATAAACGCCCTAAAACCATGGACTGTCTCTCTTCATCGGCATCGGCAGTGGGGAGCAAAGAGGCCTTCATCGAAAGAGCCGGCCATCAAGTCTCCCACAGAAGGCCTCTCAGCGTTCCCAGCCACGGTCTCTACCAAACCAACCCAGCTAGCTGCCCACAAGACAAAGACTTGGTCCCCGGCGGGACCCAGCCGGGCTCCTCCCTAATTTTCCCCCTCGGCCCCGGGCTAGATCCAGTAGTGCCTGAGATGCTCAAGAGCCTGAGAACCAGACGAAACTAGCTCCATGAAATCCGTGGGACCCGCTCCCCCACCCCCAGGTGATGTCACAGTTTCTCACAGCCGGACACCTGCCCAGTGCCTGGCGGTGCTGTGGGGTGAGCATGGTCAAACTTCTTGGGTCTCGCCTCTCCCAAAGGCCCAAGCCCTGGAGTGGACGCAGGACTCACACCACTATAACCCAACAGAACAGCACCCCTCAATTTGGATGAATCACATTCTAAGTACTGAACACTCACGCAGAGCAGTAGCTGTAATACCCTGGATCATTCCACTTTAACAATCTGGGACTAAGGACCAGTGACAGAACTCAGCAGGTAAAAGTACTTGCCACTAAGCCTGAGGATCTACGTTTGATCCTTGGAACACACATGACAGAAGGACAGAAGTGTTTCCCTCAAGCCGTCCTCTGACCTCTACACACGTGCTGTGGCACACATGTTCCCACTCCAAACACACACAATTAAAAAAACCTTGGGGGTGCAGCTCAGTGCCCGACATGCCTGACACATACAATGCCCTGGATCTCTAGCACCACTACCGTCAAAAGCCCTGATACCAAGGATCTACCAAATGTAAAATGTCAATATCAGGGCTGGAGAGATGGCTCAGCAGTTAAGAGCACTGATTGCTTTTCCGGAGGTCCTAAGTTCAATTCCCAGCAACCACACTGTGGCTCACAACCATCTGTAATGGGATCTGATGCCCTCTTCTGGTGTGTCTGATGACAGCTACAGTGTACTCATATACATAAAATAAATAAAATCTTAAAAAAAAAAAAAAAAGTCAGTATCAAAAGACTCAGAAGTTTGAAAGGGTGTAGGGGCTGGATGGAATGTTGCAGTCATCTCTAAAATACCAACAATGGGGAGGCTGGGGTAAGGGGACTTTGGGCTCCAAGGCAGCTTAGACTTTAAAGGGAGACTTTAACCAGGTACAGAGCTTAGCCATCCTGAACCAGGTATGGTACTCACCTTTAATTCCAACACTTGGGAGGCAGAGAGAGGTGAATCTCTGTGAGTTCAGGGCCAGCCTGATCTACACAGTGAGACCCTGTCTGAAAACAATAAATAAATATAAATAAATAAATAAAGTTAGATGGCTGACCCTTTTATGTGATGACAATGATTAATTCTGAAGGCATCAGGAAGGGGAGGAGCTGGGTCTCATCCATTGCCTCTCCTTCCATCCCTAATCAGCCACTGAGCCCTCACCCCTCACTCATCAAAGCTCAGGTGCCAATTGGGATCAGCTTGGCAGTTGCCATCTGTACCCTGCAGTTATACAGGTGGGCAACAAGCCATTCTGGTTCTTCCTCGGTATGTTTAAAATACCTGACATAGTGGCATTAAGACATCCGATGTGTGGTGTCACAGCAGCCAGAAATGTCAAACCAGACCAATGACTTACTGCAATGAACACTTGCAAGTGAAATGTGTGGACAGAGGGCTATCCTGTGGGACACACTGGGACACACTACGGCTTCCATACAAGGATTAGTCTATGCTTTTGTTTGTTTGTTTGTGTGTGCGTTTTCGGGCAACGGTGAAGGTGGATATGAGGGACTGGAGATGAGTGGGCCTGGGGTGCATGATGTGAAACCCACAAAGAACCAATAAAAAGTTTTTAAAAAAACATCCAGTACAACAATGCTCTTAAAGCAAAAGACTGCAATAGCACTAAACATAAACAAGACTCTGATTAATAAGAATCTAACTATGGGACAGCTTCTAAAGAAAAGTCTGGCTAGCAGAGGCAGAAAAGGACAACTAGTTTCAACCAAATGATTGTCCTATGTCTACATACTGCCTACTTATACCAGAAAAAGACCCAGTACCCACTGAAACTCAAGAGTAATGTTGGACAGACAGAACCTAGAAATAAAATGTCTTGTAACCCTGTACCTAAGTTACAATGATGGGTGGGCAGGACTAAATCTGCTGCCTATATTGCCAAGGACAGATCTGGCATGCAGAGTATGTTCTACATAAAAGTAAGCTACAAAAGATACCTGCATCTTCAGACTACTCCATTCAAAAAGGTCCTTCCTTGACAAGCCACAGTGCCCCAGGAAGCTCTGTCAACTTGAAACAGCTTACAGCCATGTAAGAGAAGTCTCAACAGAAGTGTCTCCATCAGACCGGCCAGTGCGCATGTATATGGGGTCATTTTCTTGAGTCCAGAGTGGGAAGTGCCATGTTTGTAGGCAAGTAGTCCAGGGCTATGAAGAAATCTAGCTAAGCAAACCAAAGAGTGAGCCAGCCAGCAGCATTTTTGCATGGCTTCTGCTGCCAGGACCCTGTCCTGATTTCCCTTAATAATGAATTATGTCCTGGGAGTGTAAACAGATTAAATCCTTTCCTCCTCAAGTTGCTTCTGGTCAGCAACAGACATGACAGGAGAACTCAGTAAGGAAGAGTGTCAGATTCGAGAACATTCCACAAATACCTCTTACCCTGTTATTGTTGACTTTGTATACAGCAGAACTATCTGTAATAGAAGTCTGTGTATCTCTGTACTGGCCAGTTAGCAACTGTAAAAAAGAAACAAGACGAGAACAGGGTAAACGCCTACAATAACACCAAATTCAATTTAAAGAACAACATTTTAATTCTGTCAAGAGTAAGGTCAAATGAATGAATGTGACTTGAAACAGCTGAAAAGGATCATACTGATTGATTTATTTTTAACTTGTAGAATAATATAATTAATTACAAGCTTTATTCCTCTTTCTTTGCAGTGCTGGTGAACAGACACAAAACTGGCACCCTGGGCCCAACATTATTATTTTTTTTAAACAACAGCAAAGGGCCAAATTTACTGACCTGTAAAGATTTTAACCACCAGAAACAACCCAAGGCCCCAGGAGACGTTTCAGTGGATAAAACACTTGCTGTGCAATCTTGCTGACCCAAGCTCAGCCCCTCTGAACCCACAGAGAAGCAGTGCACACGTTCACAATCCCAGTTCTCCCATGGGGAAAATGGGAGGGGGACAGGACAATCCCCAGAAACTCCTATTAGCTAGCCTGGCCGACCAACACTTCCGGTCCTCTGACCTCCACAGATGTGCCAGGGCACATACCAAACACTCACACACATGAACCAACACACATACACACATTTAAAATATTAATAATATACCCCCCAAAGGAAGAGTGGAAATTCTCCACAGTAAAACATGTTCAGTTAAAAAATACTGGCTACATAAAGCTAAATATTAATGAATGGAAACCTCACTAGCTTAAACTGTCAAAGGAGGATAACTTCCGTCTTGATTATGATAATGCTGGATTGCTCAGAACTGGCCATGCTGGGACTGGTTTATGTCACAGAAATCAGCAAAAGTTATTGGGCTTCTTTATTCTTTTACTGATTGTTTAAAGAAAGAGTAAGAACACAAGCTACACTTAAATATGTATGGCTATACCCATTATATTCTGACTAGCCCAAGAAACTGATAACGCATTTTTTAACGAGTGTATGTGTATGTATACTGAAGGTTGATGTTGGGAGTCCTTCCTCAATCTCTCTCCACCTTAATTATTTATTTTTGCCCTTTTTTTTTTTTTTTGACATAGAGTTTCTCTGTGCAGCCCTAGCTGTCCTGGAACTCATTCTAAAGACCAAGCTGGCCTCAAATTTGAAGAGCTCCGTCTGCCTCTGCCTCCCAAGTGCTAGCTTTAAAGGCATGGACCACCACCACCCAGCCATCTTATTTTGTGGGGTTGTGGTCTCTCACTGAACCTGGAGCCTACCAACTACCAAGGGTGGGGAGCTAAGGAATTCCAGGGATCCACTGTATCTCCATTGCATCTCTACCTCCTTAGCACTGGGATTACTGACTAGTACCTATGGACCTGGCTTTCATGTAAGTTCCAGGGATCCAAACTCAGGCCCTCATTTTTGCCAGGCAAGAAAATAGACTGAGTCACCTCCCCATCCCCAGACCATGAATTCTAACAGCAGAGTGTGTGTGTGTGTGTGTGTGTGTGTGTGTGTGTGTGTGTGTGTCTGTGTCTGTGTCTGTGTCTGTGTCTGTTTATAGGTTTTCCTAGAGTCTTTTTTGTATTCCCAAGTAAGTCAAGTGTCTGTGTCTGTGTCTGTGTCTGTGTCTGTTTATAGGTTTTCCTAGAGTCTTTTTTGTATTCCCAAGTAAGTCAAGAATTAACTCCCAGGGCTGGAGAGTCAACTAAGTTGGTTAAGAACACATACTGCCCTTGCAAGGGACCTGAATTCAATTCCCAGCACCCACATCAAGCAGCTTTTAACTCCAATTCTACAAAATCTGACACATCTGGCTTCTACAGGTACAGCCACTCATGTGCACATGCACATACACACATATATAATTAAAAAAAAAAAAAAACTTAAAATATTTTTAAAAACATGTCCCAAACTTGCGGACACAGTTTCCAGTACCAAAATAAACTGCAAGATGCCAGGAACACGGAAATGCTATAACAATCCCTAGTAAGTCTAACCGAGGTGGAAATCAAAGCATTACCCTGACAAACAGCAACGTTTTCCCAGAGTCACAGAGACCAACGAAGAGAACAGCTCTCTGACTGCTCTTTCGGCTCCAGATAAACTTCCAGAACACTGCAGAGAAGAAAAAGGCAGCTTTCATTTTCAAAATACATTAATAGACATTTACGACAAAACTTTCTTTGTCATACCGATTAGAGTCAGTTTTGTTAGGAACCCACTGAGTGCCCGCCACTATCGACTGTAAACTTTTCCACGTCTTCTTCCCTCACCCCAAATGTGGAGACTTCAAGTATACACAGAACGATGGATCTGAGAAAAATCAGTGGCTTGCTAAACTTGATTGGTGGATTTCTATTCTGCCTTAGTACCTCTGTGGCCCAGAGCCCAGCTCAGACACAAGTGGCTCAAAGTTGGAGTGAGCGATGGCGGCCGCAGCACGCTGCGCTCAAGCGCACAGGGGCGCCTCCGGTAAGTATTCCCGTCCCAAGAACCAGGTCACTTCAGCGTCCCCTTTCGATACTGCTCGGGTCTGAAAGATGGGTAGTAGAAAGAAGCCCAGCCGTCCGCCTCCCCGGCCTGCGGCGCCAAGCCACCCGACCCTCGCCGCGAACGCCGGCCGCCTCACCCAGAGTCAGCAGCACCACCAGTACCGCCACCGCCACGGACAGCAGCGTCGGATCCCTCTGCTGCAACTCCTGTCGCAAAGAGTCGAGGTAAGGCAGGAAGGCGCCCCCAGCGCCATCCCCAACACGCCGGGTGTTCGCGGAAGCCATGGAGGAGATGCGTAGTCTTCCCGGGCTGCCAAAGATACGTGGCCCTAGACGCCACGCCGCGGAGGGGCGCGGAGCATGACGGGAGTGGTAGTTCCTTAGGGGTATCTCGGCTACGCGCCGTGGGGGAGCGCCAAGTGCCTGATGGGAGTTGGAGTTTTTTTATTTCTACAACCCAGTTAGCTTGTGTATTCATACCCTTATGCTTTGAGACATGTATGTATTGAGTCAGGCTTTGTGGAGTTTTTTCCTTGCATTTTAATTTTTTATCTTTGGAGACTCTCAAACATGAATATGTCTTTTGGTCAAATCCGCCCCTCTACCCCCATTTCATTTCGATTTTCGAAAGAACGATGAATTTGAGCAAAATTAATGGCTGCAAAACTTCATTTGAGGATTTGAGGATTTCTACTCTGCCGTTACATGGGATGAAATTTATGAGACATTTTACCACAGTATAGTGTGACGGGAGATGTGATGGAGTCACGGAGAATCCACAGAGACACGTCGAGTCCTTTATGAGATCAGAGAAAAGTATCCAGAGATGGAACTGAATCTTGGAGGATGCGTTAAACTATGCCAGCAGCTAAAGAAAACAGAGAAAGATTCACGGAAGAGAAGCATGAGTAAAAGCCAATAACGTGTGGGAAACTCGGTAATTCTGTGTCCTGCATTGACTCACCCAGCACGGAAAACTCAAATAACTGTATTTTAAAAGGCAATCAGGAAAACCAGTGCTCGGCAGGATGTGAGGGTGTAAACAATAGATTGATCATTCCCACCCAAAGGAAGCAGGCTCTACTCAACCAGGTTGGCCCTTTGGAAGGCCTGGAGTAGACAACATTTTTCAGTTTCTCAAGAGGACTTATTTATAAAAGATCTCATTGAAACACTCCTACTTAAGATTTCAGCAGGTAATCGAAAACATTAAAAAATGCGAGCTCCAATTTAAAAATCTCTCTGCCAGTCAAAAGTGGCCAAGCCTAGAGGACCATTTGCAGTCTCTGTCATTAAGTAGCTGTCGTTGTTTTATAAAGTACAGGTCTGACTGGGAGATGACATGAAAAGTCAATGTCACTTAAAGACTAAACAACTTCATTACAATGTCACATTGCCACTATAAGACCCAAACCCTTGGTCAGTGGGTTCAAGATGCCCCCAAATGAGGCACCGAGACACAGATCGATGCAAAAGAAGAGGTTTATTTTCCATCCGGTCAGGGTCAATCAGTCCCTCGAGGCAAGTGACTAGAAGGCGACCCCAATGGCTATTCCAAGCAGTTTTTATACTTTTTAGGGGCACAGGTTACATCAGCAAGGTTACAGTTCAAACTTATTGGCTAAGCATATTGACTATTGGCTAGCAAGCATGACACACACTTGAACTTTCCAGAGGGTCAGGTGACTATTAGTACATTCTGAGAATTTTTTACTCAAGAATGTTCCTGTGGGTGGAAAAATGGAAGGTGGCCTAGCCTTGACCCCAGGAGGGAGAGGGGAGCTGTAAGGAGGGTGTGGGACTGGAAAAAGCCCTTAGGGTCCCTCACCATATAAAACCCCAACTCCTGCAGGCACCCGGAAGGGAGGAAATGGGACTCTCCCTTTCTCTCTAGTGTGGCATCGGGTGATTGGATAGGAAATGAAACAAAGATGCTGAAGTCTGAGGTTGGAAGGTTCCCAATGTCATTTAGATTTAGATACATCCTCCAAAAGCTGACTGAAGGTGAGAAAAAGCACGGTTTAGGCCACCCATTTGACTTTATTATCACCAGATACTGAGTCAGTGGTTACAAACTACGGAAAAGAATGATTAGATTGTCCATTTAAGCAAAAATGGCAGGAAATCAGCTGGAAAAGTTTGTAGGAATCAGACCTGGAGGGGTTTTGTGTGCTATGCTGAAGAACCTAGAGTTTACTCAGAGTGTAACAAGCTGAAGGTGACATGGATAATTAGCAGATCTATGGAGAACTATGCTGAGAGAGAAAAGACTGAAGCTGGGGGATCAATGCATTAAGGATAAAAGTATGAAATAGGGGGTTGGAGAGAGGGCTCAGTGGTTAGAGCACTGACTGCCCTTCCAGAGGTCCTGAGTTCACTTCCCAGAAACCACATGGTGGCTTACAACTATCTGTAATGGGATCTGATGTTCTCTTCTGGTGTGTCTGAAGACAGCTATAGTGTACTCAGATACATTAAATAAATAAATACATACATACATAAATAATAAACAAACACTAATAGTGTGAAATAGAGGATACAAATTTCTGAGATATTTAGAAGTTAAAATACGTAGGTTGTAACGACTATAAAATATATAGATGAAGCTAGTATCTTAAGTAAAGGAGAATAGTCGAGCCTGCGTCCTAAAACATTAGTGTTAGGTGGCATGAAAGGTGAATGTGTTCTTTAGTGAATTAAGGACTTTGTTAAGGAAGAGTGGGACTCCAGTGAGAAAGGGAAGCTAGAATGAAAATTGTCTACATCATGTTTCAGGGGCTTCTGGAGACTCTGAAAGCCACCATCAAGCAAGTGGTTGAATGAAGAGATAAAAAGTACCACAAATGTGTGCTTAGCTTTCATTTGGGAGTCAGGAATCAATTGGGCTTTTTTGGGTGTGTGTGGGGGGAGTTCCTGAGTCAGTGACATAGAAATAAAATAAACATGTCTGGCAGTTGTCAGTAGAATCTTCTGTAGCAGAGAAGCCTCTCCAATAAGACTTCTGGATGAATGTGAGCTCAGGACTCTGGGAGTGTGGAGAAGAGGGATGGAAGACCTTGGTTGGCAAGGAAACGAACACAAGAATGGGAAGAATCTCTAATGTAGTGAGCACTTTCTGGTGTTAGCATCTAAGTATGCTTAATATACTCAGAACTCAGAATTACTACACAATGACTCAGAACTCCAACTTTTACAGAGGGGAAACTGAGGAAGGGCTTGAGTGATGACCCCATGAGTACATCAGTAGAGACAGAGCTGGGATTTGGTTATAAGAAGTTTGGCTTCTATATGTTAACCACTAGCTGTAATGTGGGAGGACTCGTTTGATATGGGTCGGTAATACAGGCTTCACATGAAGGAGGAGTGTTGAGGGCATGCGCTTTAACTTGGTAAGTTGTACATGATTAGTAGCAGCAAAGGTATATCAGAACTGTAACTATATCACACAGTATCTGCACTAGAACTATTGGTAGACATGACATATTGTTTCTTCTCTTTTTATGGTCCTTAACACACACACACACACACACACACAACACACACACACACACACACACACACACACACACACACACACACACACACGTGCGCGCGCGCAACTTTGTTTCTTCTTTAGAGATATCACTTTTTGACCCAGACATGGTGGTGATACTCATAATCCCAGCACTTAAGAGAGTAATTCAGGAGGATGCCATGACTTTGAGAACAGCCTGTCTTAGCTACCTTTCTATTGCTGTGAAGAGATGCCATGGCAAAGAGAAGATATAAAAGAAAACATTTAATTTGAGATTCCAGAGAGTAATAAAGTCTGTGACCGTGGTAAGGAGCATGGCAGTAGGCAGGCAGGCATGGCACTCAGTCTGTAGCTGAAAGCTCACATATGACAACAACCACAAGGCAGAGATAGAGATCTAACTGGGAATGGTGTGGGCTTTAGAAACTTCAAAATCTGACCAAGTGACATCTTGCCCGAGTTGCTGTTGTTCTATTATGGTGAAAAGACACCATGATCAAATCAACTTACAGAAGAAAGCATTTAATTGGAAGCTTGTTTATATTTCAGAGGGTGAGTCCATGAACATTGTGGTGGGGAGTGTGGCAGCAAGCAGACATGGCGCTGACAAAGTAGCTAAAAGCCTACATCCTGATTCAGGGACAGAGAATAAGAAACTGGGCCTGATGTGGGCGTTCAAAACCTCAAAGCCCACTCCAGTGACACACCTCCTCCAACAAGGCCACACCTCCTAATCCTTCCCAAAAAGTTTCACCAACTGGGGATCAAGTATTCAAATAGATCAGCCTATGGAGAAACCACAACACAGCCTAATCTACATAGTAAATTACTTGGCTACATAGTGTGAGATTTTGTATCATTCTTTCTAAAAAAAAAAAAAAAAGGTTGTTGTTTAAATATTATTAGATGAAACATCTAAAGTTACGTAGCTGTATGTGCACAAACACACACACACACAAAATAAATATTTAAAAAATGACTTAAATAGACATTTTTCCACATGTGGCAATTTATCAAAATTATCAGGAGGAATATGAAATGTGCTTAACATCTTTAGCCATTAAGAAAATAAAAATCAAAACTGCTATGAGATACTACCTTATACTCATTAAGATAGCTACTAAGAAAAAGTCAAAATATACCAAACAGTGGTGAAAGGGAAATCTGATACACTGTTAGTGGGAATGTAGCTTAGTACGGCCATTATGCAAGACAGCATAAAGGTTTCTTAAGAAATTAAAAAAAGAACAACTGAGCCAGGTATGGTAATGAGCACTATAATCCTAGTACTTGAGAGATAAAGACCGAAGGATCAGGAGTTCAGGGTCATCATTAGCTGCACTGCAAGTCTGAGGCGAGCTTGGATAACATGAGAACCTGTCTTAAGAAACACACACACACAAACACACTCTCTCTCACACACACAAACACACACGCATGCACCATTTGTGGGTTTAGGAGCCCACAGAGGTCAGAAGAGGCATTGGATCCCCCTAGAAATGGAATTAGAGTTATTTTTAAGCATTTTATTTTAATTATGCATGTATGTGTAGGCGTGTGTGTCTGGGTGTGAGTTTGTACATGTGAGGCTGTGGACTCTCATGTGAGTGCTGAGGTTTGTAAATGCTCTCAAATGCCGAGCCGTTTCTCTCGCCCCCTCCTCAGGTTTGTGATAATTTTCAAAATAGGTATAACTTAATTATTTTTAAGCATTTTGTTTTAATTACACATGTGCGTATGGGCATGTGTGTCTGGGTGAGTTTGTGCCTGTGAGGGTAGAACCCAGAGAGTCCAGAAGGTGGTGTTGGATCCCCTGCAGCTTGAGTCACAGGTGGTTGCAAGCTGCTAAGTGTAGGTGCTGGGAACTGAATCTACAGCCTCTACAAGTGTTGTGTTTTATAAAAAAGATAGGAGAAGCCAGGGATATGTTTGGTGGAGGTGTAGTAAGGTGTGGGGGAAGGGGGAAACCTGCCCCCATATCTGCGCGTCAAATCCTGCACTCTCCTGCTCTTGAGTGGGGTCAGAGCTGTTAGTATCCTCTTCCCCCTTCCTGCCCCTGAATGGAGCCAGAGCAGTTAGTATCCCCTTTACCCCTTTCCCCAACATAGATGCCTCCGGCCTTTGAAGAGGGCAGACAAAAGAGAGCCCAATCTGGCACCCGAATATTGTGATCCTTCTGTGACAGCACTCTTCTGGTGCAGATGGCCCCGACCTTTGAAAGAGGCAGGAGTTAGTATCCTTGAAGTGATAAAACCCACTCTTGAACTATGGCAAAGAGACAATTAAGTATTCTCAGGCAGCTGTGACCGCATTATAAAAACACGCTGGTCTCTGATAGGGGAATAAGTTATTTCTTCCCAAGTCAAAAAGGTCTTTTTCCAGTTGCGCAGTACCGCCTCCCTGACTGAACAAATGCTATTGGGTTTGAAGGACGGCACTCCCTTTTCCCCTACCCAATCATGTAACGCCATGGTCGAGAGCCCCAGTTTATGCATCCTCATATATAACTAAACACATTAATATATATATATATATATATATATCTCACAAACTCCTAGACCTAGGAGTCACTCTCCTAACCTGCGCAGCGGGAAGGACAGCGAACCAGGTCCGGGCTCGCAAAATACAAACTCCTGGGTCTCCTGGGGCGAACTTAGCATAACACAGTGAGTACTTGGGGAGAGAGGGGGAGGGGAACGGGGAGAGAGGGGGAAGAGCGTAAGGGAGCAAGAGCAAGAGGAGAAGAGAAGAGAGCTAGGAGGGGCAAGCAGCCCCTTTTATAGTGAGTCAGGTATGCCTGGCTGTTGCCAAGGTAACTGTGGGGCGGAGCCTAGATGAAATGCCAACAAGAGAAGCATATGCTCATAATTACTGAGTCATCTCTCCAAATTCTCATCCTCTCTCCCTCCTTCCCTTCCCCCTCCCTCCCCCCTCCCTCCCTCCCTCTCCCCCCCCCCTCCTCTCTATCTCTCTTCCACTCTCTTCTTTCCCTGCCTCACAATTGCAGATGCAGAAGTTAGTTCAAAGTTGTTCCTATAGCCATGCCTTTGCTCTGGCATTATGGACTCTAACCTTCTGAAATCACAAGCCAAATTAAACACTTCCACTTATAAGTTGCCTTGGTCATGGTGTTTTATCATCACAGCATAGAGGCTGATTGTTAGGGTAACTTTTTCTTCACATTGTATGAAGGTGTGTCTCTGTATTTTCAGTCGTTAATTCTTTCCTACGGAGAGCTAAAGGCTTGCAGGGTTCTGGTACCGTCATTTCAAAGGCCCATCATGGGCCTTAGATTTGTAAATACCTTCCACAGCTGCTCAAGTACTCAGTCAGACAGCCCTCTATTCTTGAGGTAATCTAAAAAAAAAAATGTATCTCACTGCTGATTGGTTATAAGAAAGAGGTGACAGCCTATAGCTGGGCAGGAAGTGGAGGGCCAAACTTGTAGGCAGAGAGAGGGACTTTGGGTGAAGAATCAGATAAGGGGAAATTCAGAGAAGCTACTGGGAGGGAACAGACTCAAACCAGAGTGGAACAGAAAGGCATGACCTAGCCACATGGCAGGTCATTGGCTAGAAGGCTCAGGCTCAGTTAGAGTAGCTGGAAGACTGTCCAAGCAAAAGGACTAAACTTTAAACTTTATTAAAGTCGCTGTGTTATTACACTGTTGGTGGGTCCTCTTAGAAAGTCCTGCTATAGATGATTCCTGTAGGTTTTGTCTGTTTGCTCATTGGCTTTGTTTAGTTTGTGATGCTGAGGATCAAACTTGGAGCAAGTAATCTATCACTGAGCTACACCTGCAGTCCTGTCATTGATTGGTTGGGTTTCTGGTTTCTATAAAACCCTAAACTATAGATCCAAAGGTGAAAGTGAAGGGACAATATAAACCCCATTTGTTCCCATTTAAGGACTCCATTTGTCTCCATTTTGAGGACCAGGCCTAATTTCAAAAAAGGCCATAAGGCACCAGCTTCATGAAAGACCACAAGTCCCAGAAACTAGGTCATAAGACCCCAGCTCTAGGAACAGACCGTAAATTCCAGAACAAGATCATAAAACCTTCTCCCAAAGAACAGTCTGGAAATAACCACAAAAATGGGGAAATATCTCATCTCAGAATGGGCCATCTGTGTTGGGTAGCCCTATTTCATCACATGGTTGAAGGCTCATGACATAGGAATGTAGACCACTGATCACCTGTGACCCCCCTAGCACCCACTAATGAAATTATCTAATCCTTCCAGAGAGTTCCCCCCATTCCCTATAAGAAGGCCTGTGTGCCTTTGTCTGGGGTTGCCTTTTCAAAGAATGGTTGACACCCACCTGCTGGTTGTTTCTACAGAATAAATGTTCTTTGTTTTTGCACACTGAGTCTGGGGTCTTCCTTCAGCGATTTTCGGACCCTTAAAGAAGGAGGCATAGAAGGAGGCTACTGGAGACTTGGGTCACAACTATGACTATGAATACCCAGAAGTTGTTCGAATTGCTAGAAGGGAATCTGAAAAGAGAGGGAACACTGGGTCAAGAGAAGAATTAAGATACCCAGATTGGTAGGATAAGCTCACAATTAAGATCACAGGTGAACAGAGAGAGGTGGGAATCAAAGAGAATGACTGTGTTAGAGAGGAAAAAACCATCCCAAGAAAGGGAGGTAACTCCTACAGGAAACAGGCTTAAGAATAAAGGAGTAAGCTGGTTTAAGAGTTGGTGGGTAGTAGCGACTTCTGTGAGGGTGAGACGTGTTGAGCAGATGACTAGTCTCTGTGTGTTCAGCCAACTGCTTATTACTAATACATGGGGAGAAGGGTACATAGATCCTGTACCTTACAGGAAAGTGGGCTGAGGAGGGGAGGTGCCAGGGTAGAAATGAGACAGGAACAGGGCCTCAATTCTCCCTGAGCACTGGGCAGACTATTAAAATCTGTTAAAAGTCACTGTCAGTGTTAATGCTGAGCTCTTGAGCCATTCTGATATAAAGCACTCTTTTTAATGTTCATTTCATACAAATGAGCCAAGGCCTTGGGGGATGGAGCTTTTTGATTTCTTAGCACGGGGGCCCTTTCTTAGCTGTCACCTGACAGCAAAGCTAAGGGCCTGCATACCTACCGCCTTCAGGAGGACTGTAACACTAGAGGGCGCCATGGACATGCCTGCCCTCTGCAGCTCCCCCAACCCCCACATCCTGTACACCAAAGCTCCTAATGACCAGCCCTTGAGCTTCTCTTCGCCTGCCTGCCGGTGATGTCTAGCTGACTGATGAGAAAGGACCCTGCCCACTGACTGACAACAAATTGCTATGTTATCAGGCTCGAAGGGAGATTTTTACCACAAGCTGATTCAGATTTGGTTTTGGATCATGGCTGTTATGTCACAATGAATTAATAAAAGTGGGTCTTCTATCAGCTTTCTGTGTACTCACTGGGGCATTTATTTGTAACAAATTCTTCTTTCTGGCATCATGTGCACACACACACACACACACACACACACACACACACACACACACACACACGTGTGTGTGGTCATATAGATTTGATTCTATTAGAATAACTGAGGAGTCCCTTTTCAAAAATGTCTCTTCTTGGGCTAGACCCAAGAGTTGTGACTGTGAGCTCCACACCGAGTCAAGGGAAAGACTACCTGAAATTTTTTTTTTTTTTAAGATTCTTATTTTCGGTCTTTTATTTTTATGTGTATGTGGTTGTATGAACTTATGTGCTTCACATGTATGCAGGACTTAGTGGCGCAAAAGAGGCATCGGATCCCATGGAACTGGAGATACAAACAACTGTGAGCCACCATGCGGTTGCTGGGAATTGAACCCAGGACCTCTGGAAGAGCAGATAGTGCTCTTAACCTCTGAGCCACATCTCCAGGCTACCTGAATCTTGAGCTCAGAAAACAAGGTTCAGTTTATATGATAGTTAGTCAGATTGTAGGAAGAAATCCTGGTGAAAATATTTAGAGAGTTTGGGAAATATAAAGTCAACAGTCATTTTTATTTTGTGCTCTGTATATGTGGTAACACACAGCAGCGAAGACAGACACAGTTAGCCCAAACCCCTCAGGGCCTGGAGGCCAAGAGAAGCCCATCTCCACCACAGTGGCAGCCCACCTCTTAGATTTTAACTTTTGTGGAAAGTGCAGGCTTCTAGGAGTCCTGGGGAGAGAAGAAAGATATAGAACATTCAGAATGCTCTTATTTTTATGAACTGTTTAGCGGAATGAATGAACTGAATGGACAATTCAGAATAACATAAATTGTGCCAAGGCTCATTGTTCGGCTATTCTGATGCATACTGTGTCCCACCCCTCCCGTCCCTACTTCCTTACACAGCCCCTGAGCCTCCCATAGCGAGGGCTCCACACAAGGATGTAGAAGCTGTCACATGACTTTCTGCCCTATGGCATCCCCAACCTTGTTTTTAACTGGTGAGGCTCTGAACCCGAATTCATATAACTAGAAGCCGCCTTGGAAGGCTCCTCCCTGAGAATGTTAGGCAGATGGTAGCTGGTAGTCCCCAGCAACTTCTGAGCTGGGTCTAGGGATGCAATGGAGAAAAACAAAGCTAGACTGTTCTCTTGAGCATATAGGTAAGGGAAATATTAACTTGGATTTTATAACAGTGGACCTCAACAATCACATTGCTTACACTAGAATTCCATATGGCAACTTGTAAAAATATGTATAGTATAGTATATTGTCTCCTTCTACTGTCAGATCTAAGGATTAAACTCAGGTCATCCGGCTTGTGCCACAAGCTCTTACCCCCGCTGAGCCATCTTACCAATCCACATGTGGCAACCTTGAAAGTGCCAACACCCTGAACCAGCACAGACTCTGAAGCTGTATCTCCAGCACAGCAACTTAAATTAAGGCCAAGACTCACCTACAAACTACAATTGAAGACTAACCACTGTCTATCAGATGTATTCTCTCACACTTTACAAATGCTTCCAGGTGGTTCCGTTAATCCCCAAACAGATGGGAAAATATAGTTTCTTCTATTTAAAGTCCTGGAATATGGCATTGCAGATGCTGCTTAGCAACTTTCAAGCTAGCCAGAACTTATCATTATTGAGTTCTATAGAACAGAGCTGCCTAAAAGCATGTTTTGTGATTCTCTTTTTGCTATGGCTACTTTCAACTAAAATTGTAGCTGGGTAGAGTGAGAATACGATATCTAGATTTAATTCAGCTGTAACTTGAAGTTGAGCCGTCACATCTTGCTAGCCGTTGCCATATTGGACAAGGACCTCTAATAAGTTTGGTGCCCTTTTTTAATCTTCTTAGAAATAAGGTGGGATTGTGTACATGTAATAAGTTCACTGTCCTAGTGTCCCGGGTCTGTGACCCCTTTACAATATGTGCATATAACCCACAAGGTTGCATACACTAGGTTTCCTCTTGCTCATGTGTCTATCTCCTAAGGGTTCGAGTTCTTGTGAGCACCACGCCCGCACCCCTCACTGGCTTTTCTTTCCACCTCTCCACACTGTTCACCCTACTTACGTGAGGTGGAGCACTTCCTTATGTTACCAACAGCTTGCATATACTCTGCTCCTAAGTATTTTTCATATGTGGTACCAGCTGGAAGTTTAACCAAACATTTGGTGTCATCTCTGAACAGAAGGTCCTTGGTGGTAGACCGGAACAAACAGAAACTGGTGGGGCAGCCTGATTTACCATTCCCAAATAAAGCCTGTCAAATGAGCAGAAAATATATGTGAACCTATGTCCTGGACCGGAAACACCTGTACTGCAGGAGGCTGAAAGGGCCAACCCAGCCCTGGGAACAACAGAAAGCTACTGAAGATCTTTATAATTGATAGCATTTTTAAAAATCTACATAAGAAGCAGAGGTTTAAAGCACTGTAGAAAGGTTAAAGATTTCACATGGAGTCAAAAAGCAAAGCCCGTCTCTTTAAACATTGGTAATGCTGACATGAAACTGTTAGCGATCAGATTGTTTGACTCAAATCTAGGGCCAAGCTAGAAACTCCCCTGGAGATTATCATATGCTTTTCAAGGGGCTTTTCAAGGTATGCTATCCTATTTTGCTTTCTTTTCTTTTAAAACTAATGACAAATTAAAAGGCAGGAAGCTGTACCAGAAGGGAGGGTAATGTTTTTGTGTAGGGGGGCCCCAGGGATAAAAGTATTCAAGTGACCCACTGCCCCCCAAGGCTGGCTCTGACAGGGTTTTTCTGAGGGTAAGAGTCTTGTATTTTCCAGACTGTTAAGAATATGGTACAAGGGGCTGGAGAGACGGCTTAGCGGTTAAGAGCACGGACTGCTCTTCCGAAGGTTGTGAGTTCAAATCCCAGCAACCACATGGTGGTTCACAACCATCCTTAATGACATCTGATGCCCTCTTCTGAAGACAGCCACAGTGAGCAGGGGCCGGAGCGAGAAGAAAAAGTGTTTGAAGACAGCTACAGTGTACTTACATATAATAAATAAATAAATCTTAAAAAAAAAAAAAAAAAGAATATGGTACAATTGACGTAAGCTAGAGAAGTAGTAGTCAGTTCTGGTCCTTAAGACTTGTATGAAGGAACAATAGAAAGCAGGATCTGTCATCTTTGTCAAGAATGTTTTCAGAAAAACATTCTTGAGAAAAATAAAGTCCTGAGTCAAGATCCAAATGAGATGGAAGGCAGATTCTAGGTCCTGAGGGCTCTTGGGTCAGGTGGGAAGTTGTCCGTAGTGACTAGGGGTTCCACAGGAGCAATGCCAGGTCTGAGGGCTCCAGTCCCAGCTAACACGCTGTGAGCCCTTCCTGTAGACACACATTTCCTAAGCCTTGTGCATGCATTACTTCATTTAATTTTTGTTATTAACTTAGAAACAGGGGTGTTTGTGTGTGTGTATGTGTGTGTGTGTGTGTGTGTGTGTGTGTGTGTGTGTGTGTGTGTGTGGTATTATTTCCATTTAATCTGTGAAGAAGCTGAGCATGGAAATTTTAAGCCAGGCACCTAAGATGGCATGGATCGAAAGCTGCTGAGCTGAGATTTGAACTCAGATATTCCATGACCTATAGAGACCAAATTCTAGTTTTCAGAAAGGAAATGCTCACTTTGAAGCTTCATTTAACTCCAAATAACCTGCCCCTGCTAGGAATAAATGGTAGGAGACCCTGGGTGGTTCATACCTGCTGGCCAGTCAGCATCTCGCTAACTCGGGCTGCCTTCTCTTTTCGTGTGACCACAACATGGTTTGGAGCTTGGGCCAGGTGGCAGCTGGCATAATCAGTCACAGACTTCCTGGTGCCATCAGGGCACAGCAGCTTGAAGTCTTTCTGTTTCAGATCCTTAGCCCACTTAGCAGAGTTGTTTCCTGGGTAGAGAAAAGGGGTGGATCAGCCAGATCTAACCGGTTCAGTCCCTGGGATGACTGCGCCACAGGTGTATGGAGGGTGTGCGCCTGCTGTCCAGCAGAAGCGCATGGTTAAGGTTGTGGCACTGACAGGAAGAGACAGTGGGCGGGTTCACTGCCGGTGGTACTCAACTCACAAGAGCTTACTCGTGACCACTCCCCTCTGACCTTTCCTCTCAGCCAAATGAAAAAGAGCCATGTTCTGTGGGTGTTCTTTTTAAAAAGAAAAAAAAAACCCTTCATTTCTATTAAATTCCAATGCTAAATAACAACACATCTTTTAAAAATGCCAGGCATGGTGGTACATGCCTTTAATCTTAGCACTTGGGAGGCAGAAACAAATGGATCTCTGTGAATCTGGGGCCAGCCTGGTCTACACAGTGAATTCTAGGTTAGCTGGAGATACGGAGTGAGGCCTGTCTCAGAAAAAATCCCAAGGCCTTTTGTACTTCTAGCTCAAGTGAGGGGCAGGAAGAAGGTGGGGCACTAAGGCAGTTTCCCCGCCTCTGTACCGCCTCATCCGCCTCCAAAAGCAGACCTGCCCCAGAAGATGCTTTTCAATCCTCGCCAACATTTTCAGTTTGATTTCATGCTAGTCCCAGGTGCTAACGTCCTATCTCAGCTGCTTACCTGATCTTTTCTGCATTCCCTTTGCAATAATTAATCAATCGATCAGTCGATTTAAAGACCTCCACCCTTTCGGAGGCTTTCAGTGGTTCCTCCTAGCGTTTCTTTCTTGCCATAAAGCAGGATCATGACCTCTCTCCTTTCATTCACTGTTCCACTTAACTTTTTCCGTAAGTGAACAAATACTATGTGAGATCAGCGTTATCATATTTTAAAATTCATCTCCTTACAAACTAAAAATCCTCACTTCTGCATTCCTTAACTCCCAATGTTTTCTCTGGCTCCAACCCTGGAAATCACCATTTGTGTTTCCATGCATGCCCCTTGTACTCATTTACCTATATATGACTCTGTGTGATGTTACAAGCTTACATTTTTTTTTCTTAGCAGTAGATCTTAACACATATGAACTTCTGTAGCTCTTTCTCAGCTACTTATATACCTTACAGTTTCTTCTGCACCATTATGCAAACCAAGGCAATTCTTTTAAACCATTGGATTTTATTCTATAGTGTGGCTATAGCACAGTGTTTTAAAACCATTCCTCCATTAATAGATATTTGGAGTGCTTATAATTTTTTGCCACTACAATAGTGATGAGTGTCTATTGAATATTAATGTGCTTATGTAGATGTGGAACAGTTAATTCAGCTTAATTTTAATATAACAAAATTGCCTCCACCACTCTACACAGTAAAGACTTGCTTAAGTGTGATCCAGGCCTTGGGTTAATTTCCAAGTACTTAGATGAATTGTGTGGAGGGACAATGGGAGGGACTGGCAGAGGATTATAACAAGGTTCTCTGTTTAGAGACAGGAGCTATAGAAAGAGAACTAGGAAGGGCTTGCATTTGTGCCAACTGAGTGTGTAATGCCAGCATCCTGTGCATAAAATTAGCAGCTTGGCAATCCAAGGAGCTGAGGAAGGTCAGGTCTTCTACAGCAACTATATCCAGGAGGTTACAGACATTGGAGCCTTTATGAAGAGTGGAGAATCAAGGCCTAGAAATCAAAGACTTACTCAGAAAAGCACAAAAGAATTTAAAGGTGACAACAAACCAAGGCAGGGTGACGCTTTGGTGGCATGAAAGAAAGCCTTTAAAGAAAGTTTAAAAATCATGGGGGGAACATGAGAGGGAAAGAGGAGAAAGAGAGAGAGAGAGAGAGAGAGAGAGAGAGAGAGAGAGAGAGAGAGAGAATAAGAGAGTACCAGTCCTTTAAATAATTCTTAGTGTTTTCTGAGTACAATCCTAGGTGCTGGGAATTAAAGAGGAAGGGAAAGAGCCCAGTGATTACCCACAGCCAAAGTGCACACAGATACTTTACAGCCATGTGGACAGAGGATTCTTAGAGCAGAATGGGGTGTGCCGCCTGGGAAGGCGTCTCAGAGAAGCTGGAGCTGAGATAGTTCATCCTACATCAGTTGCCCAAGGCAGCTGTGTAACAGTGAAGAGAACAGACCTGAGAGCTGGCAGGGAAGTGATCGATGGCCTGAACTGCAGTGCTTCACCAGCCATTAGTGACACGCAAGACCCGGCATGCACATCCTTACCAAGGCTCAAGATCATCTTCCCAACCCTGCTATCCCTCCTCATTTCTTAGCTGGCATTCCATGGTCAGGAAGAGCTTTCTCTCCATCATTTATCTAGTCAGGATTGCATCATGGATTCTTCCTCTGATCTATGGTGCTTCATCTGTTACTGTTAACATTAGTTGAATGTCCAACATTTCCAGAGTTGGCAGTGGGAGAGCCTTTACACTGGCTCTTCTGTGTTCCATAAGCCCCATGCTTCTCTGCACACGGCAGTGCAAGCAGCTTCCATGGATATTCACCCTGCCCCAACCTTGCAATGACCTTTGCCATAGGGATTACTGGTTCCTTTTCGCAGAGCAATTGCTTCTCTCGCTCCACTGAACATACAAGCTGAGAACTAGAGCTCTAGAGCAGTATCTGTACAGCTCCTGTGGAGTCATCCCTGGGCCTCAACAAATCCCAGTGACCCAGACGCCGGAGGGGACAGAAGAGAGCGCACACATACCTTCAGTGTTTTCCATGACAGTCTTGTGTTTCACAAAGGCTACATCTCCCTTCTCATTGAGACACCTGATGAAGTCCAGATATGGGGAAGAGAGAAGACAGGAAGGAGGTCAGACTGACACATGTCGTTCAGAGGCACCTTGTAGATCCAGGTTGGTCACCTGATGTCATCAAGTGTTAGGGCCGTTCTATCACTCAACAACGTGCAGAATAAGGAAAACAAAGTTGCTGTGCAGTCCCCTGAACTCAGCTCCACACACTACAGCATTTTTTCTTTATTCTTTGTGGGTGTGAGAGTAGGGTGTATATGCACATTCGTGTGAGTGCATGTGCATGTGTGTACATGTGTGCAGAGGTCAGAAGTCAACACTGAGCATCTTCCTTTATCACTCTCCACCTCACTGCTTGAGTGTTCTCTCACTGAACCTGGAGCTCCTCAGTTTGGCTAAGCTGGCTGGCTAGTGAGCTCCTGAGACTCACTTGCTTCTCCATCCCACACCCGCAAGTGCTGAGATTAAAGACATACATTCGTGCCTGGCTTTTATGTGGATTTTAGGTATCCAATACACACACACACACACACACACACACACACACACACACACACACACACATATATGAAAACTCACCGGAAAGCCCCTGTGTAACCATTATATTCCTCTCTGTTGTTCGGAGCACATTTAGTTGGGCCAATACACAGGTCACAGAGGGTGGAATTCTTCTCATACCCAGGAGCACAGCCTTGACTGAAAAATTCATCTGGACAGAAGAACAAGAGAAAATTACCTTTTTTTCGTGTGTGTGGGTTAATTCTAGTGGCTTACTTAACCCCTGACAGGCTATGAAATAATTTACTCTGCCACCTGCCACCCACCAACCCAGAACCACCAGACTAGACTATAGGTCTTTGGAGGAAACTTCTCAAGGTTGGGAAAGGATTTTGTGAGCACTTCACTTCAGGGTGGGGGAGATCCCAGAGCACTGTTATGGTACCATCTCTAACCTGCGGGATGAAGAAATGGAGTTTCTGAGGTTGTACCACTCTTTGTTTGTGAGTTTCCCCTATCCTGCCATTCATTAGAAGAACTCCACTACACCTCAGAAATCAAGGGGGGAATAGGGGAGTATCCCTGCACATCAGCTGCTTCTGTGGCTTTGAAGTACAAGGAGGTTCAGGGAAGCAGAGGTCAAGAGGCTGTGCTTTCTGACTGCGGCTCCAGGTGTCCTTTATTTCTGAGATACTAGAGCATCTCCATGCAGAGATGTGTCCCCATTTCCATTTCCTGCATATGCTAAGGTTGCAGAGTTAATAGTCAGGTTAATAGTTCTCTCATTTTTAAGGAGTTGCCCAAATTTAGAGGCATCAGGAAAGAGGATCTGAGGGAGTCAATATGGAGCAAAGCCACTGTCAGGATTTTCTGTTGGGGTCTTCTACTCAGAAACATAAGGAGGTAGAAATAGCCTCAGGTAGAGGACACAGTAAACTGAAGAATCCTAGGAGCTGAGCAGGGACTTGGTGAGATGACCAACACCTTAAGGGACCCAGGGAGCCGTACCCCACATAGTCATGTCACAGAACCCACTGGCAGAGATTGCTTGGCGTCCACCCAATGTCCGTTTCCCTTTGTTCCCCCATAACAAAATCTAGGTTTGGTTTATAGTAGGTTCGCGTAGGTAGGTGTCTGACAGCACACCTACGTTCTGCACAGAGGCGAGCTATATGGAAATAATTGCTCTCGCATCCAGAAGGCTCTTTTCAAACACTGACCAGAGTTGGTGTAAATTTCTATTTGCACTCGTTCTTGCCTGAATTGTGACTGCCTTGGCAAGGTGGCTTTGGACATGGAAGTACTACTACAATGGAAATCGTGGACCAGAAAGAAGGAAGGAGTCCTCAAGACCTTATCAGCCATAGAATGCTCACCTCGGATCTTCATCATGGGAGAGACAAGTAAATGTATATCCGCTGACACCATTGGCAACTGAGACAATCATCCTGACCCCGTTCCTCAGCTCCCTGCCCCTCCTAGTCCTTTTCGCTATTTCCTTGAGGTTCATTTTTATGAAACTTCACTTTTATGGTCCCCGAGCCCACAGCTTTCCTCGGGACCCCTTTGTTCTGCATGGTCCTTCCCAAGCTCCTTTCCCAGCTCTGCTCACCAAACTTGCAGTGGTTGATCCTGTTGTACAGCAGGCCCATAGGGATGTTCCAGCCAGCAGTTCTGTCTACTCCAGTATGGCAGGACTTCTTGCCTTTCAGGTTGTCCCAGGTGATGCTAGGGTCTGATGCCTTCACCACAGCCACGGCATAATACCCTCTAGGAAAGACACCTGAAAAGAACAATTAATATCGCTGGGGCCTCCCAAAGTATCTGCCTCCAACAGAAGCCACTGTTTCCCCAGGACAGCGAGGATGTCCTAAATAGAACATTGTGTCATGAAAGGAATTCCACAACATCTGACTCTGGTGAAGAACAGGACAGTCTAGCAGGAAGAATCTCAAAAGCAAAGCACTAAGATCACATGGTGCCCCATGATTATGTCCATTTTAAAAATGCTTTGATATATTGATTTAAAAATAGCCAGGCAGTGGTGGCGCACGCCTTTAATCCCAGCACTTGGGAGGCAGAGGAAGGTGGATTTCTGAGTTCGAGGCCAGCCTGGTCTACAGAGTGAGTTCCAGGACAGCCAGGGCTACACAGAGAAACCCTGTCTGGAAACAAACAAACAAACAACAAATAACCAAAAAAAATATTTTAAAGTAAAATAATGGGCTGCAGAAATGGCTCAGTTGGTAAAGTTCTTGCCATGTAAGCAGTTCAGTCCCCAGAACTAATGTAAAAAAAAAAAAAAAAAAAAAAAAAAAGCCAGGCATGGTGGCATGTGCTTATAATCTCATTACTAGGAAGACAGGTACAGGCAAATTCCTGGGGCTTACTAGTAAGCCAGCTTAATTTACTCCAGGCCAACAAAGATCCTATCTCATAAACCAACGTGGATGACTCCTGAGAAATGCCACTTGAGGTTGACTTCTGATCTCCACATGCCCCAGCACAAGCATTCACATGTACCCACATGTACATGTATACACATACAATAGCAAACATTAACACCTTATCATTAGGGAGACGGCTAACATACAGCCCTTATGTATGCATAAGGTTATTGAAGTTAAAAGCCAGTAACTCACTTTCCAAATTATTAAATCAAAGACATGGATACAAAAAAGTTAATGGGACTCTGGTGTTTTGTATATGAACATGCATTGGAGTTAATCAGGCCAGATGTGCTCTAATCAAAAGAATATGGTTTTATACCAGAGTAAGCATAAAAGGAAACACCAACAACACGTTGGTTGTAATTTTCTATAGCACAAATGTGCTCTCAATCGGGGCTCGAACACCTGTGATTCTGTTTTCTAATTTAATTAATTCAGAATACTTTCTCCAGCAGAAGACAATCTTCATTATCTGTGAAATAATAATGGCTCCTTCTTAATATGCTAAAAATGGGGAGGTTAAGTTTAGCTGCAGGGACAAGACCACAGAATTGTATGCTCGTGGTTCTGTGGAATACAACCTAAGGAGACTGAATACTAGGACTCGGGGTCACTTTGGTGTTTGACTTCCTGCTTGCTCCTGTGCCAGCTTTTCAGATCTACCCTTAATCAAAGCCTTAGTAAGAGATGGGTTAGTCTGGTTTCGTGGGCCCAGCCCAGATGGATGGTCAAGTAATTCCATGTACTTAGACATCAACATTTTGAAGTGCTCAATTCAGTCCTGCAAGGGCTACATAGGCAGGGCTGTGCTGACTCTCGTCTAAGACTCTGAAGACTTTATGGGACTCAAAATGGTAGGAAGTGATGGGAAGAACCTAGATTTGTTTCCAGGATCAGTTGACAGTGGCAAGAGATCCTAGTGTTGTCAATAGATGTCATATTTACTGGTTTGTTATCAAAGATTTGTTTGGAGACCATTCATAAGTTCTGAACCCTTGGGTCCCCTGAATCCTTACAGAGGGCAATACCTACATATTAACAGGAGATGAGGAACCCTGTGTCTGAGTCACCACACACACAGCCTTCCTGAACAATTACTATTCTCTCATCACACTTTGCCTTCTAAAATTGGCTCTCTCCATTGACTTATAAACTTGCCTAACCACTTCTCCCAAAAATGAGAATTTACCTTCCAGTGCCCAGTATTACCCATTTCAACTCACCTCTTTCTGCTAGGCTGTCACAGTCAGAGCTCTCTGAAAGAGAATCGAGAAACCATTAAACATTTATGTATAGGATGGAAAACCCATGCCTTTCTCATGAGGCAACTAAAAATAAGAGGCATGGCTAAGACTGCACACATCACGGCTTTACAATAAGACCAGACTCTCCAGATGTTGAGAGTTCACCTGGCCGCTGACCTCTGGGATTCATTCACAAACTGCATTTCAAGTGTCTTGCTCACTACACACCAAACCCATAGTGGGATGCTGACTAAACTTATTTTTCCTGAAACAAGGGAGCAGGAAAAGCGAGCCTTCCAGACTTCCCATATGTCCTCTGTAATTGGATCATTTTTTATACCAGAAATCTCATCACAGGGACTGAGGGTCCCACCACTCTCATCCTTTAAGATGACTGTGCAGATTCTAGGTGAGGGAGTCTCAGAGACTAAGAAGAAGCTCAGGCAGGGAGCATTTTATGGCGGCTGTGAGGTAAACTGGGCTGCGGTTCTCCTCTCACCATGGCCCAGAAAGAACACAGAGACACTCTCCTCACTCACCATAGTTCTCTGCCATGACAGGCACTAGACCACACTGGCCTGCTATATAGGCATGTCCTCCATCCAAGCTCATGGCATCTGCTTCTCCGTTCTGCAAAGATACAGCAAGACACAGCACATGAAGAGTTGCTATTCCCTGGGTCACCTGCCCTTGAAGGCCCCTTTCAGCCCAAGTTATAAAGCCAGGGCAACAGTAGATGTTGGTACCGGCTCCCTGATGATCAGTCAGGTGTGCCCAGATGTTAGTGTACTTTTATATAGACTCTGGTTCTGGGTTAGCAGGCTTTGTATGAATTCGGTTTGATTTTCCTTGCCTTGACTCAGACAAAACAAGAACATGGTGTGTAGCTAAAATAATGTAGTATTTGCAAATGTAGATAGAAGAATGGGGTTGGTAGTCTTTCTTGCCTTCTGACAGATATCTTAGAAAGCACATGGTTATTCTTAAGTGCTCTTAGCAGGGCTGAGAAACTCTAGAAGGATCAGTTGACAGTGGCAAGAAATCCTAGTGCTGTCAATAGATGCTATATTTATCAATTTGTTATCAAAGAGTCAACTGCAGCTGTAGCACAGTTGATAGAGCTTCAGCCTACCACACCAGAGGCCTGGGGTTCTGTCCTGAGTATCCCCTAAGCATAGGTGGTGGCATAGAGGCACATAATCCCAACACTCCAGAGGTAGGAGCAAAAGGATTGGGTGTATCGGGTCCTTCTCTGCCTAAGCCAACACCAGATACATGAGACCCTGTCTTAAAATACTACCACCGCCACCAGCAGCAGCAACTACAGAAGTAACCCTCAGCAAGAACAAAAGATTCAACTCAAAAAACAGGCAAATGGAGAGGCTCCATGGAGCAAAGAACAGAGGTAGGGGTGTGGGAGCTTGGAGCTTCCTTGCCCTCTCCAGGACTGCCACCCTGCAGAACCTCAGTGTGTTCTCTAAGACAGAAACACCAGGGCTTGAAAGAGGCAAGAAAGGTTCACAAGACATGGTGAGAAGCTAAGGTGTGGTATGCTGAGCAACCTGTACAGCACAATTCCAATAAGAGGGTTTTCTTATTGGATGTGATGACAAGGGATGCTTCTTTTCTTCTTTCTTGGGCTCAAGATTTTGAAAATTCTCTATAGGCAATTTAAAAATGCTATTTTGATCAATTAAGTGAACATGTACTTGCCTGCAAAATCAAACCCAAGCCCTTCAGCACTCACCAGGGCATATCCTAAGCCCAAACACACTCTTGCCACGGTCCAGTTTCCCTCAGCAGCACATAGCTCAGATTACCCTTCTACCGTGCTAATGTAAAGGGCATCCTTCAGACCCTAAATGCTAAGGCTCTGAGCCACCTGGGGAGCTGAACTCAAACCACAAAAGCAAGGATTCTGGAAAGGGGATTTCCATGCTATAGCTACCCTTGCTGGCTCAGCCTTCCAGTGGGTCAGTAGGCCACAGTGTTAGGGACACACCCTGGAGAGGCAGGAGAGACATACCACAATCTTGTCAATGCAGTCCTCAGTGGTCTCTGCTGACTCACACTCTATCTGCCCCCCACTGTTGACGCTCCACTCGTCACACTTGAGTCTCTCCTGGTGACTCAGTGCACACCACTTCACTGGTGCGTTGTCCATGGAGCCTTCCGGGCCTGTAGTACAAGAAGAAGAACCAGGGCTCAGGAAAGAGAGGCTCCAGCAGCTGTCTGGTATATGTGAATGCTTCTACTGCTTCATGGAAATGGTGAGCTAAATAAACAGACCCCATTCCAGGAGCTTCTAGTCCTCTAGGAAAGCAGATAGTGTACAGTCCAGCTTCAGATGATCTCATTTAAGTTCAGCTTCTCTTCTTGTAAGATTTGTTTTTCTTTAATTTTAAGTGTGTGTGTGTGTGTGTGTGTGTGTGTATGTGTGTGTTTGTGGGTTTCTGCATGTTGGTACAAGTACCCTCAGAGGCTGGGAGAAGGCACCAGATCCTCTGGGGCTGAAGTTACAGGCAGTTTGGAGCTGTCTAGTATGGGCACTGGGAACTGAACTAGAGGCCTCTCAAAAGCTGTACTTGTTCTTCACTGCTGAGTCATTCTCTCCAGACCCCAGCTTTTTGTTTTGAGAAGCCAACTCTCTAACTTCAGGACACCTGAACTAACTTCCTTCCTTCCTTCCTTCCTTCCTTCCTTCCTTCCTTCCTTCCTTCCTTCCTTCCTTCCTTCCTTCCTTCTTCAAATAGCCATTTTAACTAACTAGTTATTTCTATGTTCGTTGTTTGTCATAGGTTTCCATGTGGGAGAATGTAAGCTCTAGTGGAGAAAGGGGCGCACCCACCTCCCTCGCTGGGGCACCCTCCCATTCAAGCAGTGCAAACATGGGGTCAGTATAATATCTAGCAAAAACTAGATAGACAGATAGATGATAGATAGGTAGATGACAGATAGACAATGGATGGATGGATAGATAGATGGAAGATGGATGCATAGCTAGATTAGATAGATAGATAGATAGATAGACAGATAGATAGACAGACAGACAGATAGACAGACAGACAATAGAGTAAATGCATGTGTGCATGCCTATCTTTCAGGCTCAGTCCCCAGATCACTCTCTTACCAGAGCCTTAATTCAACCCCTGGCCAGGATCTGTTTGGCTTTGGTTTTCACTATTGTGGAACTTTGCTATTTGATTGCTGTTTTTCATTCTTTTACTTTGTATTTATCTGTTCATTAGTGTAACCATCTCTCAAACATTTCTCCTCTCCCTGGCCTGAAATTCCCAGGACAGCAGAATCTAGTGTGTGTCTGTAAATCTAGCATCCAGCTGAGTCTGTGACTGGGTGTCTAATACATACTTACTGAACAAATAAATTATTAGGCAAACCTCCAATGCCCCAGTGAAACCTAGGGCAAGATCAACCTCCCTTCAGCTCCGGCTTCATTATGTTTACATTGACCACAATATTGGCAAGAGATGTGCAATCTGCAGAAACTTGGAGTTATTTACGTTCTAATCGTTTAATTGGCTTCCTAAAGGGCACGGGGCTATCCTAATTTATGCAGAGGAATGATACTAGTACCAACCCAGGTCATTCAATATGTGAACAGCCTTTAAACCACTTGGTGACCTCCAGGTCCTCCCATGGTTGATGCCAGTCAGCATCAGTCTAGCCCTGGGCTCACAAGCAGGACAGAAATGGGAACAACAGGAGAGGCTGTCAGACACCAGAAGGACTATGGCTGCTTCTTGACCTTACCAGGTTCCCCACATTCCTGGAGTCACCTAGCTTTTCCTGAATACTTACACACGCCTTCCCGCTGATTCCGAATGGCAGTGACATAGCTATGGCCAAGGTACAGCCTATAGTCCATCCTTGGGGGGACCCTTAGCAGTCCAAAGGCAGAGTCCTTAAACAGCAGGTCTTTCCCAAGAGGAGAGCTGAACAGCTGGAAGTCTGTTGATTTGCCTTTGCCAAAGTGTTCCTGTTTCCAGAAAAACAAACAAACAAACAAACAGAGTGAACAGGGAATTAGGGAGGCTAAAAAGAGCTGAAGAGAACAAGAGAAACTTCAGGAAACTGATTTTAAAAGCTGGAGAAACTTGGAAGTACCAGGAGAGAAGGCATTCAGGCATGTTTTCCATCACCTAGCATCTCATTGTCCAGCACCCTGTAAGGACCATCCCGCATTCTCTTTCCCTGTCTCCCTGAGTAGTTGAGAACTAGCTGAGAACAAGTGAGTCTAGCACAGAGGCTGGCATGAATGGGATGGACCAGAGGAAACTGTCTTAACCAACCTCAGCCAAGAGGCAGGGGAAGTCAGTCCCTCTGCAGTTCAGAGCGCACATGCGTGTGGGGGTGCGTGTGTGTGTGTGTGTGTGTGTGTGTGTGTGTGTGTGTGAGAGAGAGAGAGAGAGAGAGAGAGAGAGAGAGAGAGAGAGAGAGATTCTCTTTCTTTCTGGGATTTTCTCTGGCCTTCAGGGCCTAACTCAGATAGAAAGGGTATCATTGGTCAAAAAGGTGGTTGATGTTGATACCCGAGGAGACACCTGCTACTCTGTGAGGATGTTGGAGAGGTTGGTAACATAGCAGGGTCCCCACTATATCCTAAACACACAAGGACTATCTTAGCGTGTCCAGATGTCAAGAAGAACTGAGCACAGAGTGGTGAGCAAGAGAGAGGATGGTGGGTAAAATACCTGGGCCACTCTGAGAATCTCCCAGATCAAGTCTTCCTTGCCACCCGTTTTTCGAGCCACAACAGCGTGAGAAGGGATCCGGGCTAGGTGGCACTCCTCATACTGATCCACTGGCTTGCGGGTATTGTCAAGGCAGAGCAGTTCATATTGGTCCCTGTCGGCCTTCTGTGGCAAGACCTCTAAGGAGGGAAAGTTCAGGTGAGTCTATGGCAGGCTGAGCCCGTCCCCACCTTTGAAGTCCTGTTACCATAGAAAACATGAACTGAAAAGTCTAGAGGGATCTGAGGGCCAAGGATATGCAGGAAGGTGAGCCTACAATCAGTTAAAGACACAGAGGCTTCTGTAGACCGGTGAAGCAATGATTGTCTCCATCCCACAATTCTGAGCTCAGTAAGACTGCTGACAGGCCAAGGTCAGCCCGGTCAACCTCCAACCCTTGGCTGTGGCAATTCTTCCCTAGAGGTAGGGCCATTGTGTGGCTTGAGTGACCCAAGTCACTCAAGAGACCCAAGAGTCTTGGTAGAGACCCAAAAGTACCTTCCTCTGTATACATAGAAACTCAAGCAACGGGAGAGAAACCCTGCATGCTCAGATCTAACTACTGACCATGAAAAGGATGACAGGGAACCTGCCAGAGTCTTTCCCCAATCACTCACCAAATATGGTTGTATGCTTGACAAAGGCCACATCCCCACCTCCATCTTTCAGACACCTGTGGGAAAGAAGGACATGAACAAGGACTCCTACAAGGTAGGTCCTGCCTCTGGTCCAGATCATACTGTCAGCTTTCAGATAAGGACTGAGGCTGAGCAGCCCCCACAGTGGAGACAGCTCTAGGGTGGGGTGCTGACATCCACAGTACCGCTGAGATGGGGGAGGAGCTCACATACCCCAAAGTAGCCGGCAGGAGGTGAAAAATTTTAATATAAAAAAGCTTCAAATCCTTAGTACAGAAGATGACAGTATTTCTACCCTGGCTATGTGGACTTCAGGATATAAGCAAGATAAAAAGAGAGAGCAAGAAATCAGGCACATGGCACAAAGTCCTACTCCTAACCAAGAGGCTACTCGAAATTGATGTGGGCTTGGAAAATCAGTTTTCTTGAAGGGAGTAATCAACCATATTTCAGGGCAGGTCCCGTGGCCAGGAGTAGTTGGCCAACACACACACACACACAAAGACTTCATGTTTTGTTTTTTACCCTGTGTACTTTTTGTTTGGTTTGACCTTCAGTGTTAGTGTGTGTGTGGCTGTGTGTGGGTGCAGTGTCCTCTGGTATGGTGATAGAGACTCTGGGGTAACTCGGGTGGAGTTGGATGGCAAGGAGCTAGAAGGGATAGGAGGAGTTGGGGGAAAGGAAAGAATATGATTAAAAGAATTTAAAAAGCCACATGTACAGTTGGGGTAGGGCAGGGCAGTGTCTAGGATATTGAGCATGGTCCACTGCTGGCACAGAAAGCAGAAACTCTGCAACATCCCCAGGCACTCGGGGTATGCAGGCCCCTTCAGATGCTGCCCAGCTCATTAAGAGGAGACACCAGCCAGATGTGAGAGCTCTGAGGAGAGAGGACTCCCAGAACAGGGCTTGATCTTTGACATCAGACGAAAGGGAGTATAGGCTACCTTGGCCTTGAGAGTCCCAGGTTGTACCCCTGCCTCTCTGAGAGGAGTTTAAGCCATCTAGATACTTTTAGGTAGGTTGGGTCAGCAAAGAGCCCCCATTTGAGGACTTTTGGCACTGACCACCACAAAGTGACAATCTCACTCACTTGAATGCGCCTACATAACCAAAGTATGGTTGAGTAGAGGAGCAGCCACAGCCTGGGCACAGTTGACACAGTTTGGGGAAGGCCACGGGATCCGCACAGGGGACACAACTGCCAGAGAAGTAACTGGACACAGCTGCTCAATACAAAGAAATGGACAACAAGGCATAAGCACAAAGCCATCACCCAGCCTGGACTGATGAAGGAATGCAGAGGCACAGTCCCGGCTCAGCCTTTCATGTGCTAAGCAGGGTTTCTAAACAGAAACAGGCTAACCCCTGCTCTTCAGTTACCCTCCCTGGGACACAAGTCGTACTTCTTGCTAACCAAGGCTTGTCGTAGACTTTGTCGGCCGCTGGCCAACTCTGCTCCCAGATCTTTTAGGGAAAAAAGGGGGGGGGGGGGGGAGAATGCCTCTGGGGACTGTAGAATAGCCTAGAGAGGTGCAGGACAACCTCATGACCAGCAGGTGGCACTAAAGCATCCTTTAGCGGTGGGGGGTGGGGAGGAAGGGGCGGGGTTGGGGTGTGTGGGTGTGTGCAGGACCGGTCACTAAAGTAAATATGGAAATCCACTGTGGACCCCTCTGCCCTTTCTTCCCTCCTTAGGACAGCTTCTGCTGGGGTGTTGGGAGCTCACAACAAGAAGGCTCAATCGCCACTTTCTAATTGTTTTCTTCCCCCCTCCACTTCTTTGGAGTTCAGCCTACTCGCCTGACTAATCAGGACTGTGTGACCACAGCAGGACAGGACGTTCAGAATATAAATGGCGGCTTACCTTTCTCAACAGGTTTGCGAGGCTCCGGTAACTTACAGAAGAGTAAGCCAATAGGGATGACCCAGCCTGCAGACCTGCCCAGGCCCGTGTGGCAGGACTTCTTGCCTTCGAGCTGGTTCAGCTGGAAATCTGTTCCCTTCTTCACCACGGCCACAGCCATGTAGTGGGTCTGTGGATCTGAAAGGGGACAGTGCGGAGGGAGGACTTTGACATGGCCCAGAGAAGCACTGCTTGTCAGGGCTTGACCCTGATGGAGGGAAGAAAGACCCAGGGGTAACTTAGGTAAGAAGCCAGAGAAAGCTCTGTAGGCCTAAAGGCAGAGAATTCATTGGTAGCCTCATTCCAGCAAAACAAAGCATCTGCACATGGGTCATGGATGACTTATTTTTCTTACCAACCCAAGGCCACCAGGAACATGGAACTACAACAGGGGCTCATATTCCCTGCCTCCCTCAAAGTATTTTATGTCCTCTGGTATGGTGATAGGGACAGTCAGAGCTATCTCAGAAGACTTCTTGGACTGCTGAGCTCCCACTGTGCACTACAAGGGTCGGTTCTCTCTTGTAAATGGCACCTGAGGCTCTGGGGAGCTTGGACTCATCCCCCAGATCCAATGAAGGCCAAGCTGGACCCTGGCCTGCTCTCTTTGTCCAGTGAGGATGCCTGACTCAGAAGGTCCATAACAGCCTCCAACCAGTCCCAAGTCCTCAAGATGCCTCGAGTTGTGCCTGGAGGGCTAGAAGATCTTCTCATTCCCTAAAGACTCCCCAAAGAAAATGCTTGCTAATATCTAATATCTGATACCTGCCTACGAAATGAGATTTAACATCTACTAAGCCTTGACACCCCTCCTGGGTACTTTGGGGGAACTCACGTTCAAGTGATCCATAAAACTCCGCTGCCACAGGCTTCAGGTTGTTGGGAGTCAAGCCTGCATCGTACACCCAACCCCCATCCAAGGTCATGGCATCAGCTTCACTTCCCTAAAAGAGAGTAAGGCCCAGGGACTTATTCCAAGGGAGCCCTCCCTAAGCCAGAACAAACCGGAAGGAACTGGCAGGGCTCCATGGGTCTTGGGTTAGACAACCCCAAGCACATATACACCCACCCCTGCTGGCTTGGGTTGATTCCATTTAGAGAAAGAAATGGAGTATTTTTTTTTCTTTCTTTTCCCTGATGATGTGTCCAGTACCTGGACAAAAATATTTTAATGTGGATTTACCCTCAGCAACTGTCAAAGCTTTGTCTGGCAGGCTTGATAGGGGGAAGGGTCTATCCCTCTTCAGGGGTGGGCACAGCTATTATACCAGCGGCTCTGGCATGGCTGTAGTTGAGCACCCAGAGGCCTGTGAATGGCTAGGTTCATACATCTGTTTCCATGCAGGCCACACAGAGGGGTCCTTCATTCAGAGACCCTCGTGTTTTGAGAGTCCCTGTAAGCTGCTCTGTGAGTGCTGTCATGGAGATGATAACCCCGAAGGTGCTTGTCTTTCCACTGACCCAAGGCTTGCTGCTTTTCCCTGTAGTCCTGGGCCCACAAAACAGTAGGAGCTAGCATGTCATGGCCGCATACATCTGTTATGCCAGAATTTGGTGGACACGGATGGACAGGAGGATTCAAGCTTTGGGATGATCTCTTCCTTTCATTTTTGGTATAACTGTCTACTTGGACACCTGACAGTCCCCACCCCAGTTCAATTTTTACAAGTGATCAAAACCAGAGGCATATAGGGGCTACCGTTCATGGCAGTAGGGACTTACAGAAATGGCCTTGATGCAGTCGGGATAGGAGGTTTTCTTCACACAGGCAAGCCGGGGGCCATCAGCTGGAAGGACGGTTTTCATGTGGTCACGGAAACTGATGCACTTGGTGTTCTCATGCTCTGACACTGCGCACCATTTGACGGTTTTGTCAGGGACAGCCAGACACAGTCCTGCAGGAGAGAAGGTGGAGGCGTAAAGGACCCGTTCCCCATGCCAGGGGAGAGAACGCACCACTTTACAAAGGGTCTTGATGGCCACCTCCCCTCTGTTCCACCCTCCTCTCACTCCTGGTGGCAGTCATGACAGAGCACAGGGCTCCGCTCCACTCCAATACTGGGAACAGATAAATTCATTCACCCCAACGGCCTGCCATTTTCCCACCTAACCCTGGGCTGCTTGGAGAGATGCTGGCATAGCTGAAGGTGAAAACCCACTCTTCTCTTGCTTTGCTATCATGACTGAAGGTTCACATCAAAATGTGAGCTTCAGTGGGCAAACATCATCCTCAGCCACCTTCATAGAAGGCTCTAGACAACAACTCTAGGAAAGGCATACTGTCTTTTAGAAATGAGAAAGCTGGACTCTGGAGAGGAAGCAGGTTAGTCCAACTCATTGTGTTTGTTAGCAGCCCAGACTCTAGGTCTGCTGGCCAGGCTCCAGAGGCAGTGAACAATCTTAGGTGCTTTGCCTCTCTCTGTGCGAGGTTAGATCACGGGCCCACCTGTGATACTTTCAGCTGTCTTCTGTTTAGAAATGATTAGAAACTCCCTTCTAGTCTGCAGGCTTCTGTTTTTACCAAACCTTCCCTCGATGCTTTACCCCCTTTTGGCTGCCATTTAGAGAAACAGCTAAAGACAATTATGGGCATCACGATGTGTGTATGTGCGTATATAATTGGGCTCACGTGGTATGGGAATACACAAGGCCAGAGGGCAATGTGGGGTGTCTCCCGATATTACTCTCTGCCTGATTTTTTGGAGAAAGCATCTTTCACTGAATCGGAGCCTTGCTGGTTCCACTAGATTGGCTGGCCAGAAAGTTCCCGGGGTTTTCCTGTGTCTGCTTTCCCAGAGCACTGCTGTGCCCAGCTTCTCACATGGGCGCTGGGGTTCTGAATTAAGGTCCTTGTGCTGCGTGCCAAGCGTCTTCCCAGCTGTACCAACTCCCCAGCTGTGTCACCGTTAAAAATCAACGTGATGGAGAGATGCTGTCCATGGGGTCTGCCACTCCTAGCTCTTCCCTTTCGGGCAACTCAGCAGGGCTGACTTACTGACTCAGCAAGTCCACTAAGCATGGGTGGCCGAGGGCAATGGTCCTTAGGATGGACAAGGAAGGACAACAGGGAGACTGAATGTTCCTAACTCCTTCCCTTTAGTTCACCCTGGCCAGGGGGAAACCATCCCCCTAAACGACCTCTCTAGCCTCTTCAAACTAGTTAGTCTAACTTGTAAATTCTGTCCTTGGTCACTGTGCACAGACATACAAGGTGTCCTGAGCTGACAAGCATGGAAGCCTCTTTCAGGCTGACAATTGTTAGAGATGGCAAATCACTCAAACTAGAAAGCCCCAACAATGTGACAAATAGTAACTACAGTCCAACTGGGGCAGGCACTTGGGTCTTCTTTGAGACCCCCTCTGGTGAGGAATCAGCAGGATGCAGAACTGGAACCTGTGACTTCACCCTCACCGAATCCTCCCAGGCATGTGTTGCAACAAGACCTGTCACAAGCAAGTACAGGCATGATTTGAACCCGAGAATTCTGGCTTCGATTCCCACCCACACTCTAGTCTAAGCCACCAGTGCCAAAGGCATCCAAGGAGACATCAGACAATGAAAAGATAGCAGGATTCGATCCCAAGAAGTTGTGACTACCACACCAAGCTGTTAGGACTATATTGAGAGGCCTGGTGTAGCACCTGGGCAAACTGGTTAAAAGTTTTCTAACGTTGTAAACCATATCTTCAAATTACTGGACAACGTGAGGAGGATAATAAAATGTAGAGACTGAATCAGAGCCCCAGATGCATGAGAATCAACGTTATTCCTAAGCTACTGAAGATGGAGATGCCGGAGAGGAAGCAAAGGGCAGGCTGTTGGGGCCTCCAGCCTTAGCTTGCAAGGGTTGCAGAGCCAGCCAGTCCTTCCCTGCACCCCCACTCACCCAGGGCAGCGCAGGCAAGCAGGGCACCCACGGGGAACCTCATCTTCTCGGTGTGTGTGGCGAGGAGCGGGGAGTACAGACCGACCCGCTTCTGCACCGCCTCCCTGCGGCCCGCTCCCCTTTATGCACGGAGGGGGCCGACTGGGTGCAATCTTTGACCTCTTGTGTTTGCGCAGTCCGATTGCCCAATCTCCCTGCATTCCACCCCCTTCCTTTCTTGCCCCGATGATCACCTCATTTCCTGAGCTGTGGAACAGAACTGCGCATGGAATCCACCAACACAACCACCAGGAAAAAAAAAAAAAGGCTGTTTAGAAGGAAGCTTAAAGCAAAACCCACTCTTTGTTATCACTGCCTGGAGCAGCATGGTACAGCTTCTGCTTGGCCGGGAGTGGCTTGCTCCCGGTGCCAGGGCTTCTTCTGCTAGCCAACAACTTCATCAGCCTTATACAAGGAGAGACTGAGGCTTGAGAGGGAAGGGAACTGCCCCGGACCCCAGACTAGAACCGGAGAAGGAACCTAAAGAGGAAAGTTGGGCTCGGGTCAGAGAGGCAGCGCCCCATGCTCCTCCGCAGATGATCCTGGGAACATTCCAGAGGCAGCTCTCCCTCCATCCCTGCCAGGCCTAGCCTGCTCTGGAGCTGAAAGTGTCCTGCCCTTGAGCTGATGGTGAGACAATCTAGGCTAGGAACAGTCACAGGGTCAAGAAACTCCCGCTGCCAGGAAGTGGTCAAACTGTGAGGCTCAGAACAAAGGGCCAGAGTAAGCATAAAGAGCAACCGGGAGGATGCTTCCTTTTTTTTTTTTTTTTTTTAAATTTCTTTTTGTTGTTGTTGTTATTTTATTTATTTACATTTCAAATGTTATCCCCTTTCCCTGTTTCCTTCCTATCCCCTCCCCCCTCCCCCATCCACCCACTCCTGCCTCACCGGCCTAGCATTCCCCTACACTGGGGTATCGACCCTTCACAGGACCAAGGGCCTCCCCTCCCCTTGATGCCAGATAAGGCAGTCCTCTACCACATATGTGGCTGGAGCCATGGTCGCTCCATTTGTACTCTTTGGCTGGTGGTTTAGTCCCTGGAAGCTCTGAGGGGCTCTGGTTGATTGATATTGTTGTTCTTCCTATGGGGTTGCAAACCCCTTCAGCTCCTTCAGTCCTTTCTCTAACTCCTCCATTGGGGTTCTCGTGCTAGTCTGATGGTTGGCTGTGAGCATGCTTCCTGTCCACCCTGATTCTCCTCTGATTAAGTAGTCATCAAACCGCTTTGATTGGGCTCATCACAAAAACATTCCACTTGTGCCCTCCATAAGTGCCGTTTTAACTGTAACTATAGTTGTGTGTTTCAGTCTTGTGCATGGACTGGAAAATTCTGAAACGAAGTAAAAAACAAAATAGGCATTTGAAAATGTCCCTCTGGGTCAAGTATACTATCCCAGGGCTCGCTGTACACTCAGGGAAAGGTCAAAGCATTAGAGGCAAAACATAAACCCAGATTTCAGAATCATCAAGGGAATTTAGGGTTTTCAACGACCGTGTCTTACTGGATTTAATCAGGGTGCTGTCTGCTCTGGTCCTCGGTTTCCTTGTCACATGTGTGTATGTTCAAGCACAAGCACACGTGTCATATGTCACAGTGTGAAGGTCAAAGGACAACTTTCAGGAGTCAGTTCTGTCCTTCCACTGTGGAGGTTCCAGAGATCAAATTCAAGTTGTCAGATTGAAACCCATTTGCCTGCTGAGCCATCTCAGCTCAAAGGTCAAATGTTCTAACCTCACATCCATGTAACTGGACATACGAAAACCTTAAACATGGAAACAAAACTGTCAAAAAACAAAGGACAGGGCGTTGCAAGTGTCCAGAACTCCTTTCCTTTGCCAATCATTAGCTGAAAGGATTCCCATCTTCCCTCAGGTACCTCAGAGACTCCATGTTCCTGTCTGGCCTGTGGACCCAGGTGAGGAAACAGGGCCAACCACACGCTAAGCACAAGTGCTGGTTGGCTGGTCTTTTGCAATAGCAGGAAGTATCGCTAGCCCATTACAATAGATGGTCTCCCAGAGAAAGGAGCACTTTGGAGACCATTGGTTTAGTACGGGTTTTAGCAGGGACACGGGGCAACATGTCCATCATTAATGAATGCTTTGTCCCCTGACCCTCTCGTGGGTCCTTAGGCAGGGAGGTTATATTCCCACTGCCGCCCCACAGCAGGCGTTAGGATGGAGCCTGGATTCGTTTGACCCCTGGAGGCAGGAGACACCCAGCAGAGCAATAGATACACTTGTGGCTGATGCCTTGGCTAGGCCCTGCAGCGAGCTTGCAGGGGCTGCCAGGAAGCAGGAAGGGGGCTTGGGGGGTGTTAAACATATAACACAAACTTAGGGAAGTTAAGAGGAAGGCATTGAAGACAAATAGAAAGTGATTCTCCCTGCCTCACCCTCTCCTAGGGACCCATAATGAGCCTACCTCAAGTTACTCCTCCAGCCACAGGCTTATAGCCTTGTGTCTTAGTCAGGGTTTCTATTCCTGCACAAACATCATGACCAAGATGCAAGTTGGGGAGGAAAGGGTTTATTCAGCTTACTCTTCCATGTTGCTGTTCATCATGAAAGGAAGTTAGGACTGGAACTCAAGCAGGCCAGGAAGCAGGGGCTGATACAGAGGCCATGGAGGAGTGTTCCTTACTGGCTTGCTTGTGTGCTTCTCCTGGCTTGCTCAGCTTGCTCTCTTATAGACCCCAAGACTACCAGCCCAGGGATGGCACCACTCACAATGGGCCGTCCCGCCTTGATCACTAATTGAGAAAATGCCTTACACCTGGATCTCACGGAGGCATTTTCTCAACTGAAACTCCTTTCTCTGTGATAACTCCAGCTTGTGTCAAATTGACACAAAACCAGCCAGTACATCTTGCCTTAGCAAAGTGTCTGATCTCACTGGGTCCTCACCAGACCAGTCAACTCAAGGTCCTGCATCAGAAGGATCCCCTGAGCCCAGTCCCAGAGAAGTACACAGCCCATGGAGAAAGTTCCAGACATCGGTATTCAAAGCGACGATACCACCCACCCACACCTGGTAGAGAGGTCCAGACCATTGGTTCTTAAGCAGGAGAAGCCCTGTGTCTGCCATCCTTCAGAGGGTAGGCAGGACAAAAGCTACTTCTGGGGGTCCGTGTGGATACAAACCTGGTTATATTGGCTGCCCAGGCCTATGTGTGTCCGTAGGGATGTGTCAGGATGGGAGGTTGGCATTACAGTGCTCTGTGTTCTTGGTGGCTCCAGACATCTGTGTCTGTGTCTTCACTTGTGTGTTTCATTCTATACCAGAGACCCTCTGGATGCTCATTGTTCCCTTGAGCACCTCAACAATGGCTGAGACTTTCAGCGGGGCTTCACTGATGTCTCACTACAGCCCCGGTATTGGTGCTTAAGAATCTCCACCTAGATGTGAGAAAGAAGCCCGAAGGGACACTACCCTGCCACAGGTCAGCAATAGTGCCTACATACAAAATCAGACACACTGGTTGTATGTGAACTTGTCAACCAGGGATACAGCTTTTTCCAGCAAAGCAGGACTTACGGAGGCCAAGAAGGCTCATCTCCGGTCACACTGAGAAGGTTATAGGCATGGATGGCCTCCAACCCTGCCTCTTTTCCACATTCCCTCACCTCACCCACCTCTGCTGCCAATTCTGCCATCTGAGGACCTGGTCAGCCTGGGAGAGAGATGAGTGCCCAGCTATAGAACCTCAGATGGGGCTGCCTAGATCGTGCCCTGTTGGAAGGAGGCATGGTTTTAGCCCCTTGCACGGTTCAGGCTTTGTTCTGGGGCAAGAGTCTGAGGTGTTGATCTACAGATGAAGTCAGCTTCTGTGCTTCCAGACCTACACAGCATGTTAACATGAGGACTCCTTGTTCACAAGCTTTGAGAGTAGAACTCAGAACTCCTAATGTTAGCCTTCTTCAGACCACGGGTGCTTAATATTTGATCTATCTAGATAGAAAGAGAACAAGAGGAGAGGAGGGGGCAGATGGGAGGGGGAGAAGCTGAGAGAGGAGTTGGAGGGGGCTTCTTGTTTCATACCAACCTACTGGTGGCTCCAGTCATGTACCACAAAGAGAGTAGAACCTTACATTTCAACAACAGAGCTGGCTTTCTGGTAGAAACAACTGAACTTGTGTGTACGTGCAGGGGACTTTGGGGTTCTGCCCAGAATGGAGTGGGCAGGAAGGCAGTGGGCCTCTGAACCAATATTTGCTGTTTACAAATGTTGCCCAATTTTCATAGAAACTGAGCAAACAAAGAGCCTCTGTCTGCTTCAAGCATTCTTCCCTCCCTTCCCTCCCCACCCCATGCAGTGTCCTCTGCCCCCGCCAGAGCCTTCCTTTTCTGAAATCTCAGTCTCAGTAGTCTTGGGGAGGGAGTAACCTGGAAGCCTGAGACTGAAACCCACAAGGCCTGTCACTGCCAGCCTGCTGGGTCACGGAGAGTATGTGAGGCAGGTGGAAACTGGGGCAGGGCCTCATGGGAAACTGGCATTCAGATGTGACATGTGGCACTGTTTCCCTGCCTCTTCCTCCCTCTGTCTACCCTCCCTCTCAGAAGCCCTAGGACAATGGAAGGTTTTCATTCTTTTCACAGCCAAGAGCATACAATAATAGCATTCTCGTAAACAGTAATAGTCCATGGCCAGGTGGGATGAATTCGATCCAACATTTAGGAAAAACCACAACAATCTTACACACTCTTCCTGGGAACTAAGTCTAGGAAAGTCTGGACTAATGTTTTGAGGACAGAATGTATACTTTGAAAGGAAAAAAAAAAATCAGTAAGTATATCATGACCCACACAAGATATCTTCAGAGAACATAGATGCAAAAATCCTATGCAAAAAAAAAAAAAAAAAAAAAAATCACAGGCCGGGCAGTGGTGGCGCACGCCTTTAATCCCAGCACTTGGGAGGCAGAGGCAGGCGGATTTCTGAGTTCAAGGCCAGCCTGGTCTACAGAGTGAGTTCCAGGACAGCCAGGGCTATACAGAGAAACCCTGTCTCGAAAAAACAAAAACAAAAATTCACAAGTGGGGCTGGGAAGAGGTTGGTTGGTAGAGAGTGCTCTCCTAGTGTGCCCAAGGCCCTGGCTTTGATCCCTAGCACTGCATAAACGTGGGCTTGGACACACACCAGTAAACCTACGACTCACCTTAACCTTGACTACGAAATGCGTACCAGGCCAGCCTGGCCTGTATAGGAACATCTTTAAAAAACAATAAAGTCACAAAGCAGATCCACTAAAATACAATAAAGAGAATAAATAACTACTCAATTTGATTCATCCAGGAATGCAAATTATCTTTTGAAGCATCAATGTAATTGAATAAATCTGTATAATAGTGGACAAAATTAAAAACCACATCCATCACTATCAGGACATCATTTGATGTAGCTTAACAGCCATACATAACGAAGATTCTTAGCGAACTTGCGCCTCGATTAGATGAAGGGTATTTAACAGAGATCTACAGATATCCTGCTTTGTGGTGGAACGCGAGAGCAAGAACAATACTTAAACATCTACTATTAACACCTCCACTGAACATATTAACGGCAGGTCTGAGCCAGACCTCTAGGCAAAGAAAAAGATATAGGAAGCAAAATGACGGAGAAGAAGAAACAAACAAACAGAAACTCTTATTTTTATAGATGGCTTCATTGCATATGTATAGAATTCTAAATAAATTTATTTTGCATTATAGGATAAATTGGCTAAGAAACACCAGAAAGCAAGGTAATGTATACAAATCTAACTCATTTCTTTTTCTTTCTTTCTTTTTTTTTTTTTCGAGACAGGGTTTCTCTGTGTAGCCCTGGCTGTCCTGGAACTCACTCTGTAGACCAGGCTGGCCTCGAACTCAGAAATCCATCTGCCTCAGCCTCCCAAGTGCTGGGATTAAAGGCGTGCGCCACCACTGCCCAGCCCAACTCATTTCTATACAAAATCTAAAAACTAAAGAATTCTACCAAACAAATGGGAATGAACAAAGGCATATGGATTGCCTTGCACCGAATGATTGAGTATTACTGAGGAAATAAACTCGAAATAAGTGGGAAAACTAAACCCTGACTGTGCAGTGTTAGAGCCAGAATTAAGAAAGTCTCACTTCTCTCCAAACCGATCTGAGGATGGGGGTGGGGCACATTGGGAGTTAGAGGTTTAATCAGGGGCGGGGCATGAGAACAGGAGGCGGGAGGAAGTGATGGACAGCTAAAACTAAAGATGTGTGGGAAACACTGTTTTGTAAGCCAACTGAAAACGCATAACTTTTTAAAAAGGAGTTTGGATACAGGCACCCTGCTTGGGTGGACAATGCTTCTCTCCAGCATGGGTCGCTGCCATTGCTTTTGGTGGTGCTCTACAACTAGGGGGTAAGACCCTACTGCTGAAAATATTTTGGTTTAGGACATAGAGGAATCAAGCTGAAATTGGCCTTTCTTCCTGCTGGTTAGCTTTCCAAGTGCTGGAGGATGCTACGCAGGCCACTGGGGGAAGAAAAGTCATCAATGTGTATTACCTAGCAGTGAACCTGAATGCCTCAATATTGACCTACGAGGCAAGATGCGCCTCTAGTGTAATGGTGCCATTAAGGTTATAGTGGTAATCAGCTACACTCAGATTGTTTTTGTTGTTGTTTTTGGTTTTTTTCGAGACAGGGTTTCTCTGTGTAGCCTTGGCTGTCCTGGAACTCACTCTGTAGACCAGGCTGGCCTCCATCTCAGAAATCTGCCTGCCTCTGCCTCTCAAGTGCTGGGATTAAAGGCATGCGCCACCACTGCCCGGCTACACTCAGATTGAATGGAAACTTCCACCAAAGGAAATTCATACGTCATGTTATAAACTTGGTCAAAAGTTCAGAAGCTTGTAGATTATAGTGGGGCATGGACTACCGCTGTTTTCCTAAATGAACATGTCAAACTGCCTTATGAGGCCTGTGAGATGGCTCAGCAATCAAAGGAGCTTGCTGCTGAGCCTGCCAACCTGAGTTTGATTCCCCAGGACCCAACTGGTGGAAGGAGAGAACCGTCTCCTACAAGTTGCCCCCTGAGCATCGCAGGCAAGACTTGGAATGCACATTTACACACACACACACACACACACACCCCGAATGAATGAATGAATGAATGAATAAATACAATTTTAAAAATTAAAAAGCAAAGCACTGTCTTCTAAATAGTGATGGTTAACCCCAAAGGTTAGCGCTGTTCTCTCCCTTGGCTAGAAAAGCCTCTTGGTGCACTGAGTCAATGCACAGACTCACGACTGGTTAAAGTGCTGAGAGTATGGGACTATTGAGTGATCAGCCCTAAATGGGACATTGAGATCAATCTCCTCCCCCAAGGCTTAGCGAAAATGGCAAAGCAGAGTAAACCGTAGTAGCCAACCATTGGAGGGGGTGCTGTGAGACACTGTCTTCTGGACGTGACACCGCTGCTGCACTCATGCACTCACCAAAACTGTGGGTATCTGTGTGCCATCTGCATGAGATCAAGCCAACAGCATCAGCCAATTTTCCAAAAGCCAGCATTAGTGAGGCTCAATGTGTTACAAAATAACAGTAATAATAACAACAACAATAGAAGACACGAAGGTGAAGGCGAGGATATGTTGGGGGGGGGGTAGTGTCTGCAGGGGAGTGGGAGGGGGGCTGGGGATGGATATGATCAAGATACATTGTATACATGCATGGGATTGTCAAAGAATAAACCAAAGAGATTACTTTAAAAATGATTTATAGATTCTAGTACAAGAAATGTTTGTATGTCTTTGATATAAAATGACACTATGTTTCCACAGGTCATATACAAATACAAAAGTCTCTGTGGGTTTGCTGGTTGTGCAAAGCAAGGCATACAAAATAAGAATAGATTGCATTTAGTTTTTTCTGACCTCCTTGCCCAACTCTGCACCAAGATACATAGTATAACCAACATGTCGGTGAATTCAGGTGGTGATTGTGCCCTATAATTACATAAGTGTGAGGGGTTTTTTTTTTTTTTTTGAATGATCTTGGACTAACGGCAGTGAACAAAAATGACACAGTCAACTACACTCTTTTAAAAAAAAAATACTTTGCATACTTTCTGAGATTATAATTACATCATTCTACCCTCCCTTTCCTCTCCAAACCTTCCAACATACCCTTCCTTGCTTGCTTTCAAATCATGGTGTCTTTTTTTCATTGATTGTTGTTACATACATATCTGTGTATTCACATATACTCCTAAACACATGTGTGTGTTTCCAGAGCTGGCTGAACACTTAGTGTTCGATAACCAGTTGGTGTGCCCTTCCCTGGGGAAGGCTGTTTCTCCTGCTCTCGGCACTCCTCAGACTGTAGCTCTTGGTATAAGGTTGGGGCCTTGTGGGCTTTCCCATCTGAGCATGTCTCTTGTTCTTGTCCTTGTGTGGCTCACTCAAGCTTGTTCTTAAGGGTGCCTACCTACACATCACTGCAATGGGTGGTCTCTATTCTCACCCCAGTTTCCTAACACTAAGAAGGGCGTGTGTCTACACATCACCGAGATGGATGGTCTCTATTCTCACCCCAGTTTCCTACACTAAGAAGGAAAACAAACTTTTGATTTTACTTCTGTGGTTTGAAGTCTCTTTCAGATACTTTTCCTTCCTTCATATGAGAGTTTTCAAACATCCACAGAAGTAGACTCAATAACATAGCAAACGCCCACAGACAACCCCCAGTTTGAGCAATGCTCAGTATTTGTCTATTTCATTTCACCCTTTCTCCCTCCCTCCCTTTTTTATCTGAAGTGAAAATTATCTTATTTTCCCCAGTATTCGATATATCTTTAACACTTAGGAATTTTTATATAACACTACTGACACATCTATAGAAATCAATAATGATTCTATATTACCATCTATTTGCTACTTTCCAACATTATTTTATTATTTCTTTGTTACTTGTGTCTGCATGTGTGTGCATGCGCTCGCTTGCAAGTATGGAGGTCAGGGGACAACTTTCAGAGTTGTTTCTCTCCTTCCACTGTAGAACTTGAGAGTGGACTCAGGTTGTTGGACATGAAGGGAAGGTCTCTTAGTTGCCGAATGGTCATCAGCCTTCTTACTACTCAGTCAATCTACACATTTCTATGCTGGTCTAAAAGCAAATGAGACTAGGAGCTCAAAGTAGATCCTAAGTGAGGTCTGCATGCTATGTGGGGCCTATTGAGATCTGCATGCTACATGGGGTCTATTGAGATCTGCATGCTACATGGGGCCTATTGAGATCTGCATGCTACATGGGGTCTATTGAGATCTGCATGCTACATGGGGCCTATTGAGATCTGCATGCTACATGGGGCCTATTGAGATCTGCATGCTACATGGGGCCTATTGAGATCTGCATGCTACATGGGGTCTATTGAGATCTGCATGCTACATGGGGTCTATCCTAGAGTCTCTTTTGCTCTAAAGTGATCACCTGCATTTTATGCTGCTTCTTGTTAAAGAAACAAGATCTTTGCCCTGTGGAATCTCCAGTGTTCCAGATTTGGCTGAGCTCTGTCACGATGGTGGGATTTAGCGTGCTCTTTGTATTTGACAGCTATTCTGGGGAGAGTCCCTTGACCTGGGTTTTTCTGAGATTACCTCATCATGAGACTTTGATTTCCTGATTTTGGCAGCAACCTTGAAGAGGTGACATTGTATCACATGACATAGGCTGCCATGGTGACTTGTTGCCTTCTTGTGCAGTTAACTGTTTCTTACTGATGGTATCTGGTAGGTTTTACCACCCCCAAGCTCTGTTCTTCCCATTTTCAATTAGTAAGAAGTGGGCAAAGAGATACTTAGAGACTATTTCATATTTTTCTCCTAGTAAGACTTTTGCCCACTGGTCTTAGCTGGTCAGTAGTATTCTTGCCAGAATGAATTGGTATTGCACTGATTCCCAAGTGCTGATGCTCTGATCCTCTCATTCCCTCTAGATTTATTGATTAGCATCCTCAGGTAAGGAAAAGCCTCCCCTTCTCCACATAGTTGTCTCGCTATCATTTAGATCAGTGTGGACTAACGGGTTCAGATTTTATGCTGTAGATGATAACCCAGAACATCAATATTCACTTTATTTGTCTTTCAAGGATATTTGCTTTGTTTATTCTTACTTATTCATTTTGTTCCTGCAAGTGTATGCTTGTGAGCACCCGTGTGCCATGGCAGTGTGGAGGTCAGAGGACCGTGTGGATTCCTGGGGCTGAGCTAAGATCATCAGGCTTAGTGGCAAGTGTATTTGCCCACCAAGCCATCCCGCCATCCTTCTCCAGCCATCCCGCCTCTGGCCCTCGTTATTACTGTTGCCTGGAGCGGCTGTATACTCTAAAGTCCCATCAATCAAGTCCACTTTGTGTTTTCTCTGCATCATCTCTGGGGTTTGTGTTTCTGGAACCAAAAACTCAATGGACACTTACTTAGCCTTGTAGTGGAGAATGGTGTTCAGAAGTGCATTCTGGGAGCCTGCTGCTGAGAACTCATTGACAAGACTTTTCTGCACACAGAGCTAGGATGCACATGTATGTGTGTGTGCATGTATGCTTGTGTGCACATGCGTGTATGCACACACACATAGCTGTACCTATTTTGCATTCCCTGTGTGTGTGTGTGTGTGTGTGTGTGCCTTCTCACTTTTTCTGTTTCCTCTCTGGCAACCAGGAGTTCACTGATTGACTAGTCCCACAGCATGTATTCTAGTTTTCTTCTCTCCATCGTTACAGTGAGCGCTCAATGCGATTGAGCCCACAGTTCGGTTGTCTCCCTCCCCTTCCTATCAGTGAGAACCAGGTCCTCCCATCCCCCATCTCACTCTTCCTTTCCCTTTGCTTCTGTGAATCTTTATTCTCCTTGTCCTCCAGGTGCCTTCACAGCCTCAGTCTCTTATGATCTTCAGCCTTAGCCACTCGAGGAGAGGAGAGGAGAGGGAATGGGTCTATTTTTATTGTTGTTTGTTTATTTCCAGTAAAAGGACAAGAGAGGGAGAGGGAAAAGGAGGAGGGAGGGGAAGACTGTCATTTTCTCCACAGTACACAGAGGACTGTGAAGAACAGAGGCTATATTTCAGAATGAAGAACAAAGCAGAGACTCTCAGAACTTTCCAGTGAAACAAAGCTGCGATTCCTTTCTACCCACCCAGTCATCCTGCTGTGGTGAACTGGGAGAGGCCAGGGCTGTGTGTGAACGCCCGAGACTTCCATTCTGCAATGGAGGAGCTGCTAAGAGGTTCCTTTCCTAGTCCAGTACAATGTTCAACCCAGCCTGTCTCTACCTAACCCAAAAGCCAACACCTAGAGAGGCCACTGACCCCGGAATTGAGTAGACTCTCTGAAGTCTCATGTGTAAAGGAACAAAAGTCCTTGACCAAAGTGGGACTTGCAGGAATGCAGGTCTTCTCTGGCATGCTGTTTACCGGACATCTAGACAGACCTGCAAAAGGTGAGGTTAGAGTCCAGGGCCATGGTTTAATGTCCCACAGCATGGCAGGTTTGGGGAGGAAATGCAAAGCAGTGACAATGTAACATCTGTCACAGAAACTTCTTCAGTCCCAGATTCCAGGGATCCCTCTCCAAGGGAAAAAGTAGGAAGCTTCGGCCTGGAAAGGAAGGCAGGGAATTCTGAGAACTATAAAGTAGACCAGAGAACTCGATGGCGAAGAGTCTGGAGTTTCAAACACAGGGAGAATCTGAAATTGAGAAGTTGGTTTGCAGAAGTAGAGTTGGTTCCAGATCCTAATTTGTAGAAGACCTTCACTGATGCCATCCTGATAGAAGAGGAACTAGTCAAACATTGGAGGAAGTCCTAGCAGGAAAGACAAGATGGGGACAAGAGGTCACATGTTGGTCCTCTCTGCTAAGAATACTGTTAAGTCTCCAGCGACTTAAGTGACTTGATCATTCCCTTCTATAAATGAAGACCTGTAGGTTAGACAATGAGCTAAGCAAGTTAGTTAAGCTACTTGTGTTGCTGCTCCTCATTCACTAGGAGGATTAGTAATGCCTACCCTAGCCAGCTGGAGAGGTTAGTAATGCCTACCCTAGCTGACTGGAGACATGGCTAAGTTGGTAAAATGCTTGCCGCACCAACATGAAGACCCCAGAACCCATGTAAAAAGCCAGGTGTAGCAGCTTACAGCTGTAATCCCAGCACTGGGAATGATGACCTCTACCTCTACACGCATACACATACATGTGTACAGCACCTACACACTCACTCACAATGTGCACGCATGTAATCCTAGCACTTGGGAAGTAGAGACAGCAGAATCAAGAGTGCCAACCTAGCCTTAGCTATATATAACAAGTTTGAGTCTATCCTGGGATACATGAGACCCTGGTGTGTGTGTGTGTGTGTGTGTGTGTGTGTGTTGCCTAGTTAATAGAGGATCTAAATTAGTGAGGTGCCTGATATGGGTGCTAGGAAATGAACTAAGGTTCTCTGGAATCTTAATCACCGAGCCATCTCTCCAACCCCACTTTATTTTATTTTGAATTATATGGCAGAGGCAGAGAGTTTGCATGTGAGTGCAGGTAACCACGGAGGCCAGAGGTGCCAGAGCTCAGGATATAAATTAGTAATTGACTTAATAAAGTGCTGAGACATTGGTATTTTTTACTTTTGTCTATAATATGACCAATATTCAGACCCCCTTAAGTTCTGTAGGCACAGTCTTCGGAGCCTAGCTCCTCAGGTCCCATTTCGTGTTTTGGCCATTATTTTTATTATTGTTAGTTTGTTTTGCTTGTTTTTTGAGACAGGCTATCACTATGTTTCCCTGCCTAGCCTGGACCTCACTTCGTAGACCAGGATGGCCTTGAACTCACAACCACTCACCTACTTCTGCCTCCTGAGTACCCAGCTCTCAGGTTCCATTTTTATCAGGGAGTACTTCAAAGGTGCTGGTCACTAGATTGTAGGCAGTGCACGCTAGAAGACTTAGCTGTGGGTTGTTTGTTTTTCTGTATACAAATTACCGGTGACCTCCTTCTATACGCCTGACCTGGGCAGGTACCATCATGTGCCATCCAAGGAGTAATAAAACATATAAAGACTCTACTTCACTCTTAGGCCACAAACAAGGTATCTAGTAACAGGCAAGCTTTTTATTCTTAAGCTCCATTATCTCAGTAGTAGAAATGCAAATATCTTCCTTGTTATGACAATTACTGACCTTGCTACTGAGATGCTGGCTCTGAACTGACAGGTAACAATCATGATTGCCTCCATTACGACTGGGCCCATCAGCAAGACACAGGTAGAGAGAGAGAATCTAGTATAACAATCTCATTTCACAGATAAAAAAAAAAAAAGAAAAAGAAATCTGGGGCCAAGCAGTGGATATAGCTGGTCCACTGCCCAGTAGGTCAAGGACACGGGAGCCTAGACACTAGGCTGGTGTCCCGAGATGTCCCCTTTGTCTTGTTCCTGGAAAGTGCCTCTCATGTTTTCCCCCAGGTTTATTTCAGAATTTAATTCTCCCTGTTATTTCATCAAGGGAAGGTAAGACTCAGACTTTCAGGTGGACTCACAGGCAGGTGACCGGATAAACTGAGCAGAGTCCAAGGCTCCCAGGGCCAAGGCAAACAGAACACTGGCCCCTCTGTTGTCCCCACAGCCTATGCCATTGTTTAATGTCCCTACTCGCCATGGAAAAAGAGGATCGAAGTCCACCTTCCTTCACAGCTTGTTCAAATTAAGCCTATGACCTGTACAAATTCCCAGACTTACAAACTGTTGGTGTCAATTGTTGGTTTCTTCAACCGAATGGCCTTATTTTTTTTAGTTGTCAGGAATGTTACTCATGGACAAATCTTTAATCGATACATAACTTCTCTGTATATATAATTTAACAATACTTACCAGCCTCTCAGGTTAGCACCTAAAATGAACTAACAAGGCTTCTATTCCCTTTCTCCTCCATGAGGAAGGAGGGAGAGGTCTCAGAAGACCTACTGAACTGGAGGTACAGATGCACAGAAGCTATATACCAAGGTGTGTGTGTGGGGTGTGTGTGTGTGTGTGTGTGTGTGTGTGTGTGCGCGTGTGTGAGACAAAGGTGAGTCTCTAGCTTTTAGTCATCCTTGATAGGGACCACCAATTAATATTCAATATGTCAAAAATCTCTGCTGCTGCTTTTGCCAAGATCTTAGGTTTGGGAGAAGTTGCAGACACTTGACAGTAGTTCCCAGTGCCAGTAAAAGACACCAGTGGACACAAACCTCAAGATCTTGTCCCAGCTCTGTGTCACTTAGGCAAGGTTGGCTTTCCTGGTGAAGCAAATGGTAGCAGAAACTGAAGGTCACTAGAGTCAATATTGTCTAAGGCTTTGGTTAATAGACTGGAGATTTTGTAGCAAGCGAAACTCTGAAGGAGAATCTTCCAGAACCCATAGCATAAAGGATTAGTGTGCCTGTGGTTTCCTTGGGGCAGTCTTTAGGGAAATGGCATAAGACCCAAAAGGAATAAGTCCTCTGCCCCAGAAACTACCTGAACCTGTCTTAGTTAGGGTTTCTATTGCTGTGATAAGTAAGACACCATGACTAAGAGCAGCTTGGGAGGGAAGGGGTTTATGCCACTTACATTTCTATATCACAATCCATCATTAAAGGAAGTAAGGCAGAAACTCAAGGCAGGAACATGGAGGCAGGAACTGAAGCAGAGACCATGGAGGAGTGCTGCTTTCTGGCTTGCTCCTCATGGCCTGCTCGGCTTGCTTTCTTATAGCACCCAGGACCCACCAGCCCAGAGATGGCACCACCCACAGTGAACTGGGCCCTCCCACATAAGTCATGAGTCAAAACAATGTACCACAGGCTTGCCCCCAAGTCAATTTAGTGGGAGCATTTTCTCAGTTGAGGTTCCCTCTTCCCAAATGACTCCTGCTTGTGTCAAGTTGGCACACAACTAGGCAGCATAGCCTGAGACCTTCCTGCTACCTCTCTGGGGACTGAATTCTAGGATGCGAAAGGATCTGTCCCACAGTCCTCCAATGTTTACATCAGCTCTGAGAGCTGAATGAGCTGAAAAAGAAAACCTCGTGACTAGTTGGCTTGATAAAGACCTTGAGACTGGAGCTCAGAAGTTGGGAGAACTTTTGGAGGCTTCTATCTTGAAGCCGTGTTTCCTTCCTGTGCTCCAAACCATGGCTTTGCCTGCAGCTTCTCAAAGCTGAAGATGCTCCACTTTGTGAATTTCTGGCCCAGGCATCTTCACCGTAATGTATGAAGTTAAAACTGCCAGCTTGGAAGGGAGATCAGAACGAATTTGAATATAAAACACTACTAGAGGGGACTGGAGAGATGTCTTGGTAGCAGTTAAGAGCACTGGCTGCCCTTCCAGGGGACTCGGGTTCGATTCCCAGCACCCACATGGTGGCTCACAACCATCTATAACTCCAGTCCCAGGCTATCCATTATCCTCTTCTGGTTTCTGCAGGTCCCAGGCATGAATGTGGTGCACAGACATACATACTGGCAAAACACACATATACATTTTCAAAAGCTTCTAGAAGCATTTATAGGGAAACAGATGAAACTGGAAAGTATTAGGTTAAACTAAACTCAGACAAATACCGTATGTTTTCTCTTATATCTGGATTATAGATTTTTAATGTGTCTGTGTATTTGAATGAGTGTGTGTGTGTGCGTGTGTGTGAGTATGGTGCCTGTCAAGGTCAGAAGAGGGTGCTGGATCCCCCAGAACTGGAGTAACATCCATTGTGAGTGACTCTGTGTGGGTGCTGGGATTGAAAATTTAGTCTCATGACTCAACAGCAAGCACTCTTAGCTGCTGCTCTGTCTCTCCAACCCCGCTGGTTCTCTCTTACCTTACACTTTCCCCCCCTTTGTTATAGCCATCTTTTCCTTTAAATTCTAAGATGTGTTTGTAACAGCTCTTTCTAGAGTTGTCTGGAGATCAGTGCAAGATCGGTACCTGGAACCATGCTGATGAAGGTGTCACCTCCCGGATGTGTGGCCTCAAAACTGAAATAAACAAATTCTCTTTCTTTTTTAAAAAAAAGTATTTTATTTAGAGTTGGGGGTTTAGCTCAGTGGTAGAGCACTTGCCTAGCAAGCGCAAGGCTCTGTGTTCAGTCCTCAGCTCTGAAAAAAAAAATTATTTGAATTACATTTATTTTTAAAGTTTATACATTTGTATTGATTTATAATAGCTTCTCCATCCTTTCTCTAACCTTCTCCAATCCCAGATTCTTCTCATGGCCTCTTAAATTAATGTGTGTGTGTGTGTGTGTGTGTGTGTGTGTGTGTGTGTGTGTGTGTGTGTGTAAATATATAAGTGCCACCTGCTGAGTCCATTTAATGTTGCTCATATGTATGTTTTTAGGGCTGGTCACTGGTATTGGAGAACTAGTTAGGGGACTCATCTCTCTAGAAAGATAATTCTTCTCTCAGCAGCCATTATTTGCGGGTAGCTCTTCATCTAGGAGCAGAGTCCCAGATTTCCACCACCAACGTTAATGTGCCATCTAGTGTTGTCTAGCTCTGGTCCTGCTCAGGCAGCCATAAATGTTGACATTTCACAAGTACAGCTTCCCTGTCATTTAGAGAAGACACATATGGAAGATACAGTCTTGAAGATACGATGCTTGCTGGTTCGCTGACTCTTACAATCTTTTGCCCTCTCTTCTTCAATGTGCCCTGAGCCTTGCCTATAGGGGTTATGTTGTAACTATATCAACTGGGGATGGGCTTCTCACAGTCAATTGTTCCTTTCAGGTTGACCAGTTGTTGTTTTCTGCAATGGTCTCTATCCACTGCAGAAGGAGGCTTCTTTGATGGGGAGGAGGAGCTTTATGTGGGTATATGAGAATTCTTTAGATGTAGTTAGGAATTGCGCTGGTGTAGTTAAGGTGGCTGTAGTAGTTCTCTGGGGTCCAGGACCTCACTAGCCTTGTGTAACTGGCTAGATTTCCAGCACCAGGCAGGAATTCCCCCATTGCTTTGTCTAACAAGACAAGGTGGGGCTGGGGCAGTGGCTCATCAGGAACTGCTCTTGTAAAGAACCCAGCTTCCGTTCCCAGCACCCACTTCTGAAGCTCACAACTGCCTGCACTCCAGGTCCAGGGGATCTGCTGCTCTTCCAGCCTCAGTGGGCACTGCATTCACGTGTGCAAACCCACACCCAGTCACACACGTAACACATCATTTTTATTTTTTTTGAAATTACATATTTTTAAAAAGGTTATTGTTTGAATTCCCTCATCGCTGCTTTTTAAATGTGCTTATATTGGTAGACCTTGCTCCTGACTTTGTTTTTTGTTTTTTGTTTTTTGGTTTTTGTTTTTTGGTTTTTTTTTTTGGTTTTTCGAGACAAGGGTTTCTCTGTGTAGCCCTGGCTGTCCTGGAACTCACTCTGTAGACCAGGCTGGCCTCGAACTCAGAAATCCACCTGCCTCAGCCTCCCAAGTGCTGGGATTAAAGGTGTGCACCACCACTGCCCAGCTGCTCCTGACTTTGTAACAGTTTGATGCTTCTTTGCAAATCTGAAAATGTTTTTAGTTAAGATGCAACTATGTGAGTTGCCCTGGCAAGTACTTAAATTTCGTTGCCTTGGTCTCATGGGATTGGAGTTTATGCTGCCCACAGACCAGTGGGAGCCTTTCAGACTAGTGCCAGCTCCACTGGAGGCTGGAAGGAGTAACCTTTAATCAATGGCCATTTAAAATATTTAGTTTTTAATTTCTGTGTATGTGCCTGTGCCTCTGTGAGTTTATGCTCACCACATGTATGCAGGGATCTGCAGAGGCTAGAGGTGTTGGATCCCCGGAACTAGAATTTACAGGTGCTTGTAAGCTGCCTGAAGTGGGGTCTGGGAACTGAACTCAAATCCTCTGCAAGAGCATCGACTGCTAAGCCATCTGTCTCGCCCCCTCCATGGCCACTTAACCCCACATCCAAGGTACACCCCCTAGTGAAAGCCTTCGTGTTGAGCTAGGGCTCTTTGCTCTGCTTGCTAGAAGCTTGCATCATTGATGACTTCAAGCCCTGGCAGATGTTTTGTGCTTAAGTCTCTCTGCCACTCTCTTCCCCCCTCATGGGTTTTGATCTCAGTCTACATGGGTGCAGGTGCGTCAATGACACTGGAATGAGGATCCCAGAGAGTTTCCTGGCAAAGTCCCATCCTTTCTGGCACTTTATCCCAGTCACGTTGACCTCAGATTCCTATCTCTGTTTCTAGAAACTTCCGACTGGCAGAAGGCCCGTCATCATCTTCTCACCTCTTCTTTCCCTTCCTCTGTGGACACTGCTCCCTCACTGTTATTGTTCAATGTCTACAAAGAGCTGTTCATCCTTACCCCCAGATTTTTAGCTGTTTGTGGAAGGAGGGTACGCCCTGCCCCGGGCACTCTATCACTCACCCTTGTGAGTCTGACTTTCAGCAACATTATCTTGGCTCTGAATCCACACTTGCTAAGAGGCTGTCACAAGCTGGCATCCTAGTACTAACTAGCAACCGTGAAATCTCTGATAAGGAGCTTGTCACGCTTTCAGAAAGCAGACTGCACCAGCAGTAAGATACACCATTTGCAGTAATTTTGATATTTTTCAGGAAACATTAACTAAGACTTTGTCTTTGACATTAATTTCAAATGTCAAAACATAATTCGTTTTATTGTATTCCTACAGGTTGGAGCGCATGTGCATATATATGATAGGCTCAGTGACTCAGCTAGCCTGGCCCCCCGCGAGCCCTGGGGAATCTCCCATCTTTGCTTCTCAGCCTTAGGATTACAAGTGCACATCGCTGTACCTAGTCTTTTACATGGGTGCTGGGGATCCAAACTCAGGCTCTCATGCTTGTTCAGCAAGATCTTTCCCAATGGAACCTCTCCCAGACCCCAAAATAATAATACACAGAATAAAAAATACACAGAATCATTCCTTGTCCTTTCTTGTTATTTTATTTTTCTTTGAGACAAGGTTTCTCTGTGTAGCCCTGACTGCCCTAGAACTCACTCTGTAGACCAGGCTGGCCTCGAACTCAGAAATCCGCCTGCCTCTGCCTCCCAAGTGCTGGGATTAAAGGCGTGCGCCATCACTGCCCGGTGCTTTCTTGTTATTATGTGAGTCATTTCTGTTGAACATTGATGCAAGTGTGTGTGTGTGTGTGTAGTGTGTAGCGTCTTGTCTTGTATTATGGCTTGGATGGTATTCAGACAGATACTTTTTTGCTCAAATTATAATTGAGTTAGTTGTCTCTTGTGGAAAATAATTAGATTATAGGAGATAAGTCAAACTAACTTGGTAGAATTATTTTAGGAGTACATTATTTTTATTTTTGAAGTGTGTGTGTGCGTGCGCATGTGATGCAAGCACACTTGCATGTGTGAGCACATGGAGGCTGTAGTTTGACACCAGGTATCTTTCTCTATCACTCTCCCCTTTATTTGTTGAGACTCTCTTGAGGAGCCTGAAGTTCACTGCTGCAGCTCAGCCAGGTGAGCAGCTGGATTCCCCCAGCTCTGCATTCAGGTTCAGGTCAGAAGCATGCAGCCACAATCAGTTTTCACGTGAATGTTGGGAATCCAAATTTTAAAGTAAGCATTAACCCAGCGGGCCATCTCCCCACAGGTGTGTGCTTACACTTATTTATTTGTGGATGTATGTGCATGGTGGCAAACTCGTGTCGCTGTGTCCATGTGGAGGTCAGAGGACAACTTGTGGGAATCCATTCTTTCCACTGTGTGGGTCCCAGAGCTCACACCTAGGATGTTACCTTTACCCATCTCACCAGCTATAAGATATCATTTTTAGTAAATACTAAACTCAGAGTCATGATTTTAATACAAAAAGTCTTATTACCTCCAAATCTGAGAACATTCAGTGAAGCTTTCTAGGAAGATACTTTTATTCATTTTTTGTTTCAATTATGACACTGAGTTATAGAGATGTCAGCACAAGCCCATACGGAAACAAGCAGTTGGGTCCCCAGTCCCGGATTACCCACCAGCTGAATGGTGTTTAATATTTGTGAAATGTGCAGGCATCCAGCAGTTCTGTAAATCAAAACACAAGGGGAAGAACATCAGACCCTGCCAGTGCTTGCCACACTCCTCTCTGCTCTGATATCCTGTGATCTTTAAAGTGAATTTCTAGAAAGTATGTTGGAAACACTCCTGTCTTCTAAAGGTAAGCCATGGTTGAGATGAGTTAAGACCCTCATTGACCCTCTCTGCCCTACCATGTCTATCTACCCATAAGTACCTGTCCTTCTTTCCTGTCCGTAAGTCCCTGTACTGCCCTCCCTTCCTGCTTTCATGAGCCCTAACACACTACGTGATGCTACAAAGTCAGGCATATGCCCAATGGTTCTGTTATCTCAATTTTAATTTTATTTCCCCAATTTCTTTCTATTTGAGACATCTATGCCATCTAAAATATGTATCCCAAGATTTCTACAGGGCTGGCTAACCATGCTGTATTTGTTTTTACTAATGTTTGTGTATTTTATATAAAACCATCAAAAAGCAGTCCTTCAAGGGTGGTATATATAGTGTGGTGGTTTGAATATACTTGGCCCAGGGAGTGGCACTATTAGGAGATGTGGCCTTGTTGGAGTAGGTGTGGCCTTGTTGGAGGAAGTGTGTCACTGTGGGGGTGGGCTTTAAGACTCTCATCCTGGAAGCCAGTCTTCTCCTAGCAGCCTTCAGATGAAGATGTAGACCTCTCAGCTCCTCCTGCACCATGCCTGCCTGGATGCTGCCGCACTCCCACCTTGATGATAATGGACTGAACCTCTGAACCTGTAAGCCAGCCCCAATTAAATGTTGTCCTTCATAAGAATTGCTGTGGTCATGGTGTCTGTTCACAGCAGTAAAACCCTAACTAAGACATACAGCTTGTGTCATTTCCCAAGCCCCAACAAAAATGGGAATACACATGAGAAGAGCTTCATTTCCCAAGTGGTCTCAAGTTCTGCTACACTTCTTGTCTCCTTCAGACAATTTAGCATTATCTAAATGGTGTCTTTCACTGTTGTCTAACTGAATTGGCTCAGTGGTAACTCCAGCTCTTCAAGGCAAAGAGAAAGTGTCTACACCTCCATGCCCTTGTCTGTATCAGCTGAGTGCTTGAAACAGCCAAGTTCTTAACATAAACACATTGATTTTGAACCTCCTGCTATTTCTCCTTGGTGGTCGTTTCTACTTACCAGAGGACAAGCACTTCCTAAAGTTGTCCATCAGGGTAAGATACTGTGGTCCTAGGTATGTTTTATAAGTTGTTTTGTTCTGAAGGTTGGACAGGCATTCTGTGTTATCACTGAAAAGCAGGTCCTTAGCTGAGGATTCAAACATCTGGAACATCCTATATTCAAATCCATTGTTTCCGAAGAGCTCCTGGATTAGAACAGACAGTCACTGAGGGTGCCAGGAAGCATAGAAGTGTCTACTCTTTCTAGAAGACCAAAGGCTTCTGGACTGCTCAGCTGCAGCCCTTGGAGAATCCCTGGACACAGCAAAAGTTTAGGAAATACTGTAGTAACAGAAAGCATGGTCTGTGGGTTTGGATCCTGGCTTCATCTTTTCCTTGCTATATGAACTTAGGAAAATCTTTCGCCAACCTCAGTCAACCTCTGTTTGCTCATTGGTAAATGGAGACAGTAACATCACATTGTGCAATGCTGTATATAAAGAAACATAAATAGAAAACTGGCCATATGTCACCAGTCAGCCAGCCAGTGCCAGGTGCTTTCCCAGCTGTTTGGATCATCTTCCTGTAGGGGGAGGTTCTGTTGCTAACATCATTTCCCCAATTGGCTCTTGATTTGTCAAAAAAGAAGGCCAGGAGTCAATTGCTGAGCAGAGGTACAGGTGGGACTTCTGGGTCCCAGAAGGAAAAGGTAGATGCCAAGGAAGGAGAGAAAGGGATTTTTTTCTGCCATGCTTTGGAGGAAGAAGGATGCACCAATCATGTAAGGTCTTGGAGGAAGCTAGGGCCTGCAGCCTCTGCTACAGGCAGGTGGCCAAAGATGTTTGGCAGGGGCTAACTGGAACAAGCCACTAAGTTTAGGGCAGAAGGAGAGACAGAGATAATAAAGTGGTAAGGCCACGCATTTCCAGGCAGGAGATATCTGCACCCAGCAACTGTGCCTAGCAGTAACAAGGCTGTGTGTGTATATCTTTTATCTGCTGATTCAAGGGTCTTGGGAGTGGGCTGGTAGCAAGACCCCCCCAGGAGCAAAGGTGGGTGGAAGGGGAGGCTGGGTCAGGGCTGGCTGTGGCTGATCCCGGAGCTGAGCTGGCTGCTGTCTCAGGCAAAGGCAGTAGCAGTTTTTTAAAACTACACACAAGATCCTCCCATGTCTTCCCTTGCTGCTTCCTGTTCTAGTCTCTGAACTCCAACCAGGTCCATATCTTCATCCTACTTCCCTTCCTTAGTTGATTTCCATAGCAGCCAACATGGCAGCTTGTCTTGTGTGAGACTTTCTCTCTCAGATGTCCACAGTCAAGACTCTCTTATTTCAATGGTTTTCCTAGGTGTGAAGGTTAATTTGGGCTTCTCAGTTAACTAAAGCCTCTGTTAGAGTGGCCCATGGACGTGTCTATGGGGTGTTTTCTTAATAGTTGATATAGGAGGGCTCAGCCCATCATGGGTGGTACCATCCCTCAGCAGGTAGGCTGAGACTATACAAGAAAGGCATCTCAATGTGAGGATCAAGCAAAACAGTAAGTGGTGCTCCTCCATGGTCTATGCTTTAGTTCCTGCCTTCAGGTTCCTGTCTTGAGTTCCTGCCTGGCTTCCCCAATGATAGATTAAACCTGTAAGCCAAATAAACCCTTTCTGTGCCCAAGTTTCTTTTGGTTAGTGTCCTAGCACAGCAAAGAGAAGAAAACTAGAATACCAGGCCACCATTTTTTTCAGGGATGTGAAGGTGGTGTACTGGCTAGTTTTGTGTGTCAACTTGACACAAGCTGAAGTTATCACAGAGAAAGGAGCTTCAGTTGAGAAAATGCCTCCATGAGATCCAGCGGTAAGGCATTTTCTCAATTAGTGATCAAGGGGGGAGGGCCCCTTGTGAGTGGTACCATTTGTGAGCTGGTAATCCTGGGCTCTATAAGAAAGCAGGCTGAGCAAGCCAGGGGAAGCAAGCCAGTAAGTTACATCCCTCCATGGCCTCTGCATCAGCTCCTGCTCCTTGACCTGCTTGAGTTCCATGGAGTCCTGACTTCCTTTGGTGATGAACAGCAGCATGGAGGTGTAAGCTGAATAAACCCTTTCCTCCCCAACTTGCATCTTGGTCATGCTGTTTGTGCAGGAATAGAACCCCTGACTAAGACAGTGGTATACGATAAAACATGGATTTCTTCTTTGGGGAACCTCCAAGAACGGAGCATGTATTGCAATAGGCAGAGGAGACTATAGGTTTTCCTTCAGATCATTTGGGTTAGGCATCTGCTACTCCATAAGATCAATTCCTGTTGGATTCCAATAAGGTCATAAAGTGTCTAGATGTTTGGCTTCTTAACTTTCAGCAATCCCAGAAGGTGCCCAGCCTATCTAGGTTAAGAAGACAAATTCAGATCAACCCACAAGTCAGTTAGAGAAGCCACCATTCTGTTTTTGCTACACTTAGCTTAGTCACTGAGCCAACAACTCCCGTACTTATTGCACCAGAAGAAGAAAGAAGGGATTCATTCTCTTGGAACTTGACCGGGCCCAAGAGATCCTGTGTGTTTTCTCAGGGCTGTGAATCTCAGGCTGTTCTCTTAGATTCCTAGAGAACTGCAGAACAAGTGGGCATCAGCTATAACCAGAGACAGGGCTAGGAGGCCCAGGGTCCCCTGCTTAGGGAGAAAGAGCATGAGCTAGGCTGGGTGCATGGACACATGGGCGTCAGTGCAGCTCTGAGAACCGGGCACTGAGTTACAGGGAGTAGGCACTGCTGCCCATACCTGTTGGTTGATGAGTATTCTTCGAATAAAGTTAGCCTTATCGTTCCTGGAGAACACAGCATGGTTTGGCACTCTGTCCAGGTGGCAGCTCTGAGCCTCAGCCACAGGCTTCCTGGTGCCATCAAGGCACAGCAGCTCAAAGTCTTCCTGTTTTAGACCCTTAGCCCAAGCCTCGGGGTTCTTTCCTAGGGAGAGAGTGATGTTGGGGCCAGTGAGATGGCTCAGTGGGTTAAAAAACAAAGAATGAACAAACAAACAAAGGCAGTTGCTGCCAAGACAGAGAACCTGAGTTGGATCCTTGGGACCCACATAATAGATAGAGGGAAAGAACTGACTCCAGTAAGTTGTCCTCTGACCTCAGAACATACAGACATGAAGTCAATACATGTAAATTTAAAATATAGATATGAATGTTTAGAGAGGTGGCTCAGAGGTTAAGGACCAGAGGACCTGGGTTTAAGTCACAGCATCCACAGAGTGACTCACAAGTGTCTACAACTCCAACCCCAGGGGATCTGATGCTCTCTTTTGGCTTCTACAGGCAACAGGCATGCCTGTGGTATACACACATACATGCAGGTAAAACACTCATACATATAAAATTTAAAATCAATCAATCAATAAACAAATAAAATGCCAGTGCTCACTGTAGAGCACTTGCCTAGCAAGACCCTTGGTTAAATTCTCCAGAACTGAATAGAAATTTAAAATAACAGTCCTGAGAGTGTCACTCAAAAAGGAAAATTCAATAAATTAGAGTGTGTTAAAATTAAGACTGTTGTCAGACAGTGGTGGTGCACAATTTAAATCCCAGCACTCAGGAGGCAAAGGCAGGTAGATCTCTGAGTTCAAGGCCAGCCTTGTCTACAAAGTGAGTTCCAAGATAGCCAGGGCTACACAGAGAAACTCTGTCTAACAAAAACAAAACAAAACAAAACACAGAAGTAGGGGCTGGAGAGATGACTCAGCAGTTAAGAGCACTGTCTGATCGTCCAGAGGTCCTGAGTTCAATTCCCAGCAACCACATGGTGGACTACAACCATTTATAATATGATAGATGCCCTCTTGTATTCAGGTGTATATGCAGATAGAGCACTCATATACATAAAATAAATAAATCTTTTTTAAAAAAGTTATTTATAAAAAAAAAAAACCTAAAAAAAAGAAAAAGCATTAAGACTATCCACCTGGGGTCTGAAGATCTGGCTCAGGGGTTATGAGCTGTTCTTCCAAGGACCCAAGTTCAGTTCCTAGCCAAGTTCAGGCAACTTCAGTGTTAGGGGATTTAATGCCTTCTGGCTTTAGGCTCTTGCACACATGTGGTGCACATAAAGTCCCATGACTACACATACAAATAAATATATAAATAAGTAAACATTTTTTCAAAAGAAAGTGAAAAAAGTCACAAACAGACAAGATATTTTCCAACATGAATAGCTGTCAAGAACTTTAATCTGGAATATCAAAAGGATGCCTGTCAATCAGAGAGTTGAACATGCTCACATAGTCCATGGTTTCTGTGTGCTTTGTCAGTCAGTTTCAAGGCCAGGGTAATAATTAGCATCAAGTCTGATCTAACAGATTGGAAGAATGTTAAACTGCTAGATTAATTTAAAGTGCTAGGATCCCAGTCACTGGAGTCAGCTAGACTTAGTGACTCAACTTCCCCAGTTGCCTCTTGGGGAGCCACTCTGCAAAGGAGACTCAGATGTTTCCATGCAAGGAAAGCACAGCGCAGGCGCCTACCTACCATCAGTGTTCTGTAGAACTGTGGGGTGCTTCATGAAGGCCACATCCCCCTTCTCAACCAGACACCTGCACAACAAGGCCCAGGTCAGCAAGGAGAATCAGCAAGGAGTGAGAGGGAGCCACCAAGGGAGAGTCACACCCGGAGGGACCCAGCACACCCACACAAGCAACTGTGGTGCCTACAGGGCCCCAGGGTGTTAGAGGAGGGAGATGATGGAAAGACAGAACTGTTCATTGAATTTCATTTGTGGAAAGCACCATTTGGGTCCTCATTTTAAATCTGCACTTTCCCCAGACAGGTTGCTTATGTACTCCCACTAACAGATATCTAAGGGGTGGTGCTCTGGTTAGACCCACGAGATCCACATGGTGTAGTGTCACACCACGAGATACTACAATCCATGTGGAAATATGGCTGTGAGGGGGCTTTATTGCACTCATGTGTCTGCTCAGTACTGACAACAGAGAATGTGCTTCTCTAGACACGACACCATCTTCATCCCAAGGGGAAAATGTGTACCTGTGGTGACATCTATAACCCCAGCAATTGAGAGGTCAAGACCAAAGAATCACAAATTTGAGGCCAGTCTAGGCTACATAGTTAGATTCTGTCTTTATAAAAACAAACAAACAAACAAACAAACACTCACCCACCAAATGTGACCATCTGAGTTTGATCTCTGGAGCCCACATGGTAGAAAAAGAGAACCAACTGCCTCAAGTTGTCTTCTGACCTCCATATGTGCACTATTGTACACAAGTCCTCCCCTTTCCAACATAGATAGATAGATAGATAGATAGATAGATAGATGATAGATGGGTGGGTAGATAGATAAATAGAGAGATGGATATAAATATCCTGGAACATATGTACCTCACACATACAAAATAAATAAGCAAATAAAAATAATTTGAAAAAGTATTGAAGTTGGGCCAAGCTTAATACCAATAGACCTCTTGTTATTTAGTTCTTGGCTCTCTTGTTATTTAGTGCTGATCCCTCTGCTGTCAAAGGTCTTCCCCATGTACCTTTTCTAAAACTTGCCTGCCCTGGTCACTGCCACATACCTCCCTGCTGTGTTAAGATCTTGAACATCTTCCAAAGGCACATGACCATTAAAGACTTGGCTCTGGGGCCTAAAAAGATGGTTCACTGTTTAAGAGGAGTAGAGTTCTCTTCCCAACCCCCATATTAGGCAGCTGACAGTCACCCCTAACTCCAACTCCAGGGCATCTGATGCCCCCTTCTGGCACCTGCAGGCACCTGTAATGTACATGATTCTATTTAAACAGACACACAGAGACACATACAGGGACACATGTACACACATAAAAATTAAAATAAAATTTAAACTTAACTTTTAAAAAGAGCTTATTTCTGAGGTGATGGTATTAGAGGTAAAACCAAAGGAGATGGGTCCTTGTGAGAAATCCTTAGGTCACTGAGACATGTCTTTGAAAAGGACGGTTGGATCCCAGCTGCATTGGCTCTGCTGGAATATGTACTAGAACCTCTAAGACCATGAGCTAAAATGAACCTTTTTGTCTTATAAGCTGATTGTCTCAGGTGTTTTGTTACAAGGATGGAAAGCTCTCTAACACATGCCTCTTCTTGGTCTCTCTATAGCATATACAATTGAGAAGTTTTGTTTTGTTTTGTTTTGTTTTGTTTTGTTTTGTTTTTTGAGACAGGGTTTCTCTGTGTCGCCCTGGCTGTCCTGGAACTCACTCTGTAGACCAGGCTGGTCTCGAACTCAGAAATCTGTCTGCCTCTGCCTCCCAAGTGCTGGGTTTACTATCCTATTCTTCTACTGAGACTCAGAGTGGACAGGGCCATGTGTGTCTTGTTGCTTGCTAGCAACCTAGAAGAGCACCTGCTACTCAATGCTCTGTAAATATGTCTTCTTTTGCTTAAGTGAAAGGCAGTACCTAGACAGATCTATTGTAAGAGACACTCATGAGCTAAGTGTAGGAAGACAGTGTCCTGTGATTGACAGTTGAGCTCTAGCAGAACCCATGGCTTATCTACAGCCACACGGAAAGAAAGAGGAAAAGTAGACTCTGTACTACCAATCTTGTCCTATCCGAGTCCCTGAAGTGCCCTCAGGCACCTGGGCCAAAGGAGTAAGTATTCGTTAGAGAACCTTGCTGAATAACAGCAGTAACTCTGGTCTCCAATTCCAGATCCTTCTAAATCAATGCCCAGATACTGAGATGATGAAAGGATAAGGAGATGAGGGGTCAACAGGGTGATGCCAAGAGAAAGGAAGGCACAGACACTAACCTGAGAGCTCCGCTGGAGCCATGATACCTCTCATTGTTGTTAGCAGCACACATGTGGGCTGGGTTGTTACTGCCAGCACAGAGAGCACAGAGACGAGAGTCAGGATCAGACCCTGGGGCACAGCTTCGACTGAAGAATTCATCTGCGAGGAAGGATAATCCAGAGTCAGCTCTTCCTATGATCACAGGAAAGCCCCGGGGGTTTGTCCACTGCCTGTAACACGAGCATACAGCTCGCTATTCGGCAACATTATTAAGGGGCTGGGGAGATGGCTCAGTCAGCAAAGTGCCTACATGCAAGCAAGAGGACCCGAGTTTGGATCCTCAGAACCTACATAAAAGCTGGTTGCCATGGTATAAATCTGTAACTCCAGTGCTGAGGAAGGCAGGGACAGGTGGGTCCCTGCAGCTCGCTGACCTGCCAGCCTAATCAAAATGGTGAACTCCAGGTTCAGTGAGAGACCCAGTCTCAAAAACCTTTAATCCCAGCACTTAGGAGGCAGAGACAGTTGGATCTCAGGACTGTGAGGGCTACATAGAGGGACCATTACTCAAACAGTAATGGTAATGTGGAGATCAACTGGAGAAGACACCCAGCCTCTGTCTCTAGCCTCCAGACATGCATGCATACATGTATCTACACAGATACATATTCATGCCCACATGAACACATACATACTCTACATATACGAAACTCATTTTTAAAAAAGGAACAAGAACATTATGGAATAAAAGAAAAGATTCCAGACAACATAAAGGGACTGATGATGAGCCAGTCTGAGAGCTCACAGAAGTCTACCCCTGTCCTGACACAGGCCCAGGGTGTTGGAGGGTAGATAGAGAGCGTAGCTCTAACAGAGTGGAAAGGGGTGGGCTGGTTTGTTTGACCTCCACCCATGTTTTCTGGTCTCTTCTGTCTTGGTTTTCCCTTTACAAAGCTTGTCATTGTGACTTCAAGTTAGGAAAGCCATGGCCGCCAAGCCTAGCACTGGGTTCCAGGGAACTACACTGACCACGGGCCCTTCCCTCTTAACACCTACTCTCTGTGGGTACCATTCAGAACTCAAGAAACTATGCCCATGGATCTGCATGGCCCTTGTTGCTCTGGGAAGAAGGAAAATGATTTCATGAAGCTGGAGATAGAGGGACCCTCCATAAACAAGAGAGTCAAGAGATGAGGAATGAGTAGGCAGTCCCCAAGGGGGAGAAGAAGCTTACAGACAGAGGACAGGTACTTGAGAAGGCCCATGTGGGACTCCAGAGTCCTCCACCATGCTAGGCAGTCCTGGAACATTACCAGCCTGGGATGAGAGAACGCAGTTTTGGATAAACAGGATGAGTTTAATATGCCTTTGAGATCTTAACTAGACACGGAAAGAGTCGTTAGATAAATGTTCGAGCTGCATGTGGTGGTGCATGCCTGTAACCCCAGCACTTGGGAGGCAGGAAGATCAGAAGTTCAAGATCAGTCTCAGCTGCATGGTGAGTCTGAGGCCAAGCTGAACTTCTTGAGACTGTATGTGTGTGTGTTGGGGGAAGGGGGGTGTCAAGGAGCAATCTGTTCTTGGGAGTTATCGCCCCTTTAGACACAATAATAGCAACAGCAGAGCAGTCAGCATTTATCCAGTGCGTGCCAAGAACCCAGTTTTGTATGAGCAGCATCATGACTGAGCTTCCCTTGGATGTGAGTGCTTAGGGATGAGACTTAGACCAGGAAAAGAACTGCTTTATAAAACCCCACTGTTTCTTAACAGGGTTGGAAAGGATGGGCTCCTTTAGGAGGAGGAGAAAAGTCACGTCCAGACATCTTCACAAAAGCCAGGGAATTGAGGGGACGGTGCTGGGAGAGCAGGAGCTGAGCAGCGTGGACATGTGACAGACAGCAGGAAGTCAAGATGTGAGAGAAAGGTGTGTGGCTCCCACAGTGCGTTTAAGATCTGGTAGGAAAGGAGGACGTGAACGTAGGTAGGAACTGCAGGAGAGTGTCGGAGGATTCTTACAGACAGAAGACATCGGTGTATGGACGTGTTGAAAGGAGTTGCTGGATAGGCTAGGAAGAGAACAACAGCTGAGAGTCATAGGCTTTGTAGTGAGTGCGGGGACAGGGATCTGGGCACGTAGAAGGCTGAGGAGAGGCAGCAATCAGGAGGTCCATACATTCAGCAGGAGGATGCTATGGTTTCAGTTGTCTTCTGATGGTGCCCACTGACTGGGTCATCTGCTGAGGAAGGTGGCAGGTAGGTGTGGGTTTGAGGTGTGTGGACACAAGGACAATTATTGAAAGTGAGGAGCTGCTGCACTTGTGAGTGTTGGGGGCCCCCGCTGAGGCCATTGGCTGGAGCTTTTCCAGAGCAATGACTGCTCTGTTGTCCTGGGCTCTTCTCCAGCCAGGTTCCACTCTTCCGGGGCAGACTGGAATGCGTCGAGTGGGAGGGGCAAGGAATCTGAGCTACCCTTGAGAGTGCAGCTGAAATGGGAGTCAAGGAAGCAGGCTAAATGTAAAACGGGCGGCTCACTCAGGGCCTTCCTGGTGCAAGGGCTTTAAGCGTGAAAGCTGTCAGTTCAGCGTGTAGGTGAAAATAACACACGTGTGCACACTTACACACACTACTAAGACTCCATTTATTCCTTGGACTGTTCAAAAGACATAACAGGGCCTTTCCCTGAGATCTGCCTTCAGGGCTATGCACTCCCATCAAAAGCAGGTGGTGAAAGGAGGAGAAAGGGGAGGAGCTACTGGGAAGAAAGGTGGAGCTCACCTTCTGTCTGTCACGCCCACGACCCAATACCCACCTAGGATATTCCTTGCCATCCACTGAACTCAGAAACAAGCCCAAGGAAGGCACTACTTCACTTTCAGAACACACTTACCAAATTTGCAAGACCCAGTTTGGTTGTATATTAAACCCATGGGGACATCCCAGCCTGCAGAAGTGCCGACGGCCATGTGGCAGGACTTCTTGCCTTGCAGAGAGTTCCAGGTGATGTCAACATCTGATTTCTTAACCACGGCCACAACATAATAACCTTGCAGTAGAGACACCAAGACACAAGCTTTTCTGAGTTGTGCTCATTAGTAAGTCAGAGCTGAAGAATAGAGCTATGTTGGATAGAATTCTAAATCTTCAGAATTAGGAAATGCTGTCACTCACCCCCACCTCCATTACACACACCCTGCCCTCCATGTTCAAATGTTGGAAAACTGGGGCTCAGCATGGCAGGTGAAGACTTGTCTCACTAGCTATTCCTTAGATGACCTCCGGTGTCTCTATATGTGCCTACATTTCTTTCTAGTACAATGATGGCTAAAACTCATCATCTGGGAGAGTTTGATGTGTTCCAAGCATCCTGTTATAAATGGGGAGAGTAATGAATCTGCAGGTTCCCAGCAGTGGTGCTAGTGGCAGAGGCAATGCTAGATTCTCTCATGGTAAAGCAATTTCCCCTGACTGGGCTCTGTCATACAAGTAGCTAATACTATCTTCTACTACTACTACTACCACTAGTACTACTACTACCACTACTACTAGTAGTGGTAGTAGTCGTGGTAATAATAATAAAAATCATAATAAATATTAGTTTTACTTATTATTATTATACAATACTAATACTATCTTCAGGTCTAAGATTTTTATACTTATTTCATTAAATCTATCTTTGACTGTATGTGAGAAAGACAGACAGACAGAGACAGAAGAGACAGACAAGAAAGAGGGAAACAGAGATGAGACAGAGGCAGATAGATAGATAGATAGATAGATAGATAGATAGATAGAAGAGAAAGACAGAAGAGATAGTAGAGGTAGACAGAAAGATAAGAGACAGACTTGGTGTGATGGTTTATGTTGACTGTTGACTTGATATGACTTAGGACCACCTTGGAGATAAAACCCTGGGCATGTCAGGGAGGGTTGATCTTGATTGAGTTAATTGAGGTGGGAAAGCAAGTACCATTCCCTGGGCTCCATAAAAGGAGAAAGCTAGCTGAGCCCTGACATTCATTTCTCTCTGCTTTCTGACTACTGATGCGACAAGACTGGCTTCTGCCATGCTTTCACCACTATGAGGGATTGTATCCCCTACAACTGTAAGCTAAAACAAACCTTTCCTCCCCTAGGATGCTTTTGCCATAGCAACAAGGAAAATAACGGATACACTTGGTTAAATACAGAGTCCTCTCCACTCATACTCAGACTGAACTTTCTCCATGACAGCCATCACGTGTCTGAACTGTCTTCTCAACATCCTTACATTTGCATGTGACTGCAGCTCCTAGGAATTTCAACTTCTATTGAAGCAGGCATGTTGTTTCTGACCATAAATGATCAGTCTGGAATACATGGCTGATGGAAGCCAGCCCTCCGTTTTGAGTATGAGGACACAATTCAGAGAAGACTTTTTAGCCATGAACATAGAGAGTGGAGAGCTTCAGGCTCCTATCGCAGGGAGATTAGGATGGACTGTCGTAGTTGCGCAGGGACAAGACACTAACTTTGTAAGCATGGCCCGGAGGCCTCTGTGATCTGGTGCTCAACAGAGTCAAAGCCATCTGAGGCTATGTGTGCTGTGCTGGGCCAGGCTCTTAGCTCCCCAGGTCTCTGTGGAGCCTAAGTAAGTATCTGGTGTTGATCTTGGGGCTCTATAAACTTCTTCAGCCATGGAGAAATGTCAGGCAGGAGAACTTATCTCCTGGGGGTATTTGCTCTAAAGACCAGGTTGATTCCCCTGTCAGGAAGTTCCAGCTAACCACAAGGTGACTCTCATTTTCTTCCTCTTCCTCAGAAGCCCCTGGGAATCTCCTTCTCTCACAAGGCTTCACCTGATCCTAGAAGAGCCCAGATGACTCCTGCCCCTGTGCTGACCTTCATGCTGAATGGGCACATGACAGAAACACCGTGCTGTGTCAGGAGGACTTGGGGGTCTACTCATCTCAACTTTTCTCAAGCTCAATTATAACTACCCCTGGCTGTGTGACCCGGGAAGACACCCAGCCCCTGAGCCTCAGTTTTCCCAACTACATCCCAGTGGAGCAATAATGCTCATCCTATCAGGTTGCTGAGGAGAACAAACAGGAGTCTCGGTGTTAACAGGAGTCCTTTCAACTGTCAAGTGCCCTGCAGACATCAATTATTATGGCTGCTTTAGGGCAGTTGTGTATTTCAACAATGAACCCAGGCTTCTCTTTTCAACTCCAATAAGTTTGGTTTTATTTATTATTATTTTTTAAATGTATGTGTATGTGTGTGTGCCTGCATGAGTGTATGTGTGCCGTGTTCATGAAGGGAACAGCAGAGGCCAGAAGAGGGCAGCAAAGAGGAAACTATTACAGGCATTTGTGAGCCACCTGATGTGAGCATCAAACCTGGGTCATCTGTGATACCAACAATCATACTTCACTGCTAAGCTACTTCTCCAGCACCAATTTTGTTCATTTTTAAGGCTTCCTTTGCCTTTTTCCCAAGAATAAGGTTCTGCTTTTGAACCCCAATGTTCAAAAAGCTGGCTCGCTCACCTTCCAAAGGTGCATTCACACATTTAGACCCCAGTCTCCCACTGCCATGGGTAGACACTAAAAAGAAAAATAGAAACAGTGAAGGTTGACGTTAAACTCTCACACAAGTTATTCTACCCAAGCTGTGAGCTTCTCAATCTCAGCTGAGATAGAATAAAATGAGACGTGTTGGCTTAGCAACCAATCACTGGTTATCACTGGCCAAAGGTTCTGCAGCCCATTTAGCTTCCTCCCCATGCCCTTTGCTATTAGAACATCAGGTTCCATCCTAGATCTCAACACTCAAAAGATACAAAATACAGTAAGATGTCCATAGAAGGGGAGCAGAAGAGAGACCACTGCACATCTTGGCAGAGATCCTTTTGAAGTAGCTGTCCCTGAGCTAATGACAAATCTAACCCAGGGGCTATCTGGCAAGCACTACCCACTGCATGCCCTCAAGTATCATTCTAGCCAAAATAAGAGGTATAATGTTGAACTCTCTTTGCCTGTAACCGAACCAGCAGAGACAAAGATACTGAAGAGCCAGATACTCGTTGCCCTCACTTTGGCTGGCAGACTGTTCGAACAGTAGTCCCCAAGGACTTGAAATGGCTCCAGGAATTTCATTCCAGGGAAGGGAAAGACTGGAGAATCACTGCCAGCCTGAGGAAAAACTTGTCTCCCAGGGAGAGATTTCACACGGTTCTGTCACCCTGCCAAACCACACTTGTCAACCCACCTTGTAGACAAGACGAAAGCCAAATAACATGATGGATCCATGATGGGAGAGACCACATCATGACCAGGATTGCTCATCCGTGCGTGCCTCGTGCCTTCTATTTAAATCTGAACCTTCATATTAGAGTCCTGAAGATGGACCTAGAGGTCACAGCTCTAATGTGTCCTCTCCTTGTGTGGCTATGCTAGATACGATCTCTCTCTCTCTCTCTCTTTCTCTCTCTCTCTCACTATTATGTGACTCTTTAATTAGTATATTGAGCTTAGCTTGTCATGGCTGCTAGGACTCATGGGCTAGCAGCAAGTCTAACCCAGGGGCTATTTGGCAAATATTCTGGTGGCTTTACCCACCGCATGCCCTCCAGTATCATTCTAGCCAAAATAAGAGGTATGATTTTTGAACTCTTTTTGCTTGTAACTGTTCTGGCATGGCAAAGACACTGAAGAGGCAGACATTTGTTCCCCTCACTTTGGCTGCTCGATCCTAAAACCTTTGGAAACATACCTGACACCCACATCTGCAGCTTAGCTGGTTCTGACTGTGGAGTAGAAGATTCTACTTCAAAAAGCCCTAAGCTGCAAAAATAGTCATCATCATCTTATCAGAAAATGACCTTACTTCTTCGCCTTTCTGTGCCCATGGTCCAGAGAGAAACACAGAGAAGCCCCACCCTTCACTCACAGTAGTTCTCTCCCAGTACGGGCACCAGGCCGCAGTGGCCTGCGATGTAGGCAAATCCTCCATCTAGGCTCATGGCGTCCGCTTCTCCTTTCTGAAGTTAAGAAAGAAATCAGACCTAAACTGTGTGGCTCAGATCCCACTGACCCTCAAGAGTCTTCATCTCATGAGCGTTCTGTCATGTGCCCTTATTTAACCAGACAGCAGCACTGGTGGAAATATGGAATTTAGAAAACCAGACCTGCCTTTGGCCTGTCAGTTAGAAACATGCCTGAGTCAAGCCATGCTCTCTGGACATCCCTGCATCTCCCTAGGAGACACTTCTGGACATTCCCAAGAAGCACACTTTCTTTATGGCCATTGTCACTAAATTCAGAACCCACATGGCCAGACTCAGGTACTATGTTTAATCTGTTTCATGGAAAATGTTTTCTTTCAACCAATGGAATCAAATCCATGCCCTAAATTCCATCAGCACCACACTCATAACTCTGGTGTGAGAAATGTTTCCGATAAATAATTAACTAATAAAATAATGAATAACCATTAAGAAATTCATAATTAACGATATTTTAATCAAGATTCTAAATAGAGCAACTAATGTATTCTTATAGTCATAAATAAGATCCCTGAGATAAAAAAAAAAAAAAAAAATAGCTGTGTGAAGTGTAGCAAATGAGGAAACCAGGTTTCCTACCACGATGGCAGCAATGCAGTCCTCAGGGGTCTCCTCTGTGACACACGCCAAAGCTCCGCCGCTCACAGCACTCCATTGGTCACATTTGGCCCTCTCCTGTTGGCCCATTGCACACCACTTCACCCTCTGGGAGTCTTCCAAACCTAGGATGCATAGAGATGATCCAAGGACCCAAAGAAAGCCCCAAATGGCTGCAGACATGATGCAGAAGACTGGGTGCGACCCAGCCTTGCCACAGCTCCTTGCCGCCTGCCGTTGTCTAGAAGTGGAGACCGAGGTGTTCATAAAGAGCAGTGAAGGTGGAGCTCTTCCCTCCCTCCTGATATCTCCTCCCCAGAGGAGCTTCTTAGCTCTCCATTCCAAAGCTGGCCCTTCTGGAACTTTCCAGAGCTTCCATCCAGGGAGCGGCCCATGGCAGTCATGTGCTCAGCTTCGATAGTCTCACTGCCCTGGCTCGCCTGCTGTGTTAGCTCACATCTAATGATGGAACTGTTCTTTCTTTTGTAGATGCTCAGTGACTATTGTTTGACTAAATGGAGGGTGAAAACAGAGAAGAACCAAAGAGAGGGGTGGCAGAGGCCAGTGGAAACGGGACGCTGGGCGGCAGAGGCCAATGGAAGCGGGACGCTGGGCGGCAGAGGCCAGTGGAAGCGGGGCACTGCACTCAGAGCCTCCACATCGCCTGTTCCAGCTCTACTCCTGACTGTGATCATGGATGTGTTGCCAAGTCAGCTTAGGATGAACTGTCCTGTCTGTTGAGCAAACCCACCACTGGGAGAGTAGACTCAGTTAACACAAGAACCTGGAACCACCATTGCTTTAAGTTGTCTATAATAAAAAGATTCTCAAATCCTTTATGTAGGGACCAGAATACCTCAGTAATTGAGCCCCTACATAACATCTGTGGGTCTCTGAGTTCAAGCCCTAGCACCATCACTTTCCCCAATATAATGTTCTTGTCCTTAAATAACATAGCCTTTTCTCCTGGCTTAGCAGAACATCTGCTCGTTGACCCAGTATATTGAGTAGCTCTTGTGAGCTTTGCTGGCCACTAAGGTTAAGTGAAACTTGCAGCTGCCAGCACAATCTCAATCCAAAGCCTCCCCAGTGGCTGAAGCTTGGCAGGCCCCTCCGGAATCTGACATACCTCTCTTTAGATTCCGAATGGCAGAAAGCAGCTCATATCCCAGGTACAGGTTGATGTCCATTTTTGGAGGGACCCTTAGAAGTCCACGAGCAGCATCAGTAAACAGCAGGTCTTTCCCGTGAGGGGAGCCAAAGAGCTGAAAGGTTGATGACTTGTCTTTTCCAAAATGTTCCTGTCCAGAGGCAGGAAAAGGAATGGAGGAGCATTGTTGACACGGAGGTGAAAGTAAGGACAAAACGAACCCAAACTAGGTAAGGGAGGGGGAGGGGGAGCCATGGGGCCATCCCTGTCTGTGGTGAGAAATTTGGTGTCTTTAAAAACTCAGTTATGTTATATAAACATGTTTTTGTTTAATCCCAGATGTAGGCTATGGGGCTGATTCATATATTCATAGCAGCTGACTACTTGCCTCATGCAGGCTCTGGCAGGGGTGTAATTGTGCCAGCTGCAGATAGTTTAATTTTGAGGACTCTGGAGAGGGTATAAATGCCAGTGCCCCAAGAGGGGCCAGGAGGGACTCAGAAGAAGAAAAGGAGAAGGAGGAGGACAAAGACAAAGATGATGACGATGACAACAAGAAGGAGGATGAGGATGAGGATGGGTGGAGGACAGGGGGGAGGGGAGGAGGAGCAGGAGCAGAAGCAGGTGCAGAAGCAGGAGCAGAAGCAGATAGAAGGCAGCTGCTGCTTTCCCCTACTGCTCCAGGTTGCTGTTGTTGTGGTTAGTCAAGGGGTCATAAGCAAAGAGCAAAGAGACAAGAAGAAGTTGAAGATATCCTGACTATGAAGATTGGACTTTCCCCAAGGAACCCAACACACCTAATAAGCAGAAAGTAGTCTAAAAAGAGACCTATGCCTCCTCTCCTCTCTTCTTTCTCTCCTACCTGGTGTTGGGCTGTTGGAAGGAATAAGGGTTGGAAGGGAGGTAGAGGTAAAAGAACCCAAATAAAATAGATAAAACAAATACACCTACAAGTTGCGCCCGGATGTGAGGCTTGAAATAAAATAGATATAATAATAATAATAATAACAACATTTGTTCACAGTTTCTTTCTGAGATTTCAGTTGCCAACAGCTAACAGCATTCTGAAATTACTAAGTAGAAAGTTCCAGAAAGAAGCATTAAATTTTAAATAATTTTAATTGTAGTATATGGCTATATTTTGTTATTATTGATAATCCCTTATTGTACTTAATTTATACATTAATCTTTATCATACATTTGAATGTACAGATTGCTGACTTGCAATGGTTTCACTTTTTTTTTTTAAAGCACAGTGATAGGTTTACTAGAACACAGCTCACTGCATCCAAAGGTATCTATCTACCTATCTATTATTTATCTATCTATCTAGTGGGCTAGCTATCTATCTATATATTTATCTATCTGTAGGGTTTGGGACTTTTTACAATTACAGACATCCATTGAAGCTCTTTAAATAACACCTTACACACAGATAAAGGGAGATAGCCATGCACAAAGACAGTTCCAGGACTTCTAACAAGTTTCTTCAAGGACACTTTTACTCAAATCCCATCTAGTCTGTGACATGTAAACTCAGGGAAACTGCAATGAGCTGACCCTCCGACCTGTAGAAAGGGGGTCTAAGTTGGTCATGTGCCAGACAGCTACTCATCTCTAGTAGGGCTCTTGCTATGTGTTCCCATGGGCAGAGTGATGGCTTCCTGCTTCCTGATGGACTGCCCTGATGGCGATGCTAGTCTTTACCCTGAAGTTGCCACCAGGGATACAGGGTAGGGGTCCTGGACCTTCTCTTTACCTCAGGCTTGTTGCTAAGGACCTTTTCCTTTCAGGCCTCCAAAATACCCCCAAACACCCTTTGCCTGTGTCTCTGTTGCCTGGCCCACAGTTGTTCCTGATTTCAGCATAGAGCGGTACCTGCCCAAGTGCTCTTTCAAAGGACTGCATTTGCTAGGCATGGCAACACATGTCTGTAATCCCAGCACGTGGGATCTAGGGAAGGAGGGTAAGGAGTCTTTCTCTGTGTGTATATGTGTGTGTCTGTGTGTGTATGCATTTGTATATGTGGGGACCTAAACACTCGCTACATAGCAAGTTCAAGGCCAGTCTAGGTTACATGAGCCCTGTCTCCACAAAAACCAAAGCAGAACAACAATAACAATAGCAAAAATAATCAAATGACTGTATTTTGCTCTTGCAGTGGCTCTGCATAAAATGCCACCTACTTATCTTTCTAATAATCCTTCACCCCTCTTTTACACACACACACACACACACACACACACACACACACACACACACACACACACACACACACAGCTTATCCCCAGGACTCAGGATTTATCCCAGAATGCCCTTCAAATCAGTTCCTCTGTTAAGGCACAAAGTACATGGCCCATATTCTCACTGTGCAATTCCTCTCGGTGACAATGTGTGCATGTTCTCCTTGTGCCTGGGTGATTCCAGGGCAGCTAGTTCATCTCTGAGTCTGAATACAGTGTTGGCTCAGATGGGGTGGGGTACAGAGGCTGGCTGGGAGAGATTTCCACCATTACAGAGATAGTGTTCATCTTCCTGTCAAGGGAGTCACAGACCAGGGTAGGGGTCACAAAGGAAGTGCTTTGTTGAAGAGGAGGGGACTCTTAGAACAGAAAAGAGAATGGAAATGAGACAGGAAGTGCTTCTGAGAATCTTTAGCCCTAGGTTGGTGATGCCAGTCACATGGTCCTTATGGCTTCCACTGTCTGGAATAAACACATAGCAGGTAGATTGTTGGTGAAGGCATCAACCCATTGTATCCTGAATGCACAAAGATGCCTCGTGTTAGTGTGGTCAGATGGAGGAAACCCACACACACTGAAGAAGGGAGCTGCAGGCTGAGGAAAGGGGGTTAGGAGGGGGAGTACCTGGGCCACTCTGAGAAGCTCTTGAATGGAGTCCTCTTTTCCATCCACACTGCGAGCCACCACAACATGAGAAGGGACCCGGGCCAAGTAGCACTGTTCATATTCATCCACTGGCCTGCGGGTGTTGTCCATGCAGAGCAGCTCATACTGGTCCCTGTCAGCCTTTCTTGGCATGACCTCTGAGGAAGGAAAGATCAGGAGCAGGCTGAGCAGGGAGCTGTGCTGACCTCTCCCCACCACCACAGAGTGAGTGGCCTGAGGGGACAGAGAGAGAGTCCTTTCCAAACACATTTTGCACTGATGAGAGAGCAGAGGGCTCATCAGGGAAACAACAGGTTTACAATCCTACTGTGGCTCCCACAGGGTTGGGTACCATGCCTGGCCCTGGCACCCTCCAGCTGCCCATATCCCTGTGGCTCTGAAAATACAAACGGTGACAGCAAACATACGGTTAGCAGTGATGACCCACAGTGATGACTGTATGCAAGGCTCACTGCTGCCCAGGCCTCTTTACACTCAATCCCCCAAGCTAAAGACAAAATGATGACATTGTAGACATGAAGAAATAGAGTCAGAGAGTTAGGATAACTTGTCAAAGCCTCAGTGATGCTGCCATGCTGGGGCAATTCATGTCCCTCATGAACACAGCCAAGTTCATAATCCACAGTGTCCCCAAGTGTGACCTTTCTTTGAAGTAGTCCTTACGAATGTATGCTGTTAAGATATGACATAGTAGAATACTGTGGGCTCCTGATCCAATACAACCGGTGTTCTTGTGGAAGAGGAAACTGGGGCAGAGACATGCACACAGGGAGACTACCATGTAAACATGACGTCATCATGACATCAGACAGTGATGATATGTATGTACAAGCCAAGGAACCTAGGAGATGGCCACTCAGGCAGGAGAGCAGCATGGGAGACTCTTCCTCAGGTCCTCAGAAGGAACAAACACTGTTGACACCCTGATCCTAAAATTGTAGCCTTCAGGAGGAGATGGTGAGTTTCTGTTGCTTAAACCACCCAGCATGTGGAACTTAGTATTGGCAGGCCTGGAAAATGAACACAGGTGGTCTTTGGAATTAATCAAAGTCTCATATTGAAAGAGAAATTCCTGGAGACTTCCTGGAAGCATTTGTTATAAGCACATGGGTACACGTTTGAGCTTTGAATGTTATGAGTGGCTCAGTGTGTTTCTATCTGATATTTAATTGGCTATAAAACCAAGAATCTGGACAGGCCCAGTGGCCTTTTCCTGTAACCCCAGCTACTTTGTGGGTTGAGGCAGGAAGACAGGAAATTTGAGACCTGTCTGGGTTACAGAATGAGTTGAAGACCAGCTGGGAGACTTAGTGAGCTCTTGTTTCAAATGACCAACAATAATAAATGAAAAGCAAAAGACGATTTAGGAATGCAACCCTGTGACAGAGTGTTTGGCTGGTATACATGAGATCCTGGGGTCAGTGCACAGAACTTTCGCATACACACACACACACATATACACACACACACACATATACAAACGTACACACAAACACACACACATACATAGACACACACATACACTCACACATACACACACAAACACACACATATACATAGACACACACACACAAACACAGACACACACAGACACATACACACATAAACACACACACAGACACATACACAGACACAGTCACATACACATATGCACATACACACACAGACACATGCTCACACACATTCACACTTACATACACACACACACATATAATCACACACACAGAGATATATATACAAATGCATATACACGCAGAAACCCACAGAACCTCCCCCTCACAGAAAGACACATATACAAACATGTACATACACATACATAATACATACACACACACACCACACAATCCCAGAATATCTAATCTTTTTTTTTTTTTTTTTTTGATTTTTTGAGACAGGGTTTCTCTGTGTACCCCTGGCTGTCCTGGAACTCACTCTGTAGACCAGGCTGGCCTCGAACTCAGAAATCCACCTGCCTCTGCCTCCCAACTGCTGGGATTAAAGGCGTACGCCACCACTGCCCGGCTCAGAATATGTAATATTAACTTGTCTAAAAATGTTGCCTTCCTTGTTTGAGCTAAATTGTCCAAAATGGTGGAAAGATTTGTCATGTTACTTTTTTCCTAACTTTTAAAATAAGGGGGGTTGATCAGGGGTAAAGCATTTATCTAGTATATACAAGGCTCTCGGTTTAATGCGGGGCATTGCAGAAGCAACTTCTTTCATTAGTTGGTAAATTGCGAATAACAGTCCAAAAATCATGTTCACTAGATTTATAGAGGCGCTGGCAAGTCGGCTGAGGCAGCGGGGGGAGGGGCAGGTGCAGGTCCCTGAAATGGGGGGAAGACTAAGTGGGGCCCTAAACTACGTAGAAATGGTGGAAATGCTTTCATAAAATCTCTTCAATAACATTAGCATCTCAATATCAGTAGTCTCTAGAAGTGAAAAAAGAAGGAAAGAGAGAAAGAGAAAGAAAGAAAGAGAGAGAGAGAGGGAGGAAGGAAGGAAGGAAGGAAGGAAGGAAGGAAGGAAGGAAGGAAGGAAGGAAAAGGGGAAGGAGAAGGGGAAGGGGAAAGGGAGGGGAGGGGAGGGGAGGGGAGGAAAGGGAAAGGAAAGGAAAGGAAAGGAAAGGAAAGGAAAGGAAAGGAAAGGAAAGGAAAGGAAAGGAAAGGAAAGGAAAGGAAAAGAAAAGAAAAGAAAAGAAAAGAAAAGAAAAGAAAAGAAAAGAAAAACCTTTGGAGACAAGAGCCAGAGGCTTTGGCCAGGCTGGGGCCCACTTTACTCTTTGTCCAGCACTTACCAAACACTGTCAGGTGCCTCACGAAGCTCACATCCCCCATGCCATCCTGCAGGCATCTGCAAACAGGACAGCCAAGGTCAGTCCCGCTGCCTGGGAATATACTTCATCTGTCTCTTGAGCAATGTCCCTTACAATCTGGGGAGGCTTTGGTGGAAATGGTGTCACCCATCTGTCTTCAGAGAGGCAATGGTCTTATCTGAGACCTTTGAACCTCACAGCCATGCTGAGACCTGAATCAGGCAGGAAGCCTGGAAATCAGCATGGCACACAGTTCCAGAGAAGGGTGATGAAGCAGACAGGACCCTCCTAGGGTCATTCCTAGGGGCAGGACATTCCTCCTAGGGGCAGCTCAAAGCAATTGGTTTGGTTTTGGCTATTTATAAGTCATCAGACATATAGCTCAGACTGGCCTGGAATTCGTAATCCTCCTGCCTCAACCTCCTTCAGCAAATCCTACTGGTGTGAACCACTGCAACCGGCAACATCAACCTACCCACAAAACCTTCAACCCAAAATGTGTCCTACCTATGAGATGTACAAAGATAAAGATGGAGCAGAGACTGAGGGAATGGTCCAACCTGAGACCCATCCCATGGAGAGAGCCAACTGCTGACACTATTAATGATACTCTGCAATTGCAGACAGGAGCCCAGCAGTGGATGGAGGCAGATGGACAGACCCACAGCCAAACATCAGATGGAGCTTGGGGAGTCTTATGGAAACTGGCATATAGAATTGAGTGAGCCAGAGTGGTCAAAGACACCACAAGAAGACCTAAAGAGTCAACTATCCTGGGCCCATAGGGGCAAAGACAGAACCACCAACCAAAGAGAATGCAGGGGCTGGACCTTGGACCCCCAAACACACACATTTGGAGCAGATGTGTAACTTGGTCTTCATGTGGGTCCCCTAACAATTAGAGCAGGGGCTGTCTCTGACTCTGTTGCCTGCCATCGGATCTCCTTCCCCTACCTGGACTGCCTAGTTGGGCCTCAACGGGAGAGGATGTGCTTAGTCCTGCTGGTACTAGATACCCCAGGGCAGGGTGGTACCCAGGGTGGGGCTTCCCTTCCCCTTCTCTGAGGGTAATTGGGTGAGGAATTTGTAAGGGTAGGACTGGGAGGAGAGGTGGGTGCTGTGATTTCAATGTGATGAGAATAAAAAAATAAATTATGGAAGGAAAAAAAAGTCATCAGAAGTTCTCAGCGACAGGGGGACAGCGCGGACCTCTCCAACCTTTCCCCAAGGACAGCGCGGACCTCTCTAACCTTTCCCCAAGGACAGCATGGACCTCTCCAACCTTTCCCCAAGGACAATGTGGACCTCACCAACCTTTCCCCAAGGACAATGTGGACCTCTTCAACCTTTCCCCAAGGACAGCGTGGACCTCTCCAACCTTTCCCCAAGGACAATGTGGACCTCTCCAACCTTTCCCCAAGACAGCGCGGACCTCTCCAACCTTTCCCCAAGGACAATGTGGACCTCTCCAGCCTTTCCCCAAGGACAATGTGGACCTCTCCAACCTTTCCCCAAGCCTCTGAATACACTGTTTGAACAGCAACAGTAACACAACTTTGATTCCAATACTCGAGAAACAGAGGCAGGGGGATCTCTGTGAGCTCTAGACCAGCCTAGTCTACAAAGGGAGTTACAGGACAGCCAGGACTGTTACACAGAGAAACCCTGTTTCAAACAACAACAACAACAACAACAACAAAGAACAAAACAACAACAACAAAATAAAAACAAAAACAAAAAACTGTCAAATAGTCTCAAAACCCAGCAGGTCCTGCTCTGGTTTGCGCAGTCACCTTCTTCTACAGAGAATGGAAAAACACAGGCAAGTACCAAAAGTAGTTAGCTAGTAGACTCCTGAGGCCTGTGTCTACAGACCCCAGTCTCCAGAAACGAGGTAAGTCTGACCCCTCGGCACTTCTGTTATCATGGGGCATGTCATGGCCCCAGTTTTGGGGAGACAGTAAGGTCTCCCACAAAGAAGATAGTTCTTGCCAGGCAGTGGTGGCGCATACCTTTAATCCCAGCACTTGGGAGGCAGAGGCAGGTGAATTTCTGAGTTTGAGGCCAGCCTGCTCTACAGAGTGAGTTCCAGGACAGCCAGGGCTACACAGGGAAACCCTGTCTTGAAAAACCAAAAAAAAAAAAAAAAAAAAAAAAAAAAAGAGGAGGAGGAGGAGGAGGAGGAGGAGGAGGAGAGTTCTTCAGGATGCTTAGAAGCAGGGGTAGGCCACAGGAGGGACTCTGGACCCCGATGGTCATGCCATCTGGTTTGCCAGAGATGTGTCCTGTTCTATCCTGTGCCTTTGTCTCTTTGCAATGGCTGATATTGCTTGTCAACTAGACTGGATCAGATAACATAGGAGACAAACACAGATCATATCTTCAAGGCCGATTCTAGGTTAATTAAGGGAAGACGCACCCAGAAAGTGAGTGGTGCTGCTCTAGGGGCTGGAGCCTAGCACTGAATAAGAAGGAGAAAGTGAGCTGAGCACCAGCATCCCCCACTCCAGGTAACCAGCTAGCTCAAGCTCCCACCACCACGCCTTTGCCGTCATGGTGGACGATATCCTCCCAAACAGTGAGCCGAAATAAACTTTCTTTCATAAGTCGCTTCTTGTCAGGCATTTAGTCACAGTAAAGTAACAAAGGAGCTGGAGAGATGACTCAGCAGTTATTGATCGCTCTTCCAGAGGACCGGGATTCAATTCCCAGCACTCACATGGCAGCTCACAAACATCTGTAACTCCAGTTCCTGGGATTCAACACCCTCACACAGACATACTTGCAAACAAACCATAAATACACATAGTTTAATTATTTATATAAATTACTTATATAACTTATAAAATAGAATTTCTTTTTAATAATTTATTAAATTTTATTAAATCAATAATTCAATAATAAGTGAATTAAAATAATAAATACTTTTTTAAAAGAGAAAAGTAGCTAATAGACCCCCTAGTTCCAGAGCAAAGGTTTCACTTACTTTAAGGCTCCCCAGTAGCCAAAGTATGGTTCCCGGGAGGAGCAGGCACACTTGTCTGTCCCCTTCCCTGCACACAGTTGACACAGGCTGGGTAACATCTTTCCATCCGCACAGGGCACACAGCTGCTGGAGAAGAACGTGGCTGCTGCTGCTCAACACAGAGACAGCACCACAGGGTGTGAGCTGGCTAAAGCCTCCAGATTATCCATGTTTGTGGGGGGTGCTCTAAGGGAGAGCCCAAGTCTGTGGACATCTCCCAGGCCTGCTTCTAAGAAGGATGTGCAGGGAGCCTGCCATAGGTACCTGTCAGTGCCCATGCCAGAATGGATACATGGCCCAGGGCCCTGTATGTTTGAGAATCACACTCAAGTGGGCCCAAGGCTCAAGCCCATTGGACTGGCTAGTTTTGTGTGTCAACTTGACACAAGCTGGAGTTATCACAGAGAAAGGAGCTTCAGTAGAGAAAATGCCTCCATGAGATCCAGCTGTAAGGCATTTTCTCAATTAGTGATCAAGGGGGGAGGGCCCATTATGGGTGGTGCCATCTGTGGGCTGGTAGTCTTAGGCTCTATTAGAAAGCAGGCTGAGCAAGCCAGGGAAAGCAAGTCAGTAAATAACATCCCTCCATGGCCTCTGCATCAGCTCCTGCTCCCTGACCTGCTTGAGTTCCAGTCCTGACATCCTTTCGTGATGAACAGCAACGTGGAAGTGTAAGCTGAATAAACCCTTTCCTCCCCAACTTGCTTCTTAGTCATGATGTTTGTGCAGGAATTGAAACCTTGACTAAGACACCTTTGAAAATGCTTGCTGGCTTGTCTGCTGCAGGATATGGGAACTGCTGACCCACGTGAAGACAAGATGTGATCGGTGCCCTGCACCCTGTTAATTCAGCAACACCTTACAGGGCCAGGCAGAACACTGAAGACCCTATGCAGATTGTTCACCACCCAGTAGTAGCCTTTCCTCACTGCATGAAGCTCAGCCCACTTCAACCCTTCTGTGTGTAGAGACTGCGATGCCTCATGGGATCCCTCTGAGGGGGTATGGGGGTATTTGGTAGATCCTGCTGGTGAGTCAGGAGAGAAGCAAGCCAATGCCTAGCTGCCCAGGGAGATGACCAGTGGTATCTGTCACCAAGGCAGGTAAACATCCATAGAAAGGTCAAACCCTGGCGCAAGCTGAGGCGAGGCTGTTCCACTTCACCAGACTCCATCAGACCCACATCGTAGCCTGTCCCTCTCTGTTAAAACATGAGTACTGGGGGCTGGAGAGGTGGTCAGTGGTTAAGGGCATGGGCTGCTCTTCCAGAGGTCCTGAGTTCAATTCCCAGCAACCATATGGCGGCTCACAACCATCTGTAAGGGGATCCGATGCCCTCTTCTGGCCTGCACCTGTACATGCAGATACAGTACTCATAGACATAAAAGTATGTAACTCTTTAAAAACAAAACAAAACCCATGAATTCTGTAGAGGTTGACAGCTCAGAAAGGGTACCACTTTTGCAGAGTGTAGGATCTGGTAGTCATCTTCAAGAGCTGACAAGTCTGGCTGCCAGGAGTCCCCACAGAGATGGACTGTTCTCTCACACTTCGAACCCCAATATGCCCTTCCTTCCTGAAACTGCTTTTGTTGGGTACTTTTCACAGCCCCAAGACAAATGACTGACATATTGTGTAACCCCAACACAATCCATTTAGACCAACCAATGCAGGAGCCCCACTTGAGGGCACCCAGCCCCAGGTGTCTCACCTGTTTCCTGAGAGCCAGAAGGAAGCAGGATGCTGAGGGGAACGTACCACCCAGCAGACCAGCCCAGGCCCGCATGGCAGGACTTCTTGCCCTGGAGCTGGTTCAGTTGAAAGCCTGTTCCCTTCTTTACCATGGCCACGACATAATAATGGGTTTGTGGATCTGTAGTGGAGCAGAGAGAAAGAGAAGGCAAAATGAAATGTGTCGTTACAGTGAACCTTCCAGGGCATTCACAATGTGGACCATTGGAGGATCTTGGGCTCAGCACCAGCCCCTAGTAAGAAGGGTGGGAAAAGGAATGCAAAAATGCCTTTATCAGGCAGGAAGAGAGAACTGACCCTTTCAAGCTCCCTGACTTACAAGCTAGACTTGTGAGGTTTTTACTTTATGGTTGGTGCAAATGCCAGTAGCATCCTTTGAATTTTCAATTTGGTCTTTCGAATGCATGCTGCTCCCCTTTTCTGAAGCTCGGCAGAGACAGTAAGCCATGGTGTGTGTAGTCAGCCATGGGATCATGACGGGACACTCCCCCACAGTGCTGTGTTGCTAGATAGGCTGTTAGCCAGACTAGCTGTATTGAAAGCATCTGGGCTTATAATATTTTTAGTTGATAATGGCCTTCTCATTATCATTATTTGGGGCGCAGGTCCATTGTGGGTTAGGTTACCTCTGGGATCCTGTGTGTTCTGTTGTTTCTCTAAGCCTGCAGTCACTCTAAGCTTGCAGAGCTAGAGCCTTGAACGCTGCATACAGCACTCCATTCCAGGGACCCCCAGGCTTGAGTCCCACCCATTGCACTATTGCTGCCTCTGTGTGGACTTCTCTTCCTTCTGTGGTTCTCTGCTTACAGCTCAGTCACAAAGTGAAGGTATGAGAGGTAAGACGGAGAGTGTCCGAGGAATATGGGCAGAGGCCTGCAAGCTAGAGCCAGCCCAAGCTAGGCTGTGCTCGCACACACTAATAGAAATAATGGACAAGAGGGAAATCCTCTTATTCACTCCCCCAGAGCTTCTTTTCACACCAGACACAGACCTGTGCTGTATAAGATCTGCAGGAAACAGCATAAAGAAGAGCCTTGTGGATCCTCAGAAATGGTCTCTCATTGCCACAACCCTAGCAGTGGGTGATAGACTCTGGAGAACACTCCTCTGGGGATGTTAACTATCCCACAGATACAGAACCAAGGATATGCCCATCAGGATTCATAAAAGCTACAGCTTCCTGTGGAGAAATGTCCCAACCCCAGTGGATCAGTGAACAACACTGTCAATCCAAAGAGCTCCAGAGACTTGGTTCCCTGTAACAGTGTGATGCTTCATTTTCACCGTCGTCTTAGCTAGATTTGCAACTAGGTAGGAAACACATCGCTGAGTGTCTTTGAGGGTTTCCAGAGAGGTTTGACTGAGAAGGGAAGAATCGCCCCTTGAATGTGGGTAGCAACATTCCTGGGATGAATAGAAATAAGAAGAGAGTGGGCCAAGCATCGGTCCCCCTTGCGCTCTCTCTCTCTCTCTCTCTCTCTCTCTCTCTCTCTCTCTCTCTCTCTCTCTCTCTCTCTCTCTCTCTTTCTCTCTGTCTCTCTTTCTCTCTCTGCTTCCTGACTGAAGATGCAATGTGACCAGTCACCTCATGCTCCTTCTGCAATGCCCTTCCCACGGTGGTGGACTGGTATCCCTTCAAACTGTGAGCCAGGATAAACCTTCCCTTCCTGAAGTTTCTTTTGTCAGGCAATTTGTCACAGCAACAAGAAAAGTAACCGGCACACTTGGCAAAGTCCCCACCAACTGTGGTAGCCATCACACCACACCAGTGATACTGGGCCCCAGGGAGAACACACCATCTTTTGATCCATAGTATTCTGCCATGATAGGTTTCAGGCTGTAGTGGGGCAGGTCAGTCTCAGCTACCAAAGCTCCATCAATAGTCACAGCATCTACTTTATTGGCCTGAAAGACAAGGGACCAGACATGAATGAGACTCATCACCCCTAGCTAAGACTCCACCAATGTCTTTCCTGGGATTCTGGTGCCACAGACTCTGCCACAGTTCAGACCTCCTTCCTCTCATTCCTGTCTGCTCCATGTGGCTGTTGGAAGCTGATAGCAAAGAGCTACTGCCTTATGCATGCTGGTTTGCTTACCTTCTCATCCCCTAGCCAGCTGATGCTTGGTTCACTAGCCTTGTCCTTGAAATAGAAGGTTCGTGAAGGTGGGGAGGTGAGGACACCTGTATGTTTTGTTCCCTGGGTAATCTCAGCACACACACACACACTCGTATGTGCACGCGAGCACCTAGCTTGGGTAGGTGTCCACGTGTGTTTGCTGAGTGCATGTTTGACCTGTAGAATATTGCCACACATGAGATCTCATGCCGCATCTCCCATATCTGGGTTTCAGGGATCTGTCAGCCAGGGGTTCCTTCCTCCCTGCAGGAAGCAGCAACTTCACAGGCCCCTCTAAGGAGCTGGATCATTTCCTACCCACAATGCAACGCATTCTTTCTATTCCTCGGTAATTGACATCCTTTTTTTTTCCCCCCAGCACTGGGAAATAAACTTAGGATCTTGCACATCTAGGCGACTGCTCTATCACTGGGGAATATTTCCAGCCCTCTTTAACTTTTTGAATTCTTGAGATGGGGGTCTATACTCGATTTGAAGTTACCCACACTTGACTTGAACTCTCTCTCTAGCCCGAGCAATCCTTGGACTTGCAAGCCGTCCTATCTCAGCCTCTCAATTTATTGCATTCCAGGCCCGTGCCACCAGACTCAGTTTAGAGAGAGACTTTTAAAATAATCTGGGTTTTTTCAGAATATAGTTTAGTACAGTCATCCCTCGGTGTCTGAGGGAGATTTGTTCTGACACTCTGAAAGAGCAAAGTCAACAAAGGCTTGAATCCCTAATAAGACATGCAGGGGCATGGCACACAGCCATGCAGGTACTCTCATGTCCTCCAGACTATCTTAGACTACATATAAAGGTAACTCAAGCTAGAAGCTACATGAATAGTTGTCACACTGTGCTGTTCAAAGAATGAACATGAAGTCTTCACACGTTCAATACAGATGTATTTTTAAAAATAGTTTTTGATCTATAGTGGTTTGACTTCACAAATTCCATGTTAAAATTATTTTATAATATGTATTCATATGGAATATATGTATTATATGCGTATTTGTGTGTATAACAGGACATGACTGAAAGCATGTATCAGAAGCAACTCAAATTAACTTGGAAAGGGGCGTATTTAATACATGAGGTACAAGAACAAGGTCTCTAAGCCTGCGAACCAGTCAACACCATTGACATCCCGACTGGGGGAGGGGTTGCAGGGATATCCCAGTGGTTAAGGCCACTTGCTGCTGTTGCAGAGGACCTGGGTTCTCAGCATCCACTTGGTGGCTCACAACTACCCCTAACTCCAGTTCCAGGGGATCCAGTGACCTCTTCTGACCTTTGTGGATACTGGGCACACACATAGCATGCAGACATACACCATGCAGGAAAAGCTCATAAAATAAAAGTAAATAAATATAAAAAAGAAAGATGGAAAGACGGAAGAAGATTTTGAGCAATGTGGATGGACTTGACATGAGCTCCAGCCATCCCCGAGGCCTCCAGTTCATGACGGCTTTTCTCTGCTTTGCACATCCTCCCTTCCTGAATCCTTCCCCTTCAGAGTCCAGTGACAGATGAAAAAGACAAGTCTTAGATAGTTTAACCTGCTCTGCAATTGCATAAGGACAAATGGCTATGACAAATCCATCTCTGTCTACTCTGTCACTGGTCTGCCTCTGTCTCTGTCTCTATTTCTGTCTCTGTCTCTCTCACACACACACTCATGCACACACATACACGCATGCACACACATGTATGCACATACACAAAGGCAAATTTCATGTTAAAAAACACAACTTTAGCTGGGCAGTGGTGGTGTACACCTTTAATCCCTGCACTCGGGAAGTGAAGGCAGACAGATCTCTGTGAGTTCGAGACCGGCCTAGTTAAAATAACAATAACAACAACAGCCCAGCTTTTTGTACTTAATTATTAAGACTCCACCAGATATGGAAGTCCACACCTTGAGCCCAGCACCCAGAAAGAGAAACAGAAACTCCCTAAGTTCCGGGCAAGCCTGCTCTACATAGAGAAAGTTTCTTGTTTATTTTTGAATCTTTTTTTAATTTTTAAAATTTTTTATTTCATATGCATTGGTGTTTTGCCTGTATGGGGGTGACAGATCCTCTGGAACTGGAGTTACAGACAGTTTCTAGCTGCCATATGGGTGCTGGGAATTGAACTCTGGTCCTTTGGGAGAACAGTCAGGGCTCTTAACTGCTAAGCCCAGTATTTTTGAGTCTTTATAGATTCTCTTGATGCAGTTTTAGGTTTGGCTGTGTCATGGGTACATTGCTAAGTTCGAATCCTGTATTAGTTGTTCGATTAAGATTGTGACTTTTCCTACAGATGAGCGCTGAACAGCTGTACTCTCCCCTCATTGTAAAGTACCGGGCAAGGACAACCTTTCTTCAGCTCTCTTTCAGACAGCAGTGACTTACTGAGATGTCCCGGATGCACTCAGGGTGAGAGGTTTTCCTCACACAGGTAACAACTGGGCTACCTGCAGGAAGGACTTTCTTCATATTGTCATGGAAACTGGAACACTTAGTGGCCTCGTGATCTGACACAACGCACCATCGTATGGTCTTCTCAGGAACAGCCAGGCACAGCCCTAGAGGAGAGACACAAGAGGTGTCAGGGGCCCACAACACTTACCTTCCTCTGCCGGCCGAAGGGATCGAACACAAGACAAGGAGCTGACTAAGTGGCCTGGACCGATGGCGCAGAGAGATAATGTTGTGGTGAAGTCTTCACTCAACTCTTCCGGAGAACCCAAGTTCAGTTCCCAGCCCCTGAGTCACACAGCTTACAACCTCCTGTAACTCCAGCCCTGAGGGATTGGGTGTTATCTTCTGGCCTCTGTTGTGGATACCTCAATCATATGCACAACCCCCACCCCCAATGTGTATGCAATTAAAAATATCTTTATACTAAAAAATAGAACCAACCGTGTGTCATCCACAAACTGAATTGGCTGTGTTCCTTGAGGGAATTCTCAGAGCCCTTTTTTCTGACTCTCTCCATATATACTAAAATCCCCCAAAAGATAACCACAGAATTAGCATTATGACATAGCAATTCCACTCCTAAATATATATTTAAAAGTTGACAACAGGAACTCAGACAAATACACACAGAGAGGTATTCACAGCAACACTATTTTTTTTTTTTTCAATAACCAAAAGAAAATCATTGAGGGCTAGAGAGATGGCTCAGAGGCTAAAAGTGCTGGCTGCTCTTCCTGAGTTCAATTCCCAGCAACCATATGGTGGCTCACGACCATCTGTAATGGGATCTGATGCTCTCTTCTGGGTGTGTGTAAAGACAGATCATTCATACACATTAAAATAAATAAATAAATAAATAAATAAATAAATAAATAAATACTTTTTTTTTTCTTTTTTTTCCGAGACAGGGTTTCTGTGTAGCCCTGGCTGTCCTGGAACTCACTCTGTAGACCAGGCTGGCCTCAAACTCAGAAATCCACCTGCCTCTGCCTCCCAAGTACTGAGATTAAAAGTGTTCGCCACCACTGCCTGGCCATAAATAAATACTTTAAAAAACATTCAAGTAGCCTGGCAGTGGTGGCACACACCTTTAATCCCAGCACTTGGGAGGCAGAAGCAGGTGGATTTCTGAGTTTGAGGCCAGCCTGGTCTACAGAGTGAGTTCCAGGACAGCCAGGGCTACACAGAGAAAACCTGTCTCGAAAAATCAAAAACCAAAAACCAAAACAAAACAAAAAAGCCATTCAAGTGTGCATTAAAGGGAGAGTGGAGGATAGGTATCGTCACGTTTTAAGTCCTGAATGAACCTCGAAAACAGCAAATGAGGGGATGGAGAGATGGCTCAGCAGTTAAGAGCACTGACTGCTCTTCCAGAGGTCCTGAGTTCAATTCCCAGCAACCACATGGTGGCTCACAACCATCCTTAATGGGATCTGATGCCCTCTTCTGGTGTGTCTGAAGAGAAAGCAACAGTGTACTCACATACATAAAATAAATAAATAAATCTTTTTTTTTTTTTTTTAAAGAACAGCAAGTGAAAGTAACAAACAAAAACACTCAACATACGGTTACTAATAGGACCCAATAATCTTAGATAGTTATACAAACGAAAAGAAAACACATATCCTCTCAGAGATGAGTCCGATACTATGCACTGCAGTCTTATCCAGAAAAGCCTCTCACTAGAGACAACCTGCACGGCTCAGGAAGTGGCTAGGGAATCAAAGGGCGGTGAAGCCACACAGGAATAGGGCTTGACCACTGGAAGAAGGAAAGTGGTATGCACCACCTGGATAAACCTCCAAACAACTACGCCAAGTGACAGAAGCTGGTGGGACCGTGGGGGTGGCTCAGTAGATAAAGAGTTGCCTGTTGTTTAGCTCGACTAGCAGAATTGATGAGCTCCTGGCTCAATGAGAGACTCTGTTTCAGTAGCTAAAATGGAGACAAATGGAGTCAGGACCCAATGTCAGTTGCCAGCCTTCACACAAACTCACACAAGTCCAGTGCATGTGCACATGCGGACACCCACACATGTTCAAATAGGCATGTATGAAAGCAGCACACACAAAGGGGGAGGGGGAGAGCAGTGGGGAGGGAGGGAGGGAGAGAGAGAGAGCAAGAGACTCCCAGTTCTATGAAGTAGGCCCTCTTGGAACCATCAGAGCCCCTCCATCATTAAGGGCTTTATCCCCACTGTCTACAGCAATTGAGAAGGTTTCAAGGAATGGGTCATTCAAATACCTGTGAGAACCCAGTGATGCCCATTTATATGTATAGAAACTGCCTGTACTGGCTGGTTTTGTGTCAATTTGACACAAGCTGGAGTTATCACAGAGAAAGGAGTTTCAGTTGAGAAAATGCCTCCATGAGATCCAGCGGTAAGGCATTTTCTCAGTTAGTGATCAAGGTGGGGGGGCCCTTGTGAGTGGTACCATCTGTGGGCTGGCAGTCTTGGGTTCTATAAGAAAGCAGGCTGAGCAAGCCAGGAGAAGCAAGCAAGCCAGCCAGTAAGTTACAACCCTCCATGGCCTTTGCATCAGCTCCTGATCCCTGACCTGCTTGAGTTCCAGTCCTGACTTCCTCTGGTGATGAACAGCAGCATAGAAGTGTAAGCTCAATAAACCCTTTCCTCCCCAACTTGCTTCTTGGTCATGATGTTTGTGCAGGAATAGAAACCCTGACTAAGACACTGCCCTTACCTATGAGCTCCCCTGTTTCCACTGGGGCCCAAGCCAGAATCCTCAGGTGGTGGTGCACATGTAGATCTACTGGGATCCCTGCTCAAGACTTCGAGGTTGTGACCCTTACCTGCACCCACTATGGAATCTTGATTCTGAGAGCCATAGAAATCATTCTAAAATCCAAGAGTAACCAACAGCCCTGCGTGCTCCCCACCCAAAGTCCAATTCTTTCCTCCAACAGGCCTCTGTATTGTTGGTGGGGAGGAGGGAGTGGCTACTTATGGTACTGACAAGAACTTTTTCCCAGAAATTCCAGGTTCACTTTGGTTTGAATATTGCACACTTGCATCCAAATTACTTACTTAATTAATTTCACTCCTTAATAATTAATTACTCAATAATTAATAA
>CM052706.1:18858432-18923432 GCA_028551405.1 Uromys caudimaculatus | reverse complement strand
ACACCCGGGGGATTGCAGTGCACGGCAAGTGGATTCCAATCCGGAGTAGTCTGTCCAACCACACATTTGGTCCCTGAGGTGGCTGGCCAGCAAATAACACCTGGTCCCCTCCCCCAGAGAATCAGGAGGGCGGGCCCCCTGCCTGGCTCTCAGCACACTCACCTAGGGTCCCCGCGCATAGCAGGGCGCAGACGACCAGCCTCATTTTCAGCTGTGGAACAACTGTGTCCGGGTTGCACTCCCCCGGTCTAGGTGCACTTTACCCAGAAGGCAGAGTGTTGACTGATGAATCTGCCTACTGGGAAAGGTCCTTCAGCCCCAATCCGGGCTGATCGCCACTGCCACACCCTCTATGCCTTCCTTATCTGACCAAGCAGATACCCAGGCGGCTAGGGACACTGTCCTCTGTCTCTGGTCCCTAGGTGGAAACGGTGCTTCTCAGGGAAAGTTGGCGCACACATGCATGAGACCTTAACACAATTTTCTTTCGGGAATTCTCACTTCTCACTAAGAACTGACCAAGCTGAGATCCTCCCGCTGTCCTGCGACCCCAGTGGAGCTGTCCCTTCTGTGACACAATCCATAGTACACCCAACCCCCAGCCCCACTGTACTGGCTGGTTTTGTGTCAACTTGACACAAGCTGGAGTTATCACAGAGAAAGGAGCTTCAGTTGAGAAAAATGCCTCCCTGAGATCCAGCTGTAAGGCATTTTCTCAATTAGTGATCAAGGGGGGAGGGTCCCTTGTGGTACCATCTGTGGGCTGGTAATCCTGGGCTCTATAGGGAAGCCAGGTGAGCAAGCCAGGAGAAGCAAACAAGCTAGTAAGTTACATCCCTCCGTGGCCTCTGTATCAGCTCCTGCTTCCTGACCTGCTTGCGTTCCAGTCTTGACTTCCTTTAGTGATGAACAGCAGTGTGGAATTGTAAGCTCAATAAACCCTTTCCTCTCCAACTTGCTTCTTGGTCATGATGTTTGTGCAGGAATAGAAACCCTGACTAAGACACCCACACACTCCACACCACACACATCTGTAGTGCTGTCCCAACTGTGAGGGGAGGGGAGCAGGCTCAGGCACAGCTCTGATTCACATGCAGTTTCTCGCCCTCCCAGTTGCAGCCCTGTCCACAAGGCTGAGTGATCTCTGCCTAGGAAAAATCTGGTAATTTTAAATAAAACTTTAAGAATGTTGAATTAAAATACAGTAGGTGTACAACAAATCCTGCTAGCACAATGTAATAATTAGTTATCACCAAGAAGACTTCTGCAGGGCCAGCCCCCATTCAGGAGGCTGAATCCCTGCAGAGCTAGAAACAAAATTTTCATTTCCTTTTATATATGTTGCTAGGATCTGAAAACAAAACAAAAAGCATAGCCTGGTATGGAAGTGCAGGCCTGTAATCCCAGCATTTGTGAGGTGGAGACAGTGGGATTAGAAGTTCAAGGTCTCAACTCCATGCCTTATTGGAGACTTGCCTAGACTAGAGACCTCAAAGACCAAGCACATAGTAGGGCTGGAGAGGTGGCTCAGTGGTGAAGAGCAAGTGCGGCTCTTCCAGAGGTCCTAAGTTCAATTCCGGCACCCATGCTGGATGGTTCACAACTGCCTGTAACTCCAGCAACAGGAGGACCTGACACCCCTGGACTCCAGCTACAGGTGAACTGCCTTCTGTGGGGGCCCACACTCATGTGCATATACAAACAATTAAGAGTAAAATAAACCTAAAGAAAAGAAATAAAACACACAATCAGAAAACCCCACAGGTTTTGCACGAGTTTGAACCCAGTGTCTTTCTTGAGTTATTTTGTTAAATCTGTTTCTTTCCAGTGTTCTATTTGCATTCTTACATCTTTTGTTGAATATTGCCAGTTGTTTTTTTCTTTATGAATTTTAGCATCCTTCCTCCTCGCCCCGGGCTTGGCTTACTACAATCAGTAGTTTTGGAGTAGTCTAGTACATGCCTTTTAGTGCAAATAGACAGGCATTGCTGCAGAAGACTTTGCCAGGAAAACAATGGTTTGGTCCAGAAGTAGATGGAGGCCCAGTTTCACAGATCCTAGAAATTCTTAGAACCCTATCAAGAAGCTCCGAAAAGGGTTATTACAGAAAGAAAAATGTATATTGCCCTTCTGCTTTTAGATGTTACTAGCAATACTAAGGTTCTCTCCTCCTTCTCGAGTTGCTTACATGCTTAAAAACATGACTGGGATTGGATTTTTTTGTATTTACCAAAATAATAATATGATTTTCCTGCCTTTTCGTTAGTGTGGGGAACTATCTAGCAGAAAGTTAGTTTTGTTCTTTTTTGTTGTTGTTTGTTTGTTTTTTATTTTGTTTTGTTTTGTTGTTTTTTGAGACAGATGGGGTCTTGCTATAAACTAGGCTGGCCTCAAACTTGTGATCCTCCTGCCTCAGCCTCCTGAGGGCTGGAAATATAGGGGTGTATACCACATCTGACTTCTGGTTGGTTTTGTTTGTTTGCTTTGTAATGGAGATTGAACCCAGAGCCTCACATTTGCTAGGTAAGCATTCTACCAGTGAACTGCATCTCTAACCTGCTAATTGAATTTTATCTTTATTTCACTCTATGTATTAATAGTGCTTTGCTTACATGTGTGCCTTCTGCCTGCGAAAGTGAGAACAGGGTGTCGGATCCCCTGGAACTAGGGGTGCAACTGGTTGTGAGTCACTATGTGGGTACTAAGAACAGAACTCTGCAAGAGCAACCAGTGCTCTTAATCACTGACTGGTCTCTGCAGCTCCCTGCTAATTGACTTTTAAGTATAAAGCTACTATTAGATTTCTGCAATAAACATTTGGTCATTATATGTAAGATTACCCATATACTGTTGGGATGATAATATTTTCCTTAGTGTTCCTTTTTGCATCTATTCTCTTGAGAAAAATAAATCTGGGGTCTGGAGAGATGTCTCAGCATCTTCCAGAAAACCAGAGTTTGATTCCCAGAACCCATGTGAGGTAACTCACAACTGCCAGCTCCAGGAGGATCTGATGCCCTCTTCTTGCCTCCACAGACGCCTGTACTCAGATGTGTCTGTCTGTCTGTCTGCCTGTCTGCCTGTGTGTATATGCATACATAAACAAAAATAAAATACATCCTTTTTTAAAAACAGAGAAAAATAAAAGAAAAATTTAAGAGAAAGAGATATAATCTTACAGTTTCTCTTTATTCTAATTTCCTATATCTTTTGCTTTTACATTACAATGACTTTTTTTTTTAAAAAAGATTTATTTTATGTATGTGAGTACACTGTCACTGTCTTTAGACACACCAGAAAGGGCATCAGATTACAGATGGTTATGGGCCACCATGTGATTGCTGGGAATTGAACTCAGGACCTTTGGAAAAGCAGTCAGTGCTCTTAACCGCTGAGCCATCTCTCCAGCCCTACAATGACTTTTGAACTGAGAGATGTCACCTCTTATTCTCTGGGAAAGGTTATGTGAGAATAGCATTCCTTTTTCCTTAAATGTGCATAAGACATCAGCAATGACATCCCCTGAGTTTAGAGCTTTCCTTGAGGGAGGGAACACACTAACTGTTGTCTCCTCCCTCCTTTCTCTAGTTCTAGGGATTAAACACAGGGCTTCACACATCCTAGGCAGGAGCCGCACAACAGAATAATCATTCAGCCCTTCACTTTTATTTTGAGACATGATCTCACTATGAAGCCCAAGCTGGCCTCATATTCATAATCCTCCTGCTTCCTTCCCAGTAGCTAAGCTTAGAGATGTGCACACCCAGGAAAATAAGATTTATTTATATTACTGGGCAGTGGTGGCACACACACTCTAGGACTCAGGAGGCAGAGGCAGGCAGATCTCTGTGAGTTCAAGGCCAGCCTGGTCTACAAAGCGAGTGCCAGGACAGCCATGGCTACACAGAGAAACCTTGTTTCGAAAACCAAACAAAACCATTTTTATATCTATAGAAATATCCATATTTTCTAATATTTCAAACCAGAGTATTGTCTTTTACTTATTAGTATGTGTATGAGTATTTTGGCTGTCTATATGTCTATGTACCACATGTGTGCCTGTGGAGGCCATTGCCCCTGGAATGGGAGCTACTAATAGCTGTTAGGATCTGTTTGTGGATGCTAGGAATCAAACCTCAGTCCTCCGAAAGAGCACCCGTGTTCTTAACTTCTAAGTCACCACTTCAGCCAAAGTATTGTCTTTTAAGAAACTTATCTAGAGGCTGAGGAGATGGCTCAGTCAGTTAACTGCTTCTTGTGCAAGCCTGGGGACCTGAGTTCAGATTCCTGACATAAAAATCCAGGCATAGGGACTGGAAAGGTGGCTCTGAGGTCAAGAACACTGGCCGCTCTTCCAGGAGACTGAAGTTTGTTTGATTCCCAGCAACCTCATGGAAAGTTGGAAATGGAGATTTGAAAACACACAATTCTCTTTAGCTGGGCATGGTGGCACACACCTTTAATCCCAGCATTTGGGAGGCAGATCTCTTGAGTTCAGGCACAGCCTGGTCTACAAAGTCCAAGACAGCCAGAGCTGTATAGAGAATCACTGTCTCCAAAAGCAAAACAACAAAACAAACAAACCCAGGCCTATGCAGACTGTGAATCCAGAGCTAGAGAGGCAGAGATTCCTAACCAAGCTGAATCAGTGAATTCAAAGTTACTGAGGCAAAGTTACTCAGCACATTATCTTGTAACTGTTATTTGGTTTTCTGTACTAAGGATTGGATCCAGGGCCTTGCACTTCCTAGGCACCAGATCTGCCACTGAGCTATGCCTTTAGTCTCCCCCTCCCTTTTTTTTTAAAAATCACTTTTTATTCTAACACAGGGTCTCACTAAATCTCTCAGGCTGGCCTGGAACTTATGACCCTCCTGCCTCAGGCCCTTGAGAACTTGAGCTCACAAGTTTGTGTCACAAGATCTTGTAGATGACATTTTAAGTGTGTGACGGATCCTTACTCTACCTTTCCCCATTGTTGACACTGGTAATGTATGTTTTCTCCTTTTCGTTGATTACTGTTGTAAAGGTTTTAGTTATTTTATTGATTTAAGAAAACACACATAGCTGGGCAGTGGTGGTGCACGCCTTTAATCCCAGCGCTTGGGAGGCAGAGGCAGGTGGATTTCTGAGTTTGAGGCCAGCCTGGTCTACAGAGTGAGTTCCAGGACAGCCAGGGCTACACAGAGAAACCCTGTCTCGAAAAAAAACAAAAAACAAGCCCAAAATAAAAAAAAAAAAAAAGAAACAAAGCACACAGACTTGGGATGGAGAGACGGCTCAGTGGTTAAGAGGATTTACTACTCCTGCAGAGGACCCAGGTCTGGTTCCCACACTCACTCCTATCAAACAGCTCACAACTGCCCGTAACTCCAGGTCCTGTAACTCTAGGAATCCAGTGTTGTCTTCTGTCCACCACCAGCACTAACATGGCATGCATAAACTCTAATAGGCACACACATACATGTAAATAAAAATAAATCTTTAAAACAACATCCCCAACATACAAACTTTTAGCTTTGTTGATTTTTCTGTATTGTACACTCGTTTTATGTCATTGATTTCTGCTTTCTTGACTATCTTTGGATTTTATCCTTTCTCTAGTTGTTTTGGGGGGTTTTGTTTGTTTGTTGGTTGGTTTGTGGGTTTTTTGAGACAGGGTTTTTGCTATGCACTCAGCCTAACCTGGAGCTTCCTGTTTGCCTGATTTAACTGCCGTGAAGAAGAAATATTCAATATTCTAATCCTGGAGTGGATCCTGGTGTCTGATTAGAATGCCTGCTCTAGTACTCAAACATTTATCAAACAGATGAATAAATGCACATAAATGCACCAAAAGTATACTGAGCAGTCTCTTCTGTATAGGCCTGTAAGCCAAATTCACAGGGTCCAGGGGTGACCCTTTCTCCTAGAGTTAATGATCCACCTAAAGCTAACACATTCTAAATCCATGAGGGCCAAAGTACCTGCTGACCTGAGTGGAACATGCTCTGAAAATGTCTCATATCCAGGGACAAACTCCTATAGTAAAGAAACGACATCCAAAGTGCTAGAGTCATCTCGTGGGATCAGGCTGTCAGACTCCAGATGAAAGGTAAGAAAGACTGGATATTGTGGCTCATGTCTGCAAGTGCAGCACTTGGGAGACAAGACAATCAGGGGTTCAGAGGCAGGCAGCCTTGGATACAAAGTAAGTTTGAGGCCAGCCTGGGCTACATGAGTGAGACTCAACCAAAAAACCAACAAACCAACCAACCAACCAACAAACCAAACATACAACCAAACAACCACCAAATAAAACCAAACCAAAATTCAGAAGGTTAAAAGAAGAAACAGATTTCAGAACTTGGTGACAAGAGTGACCTTTGGAAAACTGGAGGTTTGGACATTTATTGCTACTCTGTACTAGACAATATGCTAAGTGATTTCCTAAAAATAAAATAGGATAAGCTTATACATTGTATTTGACATGATTTTATTTTGTGTTTTTGTTTTAAGATTTGTTTTTTGTTTTGCGTTCAGGAAGAAAGGGAAACAGAGAAGTTGAGTAACGTGTCCAAGGTCCACTGAGTATGTCAAATTGAACACCTGTTTCAACAGTTCATGTTTTTTGTACATGCTTTGTGGTCTTGGGCATGTCTCCCAGGAACAGTACAAACATCCCTAATCCTATCCTAACCCTACCCTAACCCTAACCCTAACCCTAACCCTAACCCTAACCCTAACCCTAACCCTAACCCTAACCCTATCCTAACCCAAACTCTAACCCTAACCCTAAACCTAACACTAAACTTACCCTAACCCTAACCCTAACCCTAACCCTAACCCTAACCCTAACCCTATCCTAACCCAAACTCTAACCCTAACCCTAACCCTAAACCTAACACTAAACTTACCCTAACCCTAACCATAACCCTATCCTAACCCTAACCCTAACCCTACCCTACCCTAACCCTAACCCTAACCCTACCCTAACCCTACCCTAACCCTAAAGGGAACAACCTGATTCACACACAAGTTCCTGAGGAATACTGTTTTTTATCTAACCTCCAGAAATCCTTCTAATGTCCAGCTTGAATTAAGCTAAAGTTGTCATTTCTGAACATATGCACTCCCTGAGACATAGTCGTAATCAATTCAGAATAGGTCATGTTGGCACCTGTTGCCATAAGATTTGCCAAAGCCTGGGTGATTTAATGGAACAGTTGGTTTTTTACTCGTGTATATAGCTCAGCTGGCAGCCATAGTGGTTCACGGGGGTTGGGGGGTGGGGTGGTGGAATCTTTTCAGTTATCAACAGATCTAGACTCTGAAATCTGACTTCTAAAAAAATTTAATTGTGCGTGTGTGTGTGTGTGCGCGTGCGTGCGTGTGTGCGCGCGCACTCACGCGCGAGCACCTGCAAGTTGGACAGTAAGGTTCAGTGTTCATGAGTCATCACGATGGTGGGTGGGCCTTCAGTAGTACTACTGCCTTTGAGTCTGTGTTCCTGCAAATAATCCCAAGTTTTCTAAACTAACTTGGGTGCATTAATTACTTTGGTCACCCCTTTGTGGTGAATAGAGTTTTTTATTTGTTTGTTTGTTTTTCTTTTTCACATTCCTCCAGGAAGAGTCACATAAAGAGCATATGTTTGAATCTTTGTTTTAGTTTAGGTTCCCCCTGTCCCCAAAACAATTCGAACTTTTTTTTTTTTTTTTAAGACATGGTCTCATATAAGCCCAGGTTGCCTTTGAACTCACTGTGTAGGCCAGGATGACACTGAATTTCTGCTCCTCCTCCTCCTCCTGCCTCTAAGTGTTGAGATTGCAGGTGTGCACCACCTCAAAGGTTTATGTGATGCTTTGGATTCAATCTGGGTTTTGTGCATGCTAGGTAAGCATCCTACCAATTGGTTTATATCCCCAGCCTCCAAACATACTGTTAAACAATAGTTTTCTTTGTTTTGTTTTTATTTATTTATTTTTATTTGCTTATTTGGTTGGTTTTGAGACAGGGTTTCTCTGTGTGGGCCTGGCTGTCCTGGAACTCACTCTGTAGATTAGTCTGGCCTCGAATTCAGAGATCCATCTACCCCTGCCTCTCAAGTGCTGGGATTAAAGGCATGCACCATCACAAGATTTTTCTAATGTTTAATTTGATTAGTAAAGACTTTAAAATGGGGAAATAAGACAGGAAGAGGAAAGGCATCCAAAAAAAATGTCTTAACAAGTCAGTTAACACTGTCAAGACTGAGGCTTAACTCCATTGGGGAAATTCTAGGAGCCAGAATAAGTAATCCTATCCAAGGAGCACACAAATAAAGGCTTTATACACCTTCCTGTCATTTATTTTTCATTAGTCATATATCCTCTAGACACCTGCTTTGTTATGCAGGCAGCACAGCAGACTCCTCATGACCAGAAAATACCTGCATGCAAAGAAACACTTGCTGGTTGGTAAAAATTTCCCAAGGTGTGTAAGAGGAATGCGGTGGTTTGAATGAGAAATGCCCCCCAAAGTCTTGGGCATTTGAACAATTTGTCCCCAGGTGATGGTTGTGCAGGCACTGGCTAGTTTTAGGTCAAGTTGAGATAAGCCAGAGTTATTTGGGAAAAAACGAACTTCAATTGAGAAAATGCCTTTACCAGATTCACCTGTGGTCCATGTTCTTGATTGATGATTGATGTGGGAGGGCCAAGTTCAATGGGGGTGGTGTCACCCTTGGGATGGTGGTCCTGGGTACTACAAGAAAACAGGCTGAGCAAGTCTTAAGGAGCAAAGCAGTAAGCGGTACCTCTCTGTGGCTTCTGCATCAATTCCTGCCTTCAGGTTGCTGCCTTGAATTCTTGCCCTGACCTCCATGAATGATGGGTTACAAGTTGTAGTATTAAATAAACTTTTCTTCTACAAGTTGCTTTTGGTCATGGTGTTTAACCAGAAAAATAGAAATCCTAAAATATTGGTGTTGTTTGGGGGGAGGTTTAGGTGATGCACTGGTTTTTGTTTGTTTGTTTGTTTTTGGTTTTCTGAGACAGGGTTTCTCTGTGTAGCCCTGGCTGTCCTGGAACTCACTCTGTAGTCCAGGCTGGCCTCGAACTCAGAAATCCGCCTGCCTCTGCCTCCCAAGTGCTGGGATTAAAGGTGTGCGCCACCACTGCCCAGCAGGTGATGCACTGTTGATGGCCAGATCAACAGAGTCTTTTCCTGAGGCACTGGTGTACAGAGAATGAACATGCTTGGCAGACCCAATAATGACCCGGAGCCAGGGCTTTTGGGTGGGGATATGTAGCTTCAGTCCCTAAGAACCTGACTCTTCCCACCATGTGGGGCAATGGTTATCAGTCCAAGGCCACTGTGTACTTGGTCTGCAATGTTCTTGAGATACCCTGTGTTCCCCTTGTGCAACAGTTTGATTACCTTCCTGTTGACTTCGTCCCTTCGTAGGACAGTTTCTGCTGACTTCGTCCCATTTCTTCCCTGGAAATAGTATATTAGATGCTGTACTTGCTTGTCCTAAGACATAGCTTGCATGAGACCTCCTGACCCCGATTTTCTCTCTATCTTCTCATCTAATGACCATCTCCTACTTAGGACCATGTCACTGAAGACTGACTTTCCGGTCTAAGTCAGTGCAGTCACGCTTGGAAGAAGTTTATCACTGGGGTTGGAGTTTAAGAATAAAACAACTTGCCTACTTGCAGTTTGCTCTGTCTTGTGTTTGTAGTTCAAGAGCTGAGGTAGCTGCCAGCTGCCATAGTGCCCCTACCATTATGGACTCTGACCCTTTGGAACCATTGTAAGTCACCTTCAGGTAACAGAAAAGTAATACATAGAGGAAGCATGGATCAGTCATGATGGCTCATTACTGTAATCCAAGCATTTGCTAGGCTGAGATAGGAGGAACAGCATGGGCTCAAGGCCAGCCTGGGCTACATAATGAGTTCCAACCTAGCCTGGCTATAGAGTGAAACTATATCACAGAAAACCAAAGTGTGTGTGTGTGTGTGTGTGTGAGAGAGAGAGAGAGAGAGAGAGAGAGAGAGAGAGAGAGAGAGAGAAAGAGAGAGAAAGAGAGGATGATGATAGTGGTAAGGAGGTAAGAATAAAGATAGAACATTAAGATCTTCTCCATGGTCTCTGACAGAATCCAGAAACAACAGGGATTGAAGCCATTGTTTCTAGGATAGGGATATATACCTCACTTGATGGGTCTACTCTGCCCAGAAGCGTCCTACACTCTTCGGTCATATCTTTCCTACATACGTAGGCTCTCATGGCCATGACTCAAAAACTTCTCAGGTTTCTTCTTCTTAGGACCTAGATGCAATCGGCTTTTCTAACAATGTGACACCCTACATTTTTGGCTTTTAAAATTCTTCTTTATTTATTGCAAATAAGCCATTCTTTTCTGAGTGTGTCTCCTTACACGACCTACTTAAACACAGCCAGCAGCAATTCACATGTGATACTGGCATTCTACTTTAGAGCCTTCTCCTTGGTGCTCACACCATCTGTAGGTTGTGTTCTACTTCCCAGCTAGCTGAAGCTATCAGCTTACATAGCTGCTAGGTCACTTATATTCATTTAGAATGCTGGGAATTTAAACATGAAATTGTTCGTAAAACAAACGAACCCTTTTCAACTAAAAAAGAAAAAAAATCAAGGTGGGTGACGGCTGAGGAACAACAGCTGGGGCTGGCACTTGACTTTCATATGCTTGAGGACACATGTGTACCGGCACACATGAGAACAAACATACATAACACACACCCCAATAAAATTTATGGCATGGTGGAGCTGCAGAGGTGCCTCAGTGGTGAAGAGCATTTGTTACTCTTCCAGAGGACCCAAGTTTTGTTTCCAGTACCCATGGTAGGCAGCTCCTAATTGCCTGTACCTCCAGCTTTGGAGATCCCACGCCACCTCCTGGCTCGTATGGACACTGCATTCATATGCACAAACACACACACATAAAAGTAAAAACATACTATGTTGAATACGTAAACATATACCACGGTCGTCATTTATCAGATTGCCTATAGACAGCTCTGAAGGGCATTTTCTTGATTAGATTGATGTGGGAGGGCCCAGCCCATTGTGGGTGGTGCCACCCCAGAGGAGGTGGCCTGGTCGGCCTAAGAAAGCAGGCTGAGCAAGCCCGTGGTGTAAGCCTGGTTGTCCTTGGCCTCTGCTTCAGTTCCTGCCCTGACTCTCCTCAGTCCCTGGTATCCTATCAAATGTCCTACAAATACAATGACAACTTCAGGATATTAGTGCATTTTAGCCATGAACTGTGGCTTCTTTAAGGCACTGCAGGGTCTCATGTATCTCAGGATACTTCCTGCGTAGCCAGGGCACAGCCAATGTTATACGGTGCTGGAGATGGAACCCAGGGATTTGTGTATGCTAGGCAAGCTATATCCTCAGGCCCTCACCTCTAATACTAAGTATTACCCTTCTCCCTAATGGGCATTTACCTCTGAGTCTGTGTTATTGCAATTATTACTACTACTACTACTACTACTACTACTATTATTATTATTATTATTGGTTTTTCCAGACAGGGTTTCTCTGTGTAGCCCTGGCTGTCCTGGAACTCACTCTGTAGACCAGGCTGGCCTCGAACTCAGAAATCCGCCTGTCTCTGCCTCCCAAGTGCTGGGATTAAAGGCGTGCGCCACCACTGCCCGGCGTTATTGCAATTTATCTTTGAAAAAGTTAATGATACCTTTAAAGCAGGACCATTATAATTACTACAGTGACCAGCAACCCTGAATATATTGTAATTAAAAGAGTAGAGTTTGGGTTGGGCATGGTGACATGCCTTTAATCCCAGCACTCCAAGAAGAAGAGTCAAGAGTTCAAGGCCAACCTGGTCTACAAAGTGAGTTCCAGGACAGCCAAGGCTATATAGAGACGCTGACTCAAAAATAAAACAAATATATAAAATAGAGCTGGGGGTGGCTAATAATTCAGCATTTTATCAGTAGTTTGCCAATCCAACCAATAAATTAGCGAGCCTTTCATCACCCTGTCTTCTTTTCATTACTGTTTTTGGCTTTGGTGAGGAGTAATTGTTCACCCACTTTGGGGAGTCAGAAAGACTTTGGCTTAAAATTATTCTCCCATCTACAAGTCGCTATTAGCTTCATGGAGTGTTTCCTCGTACACTGCCCTGCACAGTGGGGAGAATTCGCCGCTGGACTCCCCACCTCCCTTCTGCTTGTTCTTGACTTATGCTAATCAGTCCGGTAGCCTGGGGCTCCAGGCCAGGAACTATGAATTCCGCCCGGCCTAAACTCTGCAAACCCAATCCACAAACTCCCGAGCAACCCCGGAAAGAGTGCACAAGGAACGCCCTCTTCCGACGAATGCTCCACTTCCCAGAGCGAGCCCCGATGACGCCACTTCCTCCGGAAGAGGTGTTGCGTCCGCTCGGTTGGCGCGAAAGTCGGTTCCCGGTCTTGGCCCTTCCGGGTTCTGCAGCGTTAGCTTCGGGCTGGGGGCGCCGCCGAGGGCGGGGGCTGCGCGCCGGGCTGGCGCCCGACCCCAGCCGCCGTCCTGCCGGCCGCGCGCCCCCCGACTTGGTGCCCGTGGACCCTCGGGCTCCACCTAGGTGAGCGAGCTTCAGCTCCTCCTGGCCGGCGTGGCCGCTTGGCGCCTCTTGCGGCCTTCGCGGCTATACTAACCGGCGGGTGGGCCTCAGACACCCGGGGAGCCTCGGCCTGGACGTTCCTTTCCCTGGGAGCTGGGGCAGTCGCATGGGCTTTTCGGACGAGCGTGCACGACCTTGCACAGTGGCTGCTTGCGTTCAAAGTTCGTTAACTTAGGAGCAAATCTTGCGGGCTGTGGGTACCAGCAGCCGGAGCCGCGCTCTGCGTTGTCTTTAAGCCCGGTGCAAGTGAATATTGATTGAGGACCAAACCAAGGGACGTTAATTTTATTCTCACATTTGCAAGGATTCGTGTCCTTTTTTTCTTCTTCGACTTTGCCCACCTTCTGGCGTCTTTGTAAACTTGAATAAATTAAGCCAAACGTCTGTTTCTTAGGCACTCTTGTCTGCATAAGAAAATAGTTGATTTACAGACCGGGTGGTAGTGACACACTCCTTTCATCCCTGCACGAGTGAGGCAGAGACCAGCTGATCTCTTGAGTTCCAGGCTGACCTAGTCTACAAAGCGAATTCCGGGACAGCCAGGGCTTGTCTAAAAAAAGAAAAAACAAACAAAAAACAGCCCACAAAATAGTTGATTTGAACGTTTAGTTCCCTACCTGATTTACTTTTGTTCTTATTGACTGCCTTATTCTCACAGTTCAACTATGTCCAGAAATGACCAAGAGCCGTTTTTTGTGAAGTTTTTAAAGTCTTCGGACAATTCAGAATGTTTTTTTAAAGCTCTCGAGGTAAGAATAATTGGATATGTCTTATTTGATACTTGAGCTCATTTTCATGTTTTAAATGTTTTTGATTTGTTGGATATTTTATGTCTTAGAAGTAGATATTTTAATGGAATTTTGCTATAGCATCTGCTTAATGCAAATAAATAACTGCTATAAAATTTTTAGTTCATGTGAGTTTACCATTATGTTTTTTTTGAGGATTGAAATTTATTGTGACAATTGAATGTTGACCTACAGTTTGTTCTCCATCCTCCCTCCCAACCCCCCTCCCCCGTGTGTGTGTCTGTGTCTGTGTCTGTGTCTGTGTCTGTGTGTGAGAGACTGAGCCATTTTCCCAGTCCTCTGACTTGGAGTTCTTGACAGTTGTTTTGTCTACTAACCCCATTGATCCTTTGAGCACTGAAAAACTTTGAGTCATAGTGCAATAGTTTTGGTTCATTGCGATCTCTCTCTCTCTCTCTCTCTCTCTCTCTCTCTCTCTCTCACTCACATGCACGCACGCACGCACATTCATTCATTCATTCATTCATTCATTCATGTATATATGAATCTGACAGGTTTTCCTCTAGCATAATACTTGGAGTACACTAATGATCAGAACAAGCAAATATCTCTCCTCTTTCAGCATACATAGAACAGGAAATCGGTATTAGTCAGGTGATAAGCAAGAAACTACATAGTATGGGGCCAGTGAAAGAGTTGAGACTGAGTCTCACTGTGTAGCCCAGGCTGATCTGGAACTCTGTCCTTCTGCCTCAGTCTCCTGCACGCTGAGATTACAGGTGTGTGCCACCACACCTAGTACCTATGTAATGTGTTGTAAGGGGGCAAGTACTGTGGGAGAATGAAAAAGAAAAAGCCAAAACAATTTAAGGTTTTCCAGAGGATGTTTGTTGGAGGAGAAAGAAATGGAAAGGTTACAACTTAAAACTGAGAAGATATTTAAGTAAATGTGGGTGGGTATCTAGGTGAAGAAGGTTCGGTGAGAGGAGACATTAATATGCAGGGCCCTAGGAATGGGCCTTGTGTGTGTGTGTGTGTGTGTGTGTGTGTGTGTGTGTGTGTGTGTGTGTGTAGTCAAGGTAAGTATGGTAGTGTATAGAATCAGAGGTGGGTAAGACTATTATGAGCCTTGTGAAGACTGACTTTCAATGAAATGGATTTTAATCCGAAGACCATAAAGGTGGAGAATGCCAACTTCAGTTGTTCACATATCCTGTAGCTTGGGAATCTATTAGAAATGCATGCACATATATACAAGAATACAAGGAATTTTAAAAAAACAAAGTATTTCTCTTAAGATTATGCACTAGTGTTCTTAATTCCCTCTCGTGTGAATTGGGATGTTGAAGAAAGCGATTACTCATTCTAAAAGGAATACAAGAGAAATTCTGGGGGGCTGGAGAGATGGCTCAGTGGTTAAGAGCACAGACTGCTCTTCTGAAGGTCCTGAGTTCAAATCCCAGAAACCACATGGTGGCTCACAACCATCTGTAATGAGATCTGATGCCCTCTTCTGGTGTGTCTGAAGACAGCTACAGTGTACTTACATATAATAAATAAATAAATCTTTTTAAAAAAAAAAAAAAAAAAGAGAAATTCTGAACAGCTTTCTATACAACCTGGCTGTTTTATTATTAGTTAATACCTGGAGGCCTAGGAAGAAAGTAGGAAGTCCTACTACATTTCAGTGATCCTCTTAGCAAATCAACTCTGACTTTTTACCCAGAACTAACTGTGTCCAGGGCCTTGTATAAGGTACTAGGTGTCGGGATATGCTTGTAAACAAAATACATCATAGAACGTTCATTCGTGCGGATGTGTGTGGGTGGTATGCATGGGTGTTTATGTGGGTGCACATGTGCACATGCATTCGGAACAGCGTCTGCATACCACAGTGTGTGGAGATGTCAGAGGACACCTTGGAGGTGTTGGTTCTCCTTCCACCATGAATGGCAAGCACCTTTACCTGATGAGCCATCTCACAGACCCAAAACATTCCTTCTCACAGGGAAGAAATAAAATTATGTATATTTACAAAAGAACCAATTTTTTTCCTTCATAAAATGTATTCAAGTGGTAGAGGAAGTGCAGTTAGAAAGCAGGATGACCATGGGAATGTTGCTTAGTGGTAGCTGTATCGTGTGCATAAAAACCTGGTTTTAGTTCCCAGTGCTGCAAAACAAACCCACCGTGCTCAAGAAAGGTATCTCCAGGAAGTGGCATTTAAGCAGGTCTTATTGAAGTGAAGAGTCACTTCAAAAGGAAACCTAAGAGAAGAGTATTCCCAAAAGCAGAACCTCTTGGTGACGTCATTAGTTTCTTCCAGGTATAGAGTATGGGGATGACTGGAATTAGCCAGGGACACAGAGGTAAAAGATGAGGCTTGGGAGATAAGTGAGGGCTAAGTTTTATGGTCTGGGTAGACTTTGATAAGAAATTGAGTTGTGTGGTGGTGATGCATCTTTAATCCCAGCACTTGGACGGCAGATAGATCTCTATGAAATTAAGGCCAGCCTGGACTACAGAGTTGAGTTCCAGGACAGCCAAGGCTACATAGAGAAAAACCCTGTATGGGAGTGGGGGAAGGAAGATTTGGGACTGATCCATGTGCCCTTTCTTTTTGTCCAGAAGTTCATGTCTGCTATATTCTTTAGTTTTTCTCCGTCTTTTTTTTTTTTTTTTTTTTTTTAAGATTTATTTATTATATGTAAGTACACTGTAGCTGTCTTCAGATACTTTTTCCTCGTGCTCTGGCCCCCGCTCGCTCTGCCTTCCCCCTCAGTCCAGCCCCACTTGCTGTAGCTCTCTTCAGACACCCCAGAAGAGGGCATCAGATGTCATTACGGATGGTTGTGAGCCATCATGTGGTTGCTGGGATTTGAATTCAGGACCTTCGGAAGAGCAATCAGTGCTCTTAACCCCTGAGCCATCTCTCCAGCCCCCAATCCTATTTTTTGAGATAAATTTCTCACTATTGTAGAGCCCACTGATTTGCTAGACTGATTGGCCAGGAATCTCCTGGCTGCCAGTCTCTGCCCCCCCAACCCAGTGTTGGGATTTTGAGTCCATGCCTCCCTACTAGGCTTTTTACATGGGTGCTGGGGAACCAAACTCAGATACCCATGTTTACACTGCAAGCATTTTATCCACTGAACCCTCTTCTCAGCTCTTGGCTGGTTTCTTTTAAAAGGATTACTAACTTTGAAAAGAATAGATTTAAGAAAGAAGACCAGTTCACAGGCTTCTGCAGTGGTCTAGGTAAGAAGCAGAGCTTTATTTAATAAGGAAAGAGCTGGGTTTGAAATGGGCTCTTAGCACTTAGTAGGACTTAAATTTAGGGAACTAATTTCTATTACATTCTTACTTTTTTTTTTCTTTTAGTCAATAAAAGAATTACAATCAGAAGATTATCTTCAGATTATTACAGATGAGGAAGCACTGAAGATAAAAGAGAATGACAAATCGCTTTATATCTGTGACCGGTTCAGTGGCACTGTTTTTGATCACCTTAAACAGGTTTGCTGTTTCTAGAATACTTATTTGGTGGTGGATTTTGCTTTTTCTCCCTCTCTTTATCTGTGTGTACATGAGCATGTGTGTGTGTGTGTGTCTGTCTGTGTGTATGCATGCACGTATATAGGGTGTCATTCTTCATGAATACTATCATGAGTACTATGAGTACCTTGTGTTTCTTTGGGCTCGGGGTTCCTAGACATCTGAGCTGCTGTATTGCCTGGTGCTTTGTTTGAAAAGCAACTTGAATGTTTCTCAGTTGCTATAGCACAAGATTATTGCATTAAGATTATATTTCTTGGGAAGATGCCCTAGTGGTTAAGGGCACATACTGCTCTTCAAGGGATCTGAATTTGATTCCCAGCACCCATGTCAGGTGGCTCACAACTGCTTATAATGCTAGCTCCAGAGGGATCCAGTACTTCTGACCTCCAGGTTTATCTGTACAAAATGTACATATACCTACATAAGGACACACATACATACGTATGATTTAAAATAATAAAAATAAATCTTTAAAATACATTTAATATTTTATGTTTTAAGGGTTTTTACCTGCGTGCATGTTGGTGCACCATGTACATACCTAATGCGCTTGGGGGTCAGAAGAGGGCATTGGATCCCTTGGAATTGTAGTTACAGGTTGTGAGCTTCTGACTAGGTGCTGGGAACCAAACCCAGGTCCTTTGTAAGGGCAACAAATGCTCTTAACCTTTTAAAATATAATAATAATAATGACTAAATTTGTCTTAAGTGATTGAGATTTTGGTGGCAATTACGAAGGCTCTTGTGGTTTTGCTTTTGAGGGTGCATGTTTATTTAATGCTTGCTTGAGAAATTATGTGATAGTCTTTTTCTTCTACATTTCATGGTTTTCTGCAGTTAACTTTTGTGAATAACTAATAAATGTTCTAAGTTTAATTTCGTGATCTTTTCCCAAACTTTTTACAGCTTGGCTGCAGGATTGTTGGTCCTCAAGTAGTCACATTCTGTATGCGCCACCAGCAGTGTGTCCCAAGAGCTGAACATCCAGTCTACAACATGATTATGTCTGACATAACTATATCCTGTACAAGCCTGGATAAAGACAAAAGGGTAAGCACTGAAAGCAGCAAGGCTGGCTCCGCACCTGACTTCCCCTGGGGGTTCACAGCTAACAGACTGCACACGTGGGCTTCACAGCTGACAGACTTGGTGCATGGCTCCCAGTGGTTTTTTTTTGTTTTTTTTTAAAGATTATAATATAATTACATCATTTCCTCATTCCTTTTCCTCCCTCTAAGTCCTCTCATACACCACTCCTTGCTTTCTTTCCAGTTTTCAAATTTATAACCTTTTTTTCATTGTTGTTGTGTGCATGTGTGTGTGTGTGTGTATATATATATATTTATATATGTGTGTGTGTATATATATATACATACACACACACACACACACACACATATATAATCTTAGATAAATACAACCCACTTAGTCTGCATAACTTACTTATGTATGATCTCAGAACTGACCATTTGGTATTAGATAATCTGTTGGTGTGCCCTTCCCTGGGGAAAGTGGAAATGATTTGTAGAAACACTGGTTAAATTTTGTGTTTTGATTTAAAAGAAAAGTTACTTTTTTTTCTACAGTCAGTAAGCTTTGTTTTAAATCATTTAATTTTTCCAGAACAGAAAATTTTTAAAGAAAGGATTCTAATCTGGGTGTTGTAGTGCATGCCTTTAATCCCCAACTCTTGGAAGGCAGAGAAAGGCAGATTAGTGAATTCCAGGTCAACTAGGGCTACATATTAGTAAGACCTGTCTCAAAAAAAAAAAAAAAAAAAAAAGCAAAGCAAAGTGGCTCATGCCTTTAATCCTAGCTCTAGAGACAGAGGCAAGGGCAAGCGGATCTCTAAGGTCAAGGTCAGCATGGTCTATGGAACAAGTTCCAGAATAGCTAAGGCAGAGACAGAGATAATCTTGTCTCAAGGGGGGAAAAAAATGTAATCAGAAGCAACGTAGTTTTAAATTGTGGAATTTAAAAGAATAAATAACAGTCACTTATTAATGATAATAATTCTATCTGAAAATGTTTCTGTAGGTGACTGTCACTGAGAGTGCTTAAACTTAAGAAGGCTATGATGTCAGCAGTATTAATCCACAAGACCACATTGTTATAAATGTGGTTGATTAGAAAGTATTGTTAAAAAGTATGTGGCTGTTCAAGAAAACAGTTATTTTCAGGTTTTTTGTTTTTTTTTTTTAGGGGGAAGGCTGTGGATTGAGCCCAGAGCCTTGTGCATGGTAGGCAAGCATTCTACTACTGAGCTACATCACCAGCCTACAAAAGTTATTTTTAAATTTAAAGTTGATACACATCTTTCCAAAAGTAGTTAATTACTTAATTTTTTAGTGGTAAAAACATTTGTATGTTTAGGCTAGCAACAGTAAATGATATTTGTGGGGGGCTGGAGAGATGGCTCAGCGGTTAAAAGCACTTACTGCTCTTATAGAGGACCTGGATTTGGTTCCCAGCAACTGTTAGATAGCTCACAACCATTTGAAAGTCCAGTTTCAGGGGATCTATCTGATGCCCTCTTCTGATCTCCAAGGCATGCACGTAGTGTACAGACATACACTCAGGCAAAACACTCATACACATAAACTTTTTTTAAAAATGTATGGGATATTTTTAAAAACAGAGTTGTTGTTGTTTTCTCTGGCATTGACATACTTTCTTTTGGGTCTCTAGGAAGAAGTCCATAAATATGTACAGATGATGGGTGGACGTGTGTACAGAGACCTTAATGTCTCAGTCACTCACCTGATTGCAGGAGAAGTTGGCAGTAAAAAATACCTAGTTGCTGCTAATCTCAAGAAACCTATTTTGCTTCCTTCTTGGATAAAAACACTTTGGGAGATGTCACAAGAGAAGTAAGACACATTCATATGCTTTATATATTTGAAAAAATGTTGCATTTGATTAATTTTTGACATTGTTGGGTTTTCATGGGGAAGCTTTATGGTATTTCTTGATTTGTTACTAAGAAATAAAATAGGGTCTTTGTTCGTTTCCCCAGTGACAGTGGAGAAGATGGGCTGTAGATTCAGCAGTGCCTAGAGGGCAAATGTTTTAATAATGAAATTCTTTTCTGCATCAAATACATCTGAAATAATTCAATTTGGCTTTTGTGTTGCACTGTGTAAAACGGTGCCCCAGTATTAAGATGGAGAATAAAGTAGCTACTTTGGCAGCTCTGTTCCCTCCCGGGTAAGGTGGAGGTACAGAGAAGAGTAGAGGTAAGAGTAAATACACATATGCAAGCCATCAGCTGAGAGAGGATCATTCAGTGTAAATCGAGCCTGTTTTATGCACTGACTGGACATTAGATGTATGTAGAGATCAGAACAGAACAAGAGTTTACTTTACGGAGTTTCGAGGTACACTTACGTTTTCCCTAAAATTGGGTTTATAGTCATAAATCGGGTATCTGAATTATATCAACATTTTATGACATTTTTCTGCACTTATTTCAACACTATTCAGCATGTGCTCAGTATGTTTCCTAGGTAGTACCAGCCTGATGAAGTTAGTACATCTTTTTATTGTGACAACAAAATAACAGTGGTATTGTTGGTGCTCTGCCAAAAATCATTACTTTTACTTATCAAGAATAATGGAAGAATGTGTCTATTTTATACCAGACAGCCAGTGAACATTAGGTTTTTAAGTACAGATCCAGTCTTATAATTCTGCCAAATTCTCCCGCTTATTAGCAAGGACTTAAGAGTTAATAGTGCTTTCTTTAAGATAGTCTTCAGACTATTGCTAAAATACCGATTTTTATTAGAGACCTGGGACTGAGCTAGACGAGCAGTTAGTGTAATCTTCAATGTCAGTTTTCCTTTCTCAAAAATGTTTATAAATCCCAAAGAATAAAAAATGAGCAGACAAGGAAAGCAGTGGGAGCTAATAGGATCTGAGTACTTATGCTCAATTGCCTCTTCTTTTTACCACTTATTTTCTCCAGAGAAATAACCAAATACACTGATGTAAACATGGAAGACTTTAAGTGTCCTATTTTTCTTGGTTGCATTATCTGTGTGACTGGCTTAAATGGTATACACAGGAAGACAGTCCAGCAACTCACGGCTAAGCACGGAGGCCAGTACATGGGACAGTTAAAGATGAATGAGTGTACACACCTCATTGTACAAGAACCAAAAGGTAAACATGCCTTAGATGGAGTTGAGTATGCAAGTCCTGTTTGAATACTAATTCTCTGTAGGCTACCTTGTGCTCTGACACGTCATTGCCCTAGTTTATCTGGTTTTTTTACCTTTTAAATTCTTGCAAAGATAATTTGCGTCACAGTCCAGAAAAATTAAGGGACTGTCCTTGTGTTTGTCCAGGATATGGAATAAATATAAAATATCAAAAGTTGTCCATGGTGTTTCACCACCCGACTTTTAAACCTTGATGAAGAAACAAAACTCTTCACAAGAAAACTAATACGTATAGCTGAGGGGTATTTCTTTCTCATGACTAACTTCAGAAGCTTGATTAAGCACTTTGGGATGAATTGATTTGTATTACTGCATTAGGATTGGGTGGGGTGGGGTGGCGAGGATAGAATTCCCGAGAGGTAGGCAAGGGTTTTATCGCTGGACCACACTTCCCAACTAGTCTGTGAACCGCAATTTCTAACTTTGACATATACATTGCAAATTATGAGCTAAGTAAAAATATAAAAAAGCGTTACTATTGAGAAACTCTTTAAAATTATTACTGTTTTTGATATTTCAAGAACTTTATTCTAGGGAATAGTTTTGCTAATACTCCTAAAATCTATGCAAACGTACGAGAAGAGTCTTGCAAGATTTTTAGTAACTCCTTTTATGTTTGTACTGTTCTTCTAAGCTACCTTGATAAGAAGCATTTGAGAATGATTGTTAGTTACTTGATAATTGTCGTTTGGTCAGATTGGTATAATGGTTATGATAGAATGGTTGCTGTGGCTTTTCTCAATCTACAGGCAGCTTGTTTATCTATTGGCTATTTTTTGAGGTTTGACGGATTGAGCCTAGGGCCTTGCTTATGCTAGGCAAGTGCTTTTCCACTGAGCCATGTCCCTAGTCTTTTTGTTGCTTTCTGTTGGAGACAGGACCTTGTCAAGTTTACCATGCTGTCCTGAGATTTGTGATTTTTCCTGTGTTATAGACCTAAGTAGCTGGATATAGACTCCACCAGACCCTGCTCCATTGACTTTATGAAATACCAAAATAGAACTGGGTATCAAAGAAGGTGGAGGCAGAAATATAAAGAATTTAGGGCTACATGTCTCTGTCTAGTCAGATAGTATTTATTACATTGCATACATTTATGGTGTTTGCAATTGTATTATATGTTCTTATTAAACCACATTAATAATGTCGAGCATGATAGTGTCTTCAATCCCAGCATAAGTGGGCAGATCTGTGTGAGCACAAGTCCAACCTTGTCTACCCAGGCTAACTAAGCCTATACAATGAGACCCTATTTCCAAAGCGGGTTGGCTGGAAACTTGGCTCAGTGGTTAAGGGCACTGGCTGCTCTTTCAGAGGACCCTGGTTTGATTCCCAGCATTCATATGGCAGCTCACAACTGTCTATAGTTCCAGTTCCAGGGGATCCAACGCTCTCTTCTCACCTCCTCAGGCACCGGGCATGCAAATAGACAGACATACATGCAGACAAAACACCCAGACACGTTAAATAAGTAATAAACAATTTTTAAAGGTAAATGTAATTACTTATAAGCTTTAATCATTACTTTTGTTTGGAGTGAGTTTTAAAAAATAGCTTACTATGAACTAACATATATAGTCTAAATATTTCTGTATTTCTCTTGTAATGAACACAGGACAAAAATACGAATGTGCCAGGAGATGGAATGTGCACTGCGTGACCCTGCAATGGTTTCATGACAGTATTGACAAAGGCTTTTGTCAGGATGAATCTATATACAAGGCTGAACCCGGAGCAGAAGTAAAGACGGTGCCTGACACTTCAACTCCCACTGCTCAGAGCACTGCTGCAGCTGAAAGTACGTCTCTTTGAGATTAAAATAAACAGTTATTTGTTCACAGGATAATTGATGTATTGGACTAGGGATGTAGCTAAGTGGGAAAGCTTTTGTCTTGCAAGCCCAGGAACTCAGTCTTAAACACCAAGGAAAAAGTAAAGGAGTTGATTTGTTAACAGGACCATTGAAATACAGTAGGGACTTTATTTTCTCCCTGTGCCTCTGGGAGAACTAAATAACAAAATAGCCATGTGTAGAAAGCTTTCCAGAACTTCTTTTGTATTCCGTTTAGAATGAGTGATTGTTTTATTTCACATCCTAATTCACACAAGAGGGAATTAAGAACACTAGTGGATGGCCTTAAGAGAAGTAGGGGTTTTTTGTTTTGGGTTTTTTCCTGTTTGTTTGTTTGTTTAATAGGTTTTTCAAGACAGGGTTTCTCGGTGTAGCCCTAGCTGTCCTGAAACTCCCTCTGTAGATTGCTGAGCCCGGTGTGGCCCTGGTGGGGACACAGTGACACGGTTCCTGCCCCTGAGACAAGGCTGGGTGTGAGCCTCCACAAGCATTAATGGTTGCTCTGGGAACAAGGCTTGTTTGTGTAATAATGTACGTATTTTCTGGACCCACCAGCAGTGGAGGACTCTCTTTCTGAGGAATGTCCTCCCTGTTAATGTTAATGACTCCATGATAATTAGAAACAGCAGAGTCCAGGCGAGAGTGTGGCTATGTCTCTGCAAAATGTAGACACCAGGACCTTCGGGACAGCCCTTAAGGATATGGGAAAGAACTCTGAATATATGAGTTCGAAAATATATAATTTTTCAACTATGCTAAAATATAAGGGTGCAATATGAATTATGAGGGGCTTCACGAATCTATAGGAACAGAGATTGCTACACTATGAGCCGGCTTGTCAGAAAGATACAAAGGCAGGCAGATAGGAATGAAGGCAGATTTCTGAGTGTGTCAGGTCAGCCTGGGACACAGCAAGATTAGGCCCAAGTGTGAAGTAGTAATTTCCAGCTGGGGTCCCACACAGCTTGTTTAGCATCTGTGTGTAAGAGGCAAGCAGATCTCTGAATTCTTTTGCAATGTTAAAAGAAAATGTGTGCTTGTTGTCTCCTAAGAATCAAAGGGCTGGAGTCTATGGATGCTGATTCATAGGATAATCAAAAGGGAACCTGGAATAAATAACCGAATTGATATGTAAATAAAAAACTGGGCTTTTGTTCTGCCTGACATGAACTAGCAGAAGACAGTAGCAGTTCGTTTTTTAGAATTTTCTGTAGTGAGAGCTGAGCTATGGAGAACAAAAACACCTCTGCAAGAATCTTTCTTAACAGGATTTCTAACTTGGTAAGAAGATATATAATAATTTTTTTATAGGAGCTTTTCTGACTGGTCAGAAAACCCATGAGCTATCCAGATAGCTTTATAGCTTTTAGAATTTTTACTAGCAAAGAGAACTGTCTCAACCAGAGAGTTTTTAGAATAGTGAGAAAAAGCTATCTAGAGCAGAGCAGAACCAAGCAGAACACAAACACACACACAACACACACACACAGATTGAGAGATCGAGCAATCTGGAAAGCCATCTCAGCAGAACCTAGGCTGCTAGCTTGGACCCATGATTTGACTTCGAGTTGTTCTTCTCGCTGCTCCCAGATACTCCTTCTCTCAGACTCCCTCTCCATGCTGAGGCTGGTCCTTGGCAGTAGATCATCGGGCTGGCCTCAAATTGAGAGATCCAGTTGCCTCCACCTCCTGAGCCCTGAGATTAAAGGTGTGTGCCACCATGCCTAGCCTATATTTTTTTAATTGGTTTACTGTAATGATTATAAATTATTATTATTACATACAAACTCTGCCTGCATGAAGTACTGAGTTTGATTACTACTACTGCATTATAAAGCTGGGTGTGGTGAAACATACCCGTAATACCAGCACCTGGGAGTTGGAGATGAAGGACTCAGAAGTTGAGAGTCTTCTTTGGCTACAGAGTTTAAAGCCAACCTGGATTCAGTGAGACTCTGCCTCAGAAAACAAAACAAAAGGCCAGGTACAGTGGTGTATAACCTCAGGGCTAGCACTGGGGGCAGAGGCAAGTGGAGCTCTGAGTTTGAGGTGATCCTGATCTGGGTAGAGCAATGGTTCTCAACCTTCCTAATGCCGTGACCCTTTAATACAGTTCCTCATATTATGGTGACCCCAACAATAAAATTATTGCTACTCTACAACTGTAATTTTGCTGCTGTTATGAATTGTAATGTAAATATCTGTTTTCTGGTGGTCTTAGATGACATCCGTGAAAGGGTTGTTTGACCCCCAAAGGGCCTCGACCCACAGATTGAGAACCACTGGTATAGACCATAGAGAGACTGCTTCAAGAACAAAACCAAACCAAAAATCTCATTGTACAGCAGCTAAAACACTTTGCTATGTAAATCCAACAACCTGAAGCCCCAGAGTCCATGGAAAGGTGGGAGGAGAAAAACAACTACACAGTCTTGTTCTTTGAAGTCCATAGGAGTTCTGAGACAGCCACGCCCCTACATCCACACACCACTTACAATAGCAGTAGATACAAAGGAGCCATGCCCTTTGTGATGGTCATTCTGATGTGTCAGCTAGGCTAGTGTATTCAGTCAGTACTGATCTCTTTTATTTTGAAAGTACCAGTTAGCAAAATCCTCCTTCTTGGACCTTAAAGCCAGCAACTGTACGTTTTTATGGGCTATAAGCCACTTTAAGGAAATATTAAATATAATTTCACCTTAAGAATGAAACTTTATTTTTTCAGTAAAAACCTGAATCTTTGTAGGCTTACCCCTTAACCCCTTTATAGGAAAAGTTAATTTATAAGGAAGCATGTAATTCCTTTACCTCAGGAATTTAACATTTCCTTTCACATTTGTAGGTCACACGCTCGCAGATGTCAGCCATATATCCAACATAAATGGCAGCTGTGTAAATGAAACAATGTTTGGTTCAACTACTAGCAAACTTGAATGTTCACTTGAAAACCTAGAAAATCTGGACATCAGTATGTTTCAAGCTCCTGAAGATTTATTAGATGGATGTCGGGTATGTCTTTATTATGTAACAAATTCAGAAGGACGAATAATCTTCAGACCTGAGTTTAGGGGTAGCTTGGGCTACAGTACACAGTGAGGTCCAGACACCCACACACCCTCAGTCTGACTCCAAAGACCCCTCATAGTTGGACTCGCTCCTTATGTGTGTAAGCAAACCCTGCACTAAATTAGGAATCGGACACTTGTGGTGCTCAGGCTGTGCTTGTGAGTCTGCCTGGGGTAGCTTCACCTGTTCTACTGAGTTCATCTGACTTCTTAAGTCTGCTCTGAAATCTTACCACTTACCTTAAAAATACTCATTCATGTCATCTGTTGTTTACAATACATTAATGTCAATAATCATTTCGTGTTACATTGTTATTTAAAATATAACTTAATTCCCATGAATAAAGTGGTTATTATCTTAGAGATAATACTTAGATGATTAAAATTTCCGTTTTAGGGCAGTGTGGCTAACATGCTTGTTGCTAAGCCTGGCAGCCTTTGTTCAGTCCTTAGAACGACGTGTGATGGAAGGAATGAGCCTTATCCTGTCCTGTGACGTGGACTTGGGACATGCCCACACATGTATAACACAAGACAAAAAATACAATAAAATGCTTTCTCAAAGTCCTAGACAGATGATACTGTGGCCTTAAAGTCTGCCTTCTTAATTGTGTACAAGGCATTGGGCTCAGTGCTCAGAAATACAAAGAGAAAAAAATTGATTTGTAAGATTCTCAGTCTGTGTATATAAGCTCTGTGATGGAAGCGTCACATATTTTAGCTCCACACATCCACCCAGTGCTATTAGTGGAGTGATGAGCTACACACTCTTCCTCGGAGTAGACAGCTAAGTCATGTTTTATTGTTGGGGCCAGGTATCTGTTATCCCTCTTAAGATTCATCAACTTACTGGGGGATAGAAAGACACTTTTTGTAATCTTTTTTCTTTGATCTTGGGACGTACTAATTCTAGATGTAACTTTGAATTTTTCTTTCTATGTAGGAAGTATTTGATTCCTAATTTTTGTTAGGATGTATTCTAGTAATGGTGATGGTTTGGGACATGTGGAAATAGATTGTCCTTTTTGAAATTTTTAAAAGAGGTGAAAAAATTGTGTTAGTTAAATTGGCTTAAACATACACCCTCACATCTAAAATCCCTGAATACGTGTTTCTTCAAAGCATTGTGTTTAGCTGTTGGATTTGCTGTTTTGGTTAATTCAAGTAGAAAAGAAGTTTCGGGAATGATAAATATATAGGGAAGAGTTGGCTCAGAGCCTTAAGGAATTTGCTCAGGTCATGTGGTTGATCAGCATTAACTGAAGACATGCAAGCCTGGGTGCTCTTGAGTATATAGCAAACTACAGTGTTCCTTTGTAATTACTCGTTTACAGAAAGTCATTCCTTTACAACTTAAGGAACTGTTTGCATGTTAGAAATAGCTCTCCCACCCACTAAGCCTGATGACTTGAGTTCCATTCCTGGGACCATAAGGTAGAAGGAGAGAACGGAGTCCCTCATGTTGTCCTCTGGTCTCCATATATGTATTATACGAGTACATGTGCGCACGTGTATGTACGTGTACACACACACACACACACACACACACACACGATGAAAATCTTTGAACAAGTTGTGCACCATCATTTAGAAGATGTTGAAGTCTGTCCTACAATTCATCTGCGGCTTCAACCCTCCTTCAGGTTTCTCCTGAGCGATGACAGTGCTGTGGGACTGGAAACAGATGGTTAAAATGCCAGTTTTAGGCTGAGGAGATGGGTGAGTGGGTCAGGCACTTGCTGTGAAAACGTAGGAGCTGGAATTTGGTCCCCAGCACCTATGTAAAAACTGAGAGTGATGGTGTCCATCACTAGGGGAGGTAGGGGAGATAGCTGCCAGTATGTGTGTGTATACATTAGATTTAGAATATATTTCACTCCATGTGTATCCCAAAGTGTATATGAAGTGTCTTATTTACACACAGTGGATACAGTTTTCTTTTAAATTTGTTTCTGTTGAGAAAAGAAAAAGCTGCTCGAGTATGTTAATCCAAAGCAAATCTTTTCTTTGCAGATATATCTTTGTGGTTTTAGCGGCAGAAAGCTCGATAAGCTGAGAAGGCTTATTAACAGTGGAGGTGGAGTTCGATTTAATCAACTAAATGAAGATGTAACTCATGTAATTGTGGGAGATTATGAGGATGACGTGAGGCAGTTTTGGAGCAAATCATCCCACAGGTCCTGCCAGTCTTTAATTCAGAGCACTTCATACTGGGATGGTTTGGGTTAGATTTGCACGTCTGCAGCTGTGGGAACGCATGGCAAGTGGGATCATGGTCTTCCTCACCTACACTGGAGCCTAACTAACTGAGTGCTCTTTTTGTAGGCCTCATGTAGTGGGAGCAAAGTGGTTGCTGGAGTGTTTTAGTAAAGGATACATCCTTCCTGAAGAGTCATATATCCATACTAACTACCAGCCAGCTGGCATTCCAGCTTCAGATCAGCCCGGAAACCAGACAACTGTCTTAGAAAAGAGTGCCACATTCTCTAAGAAAGACTTTGTTCCTAATGAGAAGCTTCAGCAGACTGATGAGGATCTGCTTGCTCAGTATGTAAATGATGACTCCACAATAGGTAAGAAATAGTTGATAAGCATTTATAATCAAGCAATATATAAATGCATGATGTCTGCCACATTTTATGAACTTTTTTATTTCCAAAAAGTAACTTTCTAACCAAGCAAGGCCATCAGGCTCCAGATCACTGAATCATGCTCTCAGTAGCTCTATGCTTGAGTACGAACCTTTTTTGGTGTGTGTGTGTGTGTGTGTGTGTGTGTGTGTGTGTGTGTGTGTGTGTGTGTGTTTGTGTGTTTGTGCGCGCGCGCACTGGCGTCTGAGGAATAGAACTCAGGTCCTTTGTAAGAGCTGTTAATGCTCTGACCTCTGAGCTGTCTCTCTGGCACCTCTGTGAATTGTAACAGCATTAGCCTGGAACAAAGGCCTCTGTCTGGGCTGTGGAAAGTCTTTCCTGTATGCAGTACTGGTCTTGTTACTGCTGTCTCAGCGTATAGTTTCATCAGTGTAGTAAGGTAAATTACTAACAGAGTTAGAACTAACCTTTCTTCTTTTTAGAGTGTATTGTGAAATATTTGATACATCAGAAGATAGAATTTTGTGGTGAATAATCACATATTGTCTATTTATGAAAATAGAGCATTACCCGTGTGCCAAGAGCATTCTGTGAAATTCTTCCTGGTTTTGTTTTATAGTTTGTGTCATGTGTAGATGTATTTACAGATGAGTCTTTAAACTTTGTATCTAGGTTGTTTACTTGTTTCTTTATTACAATGTTGAGGTGTGACCCAGGCATAGGCTCTATCACTGAGCTGTTACCCTCTTTATTTTTAGTTTTATGACTTAGTCTGGCTTGAACTTCCTTCATAAGGCAGGTAGATTTTGAACTTGCAATCATCCTGCCTCAGCTTTCTGAGTAGTTGGTTTTTCAGGCCTCTTCCACTAGAGCTGGCTCTATCTAGTTCAACTTACATAAAGTATACATACTTTGTAGTTATAAACACACAGTTTTCAGCCCTTATTGAATTGTAATTGTTAAATTGTGGGAAACAAAAATTTTTATTATTTTTCTAATTTTATTCAGTGGTACACATTTTAGTTTCAGCACTTGCAAAGCAAAGAGAGGCAGAAGGAGTTTGAGGCCAACCTGGGCTACATAAGAAGCTCTAGACCAGCCAGGACTAGAGAGACCCTGTCTCAAAAACAAAACAAAAAACCAAAACCGTATGTTTACTAGACGTAATTTTCAGGAAATTTGGTTTTCTGCACTAATTTTTTTAAAGATTTATTTATTTATTATATGTAGCTGTCTTCAGACACTTTTTCTTCTCTCTCCAGCCCCAAGATTTATTTACTTATTATTAGCTGTCTTCAGACACGCCAGAAGAGGGCATCAGATCTCATTATGGATGGTTGTGAGCCACCATGTGGTTGCTGGGATTTGAACTCAGGACCTTTGGAAGAGCAGTCAGTGCTCTTAACTGCTGAGCCATCTCTTCAGCCCATCTGCACTAATTTCATGTTTAGAATTGATATAACAGTTCTCTGATTGAAGACGGTGATACTTAACAACATTTGGGATAAACCTGAAGATGGGATGAATACAGAGCCTCCTTTCACTGTATATTTAAACCTAAGTTTTATAAGTATTAAAATTATCAGACTCTTACATTCATGTCTTTGCTAGGAAATCACTATGTAGCTTTGGTTGGTTTGGATATTGCTGTGTAAACCAATTTAGCCTCAAACTCACAGAGATCCACCTGCTTTTGTTTCCCAAGTATTGGGATTAAACCTGTGCATTGCCACACCCTGTGGAAATAAACTTTTTATTATTCACTGTACGTCTCAATATCTACCCCCTTCCTCCCAGCCCCCTCCATATAGCTCCTACTCCCCATTTTCCCCTCCTCCTCTCCTGTGAGATGAGGGAGCCCCACTCCTCTATTACCTCACCATGACACATCAACTCTCTGCTGGGCTTGGTGCATCTTCTCCCACCGAGGCCAGACAAGGTGGCCCAGCTAGGGGGATGGGATCCACGGACAGGCACCAGATTCAGGGACAGTCGTGACTCCAGTTGTTAGGGGACTTGCATGAAGGTCAGATTGCACATCTATCACATGTCTGGGGAAGCCTAGGTTCAGCCCATGTTGGCTCTTTGGCTGGTGGGAAATAAACTCTTAAGTGTAGGAATTGTCAAATAGAAAACTTGCCTTTTTCCTTTCCAGTTGAAGCTAAGCTTTCTGAAGCTCCAGAGCCTGAAGTTGGGCCTTGCAGGGCCTCTGCTCACCTCGAGCCCTGCGATGATTCCACTCACATTTCTGTGCAAGAGGAAAACAAGTCGTCTGTCAGTCATCGCCTCCTTGATGGGTCTACAGTTCCTGAGGAAGGCTTATTTAGCCAAAAGAGTTTCCTTGTTTTGGGTTTTAGTGTTGAAAATGAACGTAATATTGTAAACATCCTAAGAGAGCATGCTGGCAAGATTGTGTCCCTTCCCAGCAGAATCGTTGCTGACTATGCTGTGGTTCCACTGCTGGGATGTGAGGTAGAAGCGACTGTGGGAGAAGTTGTTACAAACACGTGGCTGGTAAGAAACCGTGACAGTCGGAACCCAGTATTGAAGGAGTGTTGGCTGCCAGAGTCTTTATGTTTATTTTGAAGCTGTTCCGTTTGCCTAAATTGGCTTGGTTTGGGCAAAGGCAATTTTAGAATATAGGAATGGGAGACCAGCAAGATGGCCCAGTGGATAAAGGCCCTGGTCTGGAAGCCTGACCACCTGAGTTGAGCCCTAGAGCCCGTGGTGGAAGGAGAGAACTCCCAGAGTTGTCCTCTGACCGCCATGCAGTTACACTCTCTCCCCCACCTTTTCCCTTCTTTGCGGTGTGCCTTCTCACATGCTCCATCTATGCTTTCCCATGTGTGTATTTGCATGCACATACAATAATCATAATTTAAAAATTTTAAAGATCCTTAGCTTCTTGATCCTAATCCAGGTGATTTGACACTTGTAGCCTGTATCAGGTGCTGCATTCCCATGCACAAACCCACATTCTCACACATTAGAGATAAAATATCTTTTAAAGAATTTAAAAGTCTGTACTTCTTGATCCTAACACTGACATCTAGAAGTTGCTATTACAGGCTATGGCACCAGCACTCATTAAAGTAGCTTCCCGTTGCTATAGTGATCCATCTTACTGATTCAGTGTGCAAGTGTGAAGAATTGGCATCTGTATGTTTCTTCCAATATCATTTGGAACATGCCAAGAATGAGCATACTCAAGTCTATGTAAAATTCCTTTTTCTTTAAACTGAAATTGCTACTATTCAACTTGAGCTTTTCTTAACCACTTGTTTCTTATAGTGAGTACATTTGTTGCTTTTGTTTTCAAAGGTCACATGTATAGACAACCAGACATTAGTTGATCCCAAGTCGAATCCCCTCTTCACACCAATCTCAGTAATGTCGGGAATGACTCCTTTAGAGGACTGTGTGATTTCCTTCAGTCAGTGTGTGGGAGCAGAAAGAGATTCCTTGGTATTTTTAGCAAATCACCTTGGAGCAAGGTATGTGATATTTTCAGTATATCCGCTGCGCGTGAGCCCCCCACCCCAGAGCGTTGGGCAGTAAGCCTTATACACGCTAGGCCAGGGCCCGACTCCGGCCCCCTAACCACACCATGTCTTCTTTGTTTTGACTCACTGGAAAGTATGTAATTACATTTGGCTAGGATTTTGTTTGTATGTGTGATTGATGGTTAACTACTGGGTCGTACACAACTAGATGGATATCTGGCAAACTTGCAAGGCTGTGGGCAGGCATTGTTTTTTTTTTTCCCATTGCCCTAGTCACCATGAAAGGCAGAGAAGAGATCTGTGGGCTATTCCTGAATTGTGCTTCTCTAAGCACTGCCTTTCGTTGCCTCCTTCTCTTTCCCCCCCACTCCTCCTCTTTCTTTTTCTTCTTTTAAATGTATATCCATTGATTCTCTTGTTTTTAACCAGACATGCAAATGGAGCACTTTGCAAGGAACACTTTGTAGATAAAGGATTTGAAAGTTACCTGTAAAATCCTTCAGTAGCTCAACCTCCCTAATTGGTCTTTACATAGTAGCATTTATTTGAAAAAGAGGCCCGGCAGTGGTGGCGCACACCTTTAATCCCAGCACTTGGGAGGCAGAGGCAGGTGGATTTCTGAGTTCGAGGTCGGCCAGGGCTACACAGAGAAACCCTGTCTGGAAAAACCAAAAAAAAAAAAAAAAAAAAAAAGGGTAGAAATCAGCTGTATCAATACATTTCTTTTTTTTTTTTTTTTTTTTTAAGATTTATTTTATTTATATGAGTACACTGTTGCTCTCTTCAGACACACCAGAGAGAGCATTGGATCCCATTACAGATGGTTGTGAGTCACCATGGGGTTGCTGGGAATTGAACTCAGGACCTCTGGAAGACCAGTCAGTGCTCTTAACCACTGAGCCATCTCTCCAGCCCCCGTATCAATACATTCCAATTAACCAACTTCATATTTAATGGGAAGTATTTTTAGATTAAGAACATAAAGAGCATAATGCTTTCAGGCCACATACTTAGAATATTCTGGGGGAAGTGATGGCTAAGGAAGAAATAAATTCAGATAAAAACTGTAATTCTGCTACTGTTATAGATTGTAATGTAAATAATTCTTGGAGATAGAGGTTTGCCAAGGGGTCTCTGCCCATGGGTTGAAATCCACTGTCCTAGGAGACCAGCAGGGAGAAGAATCAACAGATAGAATAATGCCACATACATTTAGGGTGGACCCTTTCCCCAGACCTCCTCACAGACACTCTGTGTGTGTCATCAGTGACTCTGAATCCTGTCAGGTCGAAAATCAAGATTAACTCTCACCACACCTCTTCTATCAGTGTGTCAGTGTTAAATATGAGCCAGAAAAACTGCTGGGAGATTAAAACAATCCTCAAAAGACGGGGAATTGGCCATAAGACCGGGAATTAGGAAGGATGAACTGCTTCAGTGTCGGCTGTGTCTACCCGTTGTTCCTCACTGCCCTTCACTCTTTTTTTTTTTTTTCAAATTTCTTTCTTTCTTTTTTTCTTTTTTTTGATTTTTCGAGACAGGGTTTCTCTGTGTAGCCCTGGCTGTCCTGGAACTCACTCTGTAGACTAGGCTGGCCTCGAACTCAGAAATCCACCTGCCTCTGCCTCCCAAGTGTTGGGATTAAAGGCGTGCGCCACCACTGCCCGGCTGCCCTTCACTCTTGAGGAAGTCACTTAGTTTCCTTCGTCCCCTGGATTGTAAAAGACTGAGATTTATAAAACATATAATCAATTCAGACTGTGTATGAAAATGTTTTGGGAAGTTATAGTGAGTAAAATGATAATGTATTTTAGAACTGTAACTGGTCCATGTCTCCTTTTGGTAGGAAAGGTCAGATGGGTGTAATTCGTACAGATATGGAGGGTTTGTTTTCTTTCTGTCTTATGAAAAGTTGTGGCAGCATGTTTTTATCCTAGAGTAAGCAGTTATAAAGGATTAACTTAGTTTAAGTCAGATTGTACTGGGGCTGAAGAGGTGGCTTGGTGGTTAAGTGTATATGCTACTCTCAGAGAGGACTCTACTTCTAAGAGATCTAATGTCCTTCTGGACTCCACAGGTATGTCCACGCAAACACACATTAAAAAAGACAACAAAAAACCAAAACAACCTAAACTATCACTTGTTAATAAGTGTGTGTTTTCCGTTTTTCTCTCTCTCTCCCCTTCCCTCTTTCTCTCTCCCCCTCCCTCTCTCTCTTTCCCCCTCCCTTTCTCTTCCCCCCTCTCTTTCTCTCCCTCCCCATCTCCCCCCCCCTTCTCTCCCTCTCTTTCTCTCTCCCTATCTCTGGTGGGGTGGTGTCACAAGAGGGTTTCTCTGAGTAGCCCTGGCTATTTTGGAACTCTCTCTGTAGACCAGTTTGGCCATGATCTAACTCAGGTCTGCCCACTTTTGCCTCTAGAGTCCTGGGATTAAAGGCATGCACTGCCTCTACCCAGAGTATGTTTTTAACCATGCTATTATTTTTCTAAAAAAATGTGCTAACTGTGTGTTCATTTGCTTTATTTCCATGTAAATTTTAGTGTTCAAGAATTCTTTGTTCGCAAATCCAGTGCAAAGAAAGGCATGCGCGCCAGTACACATCTTATAGTGAAAGAACCGACTGGTTCTAAATATGAAGCTGCAAAGAAATGGAGTTTGCCGGCAGTTAATATTTCGTGGCTCTTAGAAACTGCTAGAATGGGGAAAAGAGCAGATGAAAACCATTTTTTGGTTGATAGTGCACCTAAACAAGGTTAGAACTCTTTGTTTTTATTTTACAACTTGGTGGGTTCTGAAATACAAATGTTCTAGGACTTGCTTTGAAACATTTGTAAGACCCCGACCCTGGGTCAGTGGTACTTATTTCAAGACAACCCCAGTGAGACACAGATAATGCAAAAGCAAGAGGTTTATTTTCCAGCGCTGGGGTCGACCTTCATTTAGTCCCTCAAGTCGAGTGACTAGAAGGTGACCCCCGAATGGCTATTATAAGCAGTTTTTATACTTTTTAGGAGCACAGGTTACATCAGCAAGGTTACAGTTCAGATTTATTGGCTAAGCATGTTGACTTTTAAATCTATTGGCTAGCAAGCATTTGAACTCTACCTGGGACTTTCCAGAGGGTCAGGTGACTATTAGTCAGTACATTCTTCAGTTTTTCTGAGAATGTTTTGCTCAGGAATGTTCCTATGGGTGAAGAATGGAACTTGGCCTAGCCTTGACCCCAGGAGGGAGAAGGGAGCTGTAAAGGAGGGTGTGGAACCGGAAAAGCCCTTAGGGTCTCTCACATTCAGGTATTTCTGCTGTTTATGGTAGGTCCTGCGAGTCTTGGTTGGGAGTTTGTCAGTGGTGGCATCTCATCACAGATGCTTAGTGTGCACTGTACCGTGTGTGGTCAGTATGACCTGAAAGTTAGTAAAGTGCACACTCTGCCTAGTTTCGGTGTTGTGAAAGGTGTGAGCCTCTATCCCAATTAGTGTTAATTCCTTTTATGGATTGTACTAGCATGCTGTGTAGCTAATGTTCTCTTGCTGTTTATATGGGCTTTTTCTTATGTTCCCGCAAGATAACTTAATACTTGGCTACTGTCTTAGTTACTTTTCTATCGCTATGATAAGACACCATGACCAAAAGCAGCTTGGGGAGGAAAGCATTTATTTCATTTTACAACTTGTAGTCTGTCATCCAGGGAAATCCAGGAACCCATGCAGAGGCCACAGAGGAGTGCTGCTTACTGGCTTATTCCTCATGGCTTGCTCAGCTTGCTTTTTTATACCATCCAGGGACCACCTGCCCAGAGATGTACTGCCCACAGTGACCTGGGCCCTCCCAAATCAATAATCAATCAAGAAAACATGCCACAGGCCAATCTGGTAGGCATATTCTCAGTTAAGGTTCCATCTTCCCAAGCCTGTAGCTTGTTGACATAAAACCAGCCAGCACAGCCATTTCCTTTATCTTGAGTTTAAATGCCCCCTTCTCTGGGATAGATGGCTTCTCTGACTTAGCAGTTATGGCCTTGTCTCATCTTTGCACTCTTCTCTTTTCGGTGGGATTCTTCTTGCTTAGAGAGGCTGGTTTGCTTTCTTGTCTCTGCCAAACTATAAACTATAAAGGCAGGGACTGTGCAAGTCTTGTGAATTCTGTACTTTTATTGTCTGGCAACGGGCTTGGCATGAAGTAGTCAAAAGTGTTTTGTTTAATGTTGAATAAAAGTAGAGAAGGCAGAGATGGGAGGATTCAAGTAGCCTCTGAATGGTAGTGTTGCTGGGCAGACTGCAGAGGACAGTCACCTGCTCCCTAGGCAGACTAGACATGCTCTGTTGCCACGGCTGTGAGCTTGAGTGGTAGGAATGCCTCACTAACAGCAGTGAGCTTGAGTGGTAGGAATATCTCACTGAGCTTTCCCAAACTTTGACTACACTGAATTCTAAGTACATGTTTTTGGAATTTTCTTCTTACTGTGTCTTGACTGGGTTAATACACTGTTTTGTTTTGTGAATGAGTTTATAATTATTTGTTTCAGTTAATGTATGTCTGATTCAATATATACATTCATGCACACATACATTCATGCACACACGTGCACACATATCTGTATGTGTGAGTATATTTATTTGTGTATGTGATGTATGAGTGTGTGTGTCTATGTGACCAGAGGTCAACATTGTGTGTCTCTGTCATGCTCCATCTTGGTTTTAGAGACAGGGTCTCTCACTAAACCTGGACATCACTGATTAGGTGAGCTCCAGGGATCTGCCTGCTTACACCACTGCACCCAACTCTACTGTGGGTGCTGGGGACCTTAATTCGTGTCTTAATTCTTGCAAAGTAAGCACTTTACTCACTGAGCCATCTCTCCATTCCTCGGTGTATATTTTAATATACCTTCTGGAATCAGGGACTTGTGGTGCATATCTCTGAAGCCCAACACTTGTGAGGCTGACGCAGGAGGGTCACTTACAGGTATATCCGGCCTATGGCCTGTGGGATGCCTTCATGCAAAGATGGCTTTGACTGTAGCACAACACAAAATCATAAATTAGCTGGTTTTGTTTTGTTTTTTAACTGTGATTGTGGTTTTCTCTTTGTAGATGACAGTGTCAGTCAGCAGGTTCTGCGTACCTGCAGGGGTCTGTGAGACCTGTCTCAAAACATAAGTTTATCTGGTTTGCCTTTTGGAAAGTAGGGTTATAACTTTATGGTTTAAAGTATACTGAGACAATATGTAAAACCTAACAAAACACTAAAATGTCTTTGCCTCATACGAGAGAAAAAGCTCATTAGTGGCTTATTTGTTTCTTTTCATTTTCAATCTGTAGAACAAGTATTAGGAACTAAGACACTAAATGGAATGGATCCAAAACCCGATTCTCTAGCACACCCTGACGCACGCTTGGAGATTCACAGAAAAAAGGCTGTCACCCCTTTGGACATGACCCGCTTTCAGAGTAAAGCTTTCCGTGCTGTCATCTCACAACACAGTAGGCAGGACTCAGCCTCTCCCACAGTAGGACAGCCACTTGAGAAGGAACCCTCCTTACACCTGGACACACCATCGAAGTTTCTGTCCAAGGACAAGCTTTTCAAGCCATCCTTTGATGTAACGGTAAGGTTTGGCGGAAATGTTCCTAATGCTAATGGTTTTACAGTTCATAAAGGCAGAGCCCCAAATTGTGCATTGCTGCTGAAGTTTGCAATAGAAAGTTGTCTGAGATGCTGAGATCACAGCTGTGGCTATATAACATGAGGCTAAGACTCTGGGTTCATGGTCCACATTGCTTAGGAACACAGTTCCAGGCAGATGGTTTAATCTCTGAATATCACTTTGAAATGAAATGGTCTGAGATGGTTTTGTAAGCTTTAAAATAGCAAATGCGTTGCTGCCTTTTCTGGATGACTTAGTGTGCCTTGGGCTTGCTGAAACCCTAGTGTCACCTTTTCAGTCACTCTTAAAGGAGATGAGAGGTGTTTCTCTGTATGATCTGAGAGTGGGGTCTGACATCTTATGAAATTATTCACAATTCAAGGGCTATTCAAATATTCTTCTTTCAGATCCTCAAAAAAATTTTTTTCTATTTTTGGAGTGGGGGAACTTTTGACCTTCCAAGTAGCTGTTGAATTTCCTGAGATTTCTGTATCCTTGAGCCCATCTATCTTTTTGATGGTTTGCTTATAGAATATTAAGAAATGATGTTTTACCTGGGCCTAGTAGTGTTTCCTGTAATCCCAGTAACTTGGAAGCCAAGGCGGAGGATCATAAATTCAAGGTTTGTCTAGGTTACACAGTGAGTTCAAGGCCCCCCTCAAACAAAAAACACTTTTGTTTTTGGTTTGCTTAGTTTATTTTTGTTTGTTTGGTTTTGTTTTGGGTCCCCCACCCCCTAAGATAGCATTCCTCTGTGTAGATGGCTGTCCTGGAACTTGATCTTGTAGACCAGGCTGGCCTTGAACTCAGAGATCTGCCTGCCTCTGCCTCCCTAGTGCTGGGATTAAAGGCTTGTCCCACCATGGCCCAGCAATTCTTTGTTTTGTTTTTTTTTTTTAAAAAAGAGGGTTGTGGAGGTAGGTCTCTAATAGAATAGTGGCCTGGCAGACATGAGAAGAACATGGGTTCAATCCACAAGAAATCCAAGTGCATTTTAGGCATTTCTACTACTGTGTTTAGGGGCAGATTATTCCGAAAATAAACATTAATTGGTATCTAGTACCATTTTATTCTAGGCTAATGCATACCCTTAATCTTACTAATTCTGGTGACTCTTATGAAAATCAAAATGGCTCCTTTAGTATTCTACAATGGCAGACGCCTGCAGTTTTACATAAAATCCCTTCCTGTGATTAGTGCTCTGCCCCATGAGCCTTAAGCAGAGGAAAAGCACTGTCTTCTTGGTGCTGCAACTTCTGGAATCAGGATGACCCTGCTTCGTGCTGCCTTGTGACACATGGGGACTCCCATGAGCTTCACCATTGTTGTCTGGGATCATGTTAAGTCACAGAGTGAGTCCCCAATTTGTTAAGTTGCACAGTTCACGGACCCCTTAAGTAGTAAACAAAGGAAAGGGGTGCACTGCTAAATAGAGCAGTGCAACCCAGCAGCTGGGCAGCCACTGCCCCTGCTGAGACAGTACTAACTCTGTGTGCCCTCCTCATGCCGCTGCTCCTTACTTCTGTTCTCTACAACTTGTCAGTTGTGTGTGCTTGGCTTTGGCACTTACAGAGGCAGTGTTAGAAAGTCTCCTAGCATCTGTTTTGTTGGATTTGTTTTGCCTCTGTTGTGGAGATTTGTTCTATATAACTGTGGTTAATCATTTATCAAAAGATGGTCTTTTTTTCCCCCTAAGGTGTAGTGTGTGATATATAGCCAGTATATTTATATGAAAGCTGTAACTTCTGATTACCTAAATCTTTTATCTCCTTTCCCAATATGTGTTTATTTACCCATCCTATATATCAAGTGATGTTTGCAAGTTTCTTGTATTGGTAATTCTTGTTTTGGTTTGGTTTGGTTTTTTGTTTTTGAGACAGGGTTTCTCTGTGTAGCCCTCACACTATAGACCAGGCTGGTCTTGAACTCTGGGATCTACCTGTCTCTACCTCCCAAGTGCTGGGATTAAAGGCATGCCCCACCACGCCTAGCAGTGTTGGTAATTCTTTTTCTTCTGAAATCTCACATGGTTTTTGTTTTTAGTAAGTAGTTGCTTTGTTAGTTGCCACACCGATATGCATGACTTGCATTAGTTAGAATGTAAAATGTGGCTTTTGATATTATAAAAGGTTCTGTCTTGTTTAATGCTTTTTGCCTTGAGGGCTGTCTGCGCTGGTTCTAGGATTTCAGTGTGCTGTCTTGTCTTTATCTCAGTTCTGTCCTATATTATTTTGTAATTAACTTATACTTGCTTTATGTACCTTTATATATTATGTGTTTGCTTGGTGTTCTTTTTTCTTTTTTCCTTTTTGTTTGTAGTATAGAATCCCTATTCCACTTTTGAGACAAGGTCTAGTATGTAACACAGACTGGCCTTGAATTCAGAGATCTACCTGCCTCTGCCTGTTAACTACTGGGGTTAAAAGCATGTGCCACTATGCCTAGCTTTTTCTTTCTTTTTTCTTTCTTTTCTTTTTCTGTTAAGATTTTAAAACAGTCTTACTGTATAGCTGGCCCTGATTGGCTTGGTATGTAGAGCCAGATATTGGTCACTATGTCTGTTGTATATGATGCTGGAGAACGTGCCTAGGCCTTGTGCATGTGATGTACTCTCCCAGCCGAGCTGTATCCCAGCACAAACCATAACGTGTGTTGATGATTTGCCATTGTGGTAACTAGCTAGTAAATCCCTACTCTTCGATTAGTCCCAGCTGTAAGTGAGGCTTCTCCGCTCATTCCCGTCTCTCCTTTCTAGCCTCTCTGAATCTTGGGAGATAGTGTTAGAGGTGTATGGAACTGTCAGCGCCTGGAGTTGATATGACAGGTGTGCCTCCTCTCCACTGACTGTCTGTCCACTTCTACTGCTGGCGTCTTTTCCTTGGTCTGAGTATTATAAAGTTTATGCACTTGCATTCCTGAACATAGTCGTTCACATCGTTTGTGAGCTTTCCTTCTTGAGGTGTGTCACTTGAGGTTATCCACATCAACAGTAGAAGGATCTGTTCTCAAGAGCTTTGTTTTGAACACTTGTCTCTTCGGAATCATGCAGTCCTTGGTATCATCATGAGGCTGGATAACAGTGGCTTCCTCCGTTGTAGTCTGCAGAGTACCAGATGAGAGGCGTCTGTCTGTTGTAGAGCTCTCACCACCTATTATTATGAAGTGCTATTAGAACGTTTCTTGGTGCTTTATAGACCTACCTGTCTATAAAGGTGTCAGATACTTGCCCACTTTCAGCCTTCAGTGCAGTCCTGGTTGGCTCTGAGCTCTGTTGACTGTTGGGAATGAGCCAGATCCTACATGGAGCTCTTCATGTCCAGTTCTCAGCCTCCCTGCCCTTTGAGCCTATATTTTATATCTTTGAACATTTTGTTGGTTCTTGGCTCATTCTGACTTTTTACCTATTAAATTAATTTCTTATACCCATCCTTTCTTACTTCTTTCCTTCTGTGTTCACTTTAGTTTGGGGTCTTTTATGTAATTGAAATTTCAGTTCTTAAGTAAGTGTGGTACGCACTGCCATAAAGGTGAGTACGCTTAAAGGTTTTATTTATCTCTTTTAAAATCTATTTTTTTATGTGCATGGTTGTTTTGCCTACTTTTGTGTGTCTGTATGTGCATGCCTTGTGAACACAGAAACCAGAGAGTGTCAGGTCCCCTGCAACTAGTGTTACATATAGTTGTGAACCGCCCTGAGGGAGCTGGAAATTGATTCCCTGGGTCCTCTAGAAGAGCAGCCAGTGCTCTTAACTGCTAAGCCATCTCTCAAGCTCCTTGTTTAATGCTTGGTGAAAAATATGGAATTTTTCTTTATAGTATAAAAATAAAAATTATAGTTCATGCTTTTTATTTTGGAGAAAAAGAGGTCAAAGATGTAATCTTTTTTCCTTTCCTCCCTACTGTCTCTCTCTTTCTCTCTTATGTCCCCGTCTTCCTCTCTTCGTTTTTCCCTTTTTCCTGTTCTTAAACACAGGATGCACTTGCAGCCTTGGAAACTCCAAATGCTGCCAACCAGAAGCGGAAACTGAGCTCACCACTCTCTGAAGTCATCGACAGAAACCTGACAGTTGCTTTGGCAAATAGTTCCCGAAATATCGGCAGTCTTTCTGCCAGCCCTCAGCTGAAGGGTGCCCATTTGGAGGAGGTAGACATGGTTTTCTTATTAAATGGAAGGTGTCCCTAATTCGTGTCAAAGAACTGTGGCTGATCTGTTTCTTTATTCTCTGTGTACAGGAAGAGACTCGGAAACCACTTGACAAAGTTGTGGTGTGTGTGAGTAGAAGGCTCAGTAAGAAGCAGAGTGAGCTAAATGGGGTCGCAGCCTCACTGGGAGCAGAGTACAAGTAGGTACATCCTTATGTCGGCAGCACCAGCCACACTCAGAGGGGACCAAAAGCCTTGTCTTCATTTAGAAGGAAGACTTGGTTTTGCCTGCTTGTGTGCATTAGCTAGTAAAACCTCTCCGATTTAGTTTATTAAAGACTTTGAAAATACTCTCCACAGAACAGTTCATTCTTATATTTTTACACAACCAACACATACTTGTGAAGCTTGTTTTGTGCTACTGTTTTGAAAGCTTGTGGTCCGTGAATGATCAGCATAGTTTAAAAGAGTTCCTTTCATAGAGTTTATAGTCAGTACATCTGGGACTGGCTGCATTTATTATTTATTTATCTTAGTGATTTCCTATGGGTAGTACTGACCACTGTAGCAGGCCTTCCTAGATTAAAATAGCCATTAAAAACATTTTAGTTTGCTTTACATTTATATATATATATATACACACACACACACACACACACACATACATACATATATATATATATATACATATACACATACACATATATCTTGGCAGGGCATAGTGGTACACTCTTAATTATGGTGCTTGGGAGGCAGAGGCAGGGGGATCTCTGAGGGTCTACATAATCCACCAAGGCTACATAGTGAGATCCCGTCTCTAACATTTTCTTAAGAGACGTAGTCTCAGGCTGTGGTAGAATATACTTGCCTAGCATACATAGAGGCCTGAGCTCAGTTCTCAACACAGATACAGTTTGTGAAAGGGACTAACTAAATAAACAGAATGGTGGCCAGTGACTGGACTGTGGATTTGAATGCCTTAAGTTTTGTTGTTGTTGTTGTTTTTTGTTTTGGTTTTTCGAGACAGGGTTTCTCTGTGTAGCCCTGGCTGTCCTGGAACTAACTCTGTAGACCAGGCTAGCCTCGAACTCAGAAATCCACCTGCTTCTGCCTCCCAAGTGCTGGGATTAAAGGCATGCGCCACCACTGCCTAGCTAAAGAATTATTTATTTTATGTTTATGAGTACACTGTTGCTATCTTCAGACACACCAGAAGAGGGCATCAGATCCCATTACAGATGGTTGTGAGCCACCATGTGGTTGCTGGTAATTGAACTCAGGACCTCTAGGAAGAGCAGCCAGTGCTCTTAACCACTGAGCCATCTCTCCAGCTGCCTTAAGTTTTATTAACTTGAAAATGCTTTTCATTGTAATTAAAAAGTGATATATAAGACAAAATGGAAGGATTTTTAAAAATATAAAGAAGGTAGTGATATTTTAAAAGTATTCTTCTGCCATCTTATGCTGTATACCTGGAAGTGGCGTCACTAACATTTGTCAGGATACAAACCTGCCGTTTTACTACTCCTGCCTATCCTCTAGTTCTTTGAGTCTTGTGTGTCTGAACATTCTGTTCAGAGTAGACTGCTATTTCCCTTAGTTATTTATTCCTCTTGCATATTTGGTTGTTTCAGGTGGAGTTTTGATGAGACAGTTACTCATTTCATTTATCAGGGTCGGGCAAATGATAGTAATCGAGAATATAAATCTGCAAAAGACAGAGGGGTGCACATCGTATCTGAGCACTGGCTATTAGAGGTAAGCAATGCTTTTCCCTCCCTTCCTTGTTGGTTGAAAATGTACAGATATTCCAGGCGTGGAAGGCGAAGGCTCTTAACCACTAAGCCCGACTACTTGAATTTGGTTCCTGGGACCCTTGCAGTGGAAGGAGATAACCAACTCCCACAGGGTGTCCCCTTACTTCCACACTCCATGGGTGCATCATCCCTACCTCCCCTCCCAATAGAAATAGATAGAACTGTCATTTAGATTATATAAAAACAAAAGATGAAAAGTTGTATAATTTTTGAGGAGAGTTGTTTTAGTATCCTGATACACTGTAGCCGTGTTTTTCTTGGTAATCTCTGGAATGGCTGATACCTTGCTAAATGCAGAGGCAGGATTAGAGTTTATACTTTAATAGACAGTAGATTTTAAAAGTGAGGGCAATTTGTTACACTTTTATTTGTTTAATTTACTGTGTGCGCAGAGGTCATTTTACTCCTTTTACACTTTTAATATGGGTTCAGTGATTGAACTCATGTCACAAATTAATAGGGCAAGGATATTTACTGGCTAAGTCATTTCCCAGGTCCCAATTGGTTATCTACATGCTAGAGTTTTTCACTGTCAACTTCTTTCTAAAATGTACACTTGTATTTCAGTGTGCTCAAGAGTATAAGCATCTTCCTGAATCTCTTTATCCACACACTTACAACCCCAAAATGAGCTTGGACATCAATACAGTGCAAGATGGGCGGCTCTGTAACAGCCGGATACCCTTGGCAGTTTCTGCATCTAAGGACGATGAGGTAGGCGGTGTGGACAGTGAGCCCCTCCTAAGCTATCGGATGTAGATGTCTGTGAAACTTTATTCAGTGAACTTTGTTTGAGAAGTTGTCATTTTTCTCTTTGAATAGCCAGATCATTTGTCTGTAGAAGGAAATGAGACAAACACCATGGGCACGAATAACAGAGAGGCGGCTCTGTTGAATGGGAATGGAAGAGGTGACTTTAAAGGGGGTAAGACACTTGTCACTTTCTACCCCTTACCCCCATGTCATGCCCTCCCAAGACAGGGTTTCTCTACGTGGTTCTGGAACTGACACCGTAGACCAGGCTGGCCTCAAACCCAGAGATCCGCCTTCTTCTTCCTTCCAAGTGCTGGGAAAAGCCTGCACCACCACAGCCAAGTACACTTTTTACTTTTGACAATGTTTGTTTTGACTTACAGTTCCAGCTGCATTTTGCCACTAATGGAAGAACTGAATTGGCCTTCTAGCTTTGAAGCCAGACACTGACTTCTCTCCACACAGCCCTAGAGAGGCATCTTCTTCCAGTCTGAGCCAGCTGTTTAGTCAGTGATACAGTGTGTGCTCACTGTAGTAGCACTTTGAATTTCTTCCAAGAATTTCTCTTTGCGTTCACAGCTTGACTTTTGACCTAACTTGGCTTTCATGCATACCTTCTTCTCTCACCTTAGTCACTGCTAGCTTTACTTTAGAGCTAAAGAGAGGAATGGGATTCTTCTTTTCACTTGAACACTTAAGCCACTGTAAGATGTTAATTGAGCTAATTTTAGTACTGTTGTTTCTTGGAGATTGAGGAAGTCTTGGGAAGGAAAGAGATGAGGAGCAACCAGTCAGCACATGCAGCTTTTGCCTGTGCCATTTGTGTAGGTATGGGTCACACAGTAGCAACATCAATGGTCACTGGTCACAGGTGACCACACAGAGTCATTTGGGCAGTTGTTAATACGTGGTTGCCACAGCCCTCCGTTTGCTAAAAAAAAAAAAAAGAGCAATGTTTTAGTGTTTTCTGTTGCTACAAAACAATAGCTGGAGCTGAGTAATTTATAGATTAAAGGTACATTTTTAGCTCAAACAGCCTTAGAAAGTGAAAGTCTAAGCTTGATTGGTTTGGACTCTGATGAAGACCTGGCTACATCCTATCATGTCAGGAGTATTTATCAGAAAGGAAAAGAGTGCAAGTGGTTGAGTGTCATCATAGGAGAGACTGCCAGCAAGTCACTGTTGTCATAGCAACCCACAACAAAACTAGCCTGAGTGTCCCCCACCCCCCGAAAACTGCATTCATTGCTTCTGGGATAGTGTTCCTAATGATCCAACCTCCTTAGACTAGACCTCATCTCTTAAGGAGCCTACTTACTATACCACACCACATCACACACAGGAGGGTGTGTACTCAAGCCATAGAACAGTATCTGGGAAATGGGAGCTGCTCCAGTCTTTGGTTTTGTTTGGTGGTGTAGTATGTGGCTTGTGTCCTGCTTTATTTTGCTGTTTCTTGTTCAATGACATTAACAGGTTATTTTGAATTTCTTGCTATTACAGATAGTGCTGTGCTGATTACCTTATTCAGATGTGATAGTGCTGTGCTGATTACCTTATTCAGATGTGTGTGTTCTCTTTTGACGGGTTACTCTCTGACTTCTCCTTATTGAGCCTGCCTACTAGAACTTGCTTTCTGACTTCTTAACTGTTCCATTCTGTTCATTTCAAAAATGCCTACTTGGTATCTACTTCAGTGACTAGTCTATAATGGAAAGGAAAGACAAAGATATTGTGATCTGTGCTTTCAAGGATTAGTGAAAGCTTGACTAGTGCTTGACAGCAGTAACACAGTCTTGATGCTGAGGCAGGAGGGGCATTCAAGACCCATTCCCCAAAGCAGATAAACAGCTATTGAAGAAATTAGGTACTACAAATGACTATATGAATCTCTGTAGTATGCATCAATGGGAAAGGATCAGACACAGGCAGGAAGCCCCTCAGAGGGACTGATGAGTCTTCCTCTAGAGAGTCTTCATTATCTCAGATACAGTCTTCATGGCTGCCTTTGTGTCTTGTGACATTTTAGCCTTGCATTCCTATATAAGTATTCAGTAAATGGCAACAATTTTTTGTTCAACTAGATCTAGACAAAATAGTGTAAGATACAATTGACAAGAGAAGTTAGTAACTGTATGTGGTGATGCATGCCTGTAATCCCAGAACTCTAGAGACTGAGGCAGGGATCACAATGCGGAGGTCAGCCTGACCACACACTCAGATCCTATCTTCAAAAACCAGCAAAGGGGAGGGGAGCGTATCTATCTCTCTTGATTGATACCGACGACTCTATTTCTAGCTCTGACCCAGGCCTTGGAGATGAGAGAGAATTTCCAGAAACAACTGCAAGAGATCATGTCAGCAACCTGCATTGTGAAGACGCCAGCCCAGAAGACTTGCATGTCAAGAAGCAGTTGTAACAGTGCTTCTTCAACTCCTGACAGCACTCGCTCTGCTCGGAGTGGACGAAGCCGAGTCCTGGAGGCCCTCAGGTTTGTGTGTTGGGTTATTTGGATAAAAGCCCCTGGTAACTTAGAGTGGTGGGTTAGAGATTTTTTTGTTTTGTTTTTTCAAGATAGGGTTTCTTTGTATAGTGCTGGCTGTCTTAGAATTTGCTCTGCATACCAGGCTGGCCTTGAACTCAGAGATCCATCTGCCTCTGCCTCCCAAGTACTAGGAATAAAAGGCTTCTACCACACAGGACTTTTTTTTTAATTTTAAAATAAAGCAGAAGACCAAAGAATACATATGGAGGGACCCATGGTTCGGACTACATATGTGGCAGAGGAGGGCCTTGTTGGTCATCAGGGGGAGGAGAGGCCCTTGAGCCTAAGGGTGTTAGAGGCCCCAGTATAGGGGAATGTCAAGGTGGGAAGACGGGAGTAGGTGGTCATGTGGGTGGGGGAATACCCTCATAGAGAGGGGGGAGGGCATAGGGGGTTTCCAAAGTGGAGACCTGGAAAGGGGGAAACATTTGAAATGTAAATAAAGTATCAAAAAAATAAAAATTAAAAAAAAATAAAGCAGAAGTTAGACTTATTAAGAACAGTGATGGGGTTTATGTTGGCGCTTTATTTCACTCAAACAGTATACATTATATCCAGTGTCATGTGTGGTTTTGTGCGTTGCTGCTGAGTTTTCTGTCGTCTTGCTCAAGCAGGTGTGCAGTATGTGACTTTAGGATGCGCTCTTCCATCAGCAAGCAGTCAGTCCTCTCTGTTTCTGTCCAGTGTCAGCACTAGACAGTGAGTGTGCACAGTACTTAGATTTTAAACATTTTTATTATCCTGTGTGTGATGTGTGGGCACCAAGACATGCATGCCACAGCACCCATGTCAAGGTCAAAGGACAACCTGTGGGTGTCAGCTCTTTCCACCCCTAGAGGCTTCTAGGGATTGAACATTTGAACATAGGTCTCCAGCCATCCGTTCCTTTCTTTTTATTTCTTATTTGAATTGTATGTACTTTTTTTCTCTGTGTTCTAGGAAAGGTAACCTCAGTTCTTAGTGCAGTATAACTTAAGCTCAGTGATATAACTGTATTTTTCTCTGTCTTTATATTCTTGAGGCAAGGTCTTATCCCAGGCTGGCCTGCAATACTGTGTAACTAGTGTCAGCCCTAAACCCCCAATTCTCCTGCTTCAACCTCCCGACTGCTGGAATTACATGTGTGTACCACCACTCATCCTCTTTCTGTATTGCTGTGTAGCCAAAGTAGGCTTTAAACTTGGTGTTTTTCTACCTCAGTTTACCAAGTGTTGGATTACTGGGCCCACCAATAGCATTTTCCTACTAGAAGAAAAATCTCTAATTATACGATGAGAGTTCTGAGTGCTTGCTGACTTCATTTATCTTACTCTGTGTTTTCCTTGAGGTAATTTTGAATTCTGAGAAAAGTGGCTTTTCCCCAGAAGAGTGCAGGTCATGCTTTAGATTATAGAACCTTACTCTGTGCCAAGTCATTTGAGACTGAAAGGCTCTCTTGGTTAGTTGGTTTGTTTATTTATTTGTTTTTAAGACAAGGTCTCACTATGTAGCTCCAGCTGGTCTGGAGCTCAGAGATTACCTGCCTGCCTCTGCGTCCATCCACTTTGGGATGTAGTCCTTGCTGTCCTGGAACTCAATATGTAGACCAGGCTGGCCTCCAATTTACAGAGACCCTCCTGCTACTGCCTACTCACTAACAGTGTCTGTAGCTAGGTAATGGCACAGGCCTATAATCAAGGCCCCAGTGAGATGGTTTAGTTGGTAAAGGCGCTTATTGTCAAGTGTGGTGACTTGAATTCCATCCCTGGAATCACATGGTGGAAGAAGAGAGCTAACTTCTGTAAGATGTCCTCTGACCTTCATAGAAGCTCACTGCGTCACATATGTACACACACAGACACACACATAAAGTCAATAAAAATGTATTAAAAATATTTTTAAGGGACTAGAGAGATAAGCAGTTAAAGAGTGCTTACTACTCTTGTAGAGGACCCAAGTTTGGTTCCCAGCACACACATGGGGTGGCTCACAACTGCCTGTGACTACAGGGCGAGAGGATCTAACAACTCTTTCTGGCCTCGCTGGGAACTCACATCTGTACATGTATACAAATTAAATACTTGAAAATATTTTTAATGCATTTATAATTTCATAATTCAGTAAATGGTCGACCATAGATGGGAAATTTTGGTCACCAAGGGTTGAAAGACCCATTAGTTACAGCTTCAGCAATGTCATGTTAAAAATACAATTTTTTTGTATAGTGGCACCCAGGAGGCAGAGGCAGTGGATCTCTGTGAGTTCAAGACCAACCTGGTCTTCATTGTGAATTCCAGGACAGCCAGACCTACATAGTGAGACTCTGTCCCAAACAACAACAAAATATAACTTAATTATTAAGACAGTTATGATGGTGCATACCTGTAATCCAAGCACATGGAAGCTTATGAGGGGAAGATGAGGAGTTCTGGGTCATATTTCACTACAGAGCCAAGTGGAGGCCAAGTGGGATACATAGACCCTACCTATCTTTAAAAGAAAATTTAAAATGCAATTATTAAACCCGATAACTATAGTTTTCTAAACATTACCCTGTTTCCCTAATTTTTAGAATTAAAAAATATATAATAATTTTTGAAATACAAATATATAGACATCCACTTAAATTTTCCAGTAGAAATATTAAAAATAATTGACTGGCTGTATTGCTGGATGATATGCTGTGTAGGTTTTTGTAACTTGGCACAAGCCAGGGTCGTCTAAGAAGAGGGAGCCTCACTTGAGAAAACGTCTCTATCACTTGGCATGTAGGTAAATCTGTGGGACATCTTGGCTAATGAGTGATGTAGAAGGGTCCAGCCCACTGTGAGCTCCTCCTCTAAGCAGAATGTCCTGGGCTGTATAAGACAGTAACCTGAGCAAGCCACGGGAAGCACGTCAGTCAGCAGCTCTCTCACAGGCTCTGCATCAGTCCCTGCCTCCAGGCTCTTGTTTGCGCCCCTGCCCTGACTTCTCTCCGTGATGGGCTACAGCTATAACTAGATGCATGCCTATGATCTTAGCACTTGGGAGGCAGAAGTAGCAGAAGCACCTCATTTAAAGCCTTATTCTCCATAAGGAGACCATATATGAAAAAAAAGAGGAGAAGAACGGATGGATGTCTTCTGTTGATTCATTCAACAAATACTACGTGTCTTTACTACTACTTACCAGTTTTATGCACTTGGATTCAGTAGTGGCTGTTATTTAAAATTGTCTCTTTTATTCCTTAGGCAGTCTCGACAGATAGTACCTGATATCAACACAGAGCCTTCCCAAAATGAACAGATCATCTGGGATGACCCAACAGCAAGGGAGGAGAGAGCAAGGCTCGCCAGCAACTTGCAGTGGCCCAGCTACCCAACACAGTATTCTGAGCTTCAGGTTGAGATAAAAAAACTGGATGAGTCTCCTTCTCGGAAGCCTGTGTACCATTCAGAAACTGCTGAGCAGGGTAATAAGAAAAACTATTTATTTGTACTTTATGCATGTTGACCTCTTAAAGACACCATGGTTCTCTGTATTACATATGCAAATGAAAGTGACTTTTTTTAGTACTGTATGAATCAAATGAAAAATGGTTTTTTGATTTTTAAAAATAGAAATTTAGCTGTAAATGTATCTTTTATTCTTCTGAAGAAATTGTCATTTTGGAAGCTTCTAGCCTCCATACAATCTAATCTAGGCCCAGAATATTTTCAGTGTCTGAGACTTACTGCTTAATAAGTTCACCCTTTCTAGTTCTTTCTGAGCTCTGATTGGCTAGCTCAACTTAGCTGTTCTGGTTTAAACTCCTCTCCAAAGTGACGGATTCAATCTGACTTCTCTCTCTTGGCCACTCCTGACTTGCTCTTCTTGGCTTCATACTACTTTTGGCAGTATGATCTAATCTTCTGGCTTCTTCTCATTCTCTGGCTCGTTCTGTTTTCACCAGTGTTTAGTTGTTCTCTCTGCAACCTGTCTTTTTATAATAATGTCTGGTAAAATTGCCTCCTTTCTTCTCTCTGTGCTGCTTCTTATAGCTTCCCTTTCCTCTTCTGTGAGTTGGGCAGATCCTATTCTGTCAGATCTTTCTTTGATTCATCACTTTGTCTGCCACTCAATTAGACATCACTTACAAACATGAGTGCTTCCTTCTACAAAATAACTTTACCTTCATTGCTTGGAATTAAAGATATGCACTAATGCCGGGCAGTGGTGGCGCACGCCTTTAATCCCAGCACTTGGGAGGCAGAGGCAGGCGGATTTCTGAGTTCGAGGACAGGCTGGTCTACAGTGTGAGTTCCAGGACAGCCAGGGCTACACAGAGAAACCCTGTCTCGAAAAACCAAAACCAAAAAAGAAAGAAAGAAAGGAAGAAAGGAAAAGAAAAGAAAAGAAGTACACTAAGAGCAGGTCTGTATTCCAGCCAGAGGGATTAAAGAAGGTGTGTGCTAGAACTGAACCACACCACAAGTTCAATTTCGGGGTTCAGAGTGTGATCAAATATCCTGCAACATTTAGGATTAGCCATTTTTTCTTTCTAGCCTTTTCTGTTTGTTAGGTAGTGTCTGGTGTTCTTTGGCTTATGTGAGCTTTTCCTGAGTTCCTTTTTTTCTTCCTTCACACTGGGTAAGGTTATCTTCCTATGCTGGATATACAGACCTGATTTTCTCTAAGAACTGCTTTAATTTTAAAAACTTGGTTATGTTATACTGGTGAAAAGATGATTTTGAAAGGAAGAATTCACAAAACCCGAGTAACACCTGCCCTTTCAGAGCTATTTAGCTGCATTTATTTATAAGCTGGAGAAATCAACCACTCTCTTCTATACGTATTGCTTGTTTTTGAGGCAGGGTTGTACCCATGCAGGTCTCAAACCCGAGATTCTCTTGTCTCAGCCTCCCAAGTTGCTGGGGTTACAAGCCGATGTCACCCTGCCTGAACCTTTGTATTGCAGAGTTCATGACTCATTTTATTTTGGCCAAGACAGATGAGAGTGTTCCCCAGAATTTGTACTAAGTCCCATGTGTACACTATCACACAGTGTTTCTCCCTTACCCTCAGCCTCGCATGTGACTCAAGCCCCAGGGCACCCAGGCTCTGAAGAACCAGAAACTCCAGCAGCAGAAAGGCATCTTATCCCTGAACCTCAAGCCCCCAGCATGGCTTTCTCCCTGGCTAAGCCACCCGAGGCTCCACAATCTGTGGAGAAGGTTCGTTGACCTTCAGTGTGGTGGTGGTGGCTTTGGGTATTGTACTTATGCTGGAGTAAGGACTGTTTGCTGCATCAGGCTCATCACTACTGAAAATTGAATTTCTCTAATTACAGTTTGTATACTTGATACATGAGAGGACTAAATAAATTTGTCACTATAAAATATCTATACCTGATAATAGTTTTAATGTTAATTTTTTCCTAAAATAAAACTATTGCATTTTAGATTGAAACACTGGAGGAGACGCATAGAAAACTTAAAAATCAGTATGTGTTCCAGATGTCGTCTCTGAATTCTCAAGAGCGGATTGATTACTGTCGCCTGATTAAAGACCTAGGTACCAATATTTTACTTTTTTTTTCTTCTAATATTTTACTTAAAACATCATTATTACAACTTATTTGGAATACAAATACAAATTTGTATCATGTAAAGGGGAGGGCAGTTGAGAACAGAACATGGGTAAGTTATTTAAGCCTACACATTGAGTCTGTTCTGCTTCACAGACTCTGGTATACAGATATATGTGTAGGCAAAATACCTATACCTATAAATAAAAAAGTTGGTTTTTTTTTTTTAGTCAAGAATGGGACTGGGGTTGTGTGGCTCAGTGTGGAATACTTTTTTTTGCATATATAAAGCCCTGAATTTCAAATGTATACATGGGTCAGCATTGGAATTTTGATTTTTATAAAACCCAAATCTACTGATTTCAAATCACTAGGTCATGGAATGCTAAAGGCGGGGATGAAGGCGATACACTGAAGTGAATGTTACTTTTACGTATCTATATATCGAAAATTTTTTATTTAGTTTGATCATTTTATATAAATAATTTTTATGCACAGGTGAGATAGCATGTTTTTCTAGAAAGAAAGTTAAGAACTAGTAGTGCCCGTTTCTCTCCATTCAAGGTGGGTCGGTGATCGAGAAGCAGTGCTCAGACCCCAGCTGCACACACATGGTTGTGGGGTACCCACTGCGCAATGAGAAGTACTTAGCTTCCATGGCGGCTGGTAAGTGGGTGCTTCATCGCTCCTACCTAGACGCTTGCAAGACCGCCGGGCGCTTTGTGCAGGTGTGTACTCATGTTCCTATGAAGGGTTGTTCTCTTGTTGCTGTCTTAGGAGGTCCTTGATCATACCCTCACCATGTATTTACTTTAGATGACCACATGTAGCCAGTTAGATTACAGCTGTTGTGTGAGGATCTTTGTAACAGAACAAAGTCTGCAAGGTCAGGTTGCTTTGTTCACATCCCGTTTTCTTAAATATTTTGGTTGGCGTACAAAAAAAAAAATGAGTTTTTATTGTGGCCTGCTCACTTTTTTGTTACCTAATTTGTTCATGCTTTTTTATTGAAATGGTATTCTCTTAATATGAGATTTCAAGATACCTCATTATCTTTTTCTTTGCTATTACCTTATTCCATATTAAACTAATTGTCGCAAACTGGGTGTCACAGTAATATCTACTCTGTAGTTTCTGAAGCTTCCAATCTGAGTTCCTTGGAAATTGTCTAGTTCATACCTCCTTTGGCTATGCTCTCATGAAGCCAAATATCTTGAAAATTACTAAGTTGCCAAAAGGTTTGTTTTTGGGAAATTAGTTTCTGGTTTTAATTAAAAGTCAGCTGTATTTGGTAAGTTAGTTCTTAACATAAAACTGAATGAACGGAATGAATCTGTTTTTCCTGAGTTCACAAATGTTCAGTGGTCTCTGTATCTAACAATTGAGCATTCAGCTTTGATCTTAATAGACGAAAAACTTCTTGGGGCCAGAGACCTATGCTTAGCACAGTGCTCTGTGTTAGAGGAACCCAGAAGCTCAAGGCCTGATTTTCTAGGAAGAAGACTACGAGTGGGGAAGTAGCTCCATACTTGATGCTCTCACTGACGTCACTGAGCACCAGCAGAAGCTAGCACTTGCAGCAATGAGATGGCGGAAAAGAATCCAACAAAGTCAGGAATCAGGCATTGTCAAGGTATTGTTGTGTAGGATTCAGTATTGCGACTTGCTTTAAAGAGAGTGTGCTTGACCAAGTCATTCTAGTTGTCTTTTATTCCATAATTGATATTTTTAGTTGCACATTCTACATTGAGCTAAAATTTCTGTTGTAGCCATGCAGGTGCTATTAGGGAACAGCTCTAGGGAGGCAGAGGCAGGAGAACGTCTGAATTCCAGGATATCTGGGGCTATGTAGAAATCCTGTCTCAGAAAACAAACCAAAAGTATTGTGTTATACAATAAGATAGTGTCTTCTAAAGAGAACTCGTCTTTTCAGGGTATAGCATCAGGAGTCGTAAGCTGGGTCTGCAAATTCTCCCTAAGGAGTCTCTGTACTTTTGAGTAGGGAAATTATGTCCTTTCTTTCCTAATTGCTAATTGAAAGCTAACATTTCCTTTAATTATAAATCTGTAGTGAGTTGGTCTGATGCTTCTTGTGTTCTAATGCTAAATACTAAGGTTCCTCAAGGTGTGGTTGCCCGAGATGAGCAGATCCTCACACACTTAAGTGATGCTGTATGAACCTTCTCCCCAGTTAAACTGGTCAGTAAAAAGCTAGAGCCTGTGATTGGGCAGGGGGTGGGGGAGAAAGGTGGGACTGGAGGTTCAAGAGGGGGCTTATTGTAGGTAGAGGGGAAGAGAGAAGATGGGGAAGATGGAGGAGGAGAAAGCCACTGTGGACCAGAACTGCATGGCCCGGAGAAACAGCAAGTGACGTGGGGTCTTAAAGCTGGGGAATAATTTCATAAAGCTCTAGATCTGCCCAATCTAGGCTTATATATAAATAAATATCTGAACTGTGTGTCTTATACGGGCTTATTAGGATTTTAAATTTCATCTACACAAATAAAGGCAAATCACAACACATACTTGTTATTTTTACTGATAAAAACCAGATTTTGGTTTTTAGCTTGCATACAAGATCCTGTTTTGTTAGACTTTTCATGCCGTCTCATCCTCTTTCCTTCCCCAGCCATCCTCCTTGGCCCTTTCCTCTGCTCCACATAGTCCTGCTTCTGCTTTTGTGTCTTATATTCATTTATTAACCTTAAATTTTAAAAATTTCCACATATAGAAAACTTTACTTGTCCCTTGTGATCTGGCTGTTCACTTAAGTGATGATCTCCAGCTCTCTCCAGTTCCTTGTTGATAACATAATCCCATACTTTATACTAAATAATATTCCATTATGTGTGCCTATGTATTTACTATATGTCAGCATTCCCTTAAGCAATAAATAAGGGTTCCCCTTTCCTACATCTTTGTCAGCATTTGTTATTATTTTCTGATGACAGCCATTTTGGCTAGGGTGAGATGGAATCTCACTTCAGTTTTGATTTTCATTTTCCTGATGGCTAAACTCTTGATTTCTGTGTTCGTTATTGTAGCTATCAGACCTGTCGTTTGTGCTTTTGGTTAATGTGTTAGTATAACATCTATCTACCAAGTCAAAAATTTGCTTTTGATACTTGATCCTTTTTTAAAACATGGGTGTTTTTATTTTGAAATTTAAAAATAGTACCTATATGGTATGGGGTTATCTAACAATTAAGCTGTTGTTATTCTAAATCAAATATGAATCCGTAGGTTTGGCTAAACTGTCAAAGGAGTTTATGGCTCACAGAAAGGCTAAGTATTCCTCACTTAAAGTGCTCTCATGGTCCATTGAGTTCTCTGCATTCTCCAAAGCTTGGTTAGCCTTGCATCCCTTCCTTCCAGAATAATTTTACTATTTTCTGTTAAGTGTTATTTCTTACTTACATATTTAATTTTTCAAAATATCAAACATTGTAAGAGATACAAGGAACCCCATCCCCGCCCCTGTGGAGCCAGGCTTTCACTCCTTTCCTTGGCAGGGCTCAGATCAGTGATGCACACCCTGGCTACTCACTGTGGTTGTACATTTTATGTTCTTGGACCAGAAGTAGCTACATGGTGACAGTAGTAAAAGTTATAGGATTATTGACCCAGCCAGGTGGCTTGGCAAATAGAAAGCCACTTGCTGCTAACCTTGACCAACTGAGTTTGATTCCCAAGGTTTGAAAGGTGAAAGCAGAGAACTGACTCGTGCAGCTTGTCCTCGTGCAGCTTGTCCTCAGACTTTCATGGGCATGTTCTGCTAAGCTTCCTGCCCATTTTTCCAAATAAATGATGAGGGTAGGGGATGGTTACTTATCAAGTCCACTATGGGGTACTCCTGTAATCTTGGGAGTCAAGAGGTCAGAGCTAGCCTTAGCTACATTGGGCTGTTAGTTTGAGCTTTGTGAAACTTTTGTCCTTTTTTTTTTTTTTCCCCCTATTTTTTAACTAATGGGTTGAAGAGATGGCTCAGGGTAAAGGCATCTGCTGCTTTTCAAGAGAACTCAGATTTACTTCCTGTCATCCATATCTGTAAATCTATTTCCAGAGGATCCAACACCCTCTTCTGACCTCTGTAGGCTCTGCATGCAAGTGATCCTCGGTATATGTAAATATATGCAAACAAAGCACCCAGATATACATTAAAAAGACATGAAATTACTCATTGACACTAAACAATTAAATTCATGCATTACCTCTGCATTTTGAATGTTTAGTATGTTAAAATTACATGTGCTTTTTTTTTTAAAATAGGGAGCATTTAGTGGCTGGAAAGTTATTTTACGCGTTGATCGGCCCCGAGAAGCAGGGTTCAAGCGCCTTCTTCAGGCAGGAGGAGCAAAGGTTTGTCCTGAATTAATTTACTACTATTCTAGGGGCAGGTTTGCACAGACTTGCCCAGCAAGGTCTCTGTGATGTCTCCATCCTTCTGCCTTTGGAGGGGAGTGGCAGGCTTCTTTGGAGCATGAGGGGATTAATACTTCTGTTTTTCATTAGGTGTTGCCTGGTCATCCAGAACCTTTATTTAAGGATGCTACACATCTCTTTTGTGACTTCAATAAACTGAAACCTGATGACTGCAGAGTTTTCATTGCAGAGGCTACTGCCCAGAACATGGCCTGCTTGAAAACAGAGTATATCGCTGATTATCTCATGCTGGTTTGTCACATTCTATTCTTACTTCCGTTTATCATTATCATTTTTATTATTTGTGTTTATGTGTGTGCTGGTCAGAGGATAACTTGATGGAATTGGTTCTCTCCTACCTTGTAGGTTCAAACTTAGGTTGTCAGGCTGTGCCTTTACTTGCTGAGTCATTTTGCTGGCCCCATACTTCCTTATTTCCAGAGATATGCTTATATTTGTAGATGAACAGCCATACATCAAATCTTGACTTACTGCTAATAGAATTGATAGTCTGCTATTCTCTAGTCAACGTCTTGCAGTTTAGTTCCATTTCTATATTGGATGCTTGTAAACATTTTTTAGCATGAAATTTAAGTATGATAAGTTTATGAAAATCTGGGTAGCTATAAATGTTTTACAAGTTCTTTAAAATATTGGTCTATAAAGCAAGCAGGGGGCTAGAGAGATGGCTCAAAGACAAGAGAACTGGCTGCCATAGGACTCAGACTCAGTTCCTAGCAGTAACATAGACCCGTGTGTGTGTGTGTGTGTGTGTGTGTGTGTGTGTGTGTGTGTGTGTGTGTGTGTGTGTGTGTTTGTGTGTGTGTGCACCCGTGCCCGCGTGTGTGTCTGTGGAGTTCAAAACAGAGTTATATCCTCTGGAGCTGGAGTTAGAGAAGGCTGTGTCCTGTCCATTATGGGTGTGAGAATCAAATTTAGATCTCTCCAGCCCTAAATGAATGAATTGTAAACTGTATACCTGCTTCCTAGGTCAAGTAGCATTTTAATTTAATCAAATAACATTGATTTATTACATATCAGTTTCTTTCTCATTTTTTTATGCATTTCAGAGTTGGAGAAATCAGAGCATGTGTCCTCAAATACTTAGCATGTGTATCATTACTAGAATCCAGTATCTGTTTACTATTCTCTTAGAAGAGCTATTATTTTACAGTGAAATTTGTAGATCAACGTTCCATCATGGGAGTCAGCTCCTGAGAGATGATGGCCTTGCAAACCCTTTGGAATCAAGAGCATGACCTCATTTCAACAAGCATCCTTGGGCCCTTTTCAATGACCTGTATCCCAGCCCTACAGAGATAAGCTTGTTTTATTATTTGTCCCCAGAATATATTAATCTTTCCTGTTTGAGCGCTTCATATACCTGGCCTTAGGGAACATGTGCTGCTTTGTAGCACACTTCATTCACTTAGCATACTGTCCATGTGTCTAGGTCATGGTATATGTTAGTAGCTCATCGATTTTTTATTATACACCATTCTGTCTGAATAGATCACCCGGGTGACTTCCCTTCAGTTTGCTGTTGATACGACTGAATCTGCACAGGTGCATTTTCCTGTGGGCAGATGTGCAGTAGTGTAATTGCTGGGCTGTAGACTAAGTGTGTATTTAGTTTGTGGTCAGGATAGCTTTAACTTCGCAGGGCTTCCTCCTCCTGCTCTTAGTACTAGGATTGCATGGGATTCGGTATCAGACTCTTTCTAGAAGAGATTTGGTGTCACTTTACACCAATATTTGGTTTTACAGTCATTTGACTTTTAGCCATCTGGTAGGGCTATAGTGGGGTAACATCATGCTTTTTAAAGAATCAGTCTTTACAACTCTCTTACTCTGCCTCTCTCTTTGCCTCTCATTCTTGACCTGCTAATTGCTGGTATTACAAACATGTATTACTATGCTTGACTTACATTTCTATTTCTTGTTAAACACTGTAAAATTACATATTTTGTATCCTGCTTTTCTAAAGGTACCAATTTATTTTCTAGTGTTTTTTTCCTAAAAGTTTTACAATTTTAGCATTTGTCATTTTATCTGTATTTTGAGTGTGTATGTGTGTGGGTGCTGTCAGAGGCCAGAAGAGGGTGTCTCATCCCCTGAAGCTGGAGTTATAGGTAGTTGTAAATTGTCTGACCAGGGTGCTACAAACCCTGGTTCTCTATGAGAACTGCAAGTGCTCTTAGCCTGAAGCTCTCTTACAAGTTCCATAGCTTTTGTCTGTGACCTGTCTCAAATTAGTTATCCTTTGTGCTGTGAGATGGGGGCTGGCGTTTCCTTCACACAGATGGCCCACCATTTGTTGAATAGACTTCCATTGATTCAAAAGGAACTTTGGTATTAGCTGGCTGGAGAATTCTGTCTTGAATATCATCCTCTCCTCAATGCGTGCATAGCCTTAGAGCTCTTTTCTTCAGCATGCGCTTCCGTGTATAAAATGAACTTCTTAGGAGTAGACTGTAATTGCTCTTGTACTTTTTCTTTGCCCACCCCCTCCAGTCTGCTTAGAGTAAATACTGTACTGATTCACATAAAAGTCCTTCATATATCTTTGCTGGATGTGTGGATTTTATGTTCCCACCCCCCACCCCCATCTGTAGCCTTTTTATTCTGTGGCAGAAAAACAGTTTTATATTGTAATGAAGTCTGATTTAACATTTTGTGGATTGTTGGTTTTGTCAACCCTTAACCTAGCTAGCTTTCATCCTTATGGCCAGCCATTTTTCCTCTTGACAGTCTTTCAGTAGTTTTGTGCTTGCGATTGGTCTTGAGTTAATTGCTTTGTAAGATGTGTGATTTTGGATCAGAAAAGTTGAAGATATTTTTCTAAAAATGTCTAGCTGTGTGTTGGAAGAACCATCTTTCCTCTCTGTAGATTGGTTTTGTACCTTTGTGAGGATTCAGTTGTATTCAGGGTGTATTTTGTGCCCTCTGGGACTATACTTAGGAAGCTCAAAAGAGGCAGTAAGCTTTCAGTGCTTTTTCAAGGTCCTTCTTTATTTCAGACACTTCCCTTTTCTAAAGTTCTGCTTTATACATACATCTAGGATAAAAGCTTTGCTGTTACTGAAAGGGTAGGTATTGGTGTTAGCATCACTGTGATTGGTTGTTTTGATTTATGGAACATTCACCCATGTTTGCACAGCATTTGGAGATTGTCAGGATATAGCCGAGTTTTTTCACTTGGTACTCCAGATTGGCCTTAAACTTTTTTTTTTCTTGTGCACAATTCTGATTGAAAATAGGTTATACTCTGTTTGGGTCATGTCCTGGACATCGTGCATAATTTGTAGACACTACAGATCCTGGTATTTCCTTTATCTGCTTTAACAGACCACAACAGAAGCAGCTGAAATGTGTCTCCTAAATATGGCTCAGAGGCCAACAATGTGGCCAGGCTCCACAAACTATATTTCTGGCCTCCAGGCCTTTGCTTTGGGATTCCCAACCTTGTTTTCTATGGGAATAGTTGCTTTCCTGCCTAGTTCTTCAAGCCATTTCTATTAGAATTTTAACCAGCCTGTGGCACACACAAAAGAAACAAAACTAAAAAGCCCACAAAAGCTAAATTGATCGATTTACGTTTTTCAGGTATGAACTGCCCTGTAGCATTTACTTGGTTTGTTTATTCTCCAGCATCTTAATATAGTCAGAATTTATCATTGCTATCAGAAGGTGAGGCTGGGAACTGGCTCAGTACAATAAGGACTTAAGTTCAATTCCCAGAACACAAAAAAGGCAAGCATGGTGACTCCTGCTTAACACTGGGAAGGTGGACACAGGCTCAGTTTCAGGCCCATAAATGACTAGTGGGATTGGTCTGGTGACTCAGGCCTTTATTTAAGGATCACTAAGTCTGAAGAGTTCTGGGCTGCAAAATGCACTCCAGGCCAGCTTGTCTGTTTTAAAGCAACCTTGTTTTTTATGGAAATAGAAAAAGGTAGCCATTGAAAGGATTTGGTGTCAGGTAGAAACACTTTAATGTCCTGCTAGTTATGTGATGATGGTTCTTAAGCCGATTGCATTTTTTATTTATAGATGGGTATGAAAACACCTATCTTGGGACATAGACACTACTACTAGCTACTGACCATCCTTCTCCCAATTTAGTCCATATTTTAATCCATGGAACTGTTGGAGCTACCAACACTTTACCTGAGCTTTGACCCACTGGCAAACTTTGGAGGAAAAAAACCCTGGGAATATGCACTACAAATCTGAAATTTTCTCCTTCCCATTCTAGGAATCCCCTCCTTGTGCGGATAATTACCGTGTATCAGAAGCTGCTTTATTCCATAATAAGGAAAGTGGGCCTGGATTACCACAGAAGAGGAAAACTGCTGCAGAGAATGTCATCAAACGGCCTCGAGTGCACTGATGTACTTCTAGCCTCCAAACAGCGAGAATGTTTTTGAGTTTAGTATGCTAGCTTAAAATGCACAAGGACCTGGGTTCAATCCCCAGCAGTGCAGAGAGTAAATTTTCAGCTACAACCTAAACATTGCTGTGATGCATTTGTGTAGCAGTTTAAAGGCATACATCTGAAGGACTCAGATTCAGATGCTAATGATCCTGTGAACTTGATGCCTTTAACCTGAACTTGAATCACTGGGTACTGTTAGCTTGTCAAGCCACGCTGAGTACATAAGGACTTTTACTGTAAATAGATGAGGCTGTAGTTTTAACAAGGAGATAGATTTGTTTCAAAAACGTCTTAAGTCATAAAAGCAAAAGTTATACATTAGGGTTTATTTCATGTTTTCCTGATTTTTATATGTATTCTTGCCATTTAAGCTCTTTTAACAGCCTAAGCAGAGAGTTTAATAATGAAGCTGGGGCTTTAAACTTAAAACATGTATATATGTAAATGTGTGTATGTATAAACTTCTGTCATTTGCCATACATGGGCACCAAAACTTTAAGTGAGATAAAGAATAAAAATAGCAACTCTGTATTGTTTGTTTAGATCTGTTGATATCACCAAACTTACCTTAAAAACTGAATTCCTAATTACATTATGATAAGGAATTTTACAGGGATTACGAAAGGGGAAAAGGCTGGGCAGTGGTGGCGCACACCTTTAATCCCAGCACTTGGGAGGCAGAGGCAGGTGGATTTCTGTTCTGTTCGAGGCCAACCTGGTCTACAGAGTGAGTTCCAGGACAGCCAGGGCTACACAGAGTAACTCTGTCTCGAAAGCACTGGCCCAAGTTACCCATATCTTAAAATAAGGGAGATGTGTGGCTTGGCTTTCTGCCATAAAGTGGGCTGTACCAGCATGAAGACCTGGGCTTAGATCCCTAAAACCCACATAAATCCAGGTGTAGGGCCCCAGAATCAAAACTGGGATTCACTGGCTAGCAGAACAGCTCTAGGTTCAGTGACTATCTCAAAAAGGCAGATGGAAGCACTGGCTGTTCAGAGCACTAGACTTCATGGTGGCTTATAATCTAATCATCTTTAACTAAGTCCCAGGAGGTTTAGTGCCTTCTGGCCTCTCTAGGTACCAGGCAGCACCCAAATATGCAGGCAAAACATGTTAAAAATAAACATAGAGGGTCAGGGAAATGGCTCAGGCTGAGCAGGTAAAGGTGACTGCCACCAAGCCTGACAACCAAGTTTGATTCTCCAGAACCCACTATAGAAGTAACTCCCCAAGTTGTCTTCAGATCCTATGTTAACATCCACAATTTATTTTTTTTTTTTAAACAATCTAAAAGACCATTAAAAACAAAGACATCTGATCAGTCTCTGGCTTCCATATGCTCACTCAAGCATACACCACCACAAACTGTGTATATGTGTTATTTTTAAAAAGCTGAGGGTGTACATTAGTTGGTAGTGTGCTTGCAGGCAGGAAGCCTAGGTTCCCCAGCACTGCATAAAACTAGGCATGGTGGCGCAGGCCTGTAATCCCAGCACTTGGAAGGAGGTAATAAAGGATCAGAAGACTAGGTCATCAGCTATACCAGGTTTGAGGCCAGCCTGGGCCATGTGAGATCTTGTCTCAAAACTAAAAATGAGACAGCACTTTTCAAATCACATAAGGTACTGACACATAGAATATATAAAGAACTCAGAAATAGCTCAAAGTAAACATCGACAAGGAATGGTTCTTTTAAAAAATTAAGTACAGGAAATATATGAGATGCCAAAGCCAATAAGGAGATAAATAGTTCGTGCTTCTCAGGAGGGTTAGAATCACATTTGCTGGGAAAGACACACACACAGCCACTTTAAAATAGTTCCACAGTTCTGACATTATCATGTGGCTCAGTGATTTTATCTTTAGGTATACACCAAAGATAGGCAAAAGCATGCTGACACTAAACTTGTACATGGCAACTCTTAGCAGCTCTGAGGCAGAGTGGAAACAAGCCAAATGTCCACCTAGGAACGTGCATGTTATATCCATACAACTGGTTTACTTAGCAAGTTGTACTAACAGTACTACACAAACAGCCTTCAAAAGCACGTTTGTGAAATGCCAATCACAAAACATACTGTTCATGTGAATGCTCAGAGGAAAACCCAGATTGGGGGCTGGGGGGCAATACATGAGGCAGAATGACAACTCACTAGTAAGGTATTTCGTTCTGGTGTTGAAATGTTTGGGAATGAATAGCTACAATGGGCATGTGCCCTTGAGAAAACCAAGAATTTTTGCCACCTGAGTTGTTTTATAACTGGCTAGCTTTACAAGCTATGTAAATTAGTTTGGCCACAAAATAGCGTATTCCTACCCCTGCCAGACAAATGTTGAGATTTATAGATATAATCCATTAAGTACTTACAAGATCAGGATCAGCCTTAGCTACAAAGCAAGGTTGAGAGTAGCCTGTACTCATATTAAGATCCTATCTCTAAAGAGCCTATGAAAGCTTAGACTGAGATCTTGAGTTCAAAACCCACTGTACTGATTGGTTTTGTGTGTCAACCTGACACAAGCTGGAGTTATCACAGAGAAAGGAGCTTCAGTTGAGAAAATGCCTCCATGAGACCCAGCGGTAAGGCATTTTCTCAATTAGTGATCAAGGGGGGAGGGCCCATTGTGAGTGGTGCCATCCTTGGGCTGGTAGTCTTGGGTTCCATCAGAGAGCAAGCTCAGCAAGCCAGGGGAAGCAAGCAAGTAAGAAACATCTCTGCATGCATGGCCTCTGTATCAGCTCCTGCTTCCTGACCTGCTTGAGTTCCAGTCCTGACTTCCTTTAGTGATGAACAGCAATGTGGAAATGTAAGCTGAATAAACCCTTTCCTCCCCAACTTGCTTCTTGGGCATGTTTGTACAGGAATAGAAACCCTGACTAAGGACACCCACCTTAAATTAACTACACAGTAAGACACTTAAAGATAAAAAAGATGTTGTATGTAACCTAAGAGTAGAGTACTTTGCCTTGCCATGTTTGTGGCCCTAAGGGAGATAAGTTTTATATTTTTTATTTTAAATAAACAGTTAAGGAAAAAACCACCCTCAGAACTAGACAGACATCAGTGGTTAAAAGCACTTGATGTTCTTGCTGAGAACCAGAGTTTTCGGCACCCATGTAAGGAAGTTCATGCTTCATATGCTCTAGGGGTCAAACACACTTTTTTTGGTTTCTATAAGCATCTGTGCAAAGTGGTCTAGGTTCACATAAACACACATGAATAATTTTTAAAGCCAAACCAAATGCAAAGAGTAAACAATAAATATAGATTCCATTAGTGAAAATGACTTAAAATATACTGACTTAAGTCTATAAGCCAAATCCTGAAACTGGAAACTGCTGTTCCTTTTAAAGATGTGCAAAAGGTAGAGAAACAGCATTGGCTATTCTGGACCTAAGTTTGATTCCGAGTCCATACACACAATGGCTAACTTTGATAACTCCAGTTTCAGTAAATTCTTTGGCCTCCAGCACTACTGACAAAGACAGAGGCAAAACACTTGCACATTTGAGATTGGGGGGTGG
>CM052706.1:18764210-18857932 GCA_028551405.1 Uromys caudimaculatus | reverse complement strand
AAGAAAAAAGACCCTAAGAATAATCCTGTAGAGACAGGAAGGGAATACAAAAATCCTTATCAAACCATCTTAAGGCTTCAATTGAACAGAAAACATGTAACACTGTACTGAAGCTCTGAGGTCCCATCTTCTGAACAGAATATTTTGGGACCAACTTGAAGATAACCAGAAAGAAGCTGTATAATGACATTCCTTCTAAGACTCACTTCTAAGTTTTCGCAGTTAGTAGAGAATACGTCTTTATTCATAAGGGCAACAATTTCCTCATTCAAGTAATGTTCTCATCATTCAACGATTTCTCCTCCCTTTTGCTTTGGGGGAGTGGTCTGATTAGATCAGGTACAGAAAGATGTGTGTGGCAAGTTACTGCTCTCCTAGAGTCCCCCACACATGGACAGAATGGAGAAGCAAGTCCAAGTAGAGGTCTAAATTCAAGCCAACTGTGCTCTCAACAAGACGAAAAGGCTGGGATTTACTTTAAAACCACCCAAAAAATTGTTCCATCTGATGCCATTTACATTTCTTCCCATTTTATTTACTTTTGAAAATTCATGTCCCTAATAAGATGTAGATGTGCCATATGTGGTCATTTAACTTCAGGTAGTATTCATTTTAAGTACCTGCTGAAATAAGATTATTTATAGTATTAGATTTGCAAGTGTACATCTTTCATCTACTCACATTTATTGGGAATGCAATGATAAATGCTTCTACAGTTCTAGTTTCCATATTTAAAAGGAATAATAATTCAGTAATAATGTACTTAAAAGAAGTACCTAAATGGAGCTGTGACAAAAACACGGCAGACAGCAAAACCTATTTTTAGCATCCTTTCCTTGTCTTTTCCAAAAGGACTCTTCCCCCACCCTCTCCTTCCCTCCTGGGTACCCAAGTCCCACCTGGTTCCCAGCTGCCTGCCAGAAAGCCTAACTCATAGCCTCACATACTTACTTCCGGCTCTCTACATGCTTGGCAGTGGACTGCAGGGATGGGAACTGTGTGTCACTGTATATTTCTGGTGGTCCTTGTGGCGTTTTCCTTGTCGTGGTTAGCCTTGCCCCAGGAGGCCTATATACACCACTAGGCATTGCTGGCTCCGGGGTTTCTGTAACTAATAGATAAATCATTCATTCAAATGTCTGACCTTCTAGTAACATTTTCCTACGCCCCTCATCACTTAACAATTGTGAGAAAGGCAGTCCTGATTTAGAAAGAATTTCGACTAGTAGACAATAAAAGCAAAGTTCTGTGAGAAAATGTCTCAAAGTAGAAACCTACCTGTCCATCTCTTAATCTCAAGAGGTTACCCTTCTGGAATACAACACTGTGGTCACTGGTGTTTCCATCAGTAAATGTGACATCCACTTTCTTTATTTGGAAGGTGGGCTAAACAAGGTATCTTATAAAATTACTTAATAAAATAAATGCGCATACAGTATTTTAAATTCCTAAAGATAATAAAGAAAATAGCTAACTTTTATCTTCATTTCATTCTCTTACGATCACTGGATGTTAAGTTTCTCTATTTGCTTATAACACAGGAAAAAGCACCTCAGCTTAAAATTTACTGTGACTTAATCTGGGGGTCACAATATTTCAGGTTTTTCCTATCTCCTATCTTCCCCAACTGATCCTTGATATGTTTTCAAGCAGTGTTGTTTTCCACTTTTCAAAAACTTTCAAAGTCTCAGGCTGGGGAGGCTCAACGGGACTGCACTGTAGTCATCTATTAGCTGCAATAGAACGTTCTTACAGTTTAAAAGATTGGTTTCTATAGGCTTAGTTATACCAGAGGAAAAGCATACATGCTTATTTACTGAGTATCTAAACTGCACTTGAGATATACACATGAAAAAACTGCCTCCAATAGTGGAACATACTTGCAACATGGGAGATGGAGGCAAGAGGATCTTAAGTTCAAAGCCAGCCTGGGCAACTCAGACCCATCTTCAAAGAAACCAGATCAAACTCCAAGTAACTATTGCCTCTTACATTGCAGTCACTACATGTGGCTTTTTAAAAGGATTCATTATTATTTGTGTTTGTGGGTGATTCATTCATTCATTCATTTTAAAGACAGTCTCCACTTTGTTCCCCAACTCAGACACCATCTGCCTGTGTCCTGAGTGCTGGGATTCAAAGCAACACATGTTGCTATTTTAGATGAATAAAATGAAATCTAGATATATCAATTCCTCAGTCACATTAGCTACCAGGTCTTAAGTACTCAACAACTACATGTGACTAGCCTTCACCCTATCACTGAGCTCATCCATCACCTAAAATGCAAACGGGCAGTATATTCTAGAAGAGACAAAAAAAAGGGATTTGGGTGCCATACCAAAAATGGCAGCAGAGGAGTACGGAGGAGCTACACTTAAATGTGTGCACATGTTGTGTACATACACAGATGCTCCTGGTGGCCAGAAGGGAAAGGTGGATTCCTTGAAACTAGTGTCATAGGGGTTTGTGAGCCCCTGATAATTACTAAGATAACAGTTCTGGTGCTGGCTGCTGAGCCCCAAAGAGGCTACATTTTAAAAGGGGCTTGGGGAGGGTTTTAGTAATGGGGTAAAACTAAGCAGATGTGAAAAGACCCAGGTGCCAGTGAAACAGATGGCTTGGCAGGTAAAGATTCTTTCTGTACAAACCTGGTGGCAAGATCCAGCTCCACAAACTCACCACATAAGTAATAAAATTCATAAAAAGAAAGCAAACACTTAAAACTAAATGTTAGCAAATAAGCTGACTCTGGCCCAACAACTGAACACAGCTATACTCCCTGATGTTAAATCCACATTAGTGTCTATGCCACAGCAGCACAATAGAGACCACACAGTCCTCTCATTTAGGTTATCTACCATCTGGCTTTTCAGGCACCTGACACAAAGAGGAAGATATAGCCCCTAAGCACAAGAACTAAGTAAGGGTCTGCAGGAGCTGTGTGTGTGTCTGGTGCATTCCAGAAGTAGCTTGAAAGATCAAGTTCAGGAGGAAAAAAAAAAAAAAATCAGCTATTACCACGGTGATTCACACCAGTCATTTCAGCACTTGCCATAAGCATTACAACTTATACTCATATGCACCAGAACTCCAGGCATGGCAGCAATGTGCCTGTAAACAGCACAGGCTTGGGTGGGTAGATGGTGACAGAAAAAAGAACATCCCAGGAGTGTGCTAGCCAGCTCGTACAGCCATTCAATGATCTCTAGACTCAGTGAGAAGAACTTATCTCAAGCATTTAGAGTGACAGAGGAAGACACAGCCAACCGCTAGCCTCCATATCCACACCCACACACCAAGACACACACATACACATTCAGGGCTAGCATGAGCTACATAGTGAGACCCTGTCTCAAAAACCAAGAGTGGCCGGGCAGTGGTGGTGCACGCCTTTAATCCCAGCACTTGGGAGGCAGAGACAGGTGAATTTCTGAGTTCGAGGCCAGCCTGGTCTACAGAGTGAGTTCCAGGCCAGCCAGGGCTACATAGAGAAACCTTGTCTCGAAAAACCAAAAAGAAAAAAAAAAAGCAAGAGTGGTTGGTGGGCCTGGGTGAAGTTGGGATGGATATTACCAAAAATATATAGATGACATTCTCAAAAAAATAAATAAAAAAAAAATTATTTTAAATTAGAAAGTTGCCAGGAAAGCTCACACCTGTAATCTCAGTTTTAGGGAAGAGGAGTAGCATAAGGTCATCCATATTACATACACAGAGGACTCAAGGCCAGCCTGAGCTACATAAAATAAAACTAAAATTAAAAAAAAAAAACAAAAAAACTGTGGAGCCCAGTTAAGAGACTTTGAATTTTTAAAGACTTTGAATTTTAAGAGATTGAATGTTTAAAGGGGACCAAAATGTTAATATGTAAGAATTTGTAAAGACTGTGGGACTTGTAAAGTTATTTAGATCTTGGGGATAAATAAGGAAGTAAGGGTAGAGGCTTACTGGTGATGTGTTTGTGTGTCAAGTTGACAAGGGGTCAATTGTACTGGTTAATTTTGTGTGTCAACTTATCACAGAGAAAGGAGCTTCAGGTGAGAAAATGCCTCCATGAGATCCAGCGGTAAGGCATTTTCTCAATTAGTGATCAAGGGGGAGGGCCCCTTGTGAGTGGTACCATCTGTGGGCTGGTAGTCTTGGGCTCTATAAGAAAGCAGGCTGAGCAAGCCAGGGGAAGCAAGTCAGTAAGTTACAACCCTCCATGGCCTCTGCATCAGCTCCTGCTCCTTGATCTGCTTGAGTTCCAGTCCTGACTTCCTTTGGTAATGAACAGCAGCATGGAAGTGTAAGCCCAATAAACCCTTTCCTCCCCAACTTGCATCTTGGTCATGATGTTTGTGCAGGAATAGAAACCCTGACTAAGACACACAGTAAAAACCAAACAAAAACTCTGAGCTGGGAAGCAGACTCAATAGTCTGCTGAGCAAGTATAATGACCAGAGCTGGATGATCAGATCCATGTAAGCCTAGGCAGGCATGGCAGGCACCTCACTAGAGAGGCACAAACATGATCCTAGAAGCAAACTATCTAGGACTGGTTTGAGTTCCTGGTTCCTTGAGAAACCCTGCTCTCAAAAAATAAAAGTAGACAATGACAATAAGCAGTGGCCTATCTACAAGCATTTGTACAAACATGCAAACATATACTCCAACATGCACATAAACCCTAACATGTCTTTAGTTCCAAATAACTTTACTCACTCCCTTCTGCTGAGAATTTAAGCTTCAAGACCTAAGCCAAGGATGTAACTTAGTGGTAGGATGATGGCAGCAGGTGAACTACTTACTTGGCTTCATTCCCTAGCACCAAAAACAAAAGCAAAACTTTGACAGCCTACAGGGCAAAAAAAGTATGTCACTCAATCTCTACATTCCTTCCACTAAAGCAGCATACATCCCGAGCCACTCTCCCCATCCCCCTCAGGAGGGAACAGAGGATCACCTGTTACTGGAGCAGGAGGCGCTTGGACCGGAGCCGTTTTATTCCAGGGACCTGAAGATTTTTCTGCTCCACTGCCACCTCCACCTTCTTCCCAATTGTCTCCTGGGTCTTCTCTCTTTTCATTATCATCATCTTCCTTTTCACTATTGAAAAATAAGCATATTGAAAAATAAGCATATTGAACTTCCCAAGAACTGGGACTAGATGCATACACCACCACATGAAACTTCTACAAAAAAAAAAAAAAAAAAAAAAAAAAAAAGTCGGGCAGTGGTGCCGCACGCCTTTAATCCCAGCACTCGGGAGGCTGAGGCAGGCGGATTTCTGAGTTCGAGGCCAGCCTGGTCTACAGAGTGAGTTCCAGGACAGCCAGGGCTACACAGAGAAACCCTGTCTCGGGAAAAAACAAAAAACACATTTCTTTCTTGAAATATGGTCACATTATGTAGTCCTGACTGGCATGGAATCAGATACCTAGGCAAAGCTGATCTACATCTCAGAGACCTGCCTGTCTCTGCCTCCCTCTGCTGGGACTAAAGGTGTGAGTGCACCATTATGCCCAGCTAAATTTTCTAACTTTTGGGTATCAGTTCTCTTTCCACCATGTTCTAGAGAATAAACCCAGATCATCAACTTTAACAGCAACGCCCAATAAGCCATCTTGCTGGCCCCCATAAAAGATATGTCTATTAAAGCAAGACATGTCCCTAGCTTTAAGCCAAATTTCTTCTGGCTTAGTGTTACTGTTTTTGTTTTTCCCTTGCTCAGTAAGTGGAGTCTAACTTGGATTTTCGTGTATGCTACAAAAGTACGCTAAACTGAGCCATATCTAGAATCCAAGACAAATTTCTTGACCTCTTTTTAAACTCTATTTTGAGGCAAGGTCTCAGGTAGCCCAGGCTACCCTTAAACTCACTATGCACTCAAGCAAGTTGATGATCCTAGCTGATCTTCCTGTCTATCTCCCAAGTGCTGAAATTAAAGGTGTAAACCACTATACCCGCCTTTATTAAGACCCTTTAAAGACACTGCCCACCAGCTGGAAGTAACTCCAACATTTAAAAACTTAGGATGCCAATGAGGAGGAACAACCTAATTTTCAATCTGTATTTAAGACTGCCTCTCAAGGGCTAGGAACAAGGTTCAATAACAGAGCACTTCATCTTGGGCTGATCCCCATAACTCAGAAAGACAAGCATAGAAGTGATCACCATTTAGAGACCGATTGGTGACCTCAGCACACAAGCTGAGGCAAGAGAATGGTGACTTCTGTGATACCTTCTCCAAAAACTAAAGGTCACAACTAGATGGTCTTTGCCACCAAGCCTAACTGCCTGAGTTTTATTCCCAGAATCCACTAGGTGGAAGAGAACTAACTCCTGCCAGTTTTATACTGACATGCATGCCACAGCATGCTCACACAAAATAAACTGTAATTTTTAAAAGACAAAGGAAAAAGAGATAAAGGATATGGTCAAGCCAAATTTCAGTTTTCCCTTTTAACATATAACCTGTTCAGCCACATAAAATGATGCTGGTCAGTAACAAATAATATTCATGCCATTTAAAATCATCTAATACATTTGTATTTATCATAAATACCAAAACATGCAGAGATTTGGTTTTAATGAGTACTTTGATAGCCAAAACAATGTTAGGAACTGATTGTTGAAATCCAAGTTCTGCCATCCAGTGGTCAGGCTTTCAAGATAACACTTGCTGGCTTTTAGATAAAGATGACACACCAATGTGAAGAGCAAACCAGTTAGTACATGTCTGTCACATAAACATTACTAGATGTTTAATAGTCATACAAATTTTATACACTGAGCACATATATCACCTTCATAACAGGAAGTAAAAAATTCAAGCTTTCATTTGAAAAAGAGATGGAAACACGTTATTTTCTAATGGATCTTAAAAAGCTGATCAGATAGGGCTGGAGAGATGGCTCAGTGGTTAAGAGCATTGACTGCTCTTCAAGGGGTCCTGAGTTCAATTCCCAGCAACCATATGGTGGCTCCTACCATCTGTGATAGGATCTGATGCACTCTTCTGGTGTGTCTGAGGACAGCTACAGTGTACTCACATACATTAAATAAATCTTTAAAAAAAAAAAAAAAAAAAAAAAAAAAAAAAAAAAAAAAAAAAAAAAAAAAAAAAAAAAAAAAAAAAAAAAAAAAAAGGCTGATCAGATAGCATAATACCATTTCCTCAACAGTAGCTTATTAGCTAGTCTGAAGTTTATAATTACCCAGGCTAACTGTGGTGTCCAATCTTCAATGTTTTCAAGAGTTTTTTGCCTTTTTAAAAATTGAAAGCCATTGTCAATGTAGTTGGCACTAGGTTAATTGCTTCAGGGATGAAAGAGGTACTCATCTGGATGCAAATGATTAATGGTAATGTCCCAACAACCTAATCCATCCAACAAAGGTGAAAAAGATTCCCACAGACATGGCACTTACACCTGCATACACTGAAGCAGTAGCTTTCAGTTATTCATTCACATTTTGAATCTACTTACTCACCAACGCACTAAATCACAATTGCTCAGCGGTGTATATGGTTAAGAACACTTGCTGTAAAAGTAAAAAGAGCAGAGTTCAAACCCTGGCCCCACATGAAAGCCGGGCATGTCAACTGCAGAGCAGAGACGTGTAGATCCTAAGAGTTTACTAGCTAGCCAGCTTAGTCAAAATGGTGAGATTCAGATTCACTGAGACCTTATCTCATAAAATAAGGTAGAGACAGGAAGATATACTCCCATGGACTCCTCTGGCCCTCAAACCCAAGAGGCATATACTGCATGTTCACAATTTAAAGAAAAAACTCCAAATTGGCTTAATTTAATAGCATCAAGCAAATGTCACATCCCTTTAAGACAATGTCTCTCCCAATGTAGCTAAAGTTGGCCTTGCCTTGAACCCATAATCAATCCTTCTGCCTCAACTTCAAGCTGAGATTATAGGCTTGTCCTATCACATCCTACCAGGACACAATTTTTCTAACCTTAGCCCCAGAAACTTTTAAGAATAATTAAAATAACCACAAATATTAAAAACACACCTAGATTATAAGCCATTAGCAAGAATCAGTGACATTTTCTAGGATAACTACTGAAGAGCAGTGACAAACTTCTGCTAAAAAACACGAAAAGCACAGCACAGAAAGAAGCTAGTAATCTACTGCAGATCAAAGAATGCATCACTCCAACCAGGAGCCCGGGGAGCCAACCTGGAATAACCCAACGGGACTGCCCCTATGTCTTAAACAAACCAACAAAGCAAGCACTGGAGAGACAGGCAGGGGAATAAGCAGCTTAAGTTCAGCCTTGACTGTATATGGAGTTAAATTCCAGCTCTGACACAAGACCCTACCTCAAAAAAAGAACCAAAAAAAAAAAAAGACCATAAAATTAGAGCTAAGGATATGACTCAGTGGTACAGTGCATGCCTAAGCTGTACAAAAACATGTCTGACTCCCAGCACTTCCAAAAAGGGGGGAGGTTTGCCCAACTAAGCCAGGCATAGTGGTATATACACCTATAACTCAACCCTAGCACTCGGGGCTGAAAGCAGGAGGATCACAGCAGTTCAAGGCCAGCCTGAGCTAAGAAGCCAACTTCCTGACTCTAAAAAAGTTAAAATAGATAACACCAAGAGTTTTATATCCTGTTAGAAAACCAGTTCAATTTAAATGTTCTCCATACTTTAACAAAATCAGATTTTATACTGAAAAAAACTTGAGGGCCCCCCTCCACTTTCAGAAAGTGTTACTTTTACCCACTAAAATTCAAGTCAACATGACCAAAAATTACCACTGAAGTGCTGACAAGAGCCTAACTTTACCACAGAACAGGGACTACATACATCTAGTCTACCACCACCCCAGATAAAAGGAACCTGTAAACTCCCTCTCCATATTCATAGATCAAGCCTCGGGATAAAGAAACAAGAACATTTTCTACTTTTTCTTTTAAATTTTGAGACAGGGTCTCACTAAATTCCTCAGGGTAACCTTAAACTCACTCTAACCCATACAGGCCTGATTTTTCTCATTCTCCCTACATCAGCCTCCTCAACAGCTGACAGTTACAGCTTTCACCAGTGGGAGTATTTCCTAAATTTACCTATCAGAGTATATACTGCTCTTGTAAAGGATACAAATTTCCTTAACAGTAGCTTATTAGCTAGTCTGAAGTTTAAAATTACCCAGGCTAACTGTGGTGTCCAATCTTCACAATGTTTTCAAGAGTTTTTTGCCTTTTTAAAATTTGAAACAGTTAAAATTTGAACTCAGACAGCTTCCAACTCCCTGTAACTCCAGCTTCAGGGGACCTACCTGATGCTCCTCTCTTCTGGCCTGCAGGCCCCTGCATGCACATGTACACACCCCACACATACTTACGTAATTAAACCTTTAAAAGGGGGAAAAACAGACAAACCCACAAAAGAAGCCACACCAAAAAGGAAGATACCTTCTAAGCTCCCTGCTATAAAAAGCAATGTTTAATTAGGTAAATTCATAAGTGAGAACACCTAAGGACATTAATGCCTAAGTGGTACAGACATTAACCATACATTAAAATGCTAGCTGGTTTTTCAGTAGAAGTTACCTAAGATCATAGACACTATAATCTAGATTTTAAAAGACAATTTAGAGTTAAGAAAATTTATTTCCTCAGCAACTGTCTCATATGGTCACTGGAATTCTCTACAAATTGCAAGCTTCAAATCAATGACAATTTCTGATTATTTTGTGTAAGATGAGTTAAGGATTTTGAATCTTAAAGCAAGAGAGCCCTATTTACTTTTGTACTTCAAAATCTTACCTTAAATACTTACCTTTTCTACTTAAAAATCTCTCCAAACATGTTATTTTTAAAACCAGATCTAAAATTAACTACCACAGATTGAACCTGACAATGTAGGTTCTCAATTTTAAAGTCTCTTAATCAACTAATCCAACTGTGAAAAATGAGTTTTCCTGGACTTTGAAAGCCAGTCACCTCAGAGCCTGAAATGGTAGGTCAGTGGCACAGGCTTATGATTCCAGCAGCTCAAGTTCAGCCTGGACTACACAGCGAAGAACTGTACAAACAAAACAGTGCTAGGGTCAGTTACTCTTGGGGAAAAAGGCGGGGATTCCGCAAGGCTTCAGGAGAGCCCCTCTGTTAACACAGTGTTCAATTTCTGGACTGGGTTGGTGAGTACTCAAGGTGGCTTCACTGTGAATACAAATCTGCATGTGTTGTAAGTATCCTACACTGCATTTGCAAAAATATTTCAGCTTCTTTACCAGAGAGAACTAAAAAATAATTCTACTAAATAAGAACAAGTGAAAAAAAAACTAAGTTTAAGCACAACCTGGTGGTGTGTTCAGGTGGAATCAAGAGTTCAAGGTCAGAGACAGCTCAGTGCTCTTCCACATATCAGGGTCCAGTTCCCAGCACCCACACTAACAGCTGTAACTCCAATTCCAGAAGACGATACAGACATACACAGTAAACTATCAGGGCGGCATGAGCTACAGTAGACCTTATTGGGGGTAGAAAAGATCACCTAAGTTCAAACACTAAGTGTTAAAAATTTAAAAATGACAGAAACCCATCTTAATCAATTCAAATAAAAATCCAAACAGCTGCAAATATGAAACTCGCAGTATTTTAGAGTTGGCAGCTAATTTAATGACAACCAGAGGCCTGCCCTTGCTCTCAAGATCAGGGCCTAAAGAAAAAGTAAACGTCTGCCAACAAGGTTATCTAATCCCACGTGTAATCACATCCTACCTTATTTGCATTGCCTGAACTCTTAATCCGCTGTAATCAACCTCTTTTTGCTCAAATTCTTTCCATTCATTTTCATCCTATAGAAGAAACAAAATCTGATTAATTAGGAATTTTTGGCAAACACGTTTCAGACTAAGAAAAAAGGCATCAAGGGCCATCGGGATTCCCCAAACTGGTAAAGGTACCTGCAAAACATCTGATTAGAGATCTTGGTAAACAGATTTCAGACTAGGAAAAATTAGATCAGGGGTCCCCAGGATTCTTGCGCTGGTATAAGAACTGGCAGTCAACACGAGGACGAGGGAGTCTGATTCTCCGGGCCCACGTGGTGGAAATTGAGAATTTAATCTACCCCGGCCTCTAACCTCTCCGCACACGTACACATGAGTGGGCACACACAAATAGGCAAATAAATGTGATCTTTAAAAAAAAAAAAAAAATTGCAGGCAGTGACAGAGACCTTTAATCCCAGTACTCCAGAGGCAGAGACCGGAGGTTCTTTGTGAATTGGAGGCCAACCAGGGCTACACAGTGAGACTTTGTCTCAAAAAATAAAATGGGTCTAGTGGATGGACTGTAAAGTTTAGCTCGTTCTTGCAAGATCCCGACACGTGCCTAGTTACTAAACACCCTCTCTGCCGCCGCTTTTACTTAAAACCAACTACAAGGCAAGCTGAGCGGCGGGGAAAAACCGACAGAAATTCCACAACTCAATTCCTAGCTCTACGTGGCCGCGGCTGGGAGAGCAAGCCACGCTACCCCGGCAGCACATACGAGACTTAGAACACCTTAAGAAAATGAAATCCAGCCCCAACGAGGCTCGAGTGGGACGACGAGGACTCAGGTACACGTCACACGGGGACCGCGGCCCGCCCCAACCCCCGTGGCCCAGAGGGCGCGGCGCGCGGAGGCCGGCGGCCAGGGGCGGCCAGCGCAGCCCCAGGGGCCGCGAGCCCGCCGGACGTGCGAAGCCCGAATCACGTGGCCTCCCGGGCCGGCGGGGGCGGGCACATGCGGCCGGCCGCCGGCCTCCCGACCCTCACCTTCGTTATGGCCTTGCCGGCGGGGCCCGCGCTCCCGCCGTCTCCCGACCTCGAGGTCCCGCCGTCTCCGGACCTAGCACCAGAGCCCGAGCTCCCGCCGTCTCCCGACCTGGCACTGGAGCCCAAGCTCCCGCCGTCCCCCGACCTGGCACCGGAGCCCAAGCTCCCGCCGTCGCCCGGCCTGGAGCCCGCCGCCGTGCTGCTCCCGCCCGCACCGCTCGCCGCGTTGGCCGCCCGACTGCTCCGTTCCTTCTTCTTCTTCTTGTCCCTCTTGGCGAAGAAGTTGTCCAGGCTCCGCTCCTCGGTCTCGGCCATGGCCGCTGCCCGGATGGGTGGGGCCGGCGGAGGGCGCGGCGCTCGCGGCTCGAAGCTCTGGGTCAAGGCCGGCTGTGCGCTCAGGCTGCCGGGTGCGGCGTTGCCTCAGCCCCGCGGCGTCGCCTCAGCCCCGCGGCGTCGCCGAGGCGCGGGCGGCAGGGCGGCCGGCTCCCCCCGAGCTCCGGGGAACGGTGGTACGCTCCTCGCCGGGACCGCGAGCGTGGAGCAGGGTCGCGCCCGCCCCGCTGCCTGAGGGACAAGGAAGGCGCGCACCGGCGAGCGCTCGGCTAACGACGGCGCGTGCGGGAGGAAGACGCGCGGGCCTGAGGAGGGGAGAGGGGACGGGGAGGGGAGGGAGGGGAGGAGGGAGGGCGGGCCACCAGCAGAGAGAGGCAGCGCCGCGCCTGCGCGCTCGGTTCCGCCCGCCGCTGTGGGCGCGCCGGGGGGGCGGGCGGCGGGCGGTGGATTGAGAAGGGGGCGTGTCTTCCGGGAGAGCCAATCAGATGCCGGGACGGAGCGCTTAGGTGACAATCCGTTCCTTCGACGGGGCGGTGCCCTGTATGGGGGCGGGGAGAAGCGGGTGTATGCAAAAAGAGTGACGTCCCTAGTGACTCCTGCCTCCGATTGGCCAAGGATTTTGCCTTGAGGGCGGGCATTTAGAGGGTTGGTGACTTGGCTGAAGAAGACCAGCCCGAGGGGGCGGTTGTGCCTTGGTTGCGCGCATGCGTAGGGTACACGTGCGGCTGCTCGCCAGGACTGTGGCCTGGTAGGCGTTTGAACTTTCAGGAAAAGGATAGAGACCGTGTTAAGCCAGCTACGTTCAAGCTTGTTCCTCCTCCTGCCCTGCTTTTCTGTACTTGCACCCTCTCCGGTCGGGCACCTATTACTTTTCTTCTGAATGGAATGCTTTTGATGAGGAGCACTGGATTAGTATTTGTAGTTCCATTTATGGGAGGATCTTAAATATAAGCCAGTACATGAAGGAAAGGGAACTGATTTTGAACTCCATTCCAGACTAGATTTGTCTACCAGGGCCAGGTTAAATAAATCTGACCCTCTAACACTAGCTCTTGTGAGATGGAGATTGGGTGTAACAGGCACATGTCAGCGCTGAGTCCATCCACGGAATCACAAAAACGCACAAAACCCCTCATTTTCCTGGGCCTTCACCCTGTTTACACATACTAAGTGAATACTTTGTCCCTGATATATCTCCAGCCCAGAAAACTTTTTGTTTGCTTGGGGGAGATTACTTTGTTTTGAGGCCGGGTCTCACAGAGCCCAGGCTGCTCTGAATGCCATACATAAAAAAGATGCTGTTTCTGATCTTCCTGCCTCCACCGTCCAAGTGCTGGGAGTACAGGCACTCACCATCGTGCTAATGTTATATGATGCTAGGGGTTTCCGTTCTTTCTAGTCAGGCTCTCTGCCAGCTAAACAATGAATGACCAAATACAGATGTTGGGGTTTTGTTTTTAAATACATAATTACACCTAGAATTCCTCTTGCTCTGACTTGAGTTTGAGTGATGGCTACAGTTTAACTTTGGCTCCTATTTTGGATCTTAGAACAGAGGATGGGAACGACCACAAGACGTAGAAACAAGAATCAAAAATATCCTTGTTTCCACCTGACTTGACTTTGGAGCCCCAGAGAATCAAACGTATGCTTCTCTATGAGAAGTGTGGTCTAGGTATGCTTTAAACTTCTTCCTCTTAAGGGTAGAGGAGAAAGCTGTGACAACCACTGAGGAAATGACTAAGACCTAGGTCTGTAGCCTTGTGGGAAAGATAGAACCCAGCCAGTACACGGAGAGGTGTCTTTCCTCTTGTCTTCCCTTAGAAGTCCTTCCCTAGTCATGGCTATTGAAGACCTAGGTTCTGAATATGTCGATGGATAAGTGAAGGCCCTATAGCTGTCGCCAACAATAAGCAGACCTTTCTTTTGTTTTTTGAGACAGGGTTTCACTGTGTAGCCCTGGCTGTCCTGGAACTGGCTCTGTAGACCAGGCTGGCCTTGAACTCAGAGATTCACCTGCCTGTGCCTCCTAAGGGCTGGAATTAAAGATGTGTGCCACCACACCTGGTTAATAAGCAGACATATTAGTTCCCTTCCCCCAACCCAGGATGGTTGCTAGGAGACTTCCTTTTGTGACACCACATATCTTCCTGTGGTATTGTTCAAGTTCAGCACTGTCCAGGGCCATCAGCTTTGCTTAATATCTCTTAGCCAACTTTTTACCTTCCTTGTCTTCTTTCTTCCTCTTTCCTTTTCTGCCCTTTCCTGCTCCCCACCCCCTCTTTTTAAGACTTCGTCTAAAGTATCCTAAAGTAACCTTGAACACTCTAGTACACAGAGCCAAGGATGGTCTTGAATCTCCACCTCCCAGTTAGCTTTTTGTTATAGTTCTCTTTCTTTCATTTTGTTTTGTTTCTTTTGTTTTGCCAAAGGAGTCAGCCTTGAACTCACAGAGATCTTCCGCCTCTGCCTCCCGTCTGGGGAATTAAAGGTGTTCACCACCACCTGGAATTCCCACCATTGTTTACAAAGCTGTTTCCTGGGTCCTGCAACCACTTTACCAGTTGAACCCCCACCTGTTTTCTCGTTTTCAAAAAGATGTATTTGTTTTTATTTTATGTGCACGCATCAGTACATGGATGTAACTATGTACATTTGAACTCCTGGACCTGGATTTATTGTGAGCCATTTGATATGGGAACTAGGAGCTGAACACAGGCCTCTGCAAGAGCAGTAAATACTTTTCATTACCGAGCCATCTCTGCAGTTGGATCTCTCTCCCTTAAACAAGGTCTTCCTGTGTAACCCAGGCAGGCCAAGTGTTAACACTCCTGTCTCTGTCTCCAAAAGTGTTGAGATTATAGGCCTACACTACCAAACATGGTTTGTTTTTAATTGCTGGTGCTGATGGTGTAGGTAAATGTGGGGGTGGTGCACGTGCACCTGTGTGCTCATGATCTCCTTGGAGGCCACTGGACAACTTAGGCATCCAGGCCTCAAGTGCCATTTACTTTTTTTTTTAATTTGTGTAAGTATGTATGTGATCTCAAATGTCATGGTGTATATGTCGAGGTCAGAGGGCAACTTGCAGGAATCTAGAAGATCAAGCCCAGGTAGGTCATCAGGCGTGGCGGCAGTCACCCGTAAGCACAGAACCATTTTGCCACCCCACCTTTTTTTTTTTTTTTTTTTTTTTTTGGTGGACATAGTTTCTCACCAGGGTGCACTTGGAGTATACTAATTCAGCTAGGCTGGCTGGTTAGTGATCACTGGGGATCCACCTGTCTCTGCCTCCCCAGAACTAGGATTACGAGGGCCCCTGTAAAACCAGCCAGGACGAGGGTAGCCAGAGAGTCTTGACGAGAGCAGCTCATGGGAATAGCTGCTGTTGGTTTCAGGGCATTAGAGTCAAAGAGGAAGAGACCTGTTTCACATTGCAGAGACTAACTACAGGTGACACAGCCGCAAAGACACTGCTCTCTGTCGGCCTGACCTCAATTTCTTATACACGATGGCATACGTTTGGGACGTATGCCATCAATCACACTGCAAAACAGGAGGGAATGCTGCTGTGTCAACTCTTGGCTGCAGTTCCTTCTCTGCATTTGCTCAGACCGTTTCTTCGAGCTTATCATGGATTATTGATGTGGGCCCCATTTATTTGTATCTAGATCTTGTCTTCCAGATTATTAAAGAGCTGAAGGCAGGTATTACTCAACTTTGAATAAGGTACAATGTCTCAAATATAAGTGCTTCATAAAGGAAGAGAGCCAGGTAGGGAGATGGCTTAGTTAATAAGCAGCTTGCCTTGAAAACATGAAGGACCGAGTTCAGACTCCAGAACCCACATAAAAACTGAATCCCGTACAGGACCCTGAATCCTGCCATGGCCACCCCCATCCTTACCCAGCCCCCATCTCCTGAGCATTTAGCTCTTGCAGGACTCTTCACATCAGTCTTCCAGTGTGTGCTGATCTTCTCCATCCTTAAAGCCAAGCAGATCTCTTGCTGCTGGGAGAGAGGAAGTGACCAACTGAGGCCATTCTAGAATATTTCAGGAAGTCTGGGAGGGGTTTTTGTTGTCCCTTTTTTGAGACAGGGTCTCTGGGATGTGTATAAAGTGAGGACATGACCGATCCAAAGTATGGTTGAAGAGAACGTCTTTATTGTAGATATGAGAGTACAGCAAGAGGCATCTGGAAGAGTCTAGAGAAAGGATTAGACTGAATGACCATGGGAGGAGGTGTCTGTGCCTGTGCTTGTGCTCTGTGTGTGTGTGGGGGGGGGGGGGGGAAGAGAGGATACTAGCATGGACTCTATCAAATATTTGTAATGCTGAGAGAACCTAGAGACCAGCATTGGCTTTGATATGCTAATAAGTACCACAGTTAGCCATTTGTCTTGAGTTTCTTTTGAACCAACAACATGTAGCTAGCCCTGGCTGGCCCAGGATTTGCTATATAGACCTGGCTAGCCATGACTCTGCCTCCTGAGTGCTTGGACTTAAAGGCATGTGCCACAACAGGCTTCTTCAAAGGTTAATACTGTCCAAACATGGGCATTTCTCTCTGGGTCCTCAGAATGCCCAATTTGATGGAGGTCAGTTATCCCCCACTTAACAAGGTTTGCTGAGCTCTGATATTCTATCAAGAGCAAAAGGCAACTGAGCAGCCCCATTGTTGCTGGGTTCTTTTCTGCTGAGCTGTTTGTTCCAAGTTCCATTCTGCTCCCTAGGCTGGAAATTCCACCAGTGCTCAGCTCACAAGAATGCAGCACACACTGGCCAGACAGCTCAGCAGGAAGCGGGTGGCCAGGATCTGCCAGTGCTTGAGTGTTCTCCAGCTGGCCTTACAGGTCTCATCTTGGGGGCTGGGGGGTGGAGGTGGTTGCTCGTGTCTCTCCTATGGTCACCACAGGCCGACAGGAGATCTGACCTTACAAGGCCTTAAACATTTTCTTTTGGTGTGTTCAATGCCTTCCTTATAGTCCCCTGATTTCTAAGTTATTCACTCACTCTTATTCATTGATCACATTTTATCAATGTTTACTATATTACCAGGCCCTATGATAGGAGTTAATAATAGGAGAGGTACAGGTCAGTGGTTGTTGTCTGTGCCCTGAACTACTCGCCACCAGACCCTACCACCCTTGAGGGTTGTAGGTGAGGTGGCTCAGAATCAATGACACAGACTCTGAGAGCAGGATAAAAAAATGCTGCTGCAAGCTCCTTTAATGCCCTCCACCCGAGCCCCATTGGGCCCAAGAAAGCATCTCCTCCAAGCAGCAGTTCCTGATTGGCTGCCACCGTCTGCGTCAGCAATCCTTGGTCTCTCAGGCAGTCCTCAATTAGGTCCTCCTGTAGCTTTGCGGGCCTCTGGCATTTATGCAGAGGCAGCCACGCCATTCCTCCTACAAGTGGTAAAGCCCTTGCACTGGGTTTGATCTGGAACTTGAATTCCTGATCCCTTTATGTGGCTGGTGAATTTTTTTGTCAACATGACACAAGCTGGGGTCATCTGGAAGGAAAGAATCTCAGTTGACAAGATGCCTCTATCACTGGCCTGTGAGCATTTTCTAGATTAATGGAGGACCCAGACTATTGTAGGCAATGCCACTCTGGGCAGGAGGTCTTAAGATGTATTAAACAAACAAACAAACCAAGCTTAATGTGCCCCAAGGCGTAAGCCAATAAGCAGCCTTCCTCCATAGGTTCTGCCTCAGTTCCTGCTTCTGCCCCTGCTTGAGTTCCTGCCCTGACTTCCCTCCATGAGGGACTGGGACTGGGACAGAAACCCTTTCTTCCCCTAGTCGATGTTGGTCATAGTGTTTATCATAGCAGTTAATTGCAAAGTAAGCATCATACCTCTACCTTCCACAGGTTGGAATCACAGTTGGGTGCCACCACACCTGGTTTGCTTGTGTTTGCTTGGTTTGGTTTGATTTGGTTTTGCTTTCTCCAGGCTGGCCTCAAAGTCCTGGGCTTGCATGATTCTACTAGCTTGTATCCTAAATAGCTAAGACTATCTTTGACTTGATAAAACTTTTTTTTTAAATTATGTATTTGTGCTGGCTATTTTTGTGTCAACTGTACACAATCTAGGCTCATCAGAGAGGAGGGAGCCTCATTTGAGAAAATAGCTCCAAAACACTGGGCTGTGGGCAAGCCTGTAGGGCATTTTCTTAAGTGATTGATAGCAGGGCCCAGTCTACTGTGGGTGGTGCCACCTTGGGCTGGCAGTCCTGGGTTCCATAAGAAAGCAAGCTGAGCAAGCCAGAAAGCAGTATTTTTCCATGGCCTCTGCATCAGCTCCTGCCTCCAGGTTCCTTCCCTGTTTGAGTTTCTGTCCTGACTTCCTTTGGTGATGAACATTAATGTGAAAGTGTGAACCAAATAAACCCTTTCCTCACAAAGTTCCTTTGGTCATGGTGTTTCATCACAGCAATAGTAACCTTAACTAAGACCGTGTGTGTGTGTGTGTGTGTGTGTGTGTGTGTGTGTGTGTGTACACCTGGGAAGCTACAGAGGAAGGTGCTTGATCTTCTGGAGCTAAAGTTACAGGCAGTTGTGGGTCACCTTATAGTGGGTGCTGGGAACCAAACTCTGGTCATCTGCAAGAAGAACAAGCACTTAACCACTGAGCCATCTGTACAATCCAGTTTCCATGATTTTTGTTTGTTTGTTTTTTGTTTTTGTTTTTGTTTTTTTTCAGGCCAGGCTGACCTTGAGCTTGTGAACCTCCTGCTATTGCTTCCTTATCAATGGGCTTTTAGAATTGTGCCGCTATGCCCAACTAGATCAATCCATTGTTTTGTATAAAGGATACAAGTTGAAGGACAAGATACTGGAGACTAGAAAAGGAAAGGAAAAGGTAGGATACATGACCAGAAGCATCTCCTACCACTGTCCAGGAAACAGCAGCATGAATTAAAATTGGTGCTCTCTCAGACCAGCCTGCTTCGAGGCAGAGATGAGTCACCGAGCCCCACCCTGGCTTGGATGAAATGGCCTCAAAATGTCTGCCTTGCTTAACTCTCAGGATACTTTCAAGTAGCCAACCCACTGATGACTGCTTTGGCTCCCTAGATTGCTAATATTGAAATTGTGCCCCAGCAGCAAGTTACTGAAGACTGAGCTATTCGATTGTATACTTTTGACCAACTGTGCATTGGATTACTAGGGACAGATGAAAACCCCCAGCCTGCAACGTGGTAAACTCACTGAGGAAAAGCTATCAGCCAAACACCCGACACGGTGCAAGTCCTCTTGACTATTCACTTTGCCCCTGGAGTGTAAAGGATATAATTACATTGTCAAGGTGGGATTATCCTGTCCTGCCCCTACTCTGACCCTGTTCCCACCTCTTGACCCAACAAAAAGATGTGGCATTTTTTGCTTCTGACTCATAGCTTCCACAATCCTGGTTACCAGGTCAGGTCAGTAGGTCAATGGAGTTGTCTTTTTTTTTTTTTTTTTTTCCTGAGAAGATTGGGGTGGGGAGGGTCCAGGAATGGAAGGACACAGCAATCTTCCTGTGTCCAGGCAAGTCGTTTACTGTCTCTCTGACCATTTCAGTCCAGCCATTTGAGGACATGCACACGCGTGCACACGCACAGGGAGAGAGAGAGAGAGAGAGAGAGAGAGAGAGAGAGAGAGAGAGAGAGAGAACAAGTGCCAAATAGCTATCCAATTCAAATAATTTATGAACCACCTGTTTGTTTTAATCGAGGGTCTCACTACATAGGACTGGCTGGTCTAGAGCTTGCTATGGAGATCAGGCTGGACTCGAGCTCAGAGATGTGCCTGCCTCTGCCATCCTCTGCTGGGATTAAAGGCCTCACCTGGCCCTCTTTCAGTTTTTCCTTTTTTTTTTTTTTTTTTTTTTTTAATTTATTTTTTTTTTAAAAGTCTTATGTAGCTTGAATTGGCTTTGAACTTCTTTCCAATCCTCCTGCCTCTACCTCCTGAGCGCTGGGATTACAGGTATGCACCACTGCACCTGCTTTTGAGGGGTGCAGTGTCTTGAGCTCTCCTCTTCCTTTCATGGCAGAACAGCTCAGATGCCAGCCTCCTCTCCCCTGTGTCAGCATAGTGTATGGAACCCCGGTCCAATCCCCAGGCCTCCACGCCCAGGATGGCTGGGGCCCCCCATCATGGGAATAGCTGATACGAAGCCTGGGGACCTCTATTTTTACATTTTTAACCTTTATTTTTATTTTATGCGTATAAGTGTTTTGCCTGCTTGTATATATGTGTACCATATGTGTGCCTGTTCCCCTCGGAGGCCACAATAAGATGATAGATCCCCTGGAACTGGAGTTACAAATGGTTGTGTGTCTCCATGTGGGTGCTGGGAAGTGAACCCAGGTCTTCTGAGAGAGCAGTAACACCACTGAGCCATCTCTCCAGCCTGTGTCTCCTGCATTTCATTTAGTGTTATGCTTTGCCTTTTGGGTCTCTGCTGGACCCTGACTATCTATATATCTATATCTATATCTATATCTATATCTATATCTATCTATCTATCTATCTATCTATCTATCTATCTATCTATCTATCTATTCATCCATGAGATTCACAGGAACACAGCAGAAGATGCAGTGTGAGCAGAAGAGTCCTGATTTTGAGGTTAGCCTGAGCCACATAGTGAGTTAGAGGCCAAGTGCAGGATCAGTTCTCTCTTTTCACTACATGGACCCCAACGATCAAACTCAGGCTACCAGCCTTGGTGCTTTTACCCACTGACCCATCTTACTCACTGGCCCGCTTTAAAACTTGAGAAACGGAGTTTTATTATGTAGAGCAGGCTGACTTCAAACTTTAGTGCTTCCTAATGAGCCTCGATGATGTCACCAGGAAATTCCCATCTCTACCACTGCTGATAATGTTCCAGATTCAGACTGTTTTCCTGGACAGCAGTGTTGTAGATATGGACAGTACAAACCATTGCATCTATGCGTCCAGAAAACTCTGCAAAAGCCCCCTAGCTCCAGGACACACTGTATCCATCTTTGGATCTTCACACATGGCTTTCTCCCTTCTAAGAATCTCATGCCCTGCTCTTACCCACTGGTGGAAAGATTCCATTCTATTTATTAATTTATTTACATTTTTGAGACAGGGTCTCTTTAGCCTTGGCTGTCTTGGAATTCTCTATATAGACTAGGCTGGCTTCAAATACATAGACATCTGCCCGTTTTTTGCCTCCATCTACTGAGCTTACAGGGATGTCTCCCAGTTCACTGCTCTGCTGGGACTTTGAAATGGTTCTTTTCTGTGTCTCTCCCTTCCTCCTCTTTGCTAAGGCATTGAAAAAGTCTCCATCATAAACAGCTTTGGGAGAAGATTGCTAAAATTAACACCTTTGGGGACCATAGCAAAACCGGAACGTGGGTTTCTGCTCAAAATTTATTAAGACTTTCAGGCTGGCCCTAGTGGTATTGAATCAGGTGCTCAAGGGTGGAGCCCTGGGGAGAACAGGGCCTGCTCCCTGTCTCCATTTACCCTCCTCCACCTCAGACTGGAGGTTAGGCTCTGAAGCTTTAGCTGCCGTCCCTTTCCAAATGTCTGCACCCTGGTGGCCATCTGTTCTATCCATATTTGATGTAAGGAAGAACAGGATTTCAGCACAGCCATTGTCTGACATCAAAGTAGGCTCACTTTGTCTGCCATAAAATATGTTAATCATTGAAATGACAAGTTTTGCAAAAAAGAATGTGTTTGTGTGGCTACCAAGCAGATGGGAGCAGGAGGCCCCACCCCAATTCTGCCTTCAAGGCTTAGATGTGACAGTATTTACGGAATAAACAAGGTGATGGGAGGTAATTGGAATGATGGGTGATCTGAGCAAGAGTAACCATTCCTCATGCTTATGTATAAGACTCATGCTCAAAAAGGCAACACTAAGGGGGAGTGTGGTGGGGCCGTCCTTAATCCAGTACACAGAAGTCTGAGGCAGGATGGTGGAAGACAAGACCAGCCTAACTCTATAGCAATTGTCTAGTCTCTCTTAAACAACAATGACAACAACAACAACAAACAGGAGCCAGGGTAGGTGGCAAATGCTTGTAATCCTAGCATTTAGAAGGCAGGGGCAGGGAAATCAGGAGTTCAAGGCCAGTGCCAAATGAGACCCTATCTCAACAAAGCAAAACAAATAATGAAGAAAAAGATGGGGCTGCAAAGATGGCTCAGTGGCTAAGAGTGTTTGCTGACCTTTAAGAAGCCTGAAGTTCAGTTCCAGAAGCCATCATCTGTAACTCGAGCCATAGGGGAGCTGACACACTTCAGCTGTAGGGGATCCAATGCTCTCTTCCGACTTCTTCAGGCATCAGAACACAAGTGACAGACACAGAAACGCACAAATACCCGAAAACAAAATATGATAGAACAGCAAGAGAAGGACCTGATGGGACAAATGTCTCTAATGTCAAAAGTTGTCCATACACAGAGCTGTTGTCTGTAGTAAAACTGTTAGGGGCGTCTTATACTTCCTAAAGTCCATGGTGAAACAAATACCTACAGGCAAGTGAAGGCAGAAGGGTCAGGGTCTCCTCCTGTGGCATGCCCAGCACGGAGACCTGAATGTCCCTGCACGTGTTAAACCAACTCATTTAAAATCCCAAGCCTTAGCCTGGTCTATAGAGTGAGTTCCAGGACAGCCAGGGCTACACAGAGAAACCCTGTCTCGAAAAAAAAAAAAAAAAAAAAAATCCCAACCCTTGGTGTAGTGGTGCATGCAGCTCCTGAGATGTGGAGCAAGAGGGTCAGGAATCTAAGGTCAACCTGAGCTACATCGCCAATGAAAAGCCAGCGTTACCTACATAAGACTATTTGGCGTAGAGGAGGGAGAAGAAAAAAAGGCCCAGAGATATTAGGGGACTTTGTGTATGGGGGTGGCTGCTCACTCTGCTCACACGTGGGGGGAAATGGGACCTGAGCCCCCAGCCTGGCCTACTGAGCTGGAAAACCCAGCCTCCTTACACCCGCAAGCATCCCTTACCACCTGTCTTGTCTGCATTCCACTTAGTATGACATCATAGGTGGTTTTCCATGCTGCTACAAAGCCTTTGAAGCCTTCCCTTTAAGGCCCCGCATTAGTCCAACTAACAGCTTCCTACCATTCCCCTGGCATGAGTATTTGTGTCCTTCTAACCCTTTTCCAAAGTCTGCAGGTAATCCGTTTTATCAGGTTGGTTCAGAGGGAGGGGCTGTCTGCCTTTGGCATCTCCTTTCTGTTCCTTTCTGGCTCCTCCTTGCTCACCCTACAGGCTTCCACCTGGAGGCCCTCAAAGAGCCCGGTTACTCTGTTGGTGAAGAAGGGAGCTATTGTGTCAGAGGGTGGAGAGGGTGAGTGGGGGAGAAGCAGCTCCCTTGGAATTCACATGCCATTCAGGCTGTTAATCACCTTTAAGCAGTTTAGTCAGATCTCATCAATCTTAAATAGCTTTGACAGCCAGAAAAATTAAGATCGTCCCAGGATGCTTACCAGTTTTGAAAAGATTATAAATCCTCGATCACAAAGGGACCAGGTGGAGGATTCGTAAATCCTGTTAAGAATTTTAGCCTTCAAAGCTGTGCGTGGTGTTATACGCCTGTAATGCCAGCAGTCGAGGGGGTGGAGGCGAGAATCAGTCGTTCAAGGCTATGGTTATCTACATAACTCCTAGCTAGGCCAGGCTACAGGAGACCCATCTCAAGCAACAGAAATAAAATAAAGTTAAAATTAAAAGAAATATTAACCTTTATCCAAAGGGTTATAGGTAGCTGTTGAATTTATTTATTTATTTTTATTATTTTTTGATACTTTATTTACAGCTGTTGAATTTATGACTTAGGTCTTTTTTTTTTTTTTTTTTTTTTTTTAGACAAGGTCTCACTTGACAGTGCAGGCTTGCTTGGAACTCATGGCTATCCTCCTGCCTCATCCTCCAAGGTATTTGGGATTGAAGGTATATGGTACCGCACCCAGCTCCTACTTAACGGTTTTAAGTATGAGGAATTGTGGCCTGGTCAGATTCTGGTCAGAAGAATCAAGGAATCGTGATTCTTGGATCAGGGGAAGGGAGAGTTGAGGAAGGAAGGTTGCCTGCATGACCCAGGATCACTGATCAGGTAGGAATGCAAGCAGGAATCTGGTTCCAAATGATGGGAGATTCCATTCTTTTGGACCTGGTGAGTTAGGGGCGGTCTAAGGCAAGGTTCCAGCACAGCTATGATTTGGGAAAGGCAAGTCAACATCTAGAGATTCGTTGCCTGGGGCTCTTGTGGGCTGACAATTTGATCATATAGACCTGGGACCAATTGGTAAATACCTTACAGGTCTGGCTAGCCCAGGGAACTGAGTGTTCCAGAAAGCTATAACAGGACCTGCAGGAGAAAGGGGGCAGAAAGGAGATCCCAAAGGCTGTGAAGATGATTGAACTAGAAGACCACTGATCTCCCCCCAGTAAAAGGTTCTGGACCACTCCGTCCTTCCCACTGCTTGAATTACAAGTCTACAGAGCTCCACAGTTTAAAGATTCCGAGAGATGGGGCTGGAGAGATGGCCTGGCAGTTAAGAGCACTGACTGCTCTTCCAGAGGTCCTGAGTTCAAATCCCAGCAACCACATGGTGGCTCACAACCATCTGTAATGAGATCTGATGCCCTCTTCTGGTGTGTCTGAAGACAGCTACAGTGTACTCACATACATGAAATAAATAAATAAATCTTTAAAAAAGAAAAAAAAAGATTCCGAGAGATTATCTGTTTATCTGGTAGTGTGCAGCTCAGACTCCTCCTAATTCCTTCTAGCCAGGTCTCCCTCAATAGCCTGAACCCCACCCTACACTGCATGTCCTTCTCTTTTTGCTAATAACTCATTTACCTACTTTATGATGCCCATATACTTCTGGACTAGGGGTTGTCCACTGGAGCACAGTTGAGCTATCAGGAGCCAAACCCTTAAAGGAAATTGACTCTCCTTCTGGAGGCCGTCAACTGTCTATAGCTCCTCAGGGTCAGCCTCATAAGCCCCCTCCCCTCCAAGCTAAATGTTGCACAGCTTGATCTTGTGAAGATAGGAGTTGGCTGTGTAGATTGTTGGTCTTGGGATGGACTGAATTCATAGTCTTGGTTTATTTTTGTTTATTTTTTTTTTAATCCTGTAGCCAAAGTGGTCTAGAACTCCCTATGATCCCAGTCAGGCCTCAAACTTCATACTTACCCTACTGTCTCAGCTTCTGGAGGTCTGAGTGTTCAGATCTGTAGGCATGAGCACGACAGTTAGCTCCTGACGGCTTTAAATACAAAGGTTATTAGCAAACCATGGAAGGAAGAATGTGGTCCTTTTTGTCTTCATTTCGGTTTTTTTTATATATGTGATCCTTCATTTACTAAGGCATGATAGGGACCGCAGGAATGCACCGCTAGGATCAGGGGAGCTATGCTGTTTGCTGAGTGATTGGTGAGGTCACCTCTGCTCTGTCTCATTTCCCGCATCCATAAAGTGTAGGCAGAAATGTTCACCTTGCAAGGTGGTATTGTGAAGATTTGATGCAGGAGTGCTCATCTCCCAGTGGTGGAGAAATAGAGAAGGAAGGTGCTGGAGCAAAGGAGATAAACATTTAAAACTTTGCTGCAAACCCAGGGATTGCATAGCCTAGGGGTAGAGCACTGGCCTAGAATATATCTGTGACCCTGGATGTTGTCACTGGCACTAGAATTAGAATCTTTTTTTTTTTTTTTTTTTTTTTTAAATGGAAAGAAGGATTGATCTTGTCTCACAGTTTGAGAGGGTACGGTCACCAGGGCAGGGAAGGTGTGGCTGAGTGCACGTTAGCAGGAGCGTGTGGCTGGAGTTTCTCACGTCCTGGCAGACCAGGCAGCAGGAACACTTATCATTCTCATCTACACCATCGCCACAGGGTCTTGCTATGTAGGCCAGGAGAACCGCCACTCTGGACGTTCTGCTTCATCATGCGCTCAGCAGGACCAATGTTTCCTTGATTCCACTACTTAGAATAACAACTACTAGGCCAGCAAGATGCCTCAGTGTACAGAGTGCTAGTGTATAGATAGGCTTGATGGCCTGAGATCAATACCTAAATCCCACAAGATGGTAGGTGATAAGTGACTCCCAAGAGCTGTCCTCTGACCTCCAGAGCACACTCATGCCTAAACACACACACACACACACACACACACACACACACACACACACACACACACACCCCGAAAGTGAAAGATAACAGCTACTGAGAATTAAGAAATTACTCTGTGCCGTGATGTTTCAACTGTCTTTATAAATCCTTGCAATAACTCAACATGGATTGGGGGGATGATTGTTATCTCACTTCACTAATGGGGTTCAGAGGTTAAATAGCCTGTTCCAGGGATCCTAGGAAAGAGGCCAGATATGACTTGTAGCTATATTATCTAGCTATGGGATCTTGGTAGTCCCAAACCATCTCTCTTTAGTATCTTAAGCTGTGCAGTGGAAGAGGACTCTCTGTGAGGTTTATAGAAAACATATATGAAGTAATTATGCCAATGCCTGGCATTTCATGGATAGTAACTTTTTAAAAATAAATGGTCAATATCTTTGTTACTGTTCTATTACTATATACTGTGAAGAGAAACCATGACCAAGACAACTTATAAGAAAAAGCATTTAATTGGGGCCTTGCTTACAGTTTCAGAAGGTTAGTCCACAGCTGCGATCATAACAGAAAGTGCAGAGGCAGGCATGCAGGCATGGTGCTACAATAGTAGCTGAGAGCACATCTGATCTGCAAGTTGCAGGCAGAAAGAGAGGGAGACTGGGCCTGGTGTGGGCCACTCCCCGGTAATACACTTTTTCCAACGCAGACACACGTTTCACTCGTTCCCAAAAGTTCCACTAACTGGGTGGGGATCAGGCCCATTCAGACCACCACAGTCAGTGTTATTGAATTGTGTACCCCTCAAAGATGTTGAAAACCTGACCACCTGGTGCCTATAAATGTGGCTACAGTTGAAAACAGAGTCTTTGCTGCGGATGAAGTAAAATTGAGGTGTCCAAGATAGAAATGTCTACGCAGATAGACATGCACACAACAAGAGCATTGTTTGCAGGAAGGCATTGGGGATGATGTCTCAACAAGCCCGGGGAAACTAAAGGCTGTTGGCCAAACTCCAGAAGTCCAGAGGAAGGCCTGGCATGATAGTCCTTCCTGGCTGCAGAGGAGACAGCCATGCTGACACCTTCATGTTGGAAGTGCAGCCTCAAGAGCTACCTGAAAAGGCAGCCTTGTTATTTCAAGCCACCCATTATGACACTTCATAATGACAGCACAGCCTTTGGTTTTTAAAACAGTGTCTCGCCATATGTGCCCTGGAACTCCCTTTGTAGACAGGTCACCTGCCTCATGCTGGCTGTGACCGGCTTGCTTCTGCCTCCCCAGGGAAGGGATTACAGTTTTGCATCACTGTGTCCAGCTTTTCCACATATTAATTGCATCTTTTCATCCTCTACATTTCCAAACAGATTTTATTTTGCTTTTGTTTTTGTTTGAGATAAGGTCTCCTGTAGCCCAGGATGACGTCAAACTAGCTAGTAACTAAGGACGACCTTGAACTCCCCAGCCTCTGCCGAATGCTGTGGTTATGTGGACCACCATACCCTGCTGCAAAGGTTTTGTTTTTCTTAATGAATGGATTAAGAGAAAATGAAACATGGCTGGCATGATGGCTCAGTAGAAGAAAAGCTTCGAAAACACGAGGACCCGAGTTCAAATCTCAGCACCCACTTGGCTGCGGCATACACCTGTAACCCAGCAGTGTAAGTGAGGGAGTGGACACAGCCTGATCCTGGGATCTCATTGACTAGCAAGGCTTGCTGAAATGGTAAACTCCAGGTTCAGTGAGAAACTGTCTCAAACAAACAAACAAACAAACAAGCAAACAAATACAAACATGCACAGGCCTATGAGTGCACTGTATATACACAGAGAAACTTACTTATGTACATGTAATTAAAAAGAAATCTAGGCCGGGCAGTGGTGGCGCACGCCTGGCAGGCGGATTTCTGAGTTCGAGGCCAGCCTGGTCTACAGAGTGAGTTCCAGGACAGCCAGGGCTACACAGAGAAACCCTGTCTCGAAAAACCAAAAAATAAAATAAAATAAAATAAAATAAAATAAAATAAAATAAAATAAAATAAAATAAAATAAAATAAAATAAAATAAAATAAAATAAAATCTAAAAACATAAGGTGGCAAGTAATAGGGGAAGATAGCCACGCCCTCCTCTGACCTCTGAACATATATATGTACTCATATACATGTATGTGTACATCCCCCAAATCCTGAAAAGGGGCAGGAAACTGGGGAGATGGCTCAGCTGATAAATTGCTTGTTGATTTACTGTGAGTACCTATTCCCCAGCACCAGGCTAAAAACCTTAGCATGGTGGTGCATGCTCTTAGTCATAGTGCTGGAGGGGCAGAGACAAGAGGCTGCCTGGGCTCACTGGCTGCTCAGCTAAGCTGAGTCTCCAGTCCTAGTGAGGAGGGACCTTTTCTTTTCTTTTTTCTTTTCTTTCTTTCCTTCCCTCCTTCCTTCCTTCCTTCCTTCCTTCCTTCCTTCCTTCCTTCCTTCCTTCCTTCTTTCTTTCTTTCTTTCTTTCTTTTTTTTTTGGAGCAGCAATGTCACTACTTTATTTATGGCGCCTGAACTTTGTCTCAAATATACCTTCTCCCCCTCCTCAGACAGTGGGTGGGAAGAAGGCAGCAACAATAGAAGACATCCCTCCCTATTGCACATGGCCCCTGTATCCAGGCCCACCTAGCAGAGGCCAGTGCGACTCTTGGCACATTCCTGGATCGCTGTTGGGGAGAGAGGACCTTCTCTTAAAAAAACAAGGTGGATGGCTCCTAAGAAATGACATTATAGATTGATATCTGATCTACACAAGCATGCAAATATGCACACATGCAAGCATACACACAAACCTACATGTACATGTACACGCACATGCGCGCACACGCACACACACACACACACACACACACACACGCACGCGCCCGCGTGCATGGGGAGAGAGAGAGAAGGGAAGAGTAAAATACATACACATGCATGCACATATGCACACGTGCAAGCATACACACACACACACACACACACACACACACACACGGTGGGGGGTTAGAATACAATGTTAAAGTGTTTTACTTATAGCTAGGACAAATAAATAAAGATCATGGCTATGCACAAAACACAGTGAAGATTCAAAATGGGTGTTCTCTCAGCAAGCCTAAAGATCACCGTCTCTGCTATTTGGATTTTAGGCTCCAGCCCTTGGTTTGGGGTGGATGTGAGCTGTATTCTAATCTACCATGAGAGTTTCAGGTGTGCCCATCAGCACCCCTTGAGGGTTCCCTGGGGGCGAGCAGCACCGAAGCCTGACTCTTTAGACAGGACCCATCTTACAGCACACGACGATGTGGTGCCACGGTCAGCGTTGCAGCGGTCCTGCCTGCCTTCTGGGCTCCCCGGGTGTCTTCTGACTACCCTCATGCTACACTGAACAGTCTAGTCTCAAGCATGTCTTTTGGGTGCTGAGTGAATACGTCACACTATAATGGTGAAGTTTCAGATACCATGGGTTACTACTGGAAGATTTTGAGAGACTCTCACAGACCCTCACAAAACATCTGCCTGACTTGCAGGCACCATGTTATTTTGATCCTTACTCAGTACACAGTCCCTTCTGCTGTACTCGGGATCCTCTCTAGCTGGTTTTTGTTTTTTGCTTTTGTTTTTTTGTTTGTTTTTTGAGACAGGGTTTCTCTGTGTAGCCCTGGCTGTCCTGGATTTCACTCTGCAGACCAGGCTGGCCTCGAACTCAGAAATCCGCCTGCCTCTGCCTCCCAAGTGCTGGGATTAAAGGCGTGCGCCACCACTGCCCAGCAGCTCTCTAGCTGTTTAAGCAACCCAGGTAGGCAGCTCAGGCCTTGAGGGAGATTAGGTACATGGAGCCAGGAGAGGGCCTCACAGGCCATGACCCCTGGGGATTATGGTGGAAACTTAGAAAACAATTAGAGCAGAGCAAGCTTCTCTAGCAGCAGCCAGGGCCTGCCCAGCTCTGCTTCCAGGAACACGAGAAACCATGCCCCCTCCCTTCTGTTGGAAAGGAATGCTTGAAACAGATGATTATCTAGCTGTTGCAGACAGAGTGAGAACAACCCACTATGCCCTCTATATTATCTGATGGGAGCCAGCAATCCATCTACATAAGATGGCTATTATCATGTACCAAATTAGCCCCCGATTTAGTGTCATACAGATATAGCACAGATATTCACTATCTCCCAGTTTCTGATGGTCAGCTTAGATGAGTGGTCCAGCTTGGGGGTCTCCTATGGGACTAGACTCAGCAGGGACTCAAGCAATTCAAGCCTTGGCCAGGCTGAAGAACTCACTTCCAAGATGTCTTGCTTGTGGGGCTGTTGGCTGGAGGCCTCTCTACCCATGCTTGTCTGGATGCTTCGGTTCCATACCACACGGGGAGGGTGAGCAAACCATCTGTGTTGATCCAGGACTGAGGGGCTTCTCAGGATGTGAGAGTTTCTATGATAAAAGCATGATGAGTCCTTTAACATCAAGACTAGTTGGTCACCCTCCATGGGCTTCTCCGTGAGGCTGTTCACAGCACGAGATGGTCTGAAACAGTGACTGAGATTGAGAGTATTTTATAGTCTAATCTTGGAAGGAGCAAACCATGCATCTAAATACATTCTTCTGGTACATTCCATTGGCCACACGGACCAGCTTTGATAAGAAATGCAAAGGTCTAGAGAAAGGGCATGACTATCAAGAGGTGGGGTTCATGAGGACCATCTTTGAGGCTGGTCTCCATATTACTCTAGAATTAGATTTCAGTGTGTGTGTGTGTGTGTGTGTGTGTGTGTGTGTGTGTGTGTGTTTCTCATGTATCATCCATGATGAGGTAGGCTGGCCTTAAACTTATGATGGCTTTGAACCCCTGATCTGCCGACCTCCACCTCCCTCATGCTAAGATGACAGGTGGGTATCACCAGACCTGTCTGGAGTTAAATTTCAAACAACTGTATTTGCACACCATTTCTCTATGTTAGGAGGTCTCAGTGTGGTGCCCCTTCTGTTCCAGAGTAGGTTGTTTAAAGCTTCGGGCATCTGAGGCTAAGTGGGATTCAAAACTCCCTCAGCAGCCAGGCAGCTGGCGCTGAGGTCGCAGGAGAGCCTTCTCTGTCGACCTGTAGCTCTCCATACAGAACAGCTGTGTTCTGGCAGCACTCCCTGAAGATGCAGAAGCTGCCTGGCTTCCTGGGATCAGATAGCCTTCAACACTTTGCCATGCACCCTGCTCCCAAAGCTGTCACAGGCCAGCCCTGACACAGGCCAGGGGCAGCTAACACTGCTTTCTGCAGTGAGGTGGGTGTGTATGAGAAGAGTTCTGTGAGTCTACCCTACTCTCCAAAGCTCAGACTTTGGGGTCTCTCCTGAGAAATGCACAAAATCTTCAAGGCTATGGGCGATCCGTACACTCTCAAATTAGTGTTCATTACTATAATTCATTCTTGTTTATGGAGCATTGTGAAAGGGGCTTTACACACACATACACACACACACACACACACACACACATACACACACACACACACACACACACACACACACACACATTTCCATTTACTTTCCTTATGGGTCACGTGAGGAAAGCATTCTTTTCATCTGGTGCATGGGAAAACAGCATTACCAGGAGATTACCTTGTCCAAGGCCAGAATGCTAAAGCTGAATTCAGCTCCAGATCAGTGTTTTGAAGCAGCGCTCCCTATTTTTAATTTTAATTAGTCAAATTTTCACTTAATTAATTATAAAGAATTTCTTTTTGTAAATGGAATTATAGGGTGAATATATGAGGTTAGAGTCTTCAGGGTTAGGAACAAGAGAGGAGGGTTAATTTAATATGAGTGTTCTGGGTTTTTCTGTGTAGCTTTGGCTGTCCTCACTCTGTAGACCAGGTTGGCTTCTATCTGCCTGCCTCTGCCTCCTAATGCTGGCATTAAAGGTATGTGCCACCATTGCTGGACATGTGTGTGTGTGTGTGTGTGTGTGTGTGTGTTGATTGTTGTTTGTAGATCAGGCTGGCTTCTGTTTCACAGCAATGCACCTGTCTCTCTGCTGCTGAGTGCTGGGACTAAAGGTGTGTGTCATGTCTGCTGGGCTTATGGTGTTTGTTGTTGTTGTTGTTGTTGTTATTGTTTGTGTGTGTGTGTGTGTGTGTGTGTGTGAGAGAGAGAGAGAGAGAGAGAGAGAGAGAGAGAGAGAGAGAGAGAGAGAGGAGGAAGAGACAGAATGAAGTTGGGTGGATCTGAAGGTTGGAAGTGTAAGGGCCCATTAGAGTCAGTACAGAACACACCCAGACACCAACCTCTTAGCACAAAGGTGATTTATTACCCCTCGGGACAAGAGGTGCTGGGAAGTGGGAGGAGTGTGGGAAGTGGGGATGAGGGAGAAGTGGGGGGGTGGGACTTCCCCTGAGTCAGACAAAGACAGACAGCAAGTGGTATTTTTGGTTGGTTGGTTTTGTTTTCTGTTTTTTGTTTTGTTTTGTTTTGTTTTTAACAGGAGTGGGTTTTTAAGGAGAAAAGGGGAAGTCTGCCCTAGGGTAAGTTAGTAAGCCCCGATTGGGCAGGTCAGTCAGTGGAGCCAAACAATGAATTTAGACTGTTGGACCTTGGTGTTCAGTCTCAGGAAGGAGTCAGTGGCCAAATAAAGGAATAGACCTTGGGGGCTAGCCTTAAAAATGTAATCTAACAGTTTAGCCAGGGTGAGGGAAGGGGAAATGGCAAAAACTGCTGGGGTCATGTTTGCAATGCTCAGGCCTTTTAGCCCTTCAGGAAGGACCTAAGAGGGGTTGAGGGAGAGGAAAGACTATGACAAAAACATGTTGGAGGATTTTTTTTTTTTTTTTTAAATAAAAAAAGGGGGCTGGAGAGATGGCTCCGTGGTAAGAACATTTATTGTTCTTGCAGAGCACCCAGGTTTGATTCCCAGTACTCACACAGTGGCTCACAACAATCTATTACTCTAGAGCCAGAAGATCCAGTGTTCTTGTCTAGCCTCCAGAGGCACCAGGCATACATGTGGTACACATATATTTTTTAAAGCAAAATGCTGACACGCGTAAAATAAAATAAATCTTTAAAAAAAAAAAAAGCAGTAAATAATTAGTGGATTTCAAGACAAGGTCTTGGTATGTAACACACTGGCCTGGACTCACTATGTAGTTCAGACTACACTAACCTTCCCTCTGGAAGGCTGAGATTATGGACACAGGTACCTTGCTCAGTCCCTCTTTAGGACTCTTGCTATGAGAATTCTACCTCTCCAGTCCCAGCCACTGCACCGTGGGTGGTCCCACCACACACCGGAGGCCAGGGGTAGACACGCCTCGGCACAGTCATGTCTCAGCTGACAGCTATCAGCAATTAGCAGCCATCTGAAGAGCCACATTGGACTTCTCAGTCTAGGTAAAGTCCCCAGATGGAGGCTGCAGCCTCCATTGACATCTCTCAGCCTGCGCAGATGAGCTGCCAGCAAAAAGAACAATAAAATGGCAGGTGAGGTTTGGGGAAGATTTGTCATTCACAATGGACAAATACGACAGGATAGCTGTGCTTCCTCGGGTGAATCCCAGCAGAGCCTGAAAGGGGGTTCCTGCCTTGGGAAGTGTTTGAAATAGGGAAACTTTCAATGTTCATTGAGGCCAGTGCATGTAAGAGGCTGCTAGGTCTACCTCTGACATTTCTCCTTGTTTCCTGACCCAGTTGAGAAGACTTCATCAAGTCACAAGACTAGGAGGAGAGAGCATGTGTGAACGAATTAACAGAAATCCAGGCAAGAGTCCCAAAGTAAAATAATGTTGATCCTCAACACAAAGGAGGCTTTGCTACTTGGTGGTTGAACTCACAAAAACAGTCATTGCCTGTTGGTGACAGATTTACTATTTTTGAATTTTTCTAATTTCAGAAAAGTGACCATAATACATGCCATTTAAACACTGGGAGCCCTTGGAGATGTCTAAACACTGAGCACAGTTCCTGAGGGGCATAAGAGGGTGCTTGTCCTTGGAGATTGGTCTACACAGTTTTGTGGACAGGGAGTGGTGCCAAGATGACCTTGAGTTGGCTTTAGTTGGCAGCTGGATCCCAACTCCTTCCTCATATGAAGAGGGGGCCCCCAGTGTCCCGGGAAGAGAGTGGCTCTGTGGTCTGCACCAGTCACATTCGTTTGCTCTCTACCTCCTCACCTCTCAGCCTTTCCCAGTCGAGTATCTCTCAAATTTTAGGGCATCCATGCCACCCGGGAACTATGTAAAAGATGCAAATTGCAGAGTTCTCCCTGAGAAGAGTGCCGTTCCACACGTCTGGGAACAGTTTTCCGAAGCTTCCTTTGGACGATAACCAGGTGATTCTTTGTACCAGGTTGATTTCACAGTTTTTTGCTTGTGGGTTTGTTTTCTACTTTGTCCTAATTTGTCTGCTGGCATCAAATCCTCAAATGTCGACCCTGCCTCACTCACTCAAGTGCTGGGATTACAGCCTTCAATCACCCAGCCCAGCTTTTAGAGCTCTGCAGTTGAGACTTAAGTCTGGCTGTGGTGACACACGTTCGTGATCCCTGCGCTCAGGAGGTTTAGACAGCTACACAGTGAGACCCAGTCCCCAAGGGAAGCATGACAGCCTCAGGTCTTCACTGAGGCACAGGACAGATGAGAAGACTCTGACCCTACCTTGGAGCAGATGGGATCTTGAGCCAAGCATGGGTAGATCAACAAAGTCACCTGGAACAAGAGTTTATTTTGTCCCAAAGATTCTGTCACCTCCAGCAGAGCAAGGATTTTATTTGTTTGTTTTATTTTTTTATGGCTTACTATAGTGCATTTCTGAGAAAGGTCTCACTAGAAGAAAAAGATTTCAGGGCTATGACTTAGCATTTGCCTGGCAACTTAAAACCAGTGTCCAATCTCAGGCACTGTGGAAAAGAAAATAATACAAAATAAAACAAAATAAAAATGAGTCCAGGATGGTGGCACACCCCTCACACCCCCTTTTTTTTTCTTTTGAGGCAGGTTCTCTAGCAGACTCACTATGTAGCAGAGGCTGACCTTGAACTTCTGATCCTTCTGCCTCCATTCCAAATGCTCATTTTATAGATTTGTGCCACCACACCTGGTTTTATGTGGTTCTAGAGATGGAACCCAGGGTTCCTGGGCATGGCAGGCAGGCTGAGCTACTCCCCCAGCTCAGGGATACCTTACAGCTCCTAGGAGGCAACACAGGATGATTGCCAAGAGTCAAAGCCAGCCTGGACTACAAAGCAAGACCTTGCTTTAAAAACAAACACGGAGCCTTGTATTTGATCCCCTGTGGCTGGGGTGGGAAGGGAGAGAGTGAATCTTATCAGGAGGTTAGGGCAAGATATACAGGATATTTAATAGCGCTCAAAACCTCAAGGTCAGCATGGGCAACACAATGAGACCTGCTCTGAAGAGAAACGTTCGTTAGTCACTAAACTTTGTTTTCTCTGTTAAAAAAAAACCAACCAGACAACCAACCAACCAACCAACCAACCTTCTAAAACAGCAGGATGCAGAAAGACTGGAGCCCTCTAAGCCCAAAGCTGGAGACATCAGATGCCCACCATCTCATCAGTTGATAAGGAGAAAAATGTGGGCCAACATCTATAGTAAGATACATGTCTAGCCGGGCAGTGGTGGCGCACGCCTTTAATTCCAGCACTTGGGAGGCAGAGGCAGGTGGATTTCTGAGTTCGAGGCCAGCCTGGTCTACAGAGTGAGTTCCAGGATAGCCAGGGCTACACAGAGAAACCCTGTCTCGAAAAAACAAAAAAACAAACAAAAAACAAAAAAACAACAAAAAAAAGATATATGTCTAAGTATCTGTCTACATATGTGTATTTGCTGTTAAGGTATATATATTTAAGGCTGGTCTTGAACTCATGATCTTCCTGCCTCATCCTCAGCATTTTTTTTTTTTTCGAGACAGGGTTTCTCTGTGTAGTCCTGGCTGTCCTGGAACTCACTCTGTAGAACAGGCTGGCCTCGAACTCGAAAATCTGCCTGCCTCTGCCTCCCAAGGCTGACCCACTACTGTAACCAGTTTTCAGGAAATACCAGACGTTCTTTCAATTTCTGGAACCCAAGACCGCAGACGCCCTGTCCTTTCTAACCTTGCACCTTAACTGACAGCAGGTAATTTCATGGGTTTGGCTCTCGGCATCTCAAGGGTTTGGCTCCTGACAATATTATATTATGGGTATATGACAGTGGGATATTAGATACCGTAACAATGAGATATTATATATTCAGTCATACAAACTAAAGAAATACTAATTCCTGTTATGGTATAGAATAATCAATGATGCTGTTCCAAGGCAAAGGAGTCAGATTCAAAAGGCCACACACCGAGTGATCCGTTGATAGAGATACCCAGTACAGGCATAGCTGCCTGAGATAGGGCCAGCTGGTTGTTGTCTTGAGGGGCACAAATACATAACATCTAGGGATAATGACATGCTCTGGGTCTAAAGTGTGGTGAAAGTCACCACCCTTCATTGTGAATGCACCAAGTGTTGATTGATGGTGGTACATTTCAATGACGTCTTACCACACTTAAAAAAATTCCCAATCAACGGATCCACTAAAACAACCGTTTTTCCTTCTGAAGAGTTGGAGATCCTCTGGCCGTCAAATGTCAGACAGGGCCAGGTTGCTTCTCATTTTCAACCCCACCTGACCCCAGTATCCAAAGGGGGAGAGGGCAAGTTTCCTGCCTCTGTATGGATTGTACATCCAGGTCTCCTTACCTCCCAGGCAAAGATCTGCCTTGTTCTGTCCCAGGGGACCTGGCCTGTCCTTCTATTGGCTCCAGAACCTGCTCCTTTCAAGTGTGGAATGAAAGACAAATGACTTCAGTGTCAGATGTAAGCATATGCCACAGAGCCACAGTGGCAGCCGCAGCTGTCCAAGATAGTTGATAGGGGCTGCACTGATCAGATACCTTAAGTTTCAGACATTCCTTGGTTTGGACTGCAATGGGGCAGACAGCCTGGAGAAGCAGATGATGGTCTCAGGGCTGTCTAGGATTAATCCCAGGCAGATATATTTGTGTGCAGTTGGCTACTCTCTGACTTTCAGACAGGAATCTGCTTCCAAGTTGCTGGTTAATAAAGACTTATTGGTAGATTGAGTGTGGTGGTACAAGCCATAAATTCTAGTATTGTGAGGGTGAGGTAGGAAGATTAGAAGTTCAAAGTCAGGGGCTGGAGAGATGGTTCAGTGATTAAGACACTTGCTGCTCTTTCAGAGGACAGGGTTTGATTCCCAGCACATACCTGGTGGTTCACAATCATCTGTAATTCCAGTCCAGTGGATCCGAGGCCCTCTTCCAGTACCAGACACACAAGCAGTGCATATACATACATGCAGGCAAAACTTATAGGCATAAAAGTAAAATAAATAAATCTAAATTAAAAAAAAAGTTTAAGGCCAGACTGCATTTATAGAGTGAATTCAAAGCCAGACTGAACAACGTAGTGAGGCCCTGTGTGGAAATGATGGAGTTGGAGAGATGGCTGAGTCAGAAAGTGCTCTCTGTATAGCTACATCTGATCTCAGCAACTACACTCAAGGATGAGCATGGGGACATGCGCTTGTAACCCCAGGACTGGGCAGGCCAAGACACAGCGGCACACACATCAGCCAGTCAAGTCTCCTTGGCGAGTTTTAGCCCAATTGGAGACCCTGTTTCAAAATTCCTGGTAGATGTCCACTGAGGAATGAGTTCTGAGGTTAACTTCTGGCCTCTCCATGCATATGGACATATGTCACCAACACACACACACACACACACACACACACACACACACACACACACACACACACACACACACACAATGAAGAGGGCAAGGATACAGCCCATTGGGTGAGTAATTGCCTAGGATGTGTTGCTGTAGGTTCAATCTTTAGGATAGCATGCAGGGAAACTTGTACTATTTGCTTTTCTTTCTTTTCTTCCCTCCCTCCTTCCTCCCTTCCTCCCTTCCTCCCTTCCTCCCTCCCTCTCTCCCTCCCTTCCTCCCCCTCCCCTCTCTCTTCTTTTTTCTTTTTTTTTTTTTTTTGTAACAGCTCCTCATATACCCTGGACTAGCCTCGAACTCAATACATAGCAGAAAAATGTCCTTGGAATCCTGATTCTCTTGCCTCCCCCCCCCTGGAAGATAAGTGCATCACTGTGTGGAGCCTGGTCACTCTCTGGGGCAGAGTCATTCACCATCCTGGGATGGAAACTGGCAAGAGAAAGGAAGGGCTCATTTGCTCCCAGCCCCTTCCCTGGTCTCAAGACATTACCCAGGATTTTGCTTTGTTCCTGTTCGGACCTTTTCCTTAAATCTCTTAGTTTATAGTCTCAAAACTCATCATGGGTTTTTTGTTTTTTTAAAAGCTCATTAGCATACAAACTGGCAATTGCAAGACCCAGGAAATTTACTCTCTGGAAATTTAATGAGCTGGAAGCTGGGAGACCTGACTGAGAAGAGAAAGCAGTTACACTCGATTTGCAGACCAACCAGCATTGAGGCTAGCTGAGGCTGGGAATGGGGTGAGGAGTCCTAAGAAGGTAGCCATCTCCTTTTTAGGCACAGCAGGGATGGATGGGGACAACAAGGCTGACTGTGCTTCCTAAGTCACCACTTGGGACAGAAGGGGAATCTCCACTCTCAGGGTGGATATTGAGACTAACCTTGGTCGGACATTGTTTGGGGCGCTTGTCTATTTGAGACAGAGTCTCATGAAGCCCAAGACAGCTTCAAATGGAAGATGTAGCCAGAGATGACCTTGAACTCCTGCTCCTGCCGCCTCCAAATCCCACGTGCCAGGATTACAGTCATGTGCACCACAACCCAGCCTGACCTTGGGAGGTTATGTGTGGTTTCATCACTATGTGGACAGATGCCTGATTTTCCTTGCCAGCTGAGAAAGGTCTCCCAGGACAAAGGCATTTAAAAAACACTGCAGTCTGTCTTTCATCAGAGGTTATGAAATGGACAGCTCTGCTCAACACACCAAAAGGTCTTGCAGGAAAGAAGCTTGCTTTGGTGTTAGGTAACCCAATGTTTCCCCAAATCGTTTGACCTCAGACTTCCTTTGCACCCTCTTTCCACTCACACAAAGCCTGGGCAAGCCAAGGTCTTAATTAATTAGTCTTTGGGAGGCAAGAAATCTACCACTAAGCTACCAATGCCCTTTACTTTTTTGGTACCAGAGATTTATGAGCATTAACAAATATTTTACTGGCCGGACAGTGGTGGCGCACGCCTTTAATCCCAGCACTTGGGAGGCAGAGGCAGGCAGATTTCTGAGTTCGAGGCGAGCCTGGTCTACAGAGTGAGTTCCAGGACGCCAGGGCTGCACAGAGAAACCCTGTCTCGAAAAAACAAAAAACAAACAAATATTTTACCACTGAACTATACCCTTAGTTCTACTATTTTAAAGATGTATTTTTAAAATTTATGTGTATGTGTGTGAGCCTGTGTGAGTGCATGCAATGTGTGTATAGGTGCCCACAGATGCCAGGAGAAGCCACCAGAGCCCCTGGAATTGGAGTTACCAGTGCCAGTGAGCTGTCAAATATTAGTACTGGGAACCAAACTCTGGTTCTCTGATAGAGCAGCAAGAGTTCTTAACCACAGAATCATCTCTCCAGCCCTCTTTTTGTTTATGTATTTTTGAGACAGGGTCTCACTAAGTGCCTAGGCTGGCCTTGAACTCACTCTGTAGCTCAGGTAAGTATTGGGCTTGCAGCTCCCCTTCAATAGCCTCTGCAGCTGCTGGGATTTCTGGGCTGTATCCACAGCAGAGTGAAAGCCAAGTTTTTAGGAATTCACTTGGAATCCAGGCATGGTGGTGGCAGGTGCCTTGAATCCCAGCAAAGGGAGGCAGAGCCAGGTGGATCTTTGTGATTTGGAGGCCAAGCCGATCTACACGTTGAGCGCCAGGGCAGTAGCCAGGAGCCACGGTTACATAGTGAGACCCTGTCTCAAAAAGGAAAGAAAGAAAGATAAAAGAAAGAAAGAAAGCCACTTGGGTTCAGTGTGGTGGTGCACAGCTGAAATTGCATCACTTGGGTGTATGAGGTAGAAAAATGGACAGTTTGAGGCTAGCCTCCACTACAAAATACAATCCTGGTCTCGGAAACCTAAAAACACAAACATTCCAAACACAGCTGGGAATGACAGTGCACACCTGTAACCCTGCACCCGGGAGAAGGAAGTGAAAAGACAAGGAGGTCAAGACCAGCTTTGGCTATTGTGATGGCGAATACCACCAACTTAGTGAAATCTAAAATCCCCTGGGAGACGGGCTCTGGACATGCCTATGAGGAATTACTGTAATTAGGTTAACCGAGCTGAGAAGACGCAGCGTGCCGCAGGTGTACCTGGACTATCTTGTGACCAGCTGCCTCAAGCTCCCGCTGCCACTGTCAGCACCTCACCATCATGGACTGTAACCCCAAAGTATGAGCCAAAATAAATTCTTTTTCCTCTAAGTTACGTTTGTCAGGGTATTTTATCACAGCAAGAAGAAGAATAGCTAAGCTGAGCTACATTAGACTCTGTATTTAAAAAACAAACAAACAAACAAACAAACAAAAGAACCCGATTCCTTTGGGGTGTGACACCCAGCGCTTAGGTAGCTGGGCCTGCAGTGCAGTGAGCAGTGAGGGTTCTAGCCGGCAGTTAGGCCACATGGTGTTCTGCTGCTGATCTTTTGGGAGGCACAATCGTTTATCATGGCTGCCTGGGACCTTCACAGAGTTCTTGTGGTGCTCCCCTCAACTCCATTTATCCCTGTTCTACAAAGTTGAACTAGGGACCCAGACAGGTGAAATAAAGAAGGTCCTCAGGTCAGTATGTAGTAGAGCTAAGATTCAAGCAGTGAGCTGTCTGTGTTATACCAGACGGCAGGAAGCTGAGGAAGCAAATCTGGTTGCTCTCAGAGTCACCCTCCTTGGCTATGTTTCCAGCATAGTCTACATAATTTCCCTCAGCAAAGCAAAGCAGCAACAATAAAAGGAATCTCATGTATTTCGGCTTTTCTTTTTACATCTCTGCGGGCGCCATGAATTGTACGTCCTTCCTTCCAGCTCACTGGTCCCAGAGAGACAATGACAGATGTGTGGAGAAGAGTCATCCCCCCAGCTGTTCCAGATAAGCCCAGGCTAGAGCAGGTCCTCCTGCCAAGGGCAGGGAATTCAGTGGGGAACAGCCACAATCTGACTCCTCAGGTTAACTTAGCAGTAAGGGATTATTGCTCAAGACACAAGTTTGGGACGGTTTGTTCTGTAACGGTAGCTAGCCGATACAGTCCCTAAGCATCTTCTTATTTCTCCGTAGTATCCTTTTTTTTCTGGTCTTGTTTTTCATCTTGAACTTTCTTTCCACTTAAAAAAATATGTTATTATTGGGGTTGGAGAGATGGGTCAGTACTTAAGAGCACTTACTGCTCTTGAAGAGTTTCAGAGTTCAGTTCCAAGTGCCTACAGTGCGTGGCTTCATACTCCTATAATTCCAGTTCCAGAGAGTCTGACACTTTCTTATTCCCTCCGCTGGCACCGTCAGGAAAGTACACATAAAAACACTCATGCACGCACGTGTGTGTGCGTGCACACACACCCACACCCACACACAATTAAGTAAATCTTTAGAAATCATTCAGGGGCTAGAGAGATAGCTCATTGGTTAAGAGCTAGATCTGCTCTTACAGTGGACCCAAGTTGTTCCTAGCACCCAGAACGATTGACTCACAACCCTGTAACTGCTGCTTCAGGATGCCTGACACTCTCTTCTGGACTCTGTAGGCACTGCAGAAGACAACAGTGAGTCTAAAACCAAGGGGAAAATTAACTTAAATATTCAGTCATATAAAACAATTGTTTTCATGTGTGTGTTTTGTTGGTTTTTGTTTAAACCTTTTATCTATTTTAAAAGATCTGTTTTTAAGTTATCTGTGCATGTGTGTATCTGTGTTCGAGTTGGTGCACCTATGATTGTACATGACCCACTGTGGAGTCTAGCAGGAGATGTCAGATCCCCTAGAGGAGGAGTCACAAGTAGTTGTGAGCCACCTAATGTGAGGGCTGGGAACTGAACTCTAGTCCTCTGCAAAAGCAACACAATCTTTTAACTCCGAAGCGGCTTTCCAGCTCCTCTGCTTGTTTGATCTCAGTCTTTGACCTTTTTTTTTCTCAGTGCTGGGAATTAAACCCAAGCCCTCAAGCCTGCTGAGCACCCAGGTCACCACTGAGCTGCAGTTTCGAGTCTCTTAAGTACGTAGACTTTTTTTAAAAGCATGCATGTGTATGAGTAGTTCACCTGAGTGTGTGTCTGTGCACAGCTTGCCTGCCTGCTACCCTCAGAGTTCAGAAGAAGGCATCGAACCCCTGGAATGGAACTGACAGATGATTATAAGCTGCAAAGGGTGCTGGGAATTTAACCCGGGGTCTCTAGAACAGTACTCAGTGTCCTTAACTCCTGAGACAACTCTCCAGCCCCAGTATACACACCTCTTTCTTCTTTCTTCCTCCCTCTCTCCCTCCCTCTCTCCCTCTCTCCCTCCCTCTTCTTTTTTGAGAACAGGTTTCACTAAGTAGCCCACACTGGCCTCCAATTCTTTCTCCTTCAGTCTCTGCCTCTAGAGTTCTGGGATTTCAGTCCCATGACATCATACTTGGCAGTATAATTGAAAAGATTTGTGTATAGTGTTGAAGATCCTACCCATGCTCTTGCTATTGCTGACAGGAGTTCGACCTTGAATGTTGTGTTCCCCCCCACTCCCCCCCCCTCCCGTCTCTCGCTTTCTGCTTCTTCTGCAGCAAGCTTCATGTGTGGTTTTTGTCTCCAGAGCTTATTTAACAGCAAGTGAGAAGCACGCCTTCCATTTGGCTGCATCCTTTATTTCTGTAAACATCTAGAAAACTTCATCTTCTTGGGTATGTTTCTATTCTCCTGAAAGGATCCTCCATCTCTTAGATTTGAAACCAGGCTCTGATACTTGTTGGTTATTGTTATGGGTTGAATCTGAAAAGTCCATCACAACTTTATGTTTTAAATGCTCGTGTGGATAGTCGTCCACCCAGGTGGGTGATATTCCAGAAGATCTGGTAGACTTTTAGGATGTGGACCTAGCTGGAGGATTTAGGTCACCCAGGTGGGCCTTTGAAGGTTACCAGCAGCCAGCCCCTAGTTCCTGCCTTGCTCTCTGGGCTACTGTAATGTGAATAGTGGCTGGAGAGTGTTGTTTTACTATGAGCTAAACTAAGCTCCTCTATTATGCCCTTCCTGCCACAGTGAACTGAAACCATCTGAAACTGTGAGCCAAAAGTAGCGTTTCCTCTCTTGTTTCTGCAGGTGTCCTGGTTACAGTGACACAGTAATAACACAGTTCCAGGACCCCAGCCCCCACTCCCCCACCCCCCCAACCCATATCCTCCCCACTCCCCCATCCCCCATCCCCCACCCTCCACCCTCACCCCCACTCCCCCACCCCCACCCTCACCCCCACTCCCCCACTCTCTACCCTCACCCCCACTCCCCCACCCCTACCCTCACCCCACCCATCCTCCCACCCCTCCACCCTCACCCCCACTCCCCCACCCCACCCCCACTCCCCCACCCCCTACCCTCACTCCACCCATCCCCCCGCACCCCCACACCCCCACTCCCAGCCTTAGCTTTCTCACCTGTAAGACTGAACAATCATCCAGTTCCTTTCTCCTAATCCTTTCCCCTTCTCTCTTTCCAGCTATAATCTCGTAGCTCTTATTTTTCCTCATCCTATATTAACCTCAGCTACTGGCGTTTTCTCTGAGATCTTTAAAATTCCTTGTGCTAAGCCTGGTGGCACACATCTTTATTCCAAACCCTTGGGAAGCAGAGGCAGGGAGATCCCCATGAGTTTGAGGCCAGCCTAGTCTACAAAACAAACTACAGTGCAGTCAGGGATACAGAGACCCTTTCTCAGAAACAAACATGAATAGAACAAAACAAAAAAACCACTTTAGGGTGGGTACTCTTTAAAGTAGCTTCAGAGGCACGGATTTTTTAATTTTATTTTTTTAAATAATAACCAACCAGCAGAGAAAACAGCTGCTAGTTAAACCTTCGACAGCCATGGCACTCTGTGTTCTGCATCTAGAATAGTGCAGTTTCCAAGGTGACCAAGACTGGTGTGTGAGGCTAGGTGAAGCCCTGAAGTTATGAGCTGCCAAACTCATAAACCACACAGGCGTCCTCTGAGCCACGCGATCCACACAAGGCGCCAAGTAATTTAACAGCTAGGCGTTCCAAGAGCATTTAACGATCAGCATGTCTATAAATAGAATCCTGGGACGATTCGGAGCGATGTTAATGTATGGGTTTAGTCCTGCAATGACTAAAGCCTAAGTCGTTTTGACCTCAGAGAGCCATCAAAAATCTGCTGCCACGAACAAATTCTGCAGTTGTCTGCAGCAGATGTTTCGCTCCTGTTGAATGTGTCCTTGTGTGTATAATTTCCTAACGTGATAATGATGCACTGTTTGGGAGCTTGCAATTTACAAAGTGTCATCACACACATGGTCTGTTGGATTCTTGAAAGGCAGGCACAATTACTGAGATTCAAGAGACAAACGACTTGTCTCTGAGCATCCGTACTGGGGATCCGGGGAGGCCAGTGGGGCTGGGTGATGGCAGTAGCTGAATTGACCCTCCCAAAGTAACTACCCAATTTTTGTTTTGTTTTTTGAGACAGTCACCAAGTCTCTGATTACCTGATTTAAAGATTTAGGGGCATCAGTTTCTCTAGTGTCCTCACCAGTCCTTGGGGTCCAGCACCCTGACTTTTACTTACTTGGCACTAAAAGTGATTTGGAACAGGAGCTAGAGAAATGGCTTCATGGTTAAGAACCCTTAATAGAGCTGACTGTTCTATCGAAAGCCTTTAATCCCAGCATTTGGGAGGCAAAGGCAGGTGGATCTGCGTGAGTTCAAGGCTGGCCTTGTCTACATAGCAAATTCTAGGGTAGCCAGAGCCATGCTGAAAAACCCTGTCTCAAAAATCAATCAATCAATCAATCAATCAATCGCTTACTTGTCTTGCAAAGGGTCTGGGCTTGATTTTTGGCCTTCTGGGTTGTCAGGTACAAAGACAGCACACTTACAGATATACAGGCAAGATTTTCATACACTTATAGATATAAAGAAAGATTTGCTGTGTATTTTTTCAAATTTTCATTATTTTTAATTTGTGTGCCAGAATGCAAGAGCACACACAGACACATGCACACATACACACATGCATGCATACACACATGCTGCTTTGAGGCTGGAGGTGTTGGATTCTCTAGAGCCGGATGTAATATTTAGTCATTTAAATGTACTTAATATTTATGCCAATAAAGACATAGGAGGCGGGAACCGAGGTAAAAACCTGCTAGCTCAGTGAGGTCATTTTTATTTTCTTAACTATATATAAAGTCTCTATTTACGAGTCTGATTCTACAACTAAACTGCTAGCTCTTTAGAAATTTCTTTCTGTGCCATTCTACTGGGCTAGCCTACCTTTCTTTTGAGCTCCTCCCAACCCAAGAGAACCCCTAGCTCTCCTTTCTAGAACACTGTTTTACCTGTGCCCTGCCAGCTGCGTCTGTGGTTTCTGCAAGCCCAAAGAGAAAAGCCCTATCTCTTACCCAGAGCTCCTCCCTTGAAGGCTTTTCCAAGTCGAAAAAGAGAGCTCTGTCAAAGGTCCAATTGCTATCCAAGAAGTCCCCTCCACCCTTGCCAGGCTAAACCACATCACTGTGATGGTGGGAGAGTCAAAGCCAAGTCAGTAGGCGCCAAGCCATTTCATCTTGACAGTGGGGCAGCTCAAGGGCATCTGGTTGACTTTGTCTCAAGTCATAGAGCAAGGACCTCTCCTTAAAATAGGCAGAACTTTCCCATCCTTTAGCACTCCTAAGGCGGCTTTTAGAGGCACACTCAAACTGTATCTCTGAGACACACCTAATTACACCCAACAAAGACAGTATCTTTCTAAGCTTGTATATTTTGCTAACAATTAGGTTTTCTATTTACAATAATCAAATATCCTGTAACAGATGGGGTTACAGGTCGTTGTAAGCCCTGTGAAATGTGTGCTAGGAATTGAACTCTCCATCTTTGCAAAAGTAGCACATATAACCACTGCACCATCTCTTCATTTGGATTAGGATAGTTTTAAACTGAAGAAAAAAAAAAAAAAAAAAAAAAGGAAAGGGCGGGGAAATCAGGTTACAACCTGTCTCTCCCCAGATAAAAATTTTAAAAATCACCTTTTCTGATTGGATTAATGTTGGCCTTTCTACTCAGATGGGAATGTGTCCTGAGACTTGGAAGCTCAGTTATCACACAGCTCTGAGGTGAGACAGTGTCCAATGGAAGGGCATCCTGAGACACAGGAGCCCAGGAACCACACAGCTCTCAGAGGAAGCCTCCTCAGCAGAAGCACTGCGGCTCCCACGGGAGGGTCTCCCTAGCTGAGCTGAGGAGCTCAGGAGCCTCAGCCCTGCTCCTTCTCTTCATTGCTTGTCTTCTTCTGGTGAGTCACACCAGGCAGCAAATCTCATGAAAGAGATTTATTGGAGTCCAGGGAGAGGAGGGACAAATCCAGGAGTGACTGCTTAGGCTCCCAAGAAGGAGCAGACAGCAGCAGGGAATGGGACAAAGCACAGTGCTTATAGAGGGGTTCTTGGGGGTGGAGCTTTCTAGGGTGGAAATTTCCAGGGTGAGGATTGGTGAGATTTCAAGTCCTGAGCTTGGGGGAGCTCAGGGATTGGTGGATTTTTGTGCTCAGGGATTGGTGGATTTCTGTGAGAAGTTCAGGGATTGGTGGATTTTCTTATTCAAGAATTGGTGGCTTTTGTTCAAACTTTTAACCTAAAATTAGCATAATCTGAAGAGAGTCCCGTTGAGGGGCTGGGGATGACCTTCATGACAGTTATGAAGTTAGGGAGGTCTGGGGGAGGAGCCTGGCTGCTGGAGCTCCTGGGCAGGAACTGGCCACTTTCCTGCCTTGAGAGTTTACAAAGTATACAGAGTTTGCAAAGTGAGTCCAGCACAGAGAAAGCCTTTCCTGCCGCTTGAGTGGCATGAATAACTAACAGTTACTGTGACAAATGCTTTCAATGACTAGTCATGTCTATTTTTTTTTTTTTTTTTTTTTGAAACAGGGTTTCTCTGTATAACCCTGGCTGTCCTGGAACTCACTCTGTAGACCAGGCTGGTCTCGAACTCAGAAATCCGCCTATCTCTGCCTCCCAAGTGCTGGGATTAAAGGCGTGTGCCACCACTGCCCGGCCTCATGTCTAATTTTTATTTTAGTTAATACATTAACCAGTAACTTCATTTATTACCATGACTGAGTATTATTGGCCACACTGAATAATATATGTGCTTTTACTGACTGACAGTGCAGGAGGCACAGGTATGAGGTGTTGTTACACTATGACTTTGTGGTAGTTGTGACATCACTAAACAGGGTTCTAATTTCACGCTGTTGCTATGACAAATACCATGATCGGAAACATCATAAGGGAGGAAAGGGTTTATTTCAGATGTCACTAAGGGAATCAAGGCCAGGAATTCAAGCAGAAACCATGTAATGTTACTTTCTGGATGCCCTATGGGCTGAGGCTTAGCTGGCTTTCTCCTACATTCCAGGACGTCACGGCCAGGGAATTGTGCTGCCTACAATGGGCTGGGTCCTCTTCCACCATTTAACGTGACACTCCCTCACGGATGTGCTTACAGGCCGGTCTGATCTGGGTAATTTTTCGATTGAGACTCTTCTCTCAACTCTAGGCTCTGTCCAGTTGACAGTTAAAGATAACCAGGACACTAGGGATGAGAAATTTTTCCCCTAGCAGTAGAGATGGAAGCAAGGGCTTTATACACGTTAGGTAAATGCTCTACTGTGGGGTTTTTGAGAGATGGGGCTTAAGACAAGGTTTCCTGTGTCCAGCGAGCCTCAAACCTACTATATATGAGTGTGACCTTGAACTCTAGCTTCTGCCTCCCAAGTGCTAGAATTGCTGTTACCACCACATCCTTTTTCTTATATAGGAGTTTTTCAACTCCATTTTAGTCTTATGGGAGACCCTTTACACTTTTGGCTCATCATTGATGGAAACACCGTCATGTCGTACATGGCTGTACCTGACATAGGAGGAAAGTTTTGCTAGAGAAATTGGCTCATGCAATTATAGGAGCTGAGAAATCTCACAGTAAGATCTGAAAACTGAAGAGCCAGGGAATGCATGGCTCAGATCAAGTCCATAGGTTTGAAACCCAGGAAACTCAGTTGTATGATTCTTAGAGCCAAAGGCTGAGAGCCTGGGGCTCTGTGTAGCTAGTCTTTGTTACTTGGTGGGTTCTTCCTTTCTTCCCACCTGTTTACCCCTGTTTCAGCCCCTAACACTAGATAGGAGAGAAATAAGGATAGAGGGGAGAGAGGAATTAGGAAAATCCCTGAATCTAATTTCTTTCCTTTGTTTCTTCTTTGATTGCAGCTACTAACAAACCACAACCAACGTCCCTAAATGACCAACAACCCTCCCGCTACTATTGGGGTTCTAGCATTTATATATCCTCTGAAAAGTCCCCAGAATTCCATATGTTATGTCACACAATCGAAGAAACTATCTGCAGCTGTCAAAAGCACGCCTCTGCTAAAGTACGAGACAAATCATAATCAGCTGCTATGGACAGGCCGAAAGCAACCTCATATCCCCACACCTGAGATTAAAACAAAAACACATTCTTATAACATTTCTGTGTCTTTAAAGAAACTGAAATTCCAATATTGTCACTACAGGTCTGATAGCCAAAGACAGAATTGGTGTCTCCCACTCAAAAGAGAGAGAACAAATTAGCCTCTTGTCTTTTGATTTTCTCCAATACCTCAGTCAGTCTCCTAATACAAAGTGTACGTATGATGTCATGCTCACTCAGCCCAATGAATCAAATGCAGGCATTCCCAGAAATAACTCTCAGCCAGCTGTTGTGGATTGGGTATTGAATTAATCACTTTTCTGCTGCTGTGATTAAACATCTTGACCAGGCCAGGCTGTGGAGTCACATGCTTTTAATCCCAGCATTTAGGAAGCAGAGGCAAGTGGAGTTCGAGGACAGCTTAGTCTGCAGGGTGAGTTCCTGGACAACCAGGGCTACACAGGGAAACTGTGTCTCAAAACCCAAACCCAAACCAAACCAAACCAAACAACAAACAAAACACCATGACCAAGGCAACTTATAGAAGTAAGGGTTTATTTGAGCTTGTAGTTTCAGAGGAAGAGGAGTCTGTCAGCAGGGAGGCATGGCAGAAAGCTGCAGGCATGGAGACAGAGCAGGAAGTGAAGAGCTCAAGTCTCAACCACCAGCATAAAGCAGACGGGAAACTGAAACTGGCAGGCACCTTTAATTCTCAAAGCCTGCCTCCAGTGACACACTTCCTCCAACAAGGCCACACCTCTTAACCCTCCCCAAACTGCACCACCAACTGGAGCCCAAGTATTCAAATACCTGAGCCCATGGGGGACATTCTCATTCAAACCACTATAGACGTAAAATGTGCCCACAACCTCATGTGTCTGAATACTAATACTTGGTCCCTAGCTGGAGGATTGGTTTTGGGGGGTTGTAGAACCTCCCTGAGACCTGACTTGGCAGAATGAGGGTACCTGGGGAGAGCATTTGAGGATTATGCTTCCTTCTGGTTCCAGCCTGAGGTCTCTGCTTTCTGATTCACCAAGATGTGAGAAACTCCTGCCTCAAGCTCCCACTGCCATGAATAGAGCCATTTCCTCCGCCATGCCTTTTCCACCATAGTGGACTGAAGTAAGCTAAATAACATGAGCTAAAATAAGTCTCTTAGAGGGTCTCTGTCATGTATTTTGTTATGGCAACAAGAGTAACACAGCAGCTATCTGGGTGTCTCAATTTAGTCAAGTCGGCACTAGAATAAACCATCACACAAAACTACCCAAGTCTGAAAAGATCAAGTTACCGAAGACAGAAGTGACTTCCAGGCCCACTGCAGAAAGACTAAGCATCGCTGGGAATAAAGACCTGATAGCAACCATGAAAAGAGGAAGGAGTTATCTTGCTCACAGTTTTAGAAGGTTTATGGCTGCCTGGCTCGATGTGCTTGGACAACGTGATGGCTTAAGTTGGTTGTCAAATTGACACAGTTGAGAAGCGTGAGCCTCAACTGAGGAAGCACCTCCATTAGACTGGCCTTGATTTTTGACTGATGTGTGAGTGCCCAGCCCATTGTGGGTGGCGCCATCCCTAGGCAGGCAAGCTTGGTGACTATAGATAGCTAATTGTGAGCCTGTGAATAAGCCAGTAACAGCATTCCCCCTCAGGTTCTGCTTCAGTTTCTGCCCTTACTTCCCTTAATGATGGGCTTAATGAGAAATACTAGTTGGTATTATTGAGGAGTACACACTTTCTCAAACTGAGGGCCACAATATATTGAGAGTTAATAAAGTTCCTAGATTGAGCCTCCAAAAGAAGTTTAACCAATGAAGCAGATCCAAATAATGCAATCATATATAAATGAATAAATTATATATAAAGTGAATAAATACTATTGTATGAAGCCCTTGGTTCACCTGTATTTGTGCTGTATGTAAATGCATATAACTACTATACTGTTAGAACATTTATTGATTATTTACCAGGAAGTATAAGCCAAATAAACCCTTTCCTTCCCAAGTTACTTTTGTCCATGGTGTTTATCACAAAAGGAAGCAAGGTAGGACAGGCAGTAAATGGTGGCAGTGATGTGTGGCACGGGAGGTACTTTTCCTCAGGAAGTGTAGAGAAAATAGACTGGGGACCAGGTACAACTTTCAGATTGAACACATCCTTTGTGACCTATTTCCTCCGACTAAGTTCTAGCACATATTTTCCATACTCTTTCAAAATAGTGCCACCAGCTGGGAAGTAGAGCACTTAGTCCTGTAAGGAACATTTCATAGTTCTCAGGGAGGGGTTGAGCAGAGTCCCGCTCACATTCCAGAAAGTGATCTACAGTATACAATAAGTGTGAAAGTCAATGAATGTTTTTTATTTAAAAAATTGTTCACGTGATCTGGCTGCATATGCCATCTAGAGAAGCAAATACCATGGGTCCAGGTGGAATGCCTGAACCAGCAAGAGTTAATAAGCACAGAGCATTGGATAGAGAGGTGTGGCCAAGAAATGCTGTGGTCAAGGGTTACATAAAAGAGTTTTAGTCGGGCAGTGGTGGCGCACGCCTTTAATCCCAGCACTCGGGAGGCAGAGGCAGGCGGATTTCTGAGTTCGAGGCCAGCCTGGTCTACAGAGTGAGTTCCAGGACAGCCAGGGCTACACAGAGAAACCCTATCTCGAAAAACAAAAACAAAAACAAAAACAAAAACAAAGAAAGAAAAAAAAAGAAAAAAGAAAAAAGAAAAAAGAAAAAGAAAAAGAAAATTAAATTTAGGGATCCAGGCAAGGGTCCCAGAAAGAAGTTTGAACATATTAATAGGAAAAGAAAAAAAAAAAAAAAAAGACCGAAAATAGAAAAGTACTATTTTCCCAGGTTTGAGACTATCGCTCAAAGCAAACAGAAGAGGGTCTACAGTCCCTGTCTGTGGGGACCTCTGTTGTCACCATGAATCTCCTGATTTTGCTGCAGGAGGCTGTTTTAATCAGATAGAAATAAGGTTTGTAGGGGTGCTTTACCAGTTAGGAGCACTGGTAATCCTTCCAGAGAACCTGGGTTAGGTTCCCAGCACCCACATGGTAGCTAACGGTGATCTATAACTCCAGTTCCCAGGGCACATGGTGTGCACATACGCATGCAGGTAAAACACCCATACACATTAAAAACAAACAAACAAATTCTTTTAAGAAAAGATAAAAGAAAGAATCAGAGCCCTTTCCCTTTCTGTTCAAGAACTTCCCAGTAGCTTTTGAAACTGCTGGAGTATTTACTATGAAAGTCAGAAATTGTGATACCATGACGAGAGAGAGAGAGAGAAAGAGAGAGAGAGAGAGAGAGAGAGAAGATTTTATAAAATATGCCTAATACAAACCAAACTATCTTTTTATTTCTCTTTCTACAGATATAGCATTTGTTTGTTTGTTTGTTTGTTATATGTGCCAGAGCACATGTGTAGAGGTCAGGAGACACGCTTTAGGAGTCTGGTCTTACCTTCTATCGTGTGGCTCCCAGAGTTTAGACTTAGGTCATCAGACTTGACATGGCAGCAGTAAGTGTGTCTATCCACTGAGCTATCCATCCAGCACCTCACATTGATTCTTTGAGATAGAATTTCACGTGGTCCAGGCTGGCCTTTAACTCACTATAGAGCTGGGTATGGCCTTGAACTCCTGATCCTCCTGCCTCCACCCCTGAGTGTTGAAACTAGACTTGTACTCACACATAGTTTATGCCGCACTGAGGATGAAGCCCAAGGCTTTGTGCATTCTGGGAAACCACTCTACCAACTGAACTATATGTCTTGCCTGTAAATCTTATTAAGCATGTTTTCATGCCCCATCTTAAGGACCACTGATGAAGGATGAGAAAACTGTAGAAAATCAAAGCTCTCCCCAAATTCTTTCCAGGAAGCAAATACTTTATAATATTGACCCAAATGCTGGCATCATCTTTCTAAAACAACATGTTTCTATCCCATGTTATTTCAGTTGTGAGGCAGATGAAATTGATACTTAGTTAAAAATATTTATATTGGTTCATGTCTCTGCCCTACCCTTGCACCCAAGAGCTGAGAAATATTAGTTGGTATTATTGAGGAGTACACACTTTCTCAAACTGAGGGCCACAATTTATTGAGAGTTAATAAAGTTCCTAGATTGAGCCTCCAACAGAAGTTTAACCAATGAAGCAGGTCCAAATAATGCAATTATATATAAATTAATAAATTATATATAAAGTGAATAAATACTGTTGTATGAAGCCCTCGATTCACCTATATTTGTGCTGTATGTAAATAAACACAAATACTACACTGTTAGAACATTTACTGATTTTATAAAAAATTATTAATCACCATTCACAGTGTTTAAAACACAGTACAGTAATCAACATAGGCTCTGGCCCCATCATTCTCTTAAAGAAGAATAAGTTCCCTTGGAAATGGGGATTATTAGAGAATAGCTTCAGAGCCGTTCACCCAGGAGTTCCAGGAAGACAATGGGCTCAATGACCCGACCCTTGATATTTTTAGAGGTCTTTTAAGGACACCTGCAAAATGGCTCTCCCCAGGTAAAAGGCTCTTGCTGTGGAGCAAGATGACCCGAGTTCAGTGCTGGGACCCACATGATAAAAGGATGGAACCTATTTGGGTAGTTGTCCTCTGACCTCCACATACCATGTAGCTTGTATATGCTGCCTCCCCCCACTAACATAAATAAATGTCGTAAGAAAGAAAGAGAGGAGGAAAGAATAAAGTTAGAAAGAAAACTTCCAGAACTTAGTACTGGAGATATTTTGATTTTTTTGTTACATCATAAAAATATAAATTTAATAAGATCCAAGAAAATCTGATGGCCAAGTCCTCCAGTCCTGATTATGAAGACAAGACTGGATCTGGATGGCTGCTGACAGCCCTTGGAGACTGTGGTGGCTATTTCTGATTGTCAGCTTGACTATATCTGGAGTGAATTACAATCCAGAATTAGAAGGCTCACCTGTGATCTAGAATTTGCGTCTGGAAGACACAAGTTTCAGATGTGGTGGTGCGCACACCTCTAATCTGGGCCACACCTGCTGCTGGAGATCTACATAAGGACATTGGAAGGAGGAAGATTCAATCTTCTTCACCTGTGAGTCTTGTGGGACCAAGTGACTGCTAGATCCTCGGGTTTTCATTCACAGCTGCTGCTGACCATTGTTGGGGAGTTTGACTACAGACTGTAAGTCATTAACAAATTCCCTTACTGTATAGAGACTACCTATAAGTTCTGTGATTCTAGAGAACCCTAATACAGAGACTTTAAACAGATCACAAAAATGTTATCTAAGCTTTTAGGAAAAGTATCTTAGGTGTGGACTTTTCGGGGGACACATAGTAGGGCAGGGATTTTGAAGCTACAGGATAAGGGTTGCCTCTTTCTGCACATATCTGAAGCATTTGGGGAAGAAAGGCTAGGACATGGACCCAGGGAGCAACTTAAAACCCACTAATCCACTAATACAAGCAAATGCATGGCACAATGCAAAATATAAGATTTGCAAAAACAAATTTTAGGATAATGATAATAATTTTCAAGAAGGTGGGCTCCTTTGGGCTGTGACCCAAGTCCTTTCAAATCTACTCAAGATCATTTCCTCCAGGACCTGCTAGTAGAAAAGTTGCAAAGGCCTGGTACAGGTGAAGCAGGCTTCCCACCAGGGAATTCTCCCAACCTCTTCCTGAGTGTGTTCCTTATTGCCCTCTCAGGGCCAGAGACTTGCATTCAAAATCTTGTTGGTTAGGCTCATGTTTGAACATTTGGTCCCTAGATAGTGGTTCTATTTTAGAACCTTTAGGAGGTGGAGCCTTGTTGGAAGTAGGTCACTGTCTATGTGTGGGTGGATGGGGCGGGGGGGGGTGTGTGTGTGGGAGAGTTGTGGTGGGGAGGTCTTAAGGTTTCATAGCTCAGCCTCAATTCCCCGTCATCTCTGTTCTGCTAAGATATGATGAGGCAAGGAGTTGAAGCTAAACTCCCCTTTCCCCGTGGTGACTCCCTCGACCATCTGTACCTCCTTAAACCGTGAGCCAAAATAAACTTTTCTTCCTTAACTACCTTTTGTCAGGCGTTTTGTCCCAGCACCAAGGAAAGTAATTAATACCTCCAGAGAGGAAGCCACAGAAAGACTAGTCAATTATAACTTACAAATCCAACTACACTGGATTCTTCTATTGTCAGCTTGGCTAAACTGGTAGTTATGTTTCCAGAAGCTCTTTCTCTGTATACCTTCAGGTTACCACTGGCCAAAGAGTAACTTGAACAAAATTTGAGAGGCGGAGCCATCCTTTCTCAGAGGTTCATCCATGGCTAGATGGAGTGACAAATGGTACCTGGCAGGTTCTAGCCTGTCCCTACCCTCCCTCAACCCATGGCATGCATGCCTTTCTCTCCAAAGGCTAATCCTGGAGACCAAAAGAAACCCCAGGACAAATGACCAGATTCTTGACTGTGGACCCAAACCATACAGTCAGATGCCTCTCACATGTTTCTGTCAGATTCCCTTTGACCTTGACAGCAGGCTGTGCTTCTTAGGTGAACAGTCTATTGCCCATGATGTCAGGCCTCTTTGCTTGCACATCTCAGTTCTTCTGTCAGGTCTAGTTCCAAATCCCTTTTCCCAGAGTTCCTTGTAGTTTTGCATTCCAGACCCTGGATTGGGAGAACAGGTTCTGTTCATTACTCAGCCTTAAGGAAAGAGGTTTTTGTAGGAATTGAAAGAAGAGTTTGGCCGGGCAGTGGTGGTGCACACCTTTAATTCCAGCACTTGGGAGGCAGAGGCAGGTGGATTTCTGAGTTTGAGGCTAGCCTGGTCTACAGAGTGAGTTCCAGGACAGCCAGGGCTACACAGAGATAACCCTGTCTCGAAAAACCAAAAAAAAAAAAAAAAAAGAAGAAAGAAGAGTTTGTTTGTTTTGAGACTACGTAGCCTCGACTGGCCTGGAACTGGTTATGTAAACCAAAATTCACAGAGCTCCACTTGCCTCTGCCTTCCGGGCTCTGTGATTAAAGGCATGCACAACCATGCTTGGCTAAAGAGAGATACGGTTATCATGAGATACTTGAAACATTTACCTGTGTGAGTTATGTGTCTGAGGGAACCTACAGAGGCCAGAAGGGGATGATGGATCCCCTGGAATTGAACATACAGGTGGTGGTAAGGCACCATTTAGGTGCTGAAAATGATCTGGGTCTTCCATAAGAGAAGTAAGCACCTTAAACAATTGAGACCTCTCTCCAGCCCAGAAAAAGTTCATTGTAGAGTGGTGGCCATTTTTGATGAGGTGAGTCTCCCTCGGGCAAGTCTGTCAGAGGCTATAGAAGGCCAGTCATCAGCAGTGACCTCGGCAGTGAGTGGGGATTCTAAGCAGGTGAACGGGCATTGAGGCAATCAGTTCTACTTTCTGCCGCCACCAGACCTGTCTCTGCTCTTCACTGTGGCTGTCGAGACAGTTTGTAGAACAATGGCTTGTACAGAGAGACCTTGTCCTCAAAAAGGAATGCAAAAACAAACACAAAAATCTGCAAACGTGATGACAGCGATACATCTTGTTTCCTGCTTCGTTGTTGGGGCCATGGAAGAAACCATAATAGGTAATCTCTAATTTAGAAAAGATGACTTTCTTGTTTATTCTATTGTTTATGATTTTTTATCATGCATACAGATCTATGTAAAGCTGTTCCTTCCGAATTCAAAGGAAAGAATGCTGACCCTTCTAATACTTCGGAACAAACTCCTTTGTAAAGCAAGAGGAGGCATGGCTCCTTCTCATTTTCCTCCTTGTGCTGGCTTCCAGGAAGCTCAGACATTCGGTTCTTTTGGTTACATTCTTTAGTCCATGTCCATGTTACTCTGGTGTGTGTGTGTGTGTGTGTGTGTGTGTGTGTGTGTGTGTGTACATGTGACTGTGCAGGTGTATACCCTCATGAGATTCAAAGGCTAGGGCAGGATGTTGGGTATTCCCTCTACCAGTCTTTACTTACCTCCTTGAAATGGTCTCTCACTGGAAGCTGCCTATTTGTGCAGGCTGGCTAGCCAGTGTGCTTTTGAGATTCACTTTTGGGATAATTCAATACTGGCTTTCTATGTAGGAGCTGGGGATTTGAACTTTGGTCCTTTGCTTGGAGAGACCAAGCAATCTCATTCACTGAGCTAGCTCCCTGGTCCCATGCTATTATTCTCTATCTGATTCCTTTAAGGGTTTGTATTGCCCTTCAAAAGGTCTCTTTATGGACGCCTAAAGTCTTCTGATCTGTTTACGAACCAGCTGACTCTCATCTCCCCCTTTCCATTTGGAGGCACCCTAGAGGGAAATAATTTGATTTCTGACTCAGGATGCCACTGATTTCATCCCACCAAAGAACCTGATGTGATTCCTACCAAAGGAAGACGAAAGAGAAAAGAGGGATCACATTTCTGCTCAGAGTATAAATGAAGCACATGTGCACCAAGGCATTAAAGATAAGGTTGGTGTGGAGGCTTGAGAGATGGCTCAGTGGTCGAGAGCACTGGGCACTCTTGCAGAGGACCCAGGTTCTAGTCCCAGCACCAGTGTGGTGTTTTACAACCATCTATAACTCCATTTCCAGAGGATCCAGTGTCCTCTTCTGGTCTGCTTGGGCACTAGGCATGCACATAGCTCACAGACATATATACACGCAAAACATTTACACATAAGATAAAATGAATAAATATAATAACAAATTTAAAAAGCCAACATTTGGGGTTGGAGAGGTAACCTATTGGCACGGCACTTGCCAGGCATGTGCAAGGCCTGGGGTTCCATCCCCAGCACACACACATGCGAAGAGAGCTGGGTTTGTTACAAAATACAACAGAGTGGTGCAATCCCTTCAGGATTGGTTATTTGCAGGGAGCTATTAGAAAAAGTTTAGCAGTTTCCTTGTACATAGTCAATACAGAGGTTTCAGAATCATGCAATAAGTCTTCTTATATGTTACCATGGAGACAATGGTTCTATTGGTTACATCTTTTAGCTAGTGGTTCATATATATGTGTGTGTGTGTGTTCTATATGTATATATAAAATATATTATATGCACATATGTATTTCCCCAAAAGAATCATGTATAATTTTATTTTTTCTAATTTATAAAATGTAGTTATATTATTTATAATTAAAACTGAATTTATAAAGACAAAATTATTATTGCAAGAAACCCCCCCTAAATTCCCATTTGTAAAGCCAAAGACTATAAATTTGATCATAACAATTTTATCCTCGGGCTACAGAAAAATAGATTAGTATCAACACACCAAGTTTAACCTGAAACCTGAAGGGAATTCAGGCAGACCCCAAATAATGTGGGGAAAATGTCAAGAATGCTCATTCTTATTTTATTATTGAATGAAATATCTAGGCGTATCCCAGTTTTAAATTTTCTTTATGTAGTGTGTGTGTGTGTGTGTGTGTGTGTGTGTGTGTGTGTGTGTGTGTGTATACACAGAGATCAGAGAACAGAGAACAATTTTTGGGAGTTGATTCTTGCCTTTCATCTTGTTGAAGCACAATCTCTCTTGTTTTTGTTTTTCATTATTAATTTTTTAATACATTTTGAGCATATTCTTTTCCTTCCTCAAACCTCCCAGATCCTTTGCACCTACCCAACTGCATGTCCTTTCTCTCAAAAACAAAAACAAATACAAATCAAACAACAATTAAAACAACCAACCAACCAATAAGACAACAAAACAAAACAAAACAAAACAAAACCCCTCCAAAACAAAAAGCCCCTCCCCCAAAGCATGTACTCTGTTTTGTGTTGGTCACCTACTCCTGGGTGAGGGAGCTGAGGTGCCCTGGAATGTAGGGTTATACCCGGTGGTACTACACTAGAGATGACCGATATTTTCCCCTTTTCCAGTAGGTGCCAATTACAAAACGCTTTTTTTTGGCTAGGGGCAGGACATTGTGCCCACCTCCCCTCCTCAGGGCTGGACCTTGGTTTGAACCTGTGCAGGTCCTGTGCATGCCGTCCCGGTTTTGTTGTGTCTGGAAGACGCTGGTTTTTGGAGGCATCCACCACCTCTGGCTCTTAAAATCTTTCTGCCTCGCGAGGATCCCTGAGGCGTGAGGGGCGGAGTCTGGTGGAGACGTCTCATTAAGGACTGAGTGCTCCAAAGTCTCTCACTCTCTGCGATCTTATGAGAGTTGAGTACAGCACTGACCTGTGAATATAGCAGAATGTCAGCAGGAGTCATTTGTTGCTATGTTCCTCTAGGAGAATAATAGGAGTAAAGCAGGCAGTGGTGTTAACTGCTGAGCCATCTCCTTCAGCTCTACCTCTCTTGGTTTTGAACGTTGATGTGTACTCCAGGCTAGCTGGCCTGTGAGCTTCCAGCAGATTCTCCTACCTCTGCCTCCTATCTCAGCAAAGAAGTGCTGGGATTACAGATGTAGTCTCTGCATCTGACTTTTACATGGGTTCTAGGAACTGCATTCAGTTCACCAGGCTTGTGAGGCCAGTGCTTGTATCTGCTGCGATACCCTGGGCCCCTCATCCTAGTTAATCATTAGTAAAATAGTAAGAAAAGATGTAGTATCCAGGTGTGGTGGTACATGATTTTAATCCCAGCACTCGGGAGGCAGAGGCAGGTAGATCTCTGGGAATTTGAGGCCAGCCTGGTCTAAAAAGCAAGTTCTAAGACAGCCAAGGCTGTTATACTGAGAAACCCTGTCTCAAAAGCAAAAACAAAAACAAAAGCAAACAAATAAAAAACCTCTTAACCAACCAAAAAAACAAACAAACAAAACAAAACAAAAACCAAAACAATAACAACAAAACCCCAAAGCAAAAACAAAAACAAAAAACAAAGCCATCAAAAGGAAATATTGTTGTAATGAAATGTATTCCAACAGACCCAAATGCACACACACACACACACACACACACACACACACACACACACACACTGAGCAGAGCATTTTCTGTGCTAACAGAGCCCCAAATACTGTCTTACAGTAGTAGTTACTAAAGTCTACAATAAATGAGCAATTAGAATGAAAAATGCATACAAAGTTGGCAATAGAGAAGAAATTAGCATTCTCAGACAGGAGCATATCCTTCATCAGTGTTTTGTATCATGAGAACACATAGAATATTAATTTAATATAATAAGATACTTGACATAATAAGTTAAGACAAGACAATGATTGATAGGGGCATTGCAGAGATAAAGAAAATCAACCCTGTTAGTTATGCCACAAATCACATAGTTAGACATTGAACACACTTGGCTGGAGGCCAAGTTTTAGTGGCGAGTCGAGATAATTACAATTGTGCAAAGAAAAGAGAGAAGAAGAATAAATTAGAGAGATGAAGGATAGTGAAGGCAATTCCCTGATGGCCTTGAGGTAGAGACTCTAAAAGGTGGTATAAAAATATTCAGAGATATCATACACAAAAGTTGCCCTGAAATGAAAGACTCAGGCAGAAGGAGCATGCATGTATTGCAAGAAATGATTAACAATGAACCCAAAGGTCCTGGTGCTGCAGCTGACTCCACAGCGGGTGCTGTGGAGCTCTCTCTCCCTCTTTCTGGCTCTCTCTCTCCCCCTTCTCCCTACCTCCCTCTCCCTCTCCCTTTCCCTCTCCTTCTCTCCCTCTTCCTGTCCCTCTCCCTCACCCCCACTCTCACCTTTCTGGCTCTTTTCTTTTCTTTTCTTTTCTTTTTTGGTTTTTCCAGACAGAGTTTCTCTGTGTAGCCCTGGCTGTCCTGGAAGTCACTCTGTAGACCAGGCTGGCCTTGAACTCAGAAATCCACCTGCCTCTGCCTCCCAAATGCTGGGATTAAAGGCGTGCGCCACCCTTGCCCGGCTGATTACATTCTTGCTGATCCCTCTTCTGTAACGTTCTTTGAGCCTTACTTAGGTGGATATAGATGCCCCTCTTTGGATTGGTCACTCAACAGCAGCTCTTCCTTTATTCTCAGCGCTTTGACCAGTTATGAGTCTCTGCATAGCCGCTGCCTACTGAAGAAAGAAGTGTCTCTGGCCAAGGACCATTAATCCATGGATATAAATAGTTAGAGGCAGTTTATAGCATGTCCATTTAACAAAGCAATAGTACTAGGTTTTTCCCTGGGTCCTGTGGCTTCGTAAGCCATGGGCTTTTGACCAGATTTGTTTTAAATCCAATCACAAGGTAATTGGTTACCTCCATGATATTTGTGATATGATTGCTCCAGTGGGCATATTTTGCCTATCAGATCAGTATGTTAGCATTCAGGCTCCCTTTCCTTCCTTCCTTCCTTCCTTCCTTCCTTCCTTCCTTCCTTCCTTCCTTCCTTCCTTCCTTCCTTCGGCACAGTCCACTGACAGAGGTTGGAGTTATCAACCTTAGACAACCTGTGGACTGTTTTAAGCATATGAAGAAATCTAAGGATTATTATGTTGAAGTTATGGAAAATGTGACCCCAGAATAGATGGTTGCTATGGCAACTCATATTAGCACAAACGTCATCTGTTTTTGTGCTGAGAGGAAGAGTTACTGCTGTCGGTGGTGAATATGGAGGGAAACCTCTTGGAAAATTGTTATTACCAACTCTTACTTTGCTAAGCAAGAAGCTGAGCTATTATAAGATCACCCTTGAATGTCTACCACAAAATGTTGGTTTCTATAAAAAGCTTGCGTATACAGTCACTGAAGAAAATTACATGTGTTGGGGGTTCCAACAAGAAAATCCCTTTAAGACAAGGAGTTGTCAAAGGAGCTACTGCTACCAGGATTCATTCTTTCTAGAGCTGAGACAATGGGGTGCTGTTGGGACTCAGTGACCTCCATATGTATTGGACTGTAGAAAAACACCCAACATTGTAATACCATAAGCACAATGATATTAGGATATTATATTTGGTGGCGGGACATGTTGAATGTTTAGATTTCAAATAGACACCACTAAAGGGATTATTTTAGCCAAAGGATTAAAAACCATTTTATTTGTGGGGCTGGAGAGATGGCTCAGTGGTTAGCAGCACTGGCCGCTCTTGCAGAAGATCTGGCTACTTTTCCCATCACCCACATGGTGACTCACAAGTATTTGTAACTCCAGTCCCAGGAGATCCGATGCCTTCTTCTCACCTCTATGGACACCAGGTATGTACATGAGGCACCTACATATGTGCAGGCAAAACACACATATACATAAAAATAAAATACATAAAAAACAAAAGATGTATTCATTTAGTGTGTCTGAATGTTTTGCCTGGATGTATGTATATGTATGTATGTGCAACATGTGTGTACCTGGTGCCTGCTAAGATCAGAAGAGAATTGGTGTCACAGATGTTTGTAGAACCATACCGGGAGAGGCAGAGGGCTCTCTGCAAGAGTAGTATGTATGCTCTCTTGACTGCTAAGCTATCTCTCCAGCCACAAAGAATATATACACACATACATATATTTAAACTCAGTTCCTTTTTTTTTTAAAACAGTCTCATGTAGCACAGGCTGGCCCTTGAACTCACTGTGCAGCTGCCTCCATTTCCCAAGTATAGGAGTTACAGGTATGGCATAGCTTGGAAACTTTCTTGTATTTTCCATTCTCTCTCTCTCTCTCTCTCTCTCTCTCTCTCTCTCTCTCTCTCACACACACACACACACACACACACACACACGGGGGGGTGTTTATGAAGATGAGTGGTCAATTGAAGATGGTTCTTATTCCTCTGAGGGCTCTGAGCATTGAACTGAGGTTGCCTGGCCTGCACTGCAAGCCCCTTTACCCCATGAGCCATTTCCTCAAGTATGAGAGCAGTAATAGGGGATATATATCTATGATCTGTATGGCTACTTAGAAAATTCAAGGCTAGCCTAGGACACATGAGACCAGTGTATATTTGCTTGGATACATGTCCCCCCTCCCTCCCTCCCTCCCTCCCTCCCTCCCTCCCTCCCTCCCTCCCTCCTCCCTTTCTTTCTGGGCATTGACCCCAGGGCTCTATCATTCAACAGCACCCAGCATGGATATTCTTTTCCATCAGTCCTTCTTATTCACTCATGGGCTAGACAGAGGCAGAGAAAGCAGTCACCAAATGCTCCCAGGTTATTTCTGGTTGGTGAGATTTATTTATTTATTTAGCGTGTGTGTGTGTGTGTGTGTGTGTGTGTGTGTGCGTGCATGCTCATCTGTGTAGGCCAGAGATTGACACTGAGTACCTTTCGATACTACTCTTTCTTCACCTTAGTGGTCTCTCAAGGGAGTTTTCTCCCTTGGGTGGGTGCTATGTACTGTCTACCCACCTCCTCAAAAGGTCCTTAAGACAAACCAGTTCACCCTCGGTGACCACTGACTTTATTGGGCTTACTTATAGATCTTGAGGAAGGGGTTACTGGCAAGATCGTAGGTTCTGTTCAGAGGACAGTCCTGCATGAACCACAGGGGCGCGTACAGAATCTGGAGTTTGCTGATCAGGTAGGCTGGTTGGGCGGCCAGCCTCTGGAATCTGCTCATCTTCTCCTTCCCCACACCGAGTTAGTGATGTGTGCCACTGTGCTGGACTTTTGATGTGGGCGTTGGGACCCAAACTGAGATCTTCTTTCTTGTGCTTTGCACACTGAGCCATCTCCTCAGCCCCTCGGTGGTAAGCCCCTAAGTGATTGATTCGTTCTTACTAATTTTCCAGTATAACAAGATTTCTATCACGAGCAGAGCTCTTAAAAAATTTTTATTCTGAAATAAGTTCAGATTTTCAGAAAGATTTCAAGAATAGTTCAAAGAATCCTCATATTGCTTTTATGTGGATTTTCTCAAATATGAATATTTTTTGTCCCATTTGCCTTCCCGTACTTTGTATTTTGCCTTTCTCCCCTGAGCCATTAAGAAGCAGATCGCTCATACAATGCTCCTTCCATCCAGGAGCGCCTTAGGTGCGTTTTCTAAAAGCAGAGATACAGGTGTAGAATACATCACACGAGGTGTTAATAGTGTCCCCAGAGGAGGGACAGCGGGGCAGTGGTAACCACCTCTAGGCTTGTTTAGCTGACAGGAAAATTCATTTCCAAAAATAGCAAAGATAGAGCTCTTCTAGGACCACCTGCCACCATAATGGCCCTGGGTGAGATCCCGGTCATCCAGGGGTGGGGCTTCAGGGAAGGATGATGGAGTAAATACCCCAATAACTCTCTCTTCCCTCTTCTGGCGTCTGCTGATACAAATCCACACATTAACATGGGGTGAAAAGGAACAATCATCCTTATAGGAGAATGTGCCTCCTTCTGGAAAAGATGAAACTGGAAAGGCAACATGTGTTAATTGTAATGGAAAAAAATCAGTTCAGTCAAGGATCACCAATGTGCTAAGGCTAGACCTACTGGGCAAAGGCTGGAGGTGTGGGGCTGGGGCAGGGATACAGCTCAGTCAGCAAGGGACTTAATGCCCAAGGATGAGGAGCTGCGATTGGACCTGTATGAAAACCAAAATAAAACAAAACAAATCCAAACAATGACGACAAAAGCCAGGCATGGTGGCATGAAGTGATAACCCTAGCACTGGGGAGATGGAGACCGGAGGATCCTTTAGACTCACTGACCTACTTAGTCACATTGATAACCAACCCTGAATCAATGAAGGACCATGCTTCAAAAACCAAGGTGGATAGTTCCCCAAGAACAATACTCAAAATTGCCTTCTGATCTAAACACACACACACACACACACACACACACACACACACACACACACGAACACATAGATACACATTTATACACATGAGCATGTTTTCTTACACACATACCATACACATAGTTTAAGGAATAATAATGTTTACATAGATTCTTATTCGTTCCCAAGGGGAATCAGTAGCTGGAGTAGAAACACTGGGCACACACCCCCCTAACTAAATAATGAAAGTTTACAGCAGCACGGTGGGATGTACTGGCCCCATGTGTCTCCTGATCCATTTTACAGTATTCCAAACAAAAGTGCATGGCTGAGTCTAATCCAAAGCAGTGTCAGAGGAATCTGAGTAGAGGGACACTCTGTAAAGCAGAGTGGTCTTCTGGGGGTGATCCAATTGTTTCAAATATACATTTAAGTCCTGATTCAAGACTTGATTTAGAAATAGGGCCATTGCAGATATAATTACCTGAGGTGGGCTCCTGAGTGGGCTGGGCCCTAATCCAATATGAGTATGCTCTTTTTTTTTCCCTCAAGATTGCAATTAAATATTTATTGAACAAATATATCATAAATGAACTAAGGGGCATTTTAGTTTGAAGATACAAAAAACAACTTCAAATATTTGACGGGCAGTCACGTAAAGAATGAAAAAATTTAATCAGCGTTGTCTACTACAAAAATCAAAGCTTAAACCACGGGGTAAAGGAGCCACAGATGGGCTGCAGGAGAGGTGGATAAAGGGTACCACACAGCTTAGCATTGCCCTTTCTCATACGATGCATTTCATGCTAAATTTCTTCCTTCTTGAGACAGACCGGGGACCACTTCTTTCTGGGTAATAGGCAGATGCAATGCATTGTAAGAATGTTGTTAAATTCACGTTACTGTTAAGTATGTGTTCTATATTATAAACATTTACAAATTTATACTAAAAGCATACTTTCTGGTATGCATTTTCCTATAAGCAAAGCCACTGGGGACCCAGCTATTTGATTTCCTACTTAGCAGCTATTGAATTCTCTGTCTCTGCTTGGCCTGTCTTAAGCGGAAGGATTATCAGTCTAACAGACAGCGACTACCCTATGCTAGCACCAACTCCTCTGAACACTCTGTAGAAGCCTTGACACACTTATGCAAAATATTGCAGCTAATTGCCCTGGCTACTGAAGGTACAGAGGCAGCCAGGGCTGTTGGAGATAGTTTATATTACAACCACAAGCCTCTATAAACCATTTCCACCTTGGCCAGACTGGGAGCACTAACCCTGGTAAAGATACCTCAGTGATTGGTGCTCAGGGGGTACAGGTGTGATTGGTTCAAATCGTAATCTTTAATGACTGTGATCAGTGGCGAGGAGGTCCTGGTGGCTCATGTTGGCTTTGGGTGTTCCAAACTAGGCTTCAAACACCTCAAAGACCCTCACTTGCATGGTGACTTCAAGTCCTAAGGTTCACCCTCCTGAGAGTATAAGTTTCTGTCAAGGTCTTAGGAACAAGATAGCTTGTATTCCTTTTTAAATATTACATTTATTTATTTACTTTGTGTGTGGTGGTGGTGGTGGACCATGACACAATGTGCTTGTGGAAGTCAGAGGACAACTTGTAGGAGTCACTTTTCTCCCTTTACCACATAGATCCCAGGGATCAAACTCAGGTTGTTAGTCTTGGCAGCAAGCTCCATTATCAGCTGAGCCATCTCGTGGGCCCTTAGTACAAAACAAAACAAAATAAAGCAAAACAACAACAACAACTAGTATCCAAAATTATATAAGCTTTGGGCTTGTCCCCTGGCTGGGAACTCATAATAATGTGAGACTATTTTTCCTGTTGTTTTTTGGAGATGGAGCCTCATGTATCCCAGGTTAGCCAGGAATTCAATATGTAACCTAAGCTAGCTGTTGCAGTTTGAATAAAAATGGCCTTCATAGACCAATATGGAGTGGTGCTATTGGCCTTGTTGGAGCAGGTATGGCCTTGTTGGAGGAAGTGCATCACTAAGAGGTGGGCTTTGAGGTTTCAGAAGTTCAAGCCAGGCCTTATGGCTCACTCTCTCTTCCTGCTGCCTTCCGATCCAGATGTGGAACTCCCAGCTAATTGCCAGTACCATGTCTGCCTGCATGCAGCCATGATGGTAATGGACTGACCCTCTGAACTGTAAGCCAGCTCCAATTACATGCTTTCCTTTATAAGAGTTGCTGTGGTCATGGTAGCTCTTCATAGCAATAGAAACCCTAACTCAGACACTGGTCTTTAACTCCTGACTCTCTTGCTCATACCTCTCAAGTACTGAGATTATAGTCATGGGCCACAATGCTCAGTTAGTATCAGGCTACTTAAAATTTTTTGTTTAGGTTGCAGGTTTTTCTTCTTCCTCTTCCTCCTCCTTTTCTCCTCCTCAATCTTTTTCTTTTGGATCACACAAATGGCACCACACACATCTGCATAGGACCAGCTTTACGTCTGTGTGGGTTAGGGTTTTGTCAATTTGACACAAGCTATGGACATCTGAGAAGAGGGAACCCAAGTGAGAAAATGTCCTATTGGATTGTGGGGCATTTTCTTGATAGATGATTGATAAAACAGGGCCCAGCCCACTGTGGGTAGTGCCATCTTTGGGCAGATGGTCTTGGAATGTCTAAGAAAGCAAACTGAGCACGTCATGAGGAGCAAGCCAGTAATAAGTGGTCTTCTGTGGTCTCTGCATCAGTTCCTGCCTCTGGGTTCCTATCCTGATATCCAATCATGATGGATGACAAGTCTAACCCTTTCCTCACCACGATGCCTTTGGTCATGGCATTTATCACAGCAATAGGAACCTTAACTAGCGTTTGAATTATCAGGGGTATATATTTTCTCTTCTTTCAGTGGCAAAACTGAGTCCTGAAGCTCATCTTGCTGTTCCTTGGAGTATACTTTTTCTCTTTTCCTGTTAATACATCTCATTTATGGCTACTCAAAGGCTTTTAGTGTCTCAGTATGAAGGCATGTCCAACCTGTGACCCATAGGATGCATGAGCCCCAGGTTAGGGATGAATGAGGCCCAACATACAACTGAAAGCTTATTTAGAACCCTGAGACATTTGTGTGTTTGCATTTTTTTTTCCTCAATTGTGAGGTTTTTTTCAAGCTTGAACTCTGTAGATGGCGATGTCATGATCCATTGTCAAAAGTTGGGCATGCATGGCAGGGTTTAGTAGACTTCTATCTGGAAACGGTTTTATTTCATGTAGCTCTGGCTTTAGAATCAAGAGTAGAAGGAGTTACCAAAACAATTGATGCTGGTTAGCTGGAGATAAGAAATTAGCAGTGATTAAGAAAAGACCAGCATCACTGAGGTGAAATCTTCTGGAAAGTGTTTTCTGAGAGCACAAAGAAGCTGTGTTTCAGAGATAGCCAAGGATGGTACTTCCTGCTGCAGCTGGACTTGGTAATGTGGAAGAGTCACACAGGTGGTACTGGTTTTGAAGGTATGAAGGGTCCATGAGAGCAGCTGAGGCTTGGCACTGTGAGAGACCATGGAAGAACATTGGTGAAGGTACAGCCTCAGTTGCAGTTGATGGCCCAGGACTAAAGAGGTCATGCAAAGAAGTTGAGGCTTGGCACCATGAAGGGAGCCTATCAGAGGCTATTGGTGAAGCATAGTTACAGTGGAAAACCCCAGTATATTGGAGATGCCAGTACCAGTATCATGGGATGACTGAGCAACAGCAGCAGTGGAGTGGAGTCAACCAGAACCTAGAGTGCTACAGAGGGCAGAGCTGGAGAAGTGACCCAGGGCCTTTGTGGGAGCCTGGAAGATCATGTGTGGATACAGAGCATTAGAACAAGAAGCTGTAAAGTTGAAGTTGCCTTGGACACCCCAAGATGTCAGAGATGTCAGAGCCATGGGATACTTGCCAAGAAAAACTACGAACAGGAAGTGGAAGCAGCCCAAGAGAGCAAAGCTTGTTGCTGCTGAATGCCAGATCTGCCAACAGCAGTCACAAGGATGAAAGGAGCTGGAGAGCTGAAGAGTGCTTTGACATTGGACATGGAGTATGGAGTTTGGAGTTTGTCTAGCTGGTTTTTGGTCTTGCTTTGGTCCAGTATTTCCTCACTGACATTTTGGAACGGTAATGAATATCCTGTGCCATGATTTGTTGGAAGTACATGATCTGCTTTTTTATTTTGATCTTATAGGGATTATAGTTAAGAGATTACATGAATCTCAGAAGAAACTTTGAACTTTGGATGTTTGCAAACTGTTGAGATTGTGATAGATTATGGGGACTTTTGAAGTTGGACCATATGTATTTTGCATTGTGCTATGGCTAGGTATGGCTCCCACAGACTCATGGGTTTGAACAAGCCTATGGGACCAGGGAGTGGAAGGTGGTGGTTTGAATATGTTAGGCCCATGGAATGTGGCACTATTAGGAGGTGTGGCTTTGTTGGAGTAGGCGTGGCCTTTTGGAGGAAGTTAATCACTGTGGGGGGTGGGCTTTGAAGCTCTGCCTACTTGGAGGGGTGTGGTTTTGAAATGAACATTCTTTTGTTTCAAAGTCAAATGAGCTCTGTTAAAACAAGTGAAGGAGTTATGGGCATATTTTTTTATTTTTAAAGGTTTGTTTTTATTATTTTAAATTATGCGTAGGTGTGTATATTCAAATGAGGATATGTACATGTGAGATCAGGTGCCCCAGGAGGCCAGAGGTGTTGGATCTCCTGAAGCTGAAATGACAAATGGTTGTAAGCTGTCTGACAAGGGTGCTGCAAACCGAACTTGAATCCTCTGGAAGAGCAGTCAGTATTCTTAACCACTGAACCATCTCTCTAGCCAGCATTTACGTCAATATAGAGGTGAAGACAGGAGAGAAAACAAGTTTGGGATTCTGAGTTAAGCTTCGAAATAATCCTGAAACAACTTGAATATATACATTTTTCCAAGTAAAAATTTCATGGGATCTAAATATATAAATATACACAGATCGAGTAATTCTAGGGAGGATTCAGTACTCACATTGAGATAGGCTGTAGGGTAATACATAAGCAAGATTTGAAGACTTGGTACCAAAGAAATAATGCAAAATACCCCATTAATAATTAAAATATTGATTACACCATGAATGATAAGAGTTTAAATATATGGAAATCATAAAGTGTGTCTAAAATTAATTTCACCTGCTTAGCCCACTCCCCAGCCTTAGAGGATTTAAAAGCATCCATGTTGCTTACATTCTGTTTCTGTAGGACCAGGCTGGATTGTGTACAGGAGGGCTTGCGTTCTGCACAGTCCCTAGTGTTGGTATCTAACGCACGTTGACATGCAACAGGGGTGTGTAAATTTTTATGGAGGAAGATGATTTAGTCGGGTAGGGAGGAACTGCTATGGAGCATGATGGTTGTTCAGGTGGCTTCTAGCCCTTACTTCCCCAGACTATGTAAATCTACTACGATGCTTCCCCAGGACAACTTAGTACCCCAGATGCTTATGTTGCCCACTCTGGCTCACCAGAAGCTAAATGACAGGGAGCTCAACTCACCACGAGATTATGATTTCCTGCACCCTTATGTTTTGTTTCTTCTCAAAGCACCAAAGCGTCACTAAGTGTTGTAAGTTAGAAACTTCTTTCTTCATCTCCTTGTCAAGTTACAAAATAGACTTTTCACCTTCACTTTTTTTTCTTGTGGGGGTGTCAGTGAGAACTTTAGCTGTAGCAACACACATATATGCACTGACACATGCAAGCACACACACACACACACACACACACACCATACATACACACACATCACATACACGTACCATATGCACACACACACACCACACACATCAAACATATACACACCCACCACACATACACATCCACCACACACATACATACACACACATACCCACCACACACACATATACACACCACACACATACATACACACCACACAAACATACACGAACTACACACATAATACACACACACACCTATGACTTGACAAAGCAAGTCGATAGCTTGCTACCTGTGCACCTTGCAAAGCTGGCTCTCCTAATATGCCACATGGCTTTTGTGTTGGATGGAGAATTATGCAAAAAGCCTGACTCCCATGGTGTGAGTTACCTTCCCCTCATAGGAAGAGGAGAAAAGAATGTTTCCTCTGGAGCCTGACAAGAAAAATTGCATTTTCTGTTGACTGCACAGATCTGTCTCTGCTGGGATCCTGCTTAACCTTTTGTTCAAAATAACCCGTCTATATGATCTAATTAAGCCAGTCCCTCCGGCTTCAAAAATAGCTTGCTTTATTGCTCACTCCCCCAGCAGGTTGATCTCTGGATATGCTTATTTGGTGGCAAACACATTAGTCTGAGTGGCCCCTCCCTAACCCCTGTGTTGGGGTCTCTGTGTTGTACATCCTAGCCAACCTTTCATGTGTCGCTTGAGGTAAGATTACCTTGTAGGAGGCATGGAGTACCTCTGTCTCCGAGTCTTGGGACTCTCAGATAAGTTGTGCCCACGGAGGGCAGAGGCATTGGCTCTTGTGGAGGTGCAGTTAGTAGGCAGTGGTTCTTGTGACCCTTAGAGTTACCTGAGGCCACCAGAAAACACAGATATTTACATTACAATGCAAAACAGTAGCAAAATTACAGTTATAAAGTAGCAACAAAAATAATTTCCTGGTTTGGGGGTCACCAGAGCGCGAGGAACTGTGTCAAGGGTCACAGCATTAGGAAGGTGAGTACCACTGAGTCACAGCCATCTGACATGGAATCAAACTAGGGTCCTCTGGATGCCCAGAACAGCCGAGCTGTCTCTCTAGCCTCCAGACACAGATGATTTTTTTTTTTTTTTATTAAAACACCATCTTGTATTCTGGAACCACCCCACCCCACAAAAAAGACTATCTTGTACAAACTGGGTGTGGTGATACGTGTTTATAATCCCACTGCTTAGCAGGTGGAGAGAGGCGGGAGTTCAAGGTCATCCTCAGCTACTTAGCAAGCTTGAGGTCAGTCTGGGCTACGTGAAACCCCGGGTCAAAAACCAGAACCAAATTAAACCAACAGGAGCAACAACAACAAAAAGAACAGCCCTGTGGTGGTGCACACCTTTAGTCCCAGCATTCTGAGGGCAGAGATGAGTGACTCTCTGTAAGGTCTAGGCCAGCCTGGGCTACATAGTGAGTTCTCTGCTAGCCAGGAATACATAGAAAGACTCTGTTTTTTTAAAAAAAGAAAAGAGAAACTTACATAATATATAGGGTATACTTAAGCTAATAAATAAATAAATAAATAAATAAATAAATAGGTTATCTAACGAATTAAACCAGGCATCTTACATTTTTATTTGCCAGTGGCAACCACTGCTCAGATCCTGTATTAGCCCAAATCCTATATTGCCCAGAGGGACGATCTATTGGGCCAGCAAGCTGGCTCATGGGGAAAGGCACTTGTCATTAAGCCCAATGACCCGAGTTTGATCCCTAGGATTAATATGGTAGAAGAAGAGAACCAACTCCCAAAAGTTGTCCTGGACCGGGTCCCTGCCCAGACAAGCTCCCCCCAACAAACAAATGGGTGTAATTAAGTAAAAACAGGTGAGGTGACCCAAGGGCTTATTGAAGAATGTGGGTCGGGCATTTAAACAAAGGCCAGTTACCTGATGGCACTTACTGAAACCTGTTGTGGAGAAGCAACTGAAATCACACTCAGATATCTATCTTCATGCCTTTGGGGACAAAATGAATTCAGGGAAGGGGCCATGCAAACTGTAAAGTGCCACTCTGCTTTGCTTAGTCCTTGCTCCACCAAGATTGTCCACCGCGAGGACAGAAATGATTTTCTTTATATGGATATCCCCCTCTCAGTCTGTCAAAACATTTGAGCATCAGACCATGCTTAAAAACATTATCAATAACCTTGAAGTAAAATTTAAGGACACTGTTGGGATTCGGGGTCTCGAAGCTAATGTGTTATCTTGGTGTGTGCGAGTGTGTGCGCGCGCCCGCTCATGCACACACCTGGAAACCCAGAATCCATGGTGTTGAGTCGCACGGTGCAGAAAGAGCTTCACTGTGCTTAGGAGGAATCCAGCCAAAGCTCGTTACCCATCTACTCCAGAACAAACGCTTGTCACCACCGGCAGCAGCCTCCCCCACCACCTGTCAGGGAGCCACTGCCAACGGGTAATTGTACCATGGTGTTGTGAGAGGAAGCCTGACTTTAAAAAGGCGCTGGCAGAGTCCAGGGGCCAGCGGGGCCTTTTCATACCTGCTAATGAAGCCTCATTAGAAGCAGCAGGAGTGTGTGCTGGGAACTAGAAGCAGCAGTCAGTCATGATTTTCCCCTGCCAAAAGGTGATTAACTTTCTGACTCGCGGCACCTGCTCTCGGAGATGTGCAGGGCAGAAGAGTCTAAAAGGCGCAGCCCCACGCAGCGTGCTTCTGGGAGAAACTCTTGAGAGTGCGCACATCTACTCTCTTTGCCTTCCAGTGGCTTCCAGATTCTGCAAAAAACACATGGGGTCCTCTTCACCATCCAGGCCCCAGGCTGGGTGGAGGTTGGAAACTGAGGTCTTGGCTTAGAAACAATAATTAACGATAATAAGAAAGAAGGCTACCACACGACTGGCAGCTTCCAACATAGTTGGGACAGCTGCACTGTCTTCCTGAGTGGCTTTTGTACCCAGGTGGTTCAATTAGGAGCAGTTCGTAGCGAGTAGCTAGAGGGTAAATGTATGCTCGGCTGAAACGAGAGTAAGTGGCATCTTTCTATTTCTGTACTTCAGATGCAGAATTATGTAAAGATGCTGTGTAGAGTCTAAGTAACTGGTCTTCTGGGGGACTCGTGGGTTCACTTTCTTTGGTCCTGCAGGCCAGCAAGGAAATCTACCTGATACAATCCCAACCAGGACAGCTTGCTTCTTTTTAAAGGTTGTTGTTTTGTCTTGTCTTTGAGACAGGGTTCTTTTGTGTAACAGCCTTGACTGTTCTGAAACTCTCTTTGTAGACCAGCCTAGCCTTGAACTCATAGAGATCCGCCTGCCTCGGTCTCCGAGTGCTGAGATTAAAGGTGTGTACTGTCACAACCGGCTGTTTGTTTTTAAATAAGCATAAGCATTGTTTATTTGTTTTGGAATTTTACATATGAAGGTCCTCAAATGTTCCCACACTGGAATATATCCCTCTGTTGGGGTGAGCAGCTCACAGTGACAAAGGGACAAAGACTGAGTTTCTCTTTGTCTAATTCTGTGTAGCAGGCAGGTAACAGAAACAGAAGTGTTTATTTTTGTGGTGTGGTGGCGGTGTGTGGTTTTAGTAGCACTGAGAACCTGTGGTTGGACACAGGTGGTGGTTTCAGTTTTAATCTGAGGGCAGGAGTCTTGTCTGTATGGGAAGCAGATGCATGAATATATTTGGCTGGCCCAAGCCTTTAGGGGGCTGGCGTGGGGGCTGGCATGAGGACTCCAAAAAGAAATTTTGAGGCTACAAGGAGGTAAGCAACTGCAACCTAATTAGTCCCCCATGGGTTGAAACTGATGAAGAGGCGCTACCAACGGGCAAATGAGATGTGTGTGTGTGTGTGTGTGTGTGTGTGTGTGTGTGTGTGTGTGTGTGTGTGTGTGTGTATAAATATGCGTATGGATGTTCATGAGGTTGGAATGCCCTGTGATGCCTGTAATTATGGTGTGTTCAGTAAACAGACTGATCCCTGTTCTGGCAAAGTGCACACACACACACACACACACACACACACACGTGTGGCACATTTGCATGTGAGCATGGTACCTGTCAAGTGCAGAACTTTTGAATGAACAGCCCTTGTGTGTTGATAAAACCAGAACAGCTGACCTTGAGACCAAGGTGAGACTGATGGACTCACTCAACATCCCTTCCAGAAGCATCCAAGAATGGCTCCCAGCACAGTGTAGAGTATATGCTTAGCATGGGTAAGGCCCTGGCTCCTATCCTTTGAACCAACAAAACAAATGCACACACACACACACACACACACACACACACACACACACACACAATACCAAACCAAATCCCCTGGGATCTGCAGATAGAACAAAAGGTTTCTGTACCAACAGCGAGTTAACCACAAAATGGCAGACTGGGAGCCGCACGCAAAGTATTTATTCAGAAAGACCTTGGTTGTTCAAGCTACAGACTACAGAAATGAGCAGAAGAGCCCTCTCCACTCCCAGGAAGCCTTCCAGCTCCATCTGAGTCAATGAGAGAATCCAGCAGCAACTGAAGTTCTTCAGACATCATCACTGGTGGGCCGTTGAGGAAGGCAGAGTTTTCTTTGTGAAAAGAGGAAGTCATTCTTTGTTTTTCCCATTAGCTGAAAAGAAACAAACGTGAGTCAGGATTGACAGAAATGGAACCTCAGTAAAGATACCACAGCTGTGGGATAGGAAGCCATGTTATGAGAAAGAATTTGATCTTTGGACTAAGACGGTGCCAAGGTTCGAACCCCTGTTTTGCGGTTTGATGGCTTTTGGACAAATGACTTCCAGAACTCTGGGACATGAAGTCCTGTCAGTAACTGGGGATATGTGGTGGTCTGGTGGGCACAGGAGGGAATCAGGGCAGCCAGGTTTAGGGCTGGACGCATGCAGAACAGCCGCTCAGTAGGCACATATGTTCTTGAACTGCCTCCCACCCCTTACTCCTCCATGTTTATTTAAAATGACTTTATATATTTACTCATGTGCACGTTGGAATCTGAAGGATTTAGTTTTGTTAGGAACATCTGGCTTTCACATTCCACAGAGAGCAACTGGACAAAAAGACAGCTGGGGGAGAGAGACGATGGGTCTTCCACTTGAAAGGAGGGGCTGGAAGGTTTGCAGGTGGCTCTGTGGTGGTTCACCCAGCAAAGGGATGCTATGCTCTTTGAAAGAGGGCCAGAAAGCCTGGGCTCTAGTCCCAGAGTTGCTTCAACCTCCGTATGTGACATGGACAACCTCCACCCCCACCCCCACGTGGGCCTTCCCATTCTCTCTTGAGTTGTGAGAGGTTGAACAAGGTAATCCCTAAGTTGTCTTTTGTACTTTATTTTTATTTCTTAGTATTTGTGTGTGTGTGTGTATATGTGTGTGTGTGTAAATGTGCTCACACACATACACACATGCCACGGTACAAAATAGAAATCAGAGGATGATTTTTTTTTTTTTTTTTTTTTTGGTTTTTCAAGACAGGGTTTCTCTGTGTAGCCCTGGCTGTCCTGGAACTCACTCTGTAGACCAGGCTGGCCTTGAACTCAGAAATCTGCCTGCCTCTGCCTCCCAAGTGCTGGGATTAAAGGTGTGCCCCACCACTGCCCGGCAGAGTATTATTTTTTGAAGTCCGTTTTTCACAAAAGGGACAGTGGCCAACTTCCCCATCATTCCTGACACCTTGCTTGTCTTCCCTACAGAGTCCAAATTAAACAGAATTTTCTCAGCAGCCCTGTAGGCCAGTATGTCATTCAGATAAGAGAAAGTCGACAGGAAGCCTCCTCAAAAATGTTTGAGAGTAGGGCTGGAGAGACACTGGCTGCTCTTCTGAGGACCTAAGTTTAATTCCTGCACCTATGTGGTAGCTTACAACGATCTAACTCCAGTCCCTTCTTCTGATCACTATGTGTATTACACAGGTGACGCACAGACTCGCATGTAGGCAGAACACCCACCTATAAAATAAAAATAGATAAAAAAAATCTCAATTTAAAAAAAAAAGGTTTAAGAGTCATTCAAGAAAAAGGCTTTTTGTTTCTCCCTGTACTGGCCTTGAGTGAACTGTGATAGCTGGGGTCATCACGAGTAGTTTTATGCAGTGCTGGGGCCGAAACCCAGGGCTTTGTGCATCCTAGGCAAGCTCTCTCTGCTGACTCAGCCACCCCCATTCCCCATGGGCATCTTTCTCCAAGATAAGGAACCAAGGCATAGCACATGCCCCTACTTGCTCTCCTCTCTGTCCAGCAGGGCGTGGTAGGACGCCACATCCTTCTGTAGCTGGCTCTTGCATGCCAGCAGGTGTGCCTGCTCCTGCTGTTGCTGCTCTGACTCCGAGCGGATCTCTGCCAGCTCTGCCTCCAGCCTGCCCACCACGGCACCCAGGTTCTGCAGTTCCATGTCATGCCAGTGCTGGGCATCGTGCAAGGTGTTTTCCAGGCCTCGTTTCTACAAAAGAGCACAAGTCATCGGGGCAGGCTCTCCAGGTAGGAAATGGTGACCAACCTGGTCTGCCCATTTTTCTGATGCTGTCAACCCCATAGAAAGATAGAGGTCAGTCTTAGTGGCCCTGGGGAAGAGTAGGAAGGCAACATTCTGCCTCCCGGACATTTTGCAATGGGCAGGAGGGAGTAGCCAGGGCAGAGCTGAAATGGATGTGTCTGACCGTTACCGCTCAGTATTTTTCTGTGATGTTTAGTAATACGTCTTTGTCAGTCCTGTCCTACTGCTCCTTGGTGAGTTTCAATCACCTCGTAGGGAGCTAGAGATCCTCACGCAGAGAGTCCAGGCCTGTGTGACTGATGGCTACCTCCCTCAGGTTGCTAACTTTCAGATCATGACTCCCGCACTGGTACCTCCAGTGCAGATGTCTACCTCAGCTATGGAGGCTTCAGCTGGAGAAGATAGGAGATGATGCATCCTTGACTTCCCTTTTGGGCACCACGGCCACGGATTCTGAGTCGCTGCTTTTACATCTCCTGTGAGGTTTCACATTCATGCTGCCTTTTTTCTCCCAACACCATGGCCTGGGATCGATCAGACATTTATCGCCTGAGGTCAGCCCAGTGGCTAAAGTACACATCTGGGGTTCCATCTCCTCTGCTTAATTATCACACCAGTGGCGCCCAGGGACCCTAGTATGGTTCCCATGGCTGGCTTGTCTTTCATTTCATCTCCTCCTCAACACTAGTGTCTTCGGAGCTTATGGGATTCATAATTGTTTCTCCCCCCCTTCCTCCTCCTCTTCTTTTTTGAGACAAAGACTCATTGTATATCTCTGGCCTACTTACTATGTAGACCAGGCTGGCCTTGAACTCACAGAATTCTGGGATTAAAGGTACACGCCACTATATAAAGCTGCATCTTGTTTCTTATACCTGCACTACCCCTCTCTGTCTCTCCAGTATTCTGACTTGGTTGATTCCTACTCACCCCCAAGTTCAAGTTCAGGGGTCACTCTTCTAGGAAGCCTTCCTTGATGCCTCTCAGTCCCTACTATAAGCAAGTTGGGTTAGGAGCTCGCCTGTGTTTCCATGGCTCTCCAAGCATGTGCATGTCCTTGGACTTACCACAGGGATATGCCTTTCTCACAAAATGGTGGGACTCAGAAGAAAACTGGTCTCTGTACCCTCAGTGCCAGGAAAGGGCCTGGGCAGGCCAGGTGTTTGGTATATATGTGCCGCCTGGATGAAGGCGTCTGCTACATGGTTACGTTTATTGTCTGCTGTTCTCTTCCTATCAGACTGAGAACCCACTTCTTCTCATCCTTCTGTGCACTGTGCCCTGAAAGCCAGCACAGGCCATTAAGAATCTGAGCAGAGTGGCCTTATAATACCTGGCTTTGAAGAGACTTTTAATTATTTTTTTCTTATTTATTTTATGTGTTTGTGTATACTAAGTGTATGTCCGTCACATGTGTGCAGAAGCCCACAGAGGTCGAAAGAGGCATTGGATCCCCTGGAACTGAAGTCACAGATGTTGTGAGCTGCCGTGTGGGTGTTGGGAACAGAATCTGGGTTCTCTGCAAGAGCAGTAAGTGCACTTAATTGCTAAGTCATCTCTTCAGCCAAAATTGTGTTATTTTTAAATTTGGGAATTCATGTGTGTCTGAATGAGGGTGTGTACACAAGAGTGTAGGAGCCTGTGGAGACCAGATGAGCCCCTAGAGCTGGAGGAATAGTTGAGACACCTGACATGGGTTTTAGTAACTGAATGTGGGCCTTCTGCAAGGGTAGCACAAGCTCTTAAATGCTGAGCCATCTCTGCAACCTCAGTACCTACCTTTTTAAAAAAAAAAAAAAAAAAAAAAAAAAAAAGATAGAGTCTCACACTATAGCTTTGGCTGTCCTGGAACTTGCTATGTAGACTAGGCTGGGCTTGAACTCAGAGATCTGCCAGCCTCTGTCTCAAAAGTGCTAGGATTAAGGGCATGTGCTACACTGTTTATGTAACACATAAAAACAAATATTTTTTTCTAAGTTGGATTCAATCAAATCTTGATGAATTAAATTCCTGTACCCAATCCTCCAGAGCATGGTTTTAAAAATAGACTTCTGACTGCTGTAGCTGAAATAGAAGATTCTTGGTGGTGGTATGCTAAGCAAAGTCATTATATTAGCTAAATCTTGTGAGTGTTCATGTGTGTGTGTGGGGTACCCATGTCAGCGTGTGTGTGTGTGTGTGTGTGTGTGTGTGTGTGTGTGTGTGTGTAACTCAGAGGACAACCTCAGACATTATTCCTTAGTGTTTATTTCTTTTTGAGGCAAGGTCTCCCTCTGGCCTGGAACTCACCCAGAAGGCTGGGCTTGTCCTCCCCAATACTGTGACCATGTGATTACAAGGGCACACCACAGTGCCCAGCTTTCATATCTCTCTCTCTCTCTCTCTCTCTCTCTCTCTCTCTCTCTCACACACACACACACACACACACACACAGAGACACACACTATGCCGGTTCAGGAGATGTAATTCAGGGCAAGCACTTTACTGACGAGCTCTCTCCCCAGCCCATGGGTGTTCTTAACTCCACAGGCCATGTGAACTCTGAGTTAGAAGCCCAGTTTCGTGCCTTTTAGGAAGCAGTGTGAGATACTATGAACTAAGGGTGGTAGAGCAGCCTCTGGCGCAGTTGCTATTTGGCTTATGGGATCTGAGATCCCTTTACAACAGTAGGCATGTAAAAATGACCTAGACTTTGAGAATCATTTGTTCTCATGGCCTTGGGTTTTCTCTCTTTCGTTTTATATAGGAAATAACTTTTGTTTTGAACAGGCTTCTAAACCTATGTACTCTTTGCGAGTTGTTGTTGACACTGGGTCTGTAATAGCTGTGATCTAGAGAAACATGTCACTGGAACATGCTTGGGCTGTCCCATGTTCTAGGTGAGCTCCCCATGTGGCCTAAGGGGTTCCCTTGATTACTCGGGGTGCTGTTGAGGGGTACACTCATGAGACCCCTTATCAGAGATCCCATGGACCTTTATCCCACCCTTAAGAGTCCATGTTCAGCATCTTCACCTAACCTCCTTTACTCTCCCCCCACTTACCCCAGCCCTGGCTGTCCTGGAATTCACTATGTAGACCAGTCTGGCCTCGAACTCACCGAGAACCCCTTGCCCCTGCTGCCTTCTGAATACTGAATTTAAAGGTATGCACCACTATGCTGGGCCAAGCTCCTAATGCTCTAGAAGGAGATGCTTGGTTCTTCAGAGTATTTGAGCCTGAGCAGCTATGACCAGGCTCCTGTGGCCCTAGAGACATGGACAGCACCACTAACACACTGAGACCACAAAGGCTCTCCATTCCTCTGGCTCTCTGAGGACTGACAGAGACTTTCTTGAATTGTCATATCCTCCAGAAAGCAAGATAATAATTACTTTTGGTAAATTCTGGGCTTGAGTTCCACTAAATACAGAGTTCAGTAGGCCTAATGGTGTCTGGCTTCCAACACAAACAGTATCCTAGTGGCAAAGAGAGCTGAAAGTCTGGCCAGCAAAGCTGTCTGCCTTACAAGAGTGATTGGCACCATGTAGCCATGTATGCATAGGTCGTTCTGACTCGGATAGCTGGATAAACTATTTCCTCCCCCTCGCCCGCTCTTCTCAGTCTGTGCTCCTCATCTTGGCTGTAAGGCACAGTAGTGGGAACTTTGATCTATTGGAACCCACAGGGGACAGAGCTAGCCCATCTTGGGCTAGTCACGAGCATAGGTGGAATGCCATTGCTATGAGGTCTTCTGGTTGGCATGTGAGTTCCTTTTTCCATTTGTCCCAACAGTTAGAAGCATGGGGTTGAAGTGAGGTGACCAGGGGGCTGATGATGCGAACTCAGGGTTCCCGAGTTGGTGGTTATAGTTTTGCATAATAAATTCTAATAGGTACCATTTGTTGATTGCTTGCGTGTGTCAGCACAGAGTAAAAAGCTTGACATACATTATCTAATTAGTCATTCCAGTGACCTTCTGAGGTCAGGTCTATTCTGATCTTAGGATAGATCACATTTCCAAAGGCAGCTGCAACAATTATCACCACGCTGCGTGGTCCTTCTCAATGTGACCTTGCCGAGAATCAAGGCTGCCTTGATCGCCTGGGTTGCTTTGACCAGTAGAATAAGATATACATGATATTCAGAAACTCCAAAGCTAAGAGGTGAGAGAGCTGATCAATTTATGCTCACTCTATAAGGGAAACAAGGTGCCTCATCAGGGTGCTGTAGCAATAGGATCGCCATAATGCAAGGATCTCCAAGCTAGCTGTATGGAGAGGTCTCAGAAAGCAGGACACAGATTCATGATTGAGGCATCTCACATGTGAGTCGAAGAAGTCACTGTGGTGTCCCAACCCCAGTAGACACCTCGAGGGATAGGGAAGAGCTGTCCCAGCTGACCTCTTCTTAAATCACAGGACGGTGGAGCACATGATCCACTGTTGTCGTAAGCCACCAAGACAGCAGGTAAATAGGACAACTAAAATAGAGCCTTACTAGACAAAGGCTAAAATAGAAGCTTAGAGGGTCATATGACCAGTGAGGAGAGGAGCCCAGGGTTCAAGATCACAGTCCAAACACATGTCCCAAATTCACAGGACTGCCTTGTTAGGAGAAGAGTAAAGACAGAGGTTGGCTTCCTAGTAGGTGGGGGACATTCTAGACCCTGCCCCAACTCTTTCCTTCTCTATATCCACCAAAAAATAAACATACTGACTCCTATAGTGGGGCTGGTCTCCCCCTTGTCACTCCCTCACATGCTGAGCCTTGTGATTCTTAAGGTATCTTATGTCCCCAAAGCACTTGCTATAGCTCCTGGAACATGGTGAGTTCTTATATAGAGATATAAGATATATCAATATAGATGTATTGATATAGATGTAAAAACATGCTAACATACACATATGGTCCAACAATGCTCTGTGGTTAGAATGATGGGGGAGATACTATGCTATCCTAATAGAGAGTCAGTCCAATCCAGACCAGAAGGTAGAGCTTAATCTAGTCATCTTAGGAGCTGTGTGGGGTTGGGTCCAGGATGCCTGTGAATACCTAAGTCTATAGATGTAACTCTCTTACAGAAATAGATATCATATGTACATATGACCTATACATTCCTCCTGCATATTTTCTTAAATCTTGTGATGTATCTATAGATGACTTACACGTGATACAATGTGCAGCCTGCTATAGAGCCGATTAGGTTGTTGTTTAGGGAACACTGATAAATATAGGCTGCGCACATGCAGAACAGGTGCAGTGTTTTTCCTGAAGGTTGATTGAATCCACAGATGGAGAAACCATGGATACAAGGGGCCGACTGTAATTATTTTAATTACTAATAATTAGTAGTTGCAAGGCACCTGCTTACAAACCACAGTGAGTCTGAGCTTACTAGGCGTCTGAGGTTGGGTGCTCCAGAGGCAGAGCCTGAGACAAGGATCTTAGAGCTTATAAACAGTTCCAGGATTACTCTCAGGAAAAAGGGAGTTGACTCAGGAAAAGAAGACAGGGCAGGGAAGACGCTAAGCAAGGATGTAGCCTCCCTAAAAACTGCCTACTGCCCAATACCATGGAAAGCGCTGTACAGCTCCCACTCTGAAGCTAGTAGACTGGGCTTTCAAAACCATCAGCCTGTCACTGTCTGGGTCAAGGGCATGGCCTGCCTTCTTCAATCAGGAGTCTTCTGTTTGGCTGATGGCAAGTGTCTGAAGAAGCAGGGCCACTGAGAAGGGACAGCTGCCGAGTGTCAGCAAACAACATTCCCAGCAGTGGCAGGTACGGGCTCTTTCCACAGGGCCCTGCTGTGTCCAGGACACTTGTTAAGTATGAATCAGTACCTGATGATGTTCAGAGGCCAGAAGATACTCCAGGCCCCCAAACCGCATCCTGTGGGACCAAAGCCCTGTGCAAGCCAGGAAGCATGAGACATCAAACTGACAGTTGAGAGTTAAACATCAAAACCACCAGGGCCTTCTTGGCACTCACCAGAGCCCGTAAAGATTCCGTCTCAGCCTGGAGACTCTGGACTTGGCATGAAGTGTCATGTAACTCTACACTGAGGGCAGCGGCCAGCTTCTCTTCTTGAGTCTGGGATACATGGACCATCTCTGTCTGTTGCTGTGGAGAGTCAGTTCTCAGGGTGAGCTGGGATGAGTTGTAAACCTGAACCCACCTTCATCCTTAGTTTCTTCTAAATGGACTCTCTGCCAGACTAAAAAATACACCCCCCCCCCTTTTAAAAAAATAAACCTGCTAACCAATTCATATACAGAAAAACTGTTTTAAACCTTTGATGCCTAAAAATAGAATAACATTCAAAAAGATTTACTTAAGACTTGGCGAAGACTGTAGATCATGGTATTGCTTAGCATGCATATGACCCTGGGTTCAACCTCTACACACATTCTCTCTCTCTCTCTCTCTCTCTCTCTCTCTCTCTCTCTCTCTCTCCCTCTCTCATTGAAAACAGTAAGATGTCTCCTCTCCTCCCTGTGTTCTAATCACAGTTTTCCTGTTTCCAGTTCCTATGCTTCCTTTCTTTTTTTTTCGAGACAGGTTTCTCTGTGTAGCCCTGGCTGTCCTGGAACTCACTCTGTAGACCAGGCTGGCCTCGAACTCAGAAATCCACCTGCCTCTGCCTCCCAAGTGCTGGGATTAAAGGCGTGCGCCACCACTGCCTGGCTCTATGCTTCCTTTCATAAACATTTCTTGCACTGACTAATGGTACAGATGCCATCTGAGACCTCTAAAGGAATTTTGCTGTAATGTGAACATTTCAGAATTATGCTTGCATGAGCAAAGGTGGCTACAGCATCACTAGGTGATCCAATCTTACGGGCCCAACATTGCATATTTAATCTCTCATTGATCTGAACATCCTTATGTGCTACACAACTGTATTTATAGGTGAATATGCATTACTGCCTTCTCTTGTTTGCTACAGTACTTACTATGTGATAGTAATTGGTCTCTGCCAGCATACTGAGGTGAGCATAGTCTGAGCAGCTACACAGCATTGCCTTGTTTGGAGGTACTGTCATTTATTTAGACATTCCTTGTCGGTGGACATTTTGATTGGTTCCAGATTTTTCCTATTTCCTACATTAGTGTAAAGAACAACCTTAGATGCCTCACATTCCACCCACAAAGGCATCTCCGAGGGATAAATTCTTTAGAAAGACTGTATTTACGTGAAGACAGAGTCTTGTTATGTACTATCGGTCTCCCACTCCTCCTGCCTCAACTGCCACGGGCCGAGAGTATGTGTGTGCAAATTATCCTTCAGAGAACTTGTAACTTGTAATCCTGGGAGACAGTGTCAGGTCCCCACACCTTCTTCAGGCAAGGGACGTTCTTATGTTTATTCATTTTACTTTTATGTGTGCTTTGCCTGCATACATGTATGAGCACCATGTGTGTACTTGGTGCCCATGGAGGTCAGAAGATTGAATCCTTGAAAATGGAGTCACAGAAGTCTGTGGACCACCACGTGGGTGTTTGGAAAATGTACACGAGTCCTCTACAAGAGCAACAAGTGCTCTTAACTGCTGAGCCATCTCTCCAGCCCTAGGTTTTCTATCGGATCTTTATATCTGATAGTCATATTTTTCCTTAAAAAAATTTTTTTTTTGAGACAGGGTTTCTCTGTGTAGCCCTGGCTGTCCTGGAACTTTAAAAATTTTTTAAAATTACACTATTTACTTGTATGTGGGGGACATGTTTGTGTGGGTGCACACATGCCATGGCTTATGTGGGAGCACACAGGTACAATGAATGACTCGTGTCAGAGGACACTACAGGAGCCAGTTCTCCTCCCACCACGTGGGACTGAACTCAGGTCATCAAGCTTGGTGGCGAGTACCTCCACGGCTGGGCCATCTTGCTGGCCTCAGTCCCCTTTTCATTGTACAAACCCGTGCAGCTGCTGTTGTGAACACAGGGGGGGCTCTGGGTGCTGGACCTTTTTTCCAGAGTGAGATTCCTCCCAATGCACTCAGGGGAGCAGGTCCCCTGCTGGTGGATGATAAAATGAGGTCACTCTTTTTTCTAGTACATTCTGATGTACTGTCTCTGAGCCAGTGCTGTAGGCAGAGAGGTCAAGGAAGACTTTATGGTCTCAGGCCCTGAGGAGGCAAGGTTCATTTGGGGTATATGATAAAATTCAAATACATTGACACCCAGGTCTTGAAATCTTGGCTCCATTTCTGGACTGGGAGAGCATGATAACATTTTGAAATATGGTGGAGATTTTCACACTCAAAAATTATAAGTATGGGGCTTGAGAGATGGCTTAGTGGTTCAGAGCATTTGTGGCTCTTGCAGAGGACCCAGGTTTGGTTTCCAGGACTCACACGGGGAGGGAGTGGGGGGGAGGGCTAATGAGCATCTGTAACTTCAAGGAGATTTGACGCCCTCTTCTGACATCCTAGGGCATCAGGCATGCAAGTGACACACACATACACGCAGGTACCCACCCATACACATAAAATAAAATATAAAAATCTTTATAGTTGGGTGTGCTAACATTTACTTCTAATTCCAAGCACTTGTGATTCAGAGGCAGGCTTTGAATTCAAGGCCAGCCTGGCCTAATAGTTCCAGGATAGTCAGGAGTACATAGTGAGACCCTGTCTCAAAAGATTTGGCACACACTCACACACTCACACACACCCCTGCCCTCGTGGCTGCGGAGGTCAACAAAGTGCTTGTCACATAATCATGATGATCAGATGCCCAGGCCCCATGTAAAACACTGGGCTCTATAATCCCAGAACTGGGGTGGGAATGGAGGAGGCTCCCTGGAGCTCACTGGCTGGCCAGCTTGGCTAATCAGTGAGAGACCCTATGTCAAAGATAAGGCAGAGAGCAACTGAGGAAGCTACCAACGTTGACCTCTGGCCTCCCCATGTGCACCCCCCACCACACATGCACACACACATACATGCATGCTCATGCTCTCTCGTGCACACACGCACACACACACACACACACACACATTGTAATCATAACCTAGTACTTAGAGGTTGAACTATTGGATGAAAATAAAGGAAGAACGAGGAGATTTTTTCTAAACCTGACCACTTTTCTCATCACCATTGCCAGTCTCACAAGCATTGGCTATGACTCAAATCTGAAGGAAATACTACCTTGTGGGATGAGGCCGAATGGGCTCTAGGGGTGGGGGGAAAGTATAGTAAGCAAACAGTGACACTCTCTGATGTCAGAAATGGTCCGTGTTCTCACAGCTTGTGCACCCAGGCTGAGCTCTCAGGAGCTCCTAAGCACTTGCTGTGGGTTTGGGAGCCATGCAAGCTCTCTGCTCTGAGCTAGAAGTGAGCGACAGCCTTGCAAGAGCACGGGTGTGCTTTCCAGACTTGACAAGAACATGACTGTGACTGCGCTGTGTTCTTTGTCATGGGGTCACAAGGGCTCCTTATCTAGAGGAGGGGGCATTGCCTTAGAACAGCAGTTCTCAACCTGTGGGTCACAACCCTTTTGGGGGGCTGAAGGACCCTTTCAGAGGGGTCGCCTAAGACCATTAGAAAGCAGAGATATTTATACTATGATATATAACAGTAGCAAAATTACAGTTATGAAGCAGAAATGAAAATTATTTATGGTTGGGGGTCACCATTACATGAGGAACAATATAAAAGGGTCACAGCATTAGGAAGGTTGGGGGCCATTGCCCTAGAAAGACCCTGACAGCAGCCCCACATATCTTTAGCCCTCTGCACAGACTCTCCATCCTCACAGCCTTTAAGATGTTACATGCTCATTCTTAATTGCAGTCTCCCATCTCTGATCTTTCTGTCAGTCTGAGCCTAGCAGTTGAATGTTAATCCTGGCCGGGCTGTGATGGTGCCCATCTGTAGTCCCAGCACTTGGGGATGGAGGCAGGAGGAGCAGGAAGAAGTTCAAGGTATCCTCAGCACCATAGACTGTCCAAGGCCAGCTGGGGCTGCAGTCTCAAATCAAGAACAGAAAGAACCAACAAAGAGTGCTGGTTCTGTCCCCAGACTACAGCTCTGCAGCTCTCTGCATGGCTGGGCTTAGGTAAGTTTCCTATCTACTCTGTGCCTCAGTTTATTCAGTAATGGGTGACAATCAGAACTCCTATCAGGATGAACTGAGAGCTTATCTGGCAAATGCTTGGCTCTGTCACATGGCAGTCCTCAGGCAATGCTCTGTTCCAGAGTTTTCCTGGCAAGTCTGATCCTGCAGTTTGGGATGGAGGCCTTTCTGTCTACTGTGCCCCGCCCAGCCAGTCTCCTCACTAGGTTGTAGGAACTGGGTGTTCAGGGACCAACCTATTATTTCTCATTCCTTCTGGGTCACTTAATGACTCTTCACACCTAGGGCACACTCAATAACCTTCATGAAAAAGGTCAACAACACGGGCTCAGAACATGCTAGGGACTTAAGGAAGAAGAGGGCCTCCTGTGAATGGGACTGGACCAGATCTTGTCTCCATTAGGAAGATCAACTACTATGCAATTAAGCCTTATAAACCATTTTGGTGTCCTGTGGTGCCACATACTATTTAGTATCGGAGAGCTTTTAACAGGCAGGCCATGCATTCTTGACTTAATCCTCTTCCCTGCCCAATGCAAGATTTATTTGGGAGAAGTCTGGATACCATTCAGCCTGCCTCAGTGACCACGCAGGGCTTCCTCAGGGGTGTATTAACAAGTCGTGTGACTCTCAGTGGAACCTCAACGTGAGCAGAATGCTGGCCTGGTTAGGCAGGGTTTCATTGCTCCTTGAGTGAACACAAGACCCGCCTGACTTCTCAAGCTGTTCTCTGGGGTGGAAAGTCAATTCCCAGACCATGTGGCATCTGCCAAAAGAAACAGCTGAGCTAATGGCCTCATGGACTTGCTGCCCCACCTCATATCTGGGATGTAATTGAACAGCCTGTATGCTAAAAGCAAGAGAAGAAACTCATCCATGGGCCAAAAGTAGATTTTTCTTAATTATTGGAGAAGTCTAAATGATAGTATTTTTGACTTTGCTTATTAAGATCATCCCCCCCTTAAGGGACTTGTTTGCTTGTCTCCTAGGCGACAGCTTTGTGTGGAATATGGGTGACAGTAGCTTAATTCCCCAGGGATGATTTGGGTTGTTTCATCTTTGACAATCTCCAATTTAGAAGTAGTATCTTTATACTTTTTATGGGAGCAGCCAATCAAAAAGCATCTACAAGATGCTCTGAGATCAGGCAAATCAGGAAGCCAGGGAAAAGCATCCTTCTGAGATGGAGACTCTGTTCGAAGCAACAACCAAAGCCTCACGGCTGGCTTGAGCTCCACCTGTGGATTCTGAGTGCAGGAGTGGGGATCCTTTAATGGACAGTGAGAAGGGAGCCAGCCATTCAACTGCTGGTGACTGACACCTGAAGGTTTAAAAACATGTAAAGATGGGTCCGAGGGTGGCCTTTGCAATGTCTGTGTTTTCTTCAGTAAAGAATCAAAAGGGCAGGAGGAAACTACTCAACAGGAAGTCTCTTTCAGAAGCTACCTGTGATTATCTTCCCCGACCCAGCAGAGCCACAAATGTAGTGTGCCATAGGAATCCAGGGTTGGAACGAACACACACACACACACACACACACACACACACACACACACACACACACACACACATTCTCTCTTCTCTCTCTCTCCTTTCATCATAGACACACACATACACACATACACACTTTCTCTCTCTCTCCTTACATCACAGTCGCAGACACATACACCCCTTACCCCCCTCCCCCACCTTACATTCCAGAAACATGACTGATTATCCTGATCTATCTTCTTTACCTTTTTTAAAAAAATAAATAAATAAAGCAAAATCTTACTCTATAGCTCAGGCTGGCCTTGAACTTGCAGTGAACCTCCTGTTCCCACCTCCTGAGTGAAGTGATTGATTACAGGTACAAACTACCATGCCTGGTTGACAGAACTGATTTATATGCTATAAAAAGAGCCACCGCAAAGCTAAGTAAAAAGTCCAGAACATACGTGAAGATGGCAAAAGTCATGATCTGGCACTACACATGAAAGCAAGTCTGTGTGAGATCCAGCGTATCAAAAGGAGATCTGCCTCCTCAAAATACGAGAAATGTACATAAGAGCTATACTGAAGAATTCTTCCCTAAAATACTCTGCGCACACGTCAGTGAGAGTGTGGGGACAGGGTCCTCTCAGATGTATTTTTGTCAGGAATGTAAATTCTCGTTCCACTCTACAGACCGAAACCTCATAATTTGTTTCAATCCACCCACTTCCTTCATGTTCAATAGTGTGGCGTCCAGTCCATCACCCTGACTGTGAGAGGCCTGATGGTTGCAGCTTACAGAAAGTTCTTACCACAGGTGCCTCAAGCTGCCCTGAGGCAGATGTGGATCTCCTGTCTGAGCACAGCAGAGTAGGGGTCTGTTTAAGGGATTGAAGCTCCAGGGACAAAGTTCTCGTTCTCTCTCTCCCCCTCCCCCTCCACCCCCTACCCCCCCCCCTTGTGGCTACTAGCGTGGAGTGGTGGGAATGGACTAAGACTTCAGAAGGTGGCATGGGCAGCAGGTTTTGGGCAGAGGGACCACCACAGGGAGGAAGAGAGGATGGCATAACAGAGCTTGCTGGCCAGAAGATGACTGTACCCCCAGCCTAGGGTAAGGGAGCAAAGGCCTGCCCACAGCTAGGTTGGGACTGTGGACACAGAAGAGAGGGCCTCTCATCCCCCAGGGGAGGTTGCTGAAGGCCAGGGCATAAGAGGCAGATAGATGATTGTCTCTGCTTTGGTGGTTGTGGTGTGGAGGAGGGGGTTCTTAGCCTCTGCGATCAGCTCATGACCAGGCTGTGTTATAGAACAAGGACAAACAGCTTTCGAAGGTGTCCCTCTGCCTCCAAGTTGGTTAAAGTACGTCAGAAGTTAAGAGCATTGGGATAGGACTGATTTCATCAGACCAAGGGCCTAACACGTTCTTCTGTTGGTTTAGGAGAGCACTGGATCTTTTTTAACTGGATGATTTTAGGTATGAGTGCTTCCCCCCATATGTCTGTGTACCACGTGCATGCTTGGTATCCTTGGAGGCCAGAAGAGGATATTTGGTCTGTTGCAACTTGAGTTATAGTAGTGAGCTGCCATACTGGTGCTGGGAACTGAACTGTCTACAAGGGCAGCCATTGCTTTTAACTGCTGAGCAGTCTCTCTAGCCCACCAAAACACAATGCCTTGGAAAGTATCTTTGGGGCTGCCCAGTGTAGTGACATTTTAGAGAATTCTGGAATTTTGATTTCTTAAAACAAACAGAAATATAAAAATGTGTTTATTCGTTTTAATCCCAGGTGTAGGAATGTGAGGATGCGTCAAACTGTCTGCAGCAGCAGACTGTGATTTGCCTCGTGCTTTAGCATAGACATTTCACCAGCTGCAGACAGTTTCTACGATTGTGTGACATTTGGAATTCTGGGAACTTTACAGAGGACTGGGAACTTTACAGAGGACTGGGAACTTTACAGAGGGAATATAAATGCTAGGGACCCGAGTTGGGAGTTGGTGGTTGTTGATCATTCTGGGAGCTTGGATGTAGCTTGTTATAGTTGTGTTCACAGAAGAAACGAAAGAAGTTAGATTTAGGGATCTCTCTCTCTCTCTCTCTCTCTCTTCCCTCGCCCCACTCTATCCTTCTTTCTCTCCTATCTAGTGATAGGGGATGAAACTAGGGAGGATAAATGGTGGGGAAAAGAAGAATCCACAAATTGCTATGGCTCCAGAACACCGTTTTCTTGTTGGTCAAAGATTACCATAGAAATGCTCACATTCTATCACAGAAATTTTCATGGAATTGGGGAGACCCCAGACTCTCCCTCCTTCCTCCCTTCCCTCCTCCCCACATCCGCTCCTATTCTTTCCATGAAATACATCTGTAAAATGGACATTGCTGTGATCTGAATGTGGGAACACTGCACAAATGTGTGTGTTTGAATGCTTGACCCCAGTTATGGGTCCTTTAGGAGGAGGTGGGGGAGGGTACCTGCTCCTGGGTGAGCTCTCTGCTTCCTGATCTATTTAGGAACTAGGTGGCAACAGCAGGGACTTCAGGGATTTACCAAGGTGGTCTTTGTAAGGTCAGTTGGCCACAGGTTGGAGAATGTACTCCATCGTGTGATATTGTGACATAATGAAACATATTTTATATTTTTGGTCTTTATCTCTGGCTCCTAGCCAGAGCTCATAAAACCCTGGCAACTTCCTAGAAGCTGAGAGCTGAAGTAGTGTTCTCAGCTATGATTAGTTTTTGTTTCCAGATCCTGAAATAGCTCAGTGGTGAAAAAAAAAAAGGTATGTTTTTCTATCGTTGGTAACAAACCTCTTTCAACAACACCCAAGTTTATGTTAAAGAGATGTCTTTGGCAAGACTTTAAGGGGTGTGGGGGTGGTGCCTGCCCCCCTCCAGTGATTAGAAGTTAGAGTTTTCAGCCTTATTCCTGACTCAGGAAGGAGAGAGGCAGTGAATCAATGCGAACTGACTTAATTGCTAATGGTGATTTAATCAATTGTGTCTAGAATGAAGGCAGCATGAACCACAGAGGGCCAAGCAACATCCAGAGAGCTTCCGGGCTGGTAGGCAGTGGAGGGATGGGGAAGGTGAGGCTCTTGGAGAGAACATAGTTCTGTAGCTCCATTACATATCTGACCTCAAGCATCTCTCCCACTGGACTGTTTTGAATTATGTTTTTGAGAACCAACGAAAGCAAAGGGATGGCTTCCTTGGGTTTAAGAGATGTCCTAGCAATTAACGGAATCGGAGGAGTGGATTATGGAAAAATCCCAAGTACTGATGGTTGGTCAGAAGTAGGAGGGTCAGTTTTGATCGTCATCTGAAGTCAAGGGCAGCCTTGTGGGACTGAGTCCTTCACCTATAGGATCTGGCAAAAAAAACCTCAGGTACATAGTGCCAGACAGAATCAAATTGAATGGTAGGATATGTTTGCTATTTGAAGAATTTCTTGATGTGGAAGAGATGTAGACATTTGGTGTGTTTAAAAATATATATACATATATGTACATACATGTGTGTGTGTGTGTGTGTGTGTGTGTGTGTGTGTATGTGTTGGTATGGTGTCATACACCTATAATCCAACTTTGGAAGCAGAGGCAGGAGGATTGTGAGCTGGAGGCCAGCCTGGGATACATAGCAAGAACCTGACCCAATGAATAAGATGTAAACACATGAGAATAAAACTTAAAAAGATAAAAATATTCAGGTCATTGTTTTCTTTTTTTCTTTCTTTTTCTTTTTTCTTTTTGGTTTTTCGAGACAGGGTTTCTCTGTGTAGCCCTGGCTGTCCTGGAACTCACTCTGTAGACCAGGCTGGCCTCGAACTCAGAAATCCACCTGCCTCTGCCTCCCAAGTGCTGGGATTAAAGGCGTGCGCCACCACTGCCCGACTTCAGGTCATTGTTTTCAAACAAGTTCCTTTGGAAGACCTCAGCATACCAGGGTAAAAATAAAAATGGAGTCTATTGTGCTAAAAATCCCACCCACAGAGGTGAAGCTCAGCTGCTTCTTTTACTATGAGAAACCAAGATCAGATCGCTGCCAAATCTTCAAACAGCTAACGTTAATTGGATGATGACGATGTCCCGTCAGAGCTGATCTAGAAGCATACCGAAAGGTGACCTTGACCTAGCCAGTCAGTTGTTTCTCTCTTGTTCTGCCTCTCTGTCCTCAGTTTGCAAGCAAGTGACTTTGAAGTGACTGGTCCACTTTCTGTCTCCTGTGCATGTCATCTTCAACCCTGTTTCATAAAACCAGCCTCTGCTGCTCACTGCGACTCCACACTGTTCTAGAACTGAAAATAAGGGTGTCTTTACTGGAGACTGCTGCATCGCTGCAAGGACATGCCTGATGTAACCCGTTTATGGGGGAAGATTGATTTGGCTCCTGGTTTCAGAGGGCCACTCCCCACTACCAAGGAAGAGGCTGTGGTGATAGCTCAGTCCACAGTGAAATGTTTGCCCTGAGAGTATGAAGACTTTGATCCCCACAACCCATGTTAAAGACAAACAAAGCCAGGGGAGGTGGTACACACTTGAAATCCCTGTGCTGGGGAGGTGGAGGCAGGGGAATTTCTGGGGCTTGCTGAGCTGCCAGTGTAGGGGAATCCCTGGGACATGCTGTACTGCCAGTGTAGTCTAATTGGTGCATTCCAAGCCAATGAGAGACTGTTTCAAAAAAAAAAAAAAAAACCAAGGTAGATGGCATTTCTCAGATAGTCAATTGCATCCTTTAGCTTTCCCATCCTATACATACCTATCTATACACCCCCCACACCCCTGTACACACACACACACCTGTACACACACACACACACCCCTGTAGACACACACACCCCTGTAGACACACACACCCCTGTACACACACACACACACACACCTGTACACACACACACACACCCCTGTACACACATACATACACACACCTGTACACACACCTGTACACACACACACACCTGTACACACACACCTGTACACACACACACACCCCTGTACACACATACATACACACCCCTGTACACACACACATCTGTACACACACCCACACACACCCCTGTACACACACACACACACCCCTGTACACACATACATACACACCCCTGTACACACACACACCTGTACACACACCCACACACACCCCTGTACACACACACACACACCTATACACACACACACACCTGTACACACACACACACCTATACACACACACACACCCCTGTACACACATACATACACACCCCTGTACACACACACCTGTACACACACCCCTGTACACACACACACCTATACACACATACACACACACACACCCCTGTACACACACACACACACACACACACCTATACACACACATACACAC